>OY759215.1:62904880-64104880 GCA_963662175.1 Aradus depressus | reverse complement strand
CAGTTCAGGTTCAGATCCTTCCAGTCCTTTCATGGCTCACCACCTCCAGCAGAACTCTATCAATTAGAAGTATTACAGGGGAGACAGCTCTGAACCCACAAGTTTGGAGGGAGGCGGCCCAGTTCAGGTTCAGATCCTTCCAGTCCTTTCATGGCTCACCACCTCCAGCAGAACTCTATCAATTAGAAGTATTACAGGGGAGACAGCTCTGAACCCACAAGTTTGGAGGGAGGCGGCCCAGTTCAGGTTCAGATCCTTCCAGTCCTTTCATGGCTCACCACCTCCAGCAGAACTCTATCAATTAGAAGTATTACAGGGGAGACAGCTCTGAACCCACAAGTTTGGAGGGAGGCGGCCCAGTTCAGGTTCAGATCCTTCCAGTCCTTTCATGGCTCACCACCTCCAGCAGAACTCTATCAATTAGAAGTATTACAGGGGAGACAGCTCTGAACCCACAAGTTTGGAGGGAGGCGGCCCAGTTCAGGTTCAGATCCTTCCAGTCCTTTCATGACTCACCACCTCCAGCAGAACTCTATCAATTAGAAGTATTACAGGGGAGACAGCTCTGAACCCACAAGTTTGGAGGGAGGCTGCCCAGTTCAGGTTCAGATCCTTCCAGTCCTTTCATGGCTCACCACCTCCAGCAGAACTCTATCAATTAGAAGTATTACAGGGGAGACAGCTCTGAACCCACAAGTTTGGAGGGAGGCGGCCCAGTTCAGGTTCAGATCCTTCCAGTCCTTTCATGGCTCACCACCTCCAGCAGAACTCTATCAATTAGAAGTATTACAGGGGAGACAGCTCTGAACCCACAAGTTTGGAGGGAGGCGGCCCAGTTCAGGTTCAGACCCTTCCAGTCCTTTCATGGCTCACCACCTCCAGCAGAACTCAATCAATTAGAAGTATTACAGGGGAGACAGCTCTGAACCCACAAGTTTGGAGGGAGGCGGCCCAGTTCAGGTTCTGATCCTTCCAGTCCTTTCGTCGATCGTTACTGGGGAGATAGCGCATTTTAGTCATGTTTAGTTTAGGGGAAGTTACGTAATCGGTAAGAAATTCGATGCTGATTTTTTAACTGAATTTCATGTTTTCGACCTCATGATGAAAAAAATATGTCTGTTATGACTCTCGATAGAATGAATGTAGCAACACGAAACTTTGTATGAGCATCCAGTACTTTCGAAGGTAACATATTGATTTTCAACCTTATCGGCCAGACAGAGGGGAGACTTAACACGAAAACTCTAATAACTGTCTTTGCAATTAATATATTGACGAGAAATTTCATATGTAAATTCAGAGCCTTATAAGGTCTATTACCAATCAATCTTTAGCGCAACCGAAGGGGAGGGGGATCAGAGGGGGGCACAATTTGATATCACTAATAAATGTAATGAATTTACTCACATTCATGTAATGACTGATACAAAATTTTGTATGAGGATTTAGTTCCTGTATAAGCCCCCAGATTCATTTGAAAGGGAGAGCGAAAACTTAATTTATTAATTAGTGCCTCCCCCCCCCCCCCCCCTACTTATTTGAAACTTGTTAATTTTCAGGTCAGTTCACCATGTTTTAAAGAAGAAGTCTCTGGAGTACAATTTTTACAGGGAATATTTGGGGAGGAAATTAGGATTTAAAATTCATGGCCCGGACAGAAAATCAAAAGTTTCAAACGAATTTATTAAATTTATTACATGAAAATAGGATAAGAAAATACAAGGACAAACTATTGGCAACTTTGTTTCATTTTTATTAACTGTAATATTTTTTTTTTTTTTTTTTTTTTTTTTTTTTTTTTTTTTTTTTTTTTTTTTTTTTTTTTTTTTTTTTTTTTTTTTTTTTTTTTTTTTTTTTGGCTTTATGTACGGTGCATATTAGCCATGTCAATGTGTTCTATATAATTATTTAAGACATCCATGGCCCCGGGAGGGAGTTCTATCTACGAAATAAAACTCACTCCCGGACGGGATTCGAACCCGCAAACCATGGTGAGACCATGCGACCAAAGCCCTACGCTCTAGCCCGCACGGCCACCATGGCCCCCAACTGTAATATTCAAATGAACATTTTTATAGTTTTTTATAAACATGTGACTTTTATATTAACAGTGATATTGCCATCTCAACAGAATTTACATGATTCGAATTGTAATTTTTCTACCAACTCTGTAGCTGATCTGATGAGAAAGAAGATTCTGTCACATATCCACATGCAGATAGTCAATTCGTTTTCGTCACTCTCTTTTCCCAGGTAAAGGAAGTGTAGGGAAACTTTTCTAATCTTTCTTTTTACTTTCATTTTATGGAAAAAATGTTCATATTGAATTTTATAAAAGAAATAATAAAAACTTTCATCTTAGCAGATGAAAAAAAAAAGAATCTTTCTTCGATGGTTAATTAAAAAAGAGGTTACAGAGAATACTTTAGTCTTAATTTTTTCTTTTTTTCTTATTTTGGTTGAAGTTATAATTAATTTTTGACAAGAAAAACAGACCAAGCTGCAGTAACTTTAGTTATCTTCTTGGAAAATATTCACAGGAATTACTAACCTGCTGACGACTGAGACTTATTGGTAGTCACAAAAAGGTTTCATATGAAGATTTTACAATATAAGAGAATCCGAGAAGCCTTTAACAAGTCATAGAGTGAGAATGTCTGATATCCTTCCAAGTTTCCTCACAGTTAAGGGGTAGAAACAGAAATTATAATCAAATTTCTCCCTTTAGAGAAACAACATTTCATTGCACTCTTTTGAAGAAACTTAACTTGGTTTAAACTATTTTGGATTCTCACAATAGTCCCGGCATTTGAAATATGAAGACTAGTTATTCAGCTTATATTTGTAGCTTTGTATTTAGACTTACCAGGAGGAAAGGAAGGTTGAAGGTGTCACAGATCCGCAGGGGCAGAATGTGATGTAAAGAAATGTGAGGAGGGGGGGGGGGGGGATTATTTTTTAGAAACAATTTAATGAAAGAAGGTCAATTTATGAAAGTTTAGCTAATTATATTGACTGAGACTGCCACTAGGAGAGCCTCAGTCGACAGTCACTGTCGATATTGCCACCTACCAGCGAGCTCTTTCGTCACTCTAGTGCCTATCCTAAAATTATTATCCACTTAGGATAAGGGGTCTTTAACGAGTACCTGACGTCACTCAGGCTCAGGAGCATCGCTTAACGCCCCATTGAAGGATATGTGCTCAAGATTTTTTCTCCTTCCAGATAAAAAAACCTGACGGCCTCGGTCTGGTTTCGGACCCGCGATTCTGAGCTCAGTAAATACCGTGTTTTTAGGATGGTTGTTTGACTTTCTGACCGATTACATAACTTGCGCTATACTTCTTTTAGCTGGGGAAGTATGTTTATCTGTCTGCTTGTGTGTGTGACATTTTATTTAGACCCTCTAAGGACGACACCTATCCTTTTTGAGTCGAATACGATAATAACTGTGCCGAATGTATCGATACAAATTTTATATATTAATCTAAAAACCCATATCAATTTTCTTGATTATTTCACGCTAAGGAAGTACGTCGCCGGTGGTTCACCGATGCCTTTTTTTTCTCTTTCCGTCAATTTTATCACCGTTATTATGATAATATCATGAAGAAGTTTCAAGTAGCTTAAAATCTTTTCAGATAATTTTGGGTCTTTCCTTGAAATTCTCGCGAAATTCGAAGTACGAGATTTGAACGGCACAGCTAAAGAGTCTCTTATTTAGTATTAGTCTCTTAGTTTAGATTAGAAGGAATCAAAATAATTGTTTACATAATGATGTCGGAGGGGGATATAGAGTGGTGTACTGGCCAGCTGAGCCGGCCGCCCAAAAATACCCCGGAAGGCGTGGGGGGATGTGGAGATGATTGCCTTGGCTTCACAGCTGGATAGAATAGACTGGAGACTGGTTTACTTCAACTGGCTTTGTCCTCTGCACTCTGTTTTTCTTGGATATATGTCGAACCCCGAGCGAGCTGGGCAGGGCACACTAGTTGGACCAATGGTATAAAAAGTTCCGACTAGCGGCCCCTTAATCCAGAGCTGCTGAGGGAGTGGGAGCCGATCAGGGGTAGGGTCAGGCGTCAGCTGACCCTAGGGGCCCTCTAGCACGGATTCCCAACCGCTCAACAGCCCCGGACAGCACCCGCGCTCGCCAGGGGCCTAAAAGTTTTGGGGACAGTGGCGTGATGGTAGTTCCACCTAGTAGCTTAAAGGTGAACTACCATCACGGGCCAATCATGATAAATTGGGGAAGTTTTTATACTGGTTCTCGGCACGTGCGAGAATGTCACGGGAAGAAAGTTGGTATCAATAATTATTTTGTAAACTAATATCATACTTGTCCATCTTTGTTTATATTTGTTTTCATATTTTTTCAGGTTAGTGCCATCAACGTTTCCACTATGTACGTATTATCAAATACTTTCTTAATAGTCATTATATTATAATTAGTTTAATTTAAACTGTTTTTAAAGAGTTGATAAGAACTCCGTGAAATAAGAACACATTTTAATTCAATATTACCAGTCATGGGCTTATCCAGGGGGGGCGACCCCCCCCCCCCTCCGCCCCCTGGCCAGAGCAAAAAACGAAGACATAATTTAAGGGGTTAGTTCCGCCAGTAAATATGTTACTGTTGTCATACCTTTCGGTGGATACCGTCGTCACTGGCTGCAGCCAGTGACGACGGTATCCACCGAAAGGTATGACAACAGAAGACATAATTGGTTCAACAATATGAAAAGACAGGGGCGTAGCCAGGATTTTGAGCAGGGGGGGGGGGGGGGGGGCAGGTGCCCCCACTCTTCTCCCGGTTTGCGGGCTGAGGTCTCTGAATCCACTCCCAATTGATTTTACATAAAGCGCAACTTTCAAAGACCAATATCTCGAAAACTATTGCTCGAACAAGAAAACTAAAAATACCGGAAAACCTCGTTTTTTGTGAAGAATCTGAAAACCTAATTAAAAATTTGGAAAATTAAATTTTTTCACAATTTAATTTTACTGAGGCGTGTGTTGTGTCAATGTTTAAGCCTATTTCTGATACGTGTTCATTTACCCTATTTTTAAATTGTCTCCCAGTTTGATTTACATAAACAAAATTACAAAAAATATATTTTAGATAGTAAACCCCACTTTTTTCTTCTGTTTTTATTTTTTCTTTAGTGCTGTTGGGGTGTTTGTATAATGTATTATTTGTTCTGGAACCTACCAAACAGTCCTCTTTTTTACGAATATCGCCTCTGAAGATGGTGGCAATACCAAAAGTACTCCCAAATTATATTAATTTTGTGAAATAGACAATATTTAAAAAAAAAAAAAAAAAAAAAAAAACCTGTTTCTTTATTTTTTGTTGTGTTTCAAAATATCTCGGCTAAAAATGTGAAGTTCCCTTAGAAAGTTAAAGTATTGAGTATAACTGGGAAAGTATAAAAGTAGGTACATAATTGGTTCAATATGAAAAGATACATGTGAAATTGACAGGGGCGTAGCCAGGGGGAGGCACGTGCCAAAGATGAACCAAGATAACAAAGATAAAAATTAAATAAACTAAAAAAAATAGATTTTATTAAAAATGGATTGCTTACAAGTTTCCAAAAGGATCTTCAAATTACCCGTGCGTCTGATTCCTAAGTGAGCAATCAGCTGTTACATAAATGTACATGAACAAAACAAGTCATATTACATTTTTTTAAATATACATGAATTCGATCATTTAATTTCCTCGCTCAAAATCTTCATTTATGTAACTCTGAACTGGACGGCTGATGATAATGAATGTGTTTGTGTCCACGAAAACTCCCGATAGAATGAATGTATCTCTGTTGATTTTTAGAGAAAGAGCAACAACTTGCTTGCCTAATTCGATCTGGAGAAGTACATTACGACTTTTTTTCTGAAGTTTTATGCCAATTTCTTTGTGTTTGTACTGAGAAGGGGAGCGCTGTACGTAGCAGTAGATGACACATTGGATACTGCCACTTACGTCCTTTTCTGGACTATCACGCGATAGTCTTTAGTGGAATGGCAAAATTACCATCCCCTGCCATCAAGGTAATGTATCCAAATTTCGTGTGAGTATGAAGCTGAAATGACAGTAATGATGTGGTCTGGGTTCTTTCTAATGGATGTGATGAGATGTACATGGTGAGGAACATAATGTGTTTAATGATGAGTAATGTGAACTGAAGGAGGCAGATATTGTTACGGAAGAGTTAGACGGTACACGAGCCGTCAGTGTCCGCCCTAAGATCCTCAGTCCTAAAGTCCAGAGCTGGTCGCTAGTTCGTCAACTATCACCCGCTGCTTGGACAAAGTATCATCAACCTTCTGTACATTCATCCTAACCAGTGGTGGATTAACCAATAGGCAAACCTAGGCAGGTGCCTAGGGCCCCCGATGATAAAGAGGCCCCCGATGCTGAAGGCCCCAATGTCTAAAAAAAAAAAAAAAACTTGTCACTTTTAAAATGATTTTACACGCTTTTGGGAAAAATAATTCAGGTCAAATTTGACAAGGAATTTGACCCGAGTTATTTTTCCCAATAAAAGGTATGAGGGGCCCCCTATTAAGCATGATTTTTTTTAAAATAAAAAAACAAATCGGCTTTTTCATTTTTCACAATGTTATTTCAGTTTTCCTAGTTCTCCATAAAAAAAAATTGCTGAAAAGTTTTCGTTTTTTATGGGGGGGGGGGGGGGGGAGGGGGGGGGGGAATAGGGGGGCCCCACATTTGCAATCACCTAGGGCCCCGCAGAAGCTTAATCCGCCACTGATCCTAACCTTGTATCACCGGCAATGTACAGTCCCAGCACAGAGTTTAGCTAAATTAATGTGACGTCTGAATGCTCATACTAAATTTCGTGTGGATACATTCATTACAACGGAAGTTAATACAGTTTTTGTGTTAACCCTCCCTCCATTTAATTGGTATTCAATAGATACCGTCCTAATGGAGTTGTCGATACACATACGAGTATACATTTTCGTGTCGATATTCTCATTTCATCTGTACCATCTTCACGGACACTTTTTTTTTTTTTTCATTTCTGGAATCTGGTCGGAAAACATGAAATTCCCGTGAAAACTAAAAAAACCTAATTTAAACTTTAGTTTTACTTTAGTACAATTTGAACTTCAACTAAAAGAGGAAACCCTCTTTCAGAAATGGAATTATTTTACTCATTGTTCAAAAAAAAATATATGTTCATGGTATAAATGTCGTGTTTCATATACAAAAACATTATTTCATAAATGAAAGATATTTTTTGCATTGTTCTATGGCATACCTCCTTTAGGGTCTGTCGAATCTACTTTTGTTTAATACTTCCGTTACTAATATTATAATTCTTTATTAGTTATTTACAAATGTATTTAATTTATTTCTATTGTATATTTTCTTATGTATTAACTTTTTTTAAATATTTCTTTTTTATATTTCGCATAGCGTTTTCTGAAGAAGGGACCTAAGAACTTCCCGAAATATCTTCGTGAGAAAGACGTTTCTGGAAGAATTATAAAAATATTTATCATAATTTATAACTGAAAACTATCTACTCTATTTATTAATAATATTGTTTTCGTACTTTATTTTCTAGTATTTATTTATTAATATTATATTTTACAATTATTGCTATTACTAATTAGATATGTGTCCTATCCTAAACTGTTTATGTACTTAATTTACGTCTTGATGTAAACATTCCTATGACGGTAATGGGATACTTACCATTTTATGGTTTAACGGAAATGACTACTTTCATATCAACTGGTTTCTGTATGGATGACTGAAATGAATCGTCAGAGGGTCACCGGCAACATACTTCCACAGATGGAATTATTTGTAATCAATTAAGTTTCGCTCTCCCTCTAAAACATTCTATTCTTTCAAAAAGATAAAACAAAATTATAACCATAAAAATATAGTTATTGTGACTCATGCCCGGGCTTTAACTACAAGGTCATATCGCCTACTAACAGAGCGCTTTTTCATTACTCTGGTGGACATGAACCAGTCTCTACTATGGTAGTCCTAAATTTTCCCTACAATAAATTTTTATTCATCTAGGGCAAGGGTCTTTAATTAACGAATATCTGACAACGTAAAGGCTCGTGGCCATCGCTAAATGTCCCCGCTGAAGGGCTGTTTGCTCAAAGTTTTTCACCTTCTAGATAAAAAAAAACCTAAGGGCCTCGACCGGGTTTCGAACCCGGGATCTTGAGCTCAGTAGGAAAACACGCATACCATTGAGCTACCAGCGCCCTCTAGGTACTAAAATATCTAAATACCTACTGTAAACAATTTAATGTTAAAATGTGCTTATGTATATATTTTTTGTGAATAAGTCAATACTTCAAAAAATAATTTCTTTACTTTGTAAAACTCTTAAAATGAGGTAATATGGAAATTTTGAATTTTGTGTGAAGGGGCGCCTCAGGTGGTGATAACTGATCTATGAAGATCGCACTCTGTCCCATCTAAATACCATCACCGGTCCATGAATTCTTAAAATGTATCATCCAACTTGTCAACTATTGGATCAACTTTTAATTGGTGTAATTTTCTTAACGGATTGCAGATTTTCTGTGTAGATTTGTTCTGTTTGCATACGGCCCATATCGAAAGGAGGAGGGATGTTTGATTTGAGAAGCAGTGTCCAAATCCGAACAAATATAATTAGAAGACCTGGGGAGAGGGGAAGGCTAATTGGGAGAGGGGGGGAGAGACCCGGGGTGGCTGATTGGCTGTCTGTTTGCGGATCTGTCTGCAAAACAAACAGACTGTATCGAGTATATCCTTGCAGACAAATTATAGATCAGCCAATTTCGAAAAAGCTATTGAAAAAAATCGAGGCAACCAAAAAAAAATTGGGATTTTTTCATTTCTACAAAATACTTTGTAATGGTTATTATTCATAAGGTATAGATTTATTTCAATTTAAGCTCCCAGATGAAAACCTAAGGACCTCGGCCCGGTACCGAACCCGTGATTTCAAAAATGAAACAAATATTTTCTGTCTGCTTGTATGTGTGTCTGTGAACACGATAACTTGCAAAATAATGAATTGATTTCATTAATGAATTGAAATCAAAATCAATTCATTCATATACACGCAGTAATGCCGAAATGAATTTTAGAGGAGGGAAGGGGAAGGGGGAATGATCTGTTAAAACGTGCTTGCCATAAGTAAGTTATTTTATGGCCACGACATATTTATTGGATTTTAAATCCTTTTTTAATAAAAAAAAACTACCCATAAAATTAAGATATTTTAAAATTCGTTGCCATGCATTACCATTTATACATCACTTAGATCGGACAATCATTGTACATTCTTTGGGGCTCTATAATTCGGAAATTTAATAAGAAATATATTTGGTAAGAACGAAGTTTTTGATAGGACTTACCGTTTTCGAGTAAATTAACTAAACATAAAAAAATGCATTTCAAAATTTACGAGTAGTTTTACTGTTTTCTGCATATATCTTCCAAATCACATTCCATATGTACCTTTCCGTTTTCTCGACAGCTTTTATTTTATAGAGAGTTTTGATCATATCATAAATATGAAATGCACTGAACACCAAAATAACGTGGTCTTGATCATATACTAAATATAGGTGTCTTGTGAAATGTACTCAACACCAAACCAAGGTACCCTGTTCTTTTTGTCTCGAGTCAGATCAGCATTTGTGACATCTACATCTCAAATCTCAAGTTCATTTTTGAGTTAAGAGTTCCAATCACATACATACAGACATCATTGCGAAAATGATAGAAACGTGTTCTGGAGACTTTGAAACGTGAAATTCCGTTGAAGACTCGTTCTCGGATTACAATACTTAGGTATGAGAAAGTAAAAATTAGGGTCTTTGCCAACCATGATAGGCATCGAAATAAAAATTTGAATTTGCTACTTGAAGATGTCTTAAAAATCTCTAAAGCCGTTTCATTGGGACGTGCCTTAAATTTTTATGAACCACTCCCAAGGAGACAGGCCCATTCCTTTATGACTTGATTTAAAGGGATGATTCCGGCTTGAGCTTAGGGGAAATGGTTCAAGCTTAAGGTAAGCAGCTTAGACAAAATATTTTATAGGGTCGTTTAAATGAGTTATTTCATGGAGAGAAAATTGTTGGATTACAATAAGAGCCATTTTCATAAAACATAATTATTGTTTACAATGAATGAGTTGCAATTCAGTAGGAAATATGAATATTAGTGTATATATGGACGTTGGAGTCAAAAGGATCGAATGTGCAAAATTGATAATTATTTCAACCCAGTTTTGATACATTTTCAAATGTATTGATAATTGAATACTCGTGTTCTAGCCCCCCCCCCCCCCCCCCCCCCCCCCCCCCCCCAGTCAGATTCAAAAGAGCATACAAATAAATCTTGATATATTTGTTATGCTTGGTTTAGTTCTTCGGAGTTGACGAATCGTAAAATGAGATTTGACACGAATGATATCAAAGCTTTGGAAATCTGTCCAGAGATACAAAAACATACAGATGGGATAGATTCTTAGATTTGATTCCTCTGATTAAAGAATATTTAATGTCGGTTAGTTGCATTTAATCAAAGGAAAGTGACCCACCATTTTTTTGATTATGATTAAAATAGGATAACCATTTAATCATCCATTTTTGAAAGATTAGATGATTTTTTGCAACTGCAAGAGCTTTTTTTTAAGGAGGGTGCGCCTCTATGAAACAATATTCTCCTGTCTTGAACTCGGGATCAAGGGGTTACTGAGGGACTGGGACCAGCCATCGGTGGAACAATCTTAAAGTGCTTCGGTTCCCGCCAGGAGCCGACGAAACAGCAGAACATCGGGTAGTCGATCTACTTGACCATCTGTCGTAGATCCAGTCCCAAATAGGATCCTGTCCCGTGAATCAAGTTCACCCTAGTGGTCCTGCAGTGGATATTCTGGGACCACATGTTCTGCAGTCTTAATGCCGGCAGTTCGGCTTGTTCTTCCTCTTTAAGAAGAACAGCTTAAAGTTAAGGTCGCCATGACCTGAAAATATTTGGGAATCCAGTGATTTGGCTGTACCCACATAGAGTCAAGGCGTTGTTGGACGTCCGGGAAGTATGCTTAAGTTGTTCGGTCTTCTGAGCATCTTGACCAACGCTTTTGCCGTTTTTCGATTATTCAATTCTGGTCGATGTTGGCGCATCTCTTCCTCCACGGCTTGGCGATAGTGCTCATCTATATCTGCTACTAAAGGCATGTTGCGCCGCAGAAGTACAAGGCAACGTCCCAGTCCCAAGACCAAGTCTATGGGGGAAGGTTATCAGATAATGAAGATATGGTCTATTTAATAGACAGAAGACCGCGAGTGAAGTGATATAATCTGAACGTTATGATGAATATGATGATACGGCAGGGAGGGGGTTAGGGGGAAGGCCTTAACACAAAAACTCTAATAACTCCCGTTATAATGAATGTATGTACACAAAATTTCATATGTAAAAAATAGGACGACATCTATTAATTTTCAGCGGAATAGACTGAATAGGGTCAACTGAAAAACCCTAATCACTGACGAAGTAATGAATGGATTGTCACAAATTTAATACTTAAGTATGAAGATTTAGAAGCCCCCAAAAATGGGGCAGCAATATTAGTAGAATATACTAAATATTAAATAGGGGCGCCGGTAGCTCAGTAGTATGCGTGCTGGACTTCTGAGCTCAAGATCGTGGGTTCGTAATCCGACCGAGGCCTTTAGTTGATTTTATCTGGGAGGTAAAATAAACTTAAGCACGCCGTCCTTCGGATGGGACGTTAAGCGATGGTCCCGAGCCTGTGCGATGTCAGGTACTCGTTAAAGACCCCTACCCTAGGTGAATAAAAAATTTAGGGTAGGCAAAATTTAGGACTCCCACAGTAGAGTCGGGCTCATGTCCACCAGAGTGACGAAAGAGCGCTCTGGTAGTAGGCGATATGACCTCTTAGTTAAAGCCCGGGCATGAGTCATAAACCCTAACCCTAACTATTAAATATTATTTGATAAAATGGCGGACAAATGTTATCATTGTGAAAATTACGTTACGTTTTTCTCTCAACAATTTTTATTTTTTGAGTTTTAACGGGTTTAACTTCAGAACACCCACTTTCCTTTGTATGATCATTTCAAAAAGGTACTTTTATATGTGCTACAAATATACAATTAGTCATTTAGATATTAGCCACAAGAAAAAATAATTAGAGAGAGAGAGAGAGCGGAAACTTAGTTTATTACAAATGATTGCAGCTGGGAAATTACATTGCCTGTGATTCACCAAGAACGTTTTTGTTATGTATTGCCAGTTTTACATAAACTATCTAAGATGTGAAGCTATTTATCTTGGCCGACTTCACCGCAGTCTATCGCTGTAAATGAACACCAACACTCTGCTCTTTGATACATACCCCTGGGCTGGTACATAATATATTGTTAGTGATGCTCAACACAGTACGCCCTGGTCCCCCCATTCTGATAAATGGTACCTACTGTCCTTTCTTGGGGGGCTTAACACGAGGAGATAACTTAGTATTATAGAAGGTATCTCAAAAACATTCAATATGCATCTGTCAAATGGAGTAACACTTCATTTCATCTTAGTAATATCACATAACACCAACGTACATTTAAATTAAGTCATTAGTAAGTAAAAAAAATTGTTAAAAAAGTAAAAAAAAACTAAAAAAAATTGTAGAGGAGTCATTTTGACTCCCGCACATGGAATGAAGGGGGGTAAGTAAGCACATGGATTGAAGGGGGGTAAGTAAGCACATGGAATGAAGGGGGGTAAGTAAGCACATGGAATGAAGGGGGGTAAGTAAGCACATGGAATGAAGGGGGGTAAGTAAGCACATGGATTCCACGGTTAATGACATTCTACGGATGTCGTTATATAAGTTTCACCTCTATAACTTATACTTAGTTACTAAATTGCTTTGTTTTACCAATTGAAAAATTAATCATTTCTAACCAAAGCAAGATCTAATTTCAGAACTAGGATTCTAACCTTTGAAAATTGTATTGGAATTCAGTTGGATCATTGATCCTATGTCAGCTAGTCTGATGGTGGAGGGGGATGGGTGGGGGGGGGGGGGGGGGGGGGGGAGTTGGAGAACTTGGATGGTAGTGATATTAGCAGCGGAGGAGGTACATTGTACATTGTTGTCTAACCATTGGTATGGGAAGCATTTAACTGGATAATTGGCTCTGAGATAGGCCCCTCTCCGGCCGTAATAGCAGAGATCCTCTCTAAGATAGGCCAGTATTGCACCAGGGAGGTGGGGTTCAAGTAATTCGAGGCAGCAGGCCCGGGCTTGGGCTCGTCCCTGTCTTGTCGCGTCTCACTCCTCAACTAACCAAACACTTTAATGTTATCTCCCCAGCTTCTCCCGCTAACTACATAGTAACTTTACGCAGGTTAGTAATGTTATTTGCCCGGTTAGTAACTTTAAGTTAGATGATTATAGAAATATTCAATGATTTTTGACCTGAGTTAGATAATTTCAAAGATATGGAATTTCAGCCACTACCTGATGAGCTGGAAAGCCGAAATTTGGCAGGCAGATGTTCAGATAATTATTGTTTAGCCTATGTTTGTGCTGGACAGTGCCGGATTAGCCACGTAGCAAGAGTAGCAAATGCTACGGGCCCCGCGAATTGGGGGGCCCCGCGCTCCAACGTCTGTCTGACCGTAAAAAATAGCAATTTAGATAGGAGCGTAAAAATATTTTGCATGCCTTAGGCTATGCTTTACTCCCACCTGAAAATCTAAAACTCGATTTCGACTCGATTGGAACTGCAATTTTATAAACTTTTATTAAATAATTCTTTAGAATCGAGTTTCCCAAACGTAGAAATTGCCTTGCGCATTTATATGTCTCTCACGATCACTAACTGCAGTGGCGAACGTTCTTTTTCAACATTAAAACGTATTAAAAATGAGTTAAGGAACACGATGGGCCAAGACGGTTTTAATCATCTCACTTTGATGAATATAGAGCATGATTTGCTTAAAGAAGTCGATATTGCAAGTTTTATCTCTAAATTTGCCCATATTAAATCCAGAAAAGTTTATTTGTAACAGTTTTGTTTTAATTAATACCCTAAACTTGACAACCTAAAGCAAACCAAGGGCCTCTTGACAGAATTTGCTACATGCCCCTCGCTGGCTCAATCCGGCACTGGTGCTGGACTTATAAGTATGCGCTTAGTATGAACTTAGACTTATAAAAGAGCTACAAGTGAATCCGATCATCTCTTAAAGAGTAAGCACATATTTTATGTGCTGCCCCCATTCCTGTTTACAATTATCAGATGCCACATGTAGATCATTGTAGAATTAATGTATATAGGTACAATAGAATTTAACATTTTTCAGATAGATCAAATCTAAGATTTTCGTCTCCTAGGCTTCAAGACATCAGACCTCCCTCCAGTTTCTTACGTCTTTGGAATTTATGGATACTTAGTGTATAATTAGCATAACTAATTGGGGTTCAACAACCCGCACTGGCGTATCCAGACATTTTTATTTTAAGACATCTGTCCATTTGGTAATTTATACTTGTGTGCTAAGATGACACATGGCCTATGTTTAATAATAATATTTCTTTCTGTTAAGCCATAACATAGGATACGTCATAACAATGTATACATTAAGATAGCTTATAAATTATATATGTACAGGTTAGGTTTGGTTAGGTTTTATGACTCATGCCCGGGCTTTAACAACGAGGTCATATCGCCTACTACCAGAGCGCTCTTTCGTCACTCTGGTGGACATGAGCCCGACTCTACTGTGGGAGTCCTAAATTTTGCCTACCCTAAATTTTTTATTCATCTAGGGTAGGGGTCTTTAACGAGTACCTGACATCGTACAGGCTCGGGACCATCCGAAGGACGGCGTGCTTAAGTTTATTTTACCTCCCAGATAAAATAAACTAAGGGCCTCGGTCGGGTTACGAACCCACGACCTTGAGCTCAGAAGTCAAGCACGCATACCACTGAGCTACCGGCGCCCTCAAAATATGTACATAAACAGATATTAACTTTTAGAGTCTGACACACATGGATTAGAGTTAACAATATGAACTACTAAAAAATAAAATGGAATTAATCAACGAATACTTGAAAATATGAGTACAAAAATAATAATATTATACAATAGATAAATAAATTATATAATAAATACAGTAGATAATTTTTTTTATTTAATTAAAATCATGATAACAATTTTTGATAACTTTTCCTGTCTTTTTCACGAAATCATTTCGGGTTGTTCTTACGTCTCTTCCTCAGGTCACAATGTGTGAAATATAGAAAATCTAAAAGAAAACAAAATAACAATAACAATTATAATAAATATATACATATATATATAAATGAATAAATAAATAAAAATGAAATAGTAATAAAAATACATAAAAGAGAAAAACAAGAAATATAAATAAGTATATAAATAATTTAAAAAAATTATTAAAACATAGATTCAACAGACTTTAAAGCAGATGTCTGTGGAGAAACTCAGCAGAAAAATAAAAATGAAAGCCATGTATCAAATAATATTTTTGAATATGAAACACGATTATTTTATTGTGGTTATTTTATTATTTTTGAACAACGAGGAAAAAATTATGTTTCCGAAAAGAGGGTTTCCGTTGTTTGTTCGATCCCGCTGAAATTAGATTTACCCAGTATTCTAACTCAGTTGTAATTTTTTTTGACTGACCTCAAATCGATCCCTTCCGTGCTATCTTGGAATCTATTGACAGTGCAACATGCTTCACTAATACAGCTTAGCAAGGCTTAATTATTTTATAGTCGTCATAAATGAAGTTGGAGACAATTTGGGGAGGGGTGCCAATAATGACGTACCCCTAGCTGAGGTCAGTACACCTTTAGGTCCGAGATGTTCAGATTGCAGAACTAAGAATTGCTTTACTAATGATTCTACAGCTAAATGCATATTGAAAAACACCCATCACAAGAAGTTCCGTAGTTGTTTCGCTTTGCACTTTGATGTGATTTTAGTTTCAAGTCCTTTTTCTTTGTCAAATATTGTGGTAGAAATATATCAAATCAAAATGCTTAATTTTTCAGTCACTTTCAAGTTATGAAATTATAATTGTAAAAATAAAGTTAGAAATCAATTAAAAATGTTCAGGTTAGAAGAAACACACTATTTTGAAATGGTTGTTTTTTTTTCTCACTGTTTAAAAAGAAAAGAAAAAATTAAAAGTATTGTTTCGTATATAAATGCTTTAATTTTTGCTATAATTTTTATTTTCTTGGCAGAGGTCCTTCACAAACATCCTGTAATTTATATCGTAATTACTTTTATTTTATTTTTTATTATATGTGTTTTATTATTATGTAAATTCAAAACCTCATAAGGATCTATTAAAAATATATTCTGAGCCCACAGATTTTATTAATTTTTGCTAGCCGGCTTTTGACTTTTTCTTCATCCCAGAGGTGATGATTAAAATAATTTTAAAAACAAACATTAATTAAAGTTTAATAAAAAATATTTAAAAAATTTAAATAAACGTTTGTAAAACTATTTAAAAAACAACTTAATATTTGATAAGGACAGATATGTCATCCATGAAATTTAAATTGTTTTTTAAATAGTTTTATACACATTTAATTTAAATTTATGTTGAATTTAAAATTATAAGCATTAAATTAAAAAATATGTTGTTTTTAAAATTATTTTACCAGATTGCCTGATGATGACGGCATCCTCGAAAGCCGGCTACTTCTCACTACAGCAGCCATCTTCATACTAACACCTACTAAGTTTCAGCCAAATCGGCAGAAGGGAAGGGGGATCCGAGGAGGGGGGGCTCCTCTCATTTAAAGAATGTATTTTCACAAAATTTAGTATGAGAATACACAAGTTCCTATCGATTTTCAATGAAGTCCCTAAATTGTTTCAGAGGGAGAGCAATAACTTAATTCGGGCTGGGGAAGTACATTGCTGGAGATTCACCGACGACTTGATTGAACTGATGAGGGAGCTCGATGCCCCCCCTAGTTACATGCAACTTGTTATGCCTTGGATAACGAGGGCTCAACAGGAGAGGAGCCCCCTCCAATCAATCATTCCGCACCAACCAGTACCATTAAATCCCATGTCAACTCGAGATGTAGTACAGGTTACAGCAGATTTTTTGCCCATCTGAGGACCATTTTGACCAATAAATGTGAAGACATTTTAGATCACTAAAAGCTGTGCAAACAATTGTTTAATTTTACTTCTCGAGCTGTCCCAAGTATAGGGGAAGTTATGTAATCAGTCTGTTGAGTTTTTACTGGAATTTCATGTTTTCCAACCGCCTGTTTCCAAAAATGCAAAAAAAAAAAATGCTGTCTGTCTGTCTTACGGCAGAATGTATCGACACGAAATTTTATAGGTTAGGTTAGGTTTTATGACTCATGCCACGGCTTTAACGAGGTCATATCGCCTACTCGCGCTCTTTCGTCACTCTGGTGGACATGAGCTCGACTCTACTGTGGGAGTCCTAAATTTTGTCTACCCTAAATTTTTATTCACTTAGGGTATGGGTCCTTTAACGAGTACCTAACATCGTACAGGCTCGGGACCATCGCTTAACGTCCCATCCAAAGGACGGCGTGCTTAAGTTTATTTTACCTCCCGGATAAAATAAACTAAGGGCCTCGGTCGGGTTTTGAACCCAAGACCTTGAGCTCAGAAGCACGCATACCACTGAGCTACCGGCGCCCTCCGAAATTTTATACGTGTTTCCAGAACGCCGGAAGGACTAGATCTATTGATTTTCAAACAAATTGTCCGACTGGAAGAGGGGGGGGGGGGGGGGGGTATCAGGTGGGGCACAACTCACACCAATAGCTGCTGGTGATGAATTTATCGGACACATGATTGAGATGTCCTGTGTAATTGGACTATTGATTTTTAGCTCAAACGGTCGCTTAGTTCTGAAGGGAGAGTGGAAACAGTTGATTGCTTCGTGCTTATGCCAAGTATAAGGGAAGTTGTGTAATCGTTTCCAGGGGAATTTCACCCCCTAATTCCAAAAATGAAAATTGTCTACCTGTGGAAACGACAGGCTTTACACACAAACTCCTACAACTGCCGCTGTAATGAATGTATTGACATGAAATTTCATATGTAAATCCAAAATCTCATGAGAACGACGCATCAATTTTCAATCAAATCTGGGAAGGGGTGATTAGTGGAAGGGGGGGGGGGGGGGCTTTATACAGGAACCCTAATAACTGCCGTTGTAATGGTGTATCGGCATGAAAGTATGTATGATTGAGAAATCCTGAGTAAGGTTTCAGAGAGAGCGAAAACTTAATTGTTAATTTGTACTGGGGAAGTACAATGTTGATGATCCACCGACGGCTTATCTTATTTTTTTATGCGAAAATCAGGGATGGATAAAAAAAAAATTTTCTCCAAGTGACAAGGCTCTATGGAAATGGGGTTCTGACTCCCTATTTTATCCATTATCGCCATCCATATTAGATTTGGGTCGATCCTCAATGACCCTCCTCTTCCCTCTGTGGAAGGTTTTTCGATATACTTATATCTATTTCTTGGTTCACCGCCCTGTTTTACCTCGGTCCCAGGAATATCGTGGTCTGCTCATCAATAAGTTATAAGTAATATATGTAAACAACTTCTCAATCGTTACGGAACTTAGAAAGCCAAGTGATGGCTCAAATAAAAGCTGTGGTAGGGGAGATGTTCACTGATCCGACTATAGTCTTTGTCACATGGCATGTGTTTTGAGTTGGGCCCCCTCTTTTGATCCCCCCATTTCCTTCTGCCGATTTCGAAGAAAATTAGCATGTGTCGTATTTATGTGGATTTAAAATTAAATATAAAATTTCATGTCGATATATTCATTACATTGACAGTTATAAGAGTTTTTGTGTTAAGCCCCCTTTTATCGTGTTCTCAGACGGGCAGACATTGTCTTTTTTTTTCATTTTTGGAATCATTTTTGGCCGGCAAACACTAAATTCCGTTGAAAACTCAACATGGAATTTCTGACCTATTGTATAGGGTGGCCCTGATAAGCGGGCCAAGTGAAATAACTCCTAAACGGTTAGAGATATAAAAATTGTGCATAGGGCTGAAGTTGTAGCACTCGCCGAGAGCTATAGTATGGCGCCCTTGAAAAGACTAAAATGATCCTTTTAATGGCTCAAACAGCCCTACGAAGGGCGGGGTTCCCTTTTGACCCTTAAGTTTCATTACATTTTATTAAAGTACTAAAGAAACAAGGAAGAACAGTGCAAACAGATTTTTGATATGTCAAGCAGTTCTTGAAAAAAAAACGTTTAAAGTTGCACGTTTTTCTTATTCTGGTTAGTTGGAAACTTCAGAATAAGAAAACGTGCAACTTTGAACGGTTTTTTCCGAGAACTACTTGACGTATCAAAAATCTGTTTGCACAGTTCTTCCTTGTTTCTTTAGTCCTTTAATAAAATATAATGAAACATAAGGGTCAAAAGGGAACCCCGCCCTTCGAAGGGCTGTTTGAGCCATTAAAAGGGTAATTTTTATCTTTTTCGAGGACGCCATACTATAGCTCTCGGCGAGTGCTACAACTTTAGTCCTATGAACAATTTCGATATCTCCAACCGTTTAGGAGTTATTTCACTTGTGGCCCGCTTATCTGGGCCACCCTGTATATCTTCCCGTATATTTAGTAGAGTTGTGATAGTGAAATCAAGTCCACAGTAATTTTTTGCATATTTTCGCTGCAGAATTTTTCATGTAATTAGACTATTTTCCAGTTCAAAATTTTATGTTGACTGATTCTAGGGCCGATAGTTAACGACCTCCATTTTAAAAGTTCGAATATCTACGAAGTTCTTGTTCCTATTAAGAGCTCAATTCCCTTAAGTTTTAATTTGATACTCTCTAGAATTTGTAGTTTATTTAACGTAATTTGTTAAAAAATATAAATAAAAGTAGGTAATATTTTTAACTTTTCTTTTTTCTATTTACTTCTATAGTAGGTAGGTACCAATTGACCCATCGTCACTATGGTAACAACGATTTTTCTTTTTTCTATTTACTTCTATAGTAGGTAGGTACCAATTGACCCATCGTCATTATGGTAACAACGATTTTTCTTTTTTCTATTTACTTCTATAGTAGGTAGGTACCAATTGACCCATCCTCATTATGGTAACAACGATTTTTCTTTTTTCTATTTACTTCTATAGTAGGTAGGTACCAATTGACCCATCGTCATTATGGTAACAACGATTTTACTTTTTTATTATTTTTTTTTCGAAAGTATGAGCACATTCAAATTATTCCATAAAAAAAAAAAATTGTTTGTGAATCACCGGCAATATACTTCCCCAGCACGAATTAAGTTTTCGCTCTCCCTCTAAAACTGATGCACAGTTTGGGCTATTTATTAATTGTTGACTTACATAGGGAATTCAACTAACGTTTGTCCCGATACATTCATTACATAGGCAGTTATTAGGGTTTTAGAGATGAGTTTACTCCCCTGATCCCCCCCCCCCCCTTTTCTTCAGAAATTTTTTAGGAAAATTAATACCTAGTTGTAGTTCTTATGATATTTTCAATTTACATTCAAAATTTCATAAGGATATATTCATTATATCGGCAGTTGTGAGGGTTTTTGAGTTGCCTCCTCCGGCGGATTTTCTGGAAAATTAGTAGATAGGCGTGCTTAGGGGGTTTCTGGGAACACATATATAGTTTCGTATACTCAGTATCGAATTTTCTATTACATAACTTCTCCTATACATCATTTAGCTGGTTAAGTTAAAGGAGCGATTTGATAGGAACTCTTTTAGAAAGATTTTACGCGATTGAACTAGTTTGGATAAATTTCCTGATATCTTCTATCGTTCAAAATAGCAGTGCCATAAAAAGACATACCAGTCGTTTTCAGTGAAGTGAGGTGTCTCCATAATATGTAGACACCTCACTTCACTGAAAACGACTGGTATGTCTTAATAAATCCTATCATCATATTATGATGATAGAATTTATTAGAGATATTTAGAGAGAGTCAGAATTACTCGAATTAATCAGTTAAGTTTTTGCTCTAAAACCACTCGACCGTTTCGTCGAGAAAATCAATAGTTTGGTACCCACAGACAGGATTTTTTTTTTTTTTTTTGAATCAGAAGGTCGGAAAACATGGAATTCCGGTGAAAAAACGACATTGAATTTTTGACCGATTATATGATTTTCCTTATTCATCGTATAGCTAGCGAAGTAAAGTGATATGAATCTTGTGGAGTAGCTGTGATTACGATATCCATGTTCTTGTAGCTAATGTAAGCAGCCCATCCTGCCCTACCCTGGATCCAGTTTTTCCATACATGTATTTTTTAACAATGTTTATATCTATGCCGCAGCTTTTTTATCTGAACCAGATAAAAGATCCCATGTTTGGTGTGTGTGGGGGATGTGTTGGATTGTGTATACAACGAGGTACAATGGACTGACCTTCCATGTTCAGATAACCAACCACATTCACTGTTCCAAATGTGTGTTGTACATTGTCCGTATATGCAAAGCAAGATCAGGTTTTCCAGGTAAAACATTTTTTAAAAAAATTCGTTGGTGAATCACCGACAATGTACTTCCACGTCGTGAATTAATCAACTATGTTCCCCTCTCCTTCTGAAACCAATTTACAGATTTCGCTATTTGGCTGAAAATTGATAGATATCGTTCTTATGGGTTTCGGATTTACATATAAACTCGAAACATTAATTACTTGGGCAGTTATTAGGTTTTTTGTGTTAATCCCCCTTCCCATTAGCATATTCCACTGAAAATTATTAGTTGTTATCCTTATGGAGGATATACATAAAATTTCGTGTCAATACACGTATATTTATTCTTATTATGGAGTTATACTGTATAAGACAAACACCCAGACAAGATTTTTTTTCATTTTTTGGAATCCGATGGTCGGAAAATAACTTCTGGCCGACCGCAGCAACATGTTTTTAGTTTTGTCTTTATTGTATAATGAAAAAAAGTTAGGCCCCTTTTCCCGCACGACTCGGCGATTGGATAGTCCCCAAAGAGACTCCTTTGGTTTTCAACACATTAAATTTAAACGCCGTAGAAATAAAATACGTTGTCCTCCCACTGTTTAATATTTTGTCCAGAACCGGTTTTCAACGCTACTTCGTCATCATCAGGGGTACATCCCACTCTTATAGCATAGCGGTTAAAGGACAACTGGCCATAAATTATTAATTTGCGCTGGGAAAGTAAAATGTACTAATCCGGAAATGTCCGGGGAATAACGGATTTTTTTATATATGTTGTGGGAACCATTTCAAAAACAAGCGTTACGAGACAACGACACAATTTGTATGTAACCCTGAACTACTATAATACATTATATAGCGGGGTCCATCTTGTTTGGCACTTACTAGCTGTGATGCCCTGCGTTGTTCGGCACATACCAGCTGTGGTGCCCTGCGTTGTTCGGCACATACTAGCTGTGGTACCCAGCGTTGTTCGGCACATACTAGCTGTGGTGCCCAGCGTTGTTCGGCACATACTAGCTGTGGTTCCCAGCGTTGTTCGGCACATACTAGCTGTGGTTCCCAGCGTTGTTCGGCACATACTAGCTGTGGTTCCCAGCGTTGTTCGGCACATACTAGCTGTGGTACCCGGCGTTGTTCGGCACATACTAGCTGTGGTTCCCAGCGTTGTTCGGCACATACTAGCTGTGGTGCCCAGCGTTGTTCGGCACATACTAGCTGTGGTGCCCAGCGTTGTTCGGCACATACTAGCTGTGGTGCCCAGCGTTGTTCGGCACATACTAGCTGTGGTGCCCTGCGTTGTTCGGCACATACTAGCTGTGGTACCCAGCGTTGTTCGGCACATACTAGCTGTGGTTCCCAGCGTTGTTCGGCACATACTAGCTGCGGTTCCCAGCGTTGTTCGGCACATACTAGCTGTGGTTCCCAGCGTTGTTCGGCACATACTAGCTGTGGTTCCCAGCGTTGTTCGGCACATACTAGCTGTGGTTCCCAGCGTTGTTCGGCACATACTAGCTGTGGTACCCGGCGTTGTTCGGCACATACTAGCTGTGGTTCCCAGCGTTGTTCGGCACATACTAGCTGTGGTGCCCAGCGTTGTTCGGCACATACTAGCTGTGGTGCCCAGCGTTGTTCGGCACATACTAGTTGTGGTTCCCAGCGTTGTTCGGCACATACTAGCTGTGGTGCCCAGCGTTGTTCGGCACATACTAGCTGTGGTTCCAAGCGTTGTTCGGCACATACTAGCTGTGGTTCCCAGCGTTGTTCGGCACATACTATCTGTGGTTCCCAGCGTTGTTCGGCACATACTAGCTGTGGTGCCCAGCGTTGTTCGGCACATACTAGCTGTGGTTCCCAGCGTTGTTCGGCACATACTAGCTGTGGTTCCCAGCGTTGTTCGGCACATACTAGCTGTGGTTCCCAGCGTTGTTCGGCACATACTAGCTGTGGTGCCCAGCGTTGTTCGGCACATACTAGCTGTGGTTCCCAGCGTTGTTCGGCACATACTAGCTGTGGTTCCCAGCGTTGTTCGGCACATACTAGCTGTGGTTTCCAGCGTTGTTCGGCACATACTAGCTGTGGTTCCCAGCGTTGTTCGGCACATACTATCTGTGGTTCCCAGCGTTGTTCGGCACATACTAGCTGTGGTTCCCAGCGTTGTTCGGCACATACTATCTGTGGTTCCCAGCGTTGTTCGGCACATACTAGCTGTGGTTCCCAGCGTTGTTCGGCACATACTAGCTGTGGTGCCCTGCGTTGTTCGGCACATACTAGCTGTGGTTCCCAGCGTTGTTCGGCACATACTAGCTGTGGTTCCCAGCGTTGTTCGGCACATACTAGCTGTGGTGCCCAGCGTTGTTCGGCACATACTAGCTGTGGTTCCCAGCGTTGTTCGGCACATACTAGCTGTGGTGCCCTGCGTTGTTCGGCACATACTAGCTGTGGTGCCCTGCGTTGTTCGGCACATACTAGCTGTGGTGCCCAGCGTTGTTCGGCACATACTAGCTTGGCGGGTCACTGTTGCTTGTCACATAAATTTGATATTCATCAGCTTGTTTGTATTTAATCATGATATGACGGTAAGGGAGCTAACGTTGTCAGTTTTAAAATACACGGAGAACCACAGACCCTTTTTAATTTTTTTTTTTTTACATTTTGCAAATATAGTAATGAAATACATAAATAATATGTATTAGGTAAATACACTAAGTAATTAAATATGAATGTTATTTTGATGCAGTACATAATTTATTCACCGAGTATATTCTATCCAACTTCACGTACAATATTCTATTTACTTTACCTAATATTTCCTCTTTGCGTTATTTTTTTGCTCCATCGTTATAGCTGGGTCTTCGTATCACCCTTTCACTACGTGGAAAGCCACTGTTGTATAGCTTCAATAATTTCCAAGATATATGAGGGGGGCAGACAGACATCATTAATAGGGTTTCGTATGCGCTCTTCGACCTAAAGAACCAACCCTGAATAGCAAATAAGTTAAAATTTTTAAAAAAAAACTTAATTCCGAACATTTGTTCTTTTAAATACAATGTAAATATTATTATTTGATATTTTTCTGAATATTATGTGATAATAATGAATTATGTAAAATTAAAATGTATAAATGAAATTAACAATTAAATAAAAATTAAATAAATGACAAATAAAATTAATAATAATTAAAACAAAAAGAATAAATAATTAAATAAATTTACATTTCCTGTAGGAATTATATCTCTGGTCTTTTACTAAATTTTGATTTCTACAGTAGTTTCCGAAAAGAGCCCTAGAAAAACATATCAAAGCAAGTCAAGACGTGCAATTTTGAAGAAAGTGCACGAAATTTTAAAACAATTCAATTAACAAACTTTTCATTTGGATTTCTAAAGTGATGCCATATTGTTTTTCTACATTTTGCCAAATTATTAAATCTAATCCAAAGGTTTTTAAATTATTTTACTGGGCCAACAGGGAAAATGAATAGCATAGAATACGAGAACAAATATTTGGGTTTGTTTACTTAAATCTATATTATTAGGTTAAAAACTAAGATGGAAATAAAAAATTGAAACTATTTTACAAAATTAAATCTTCCTAATTACTTAAAACTACTATATCAAGTGTTATTTTGGACATATATATATGTGTGAACCAAAAAGGTGTGATATAACAATAATAATAATATGAAATAATAATATTTGGTTCACCACACCTTAAGCCTTTCTTACTTTTCTCACTCCTAGCCTGTCCACCTTCACATTTCATCTCACCAGACTTCCACAACATAGACTCATCCACTCTAATTAGAACAGCTGATGGTCGTCTTTTGTTTCAACTCATTGGCTCGTTCCAAAACAAATGCGACTTAATATAATTATTCACCAATCTAATTGCTTCTTTGTTTTTATACAAATAAATATAATTAATTTTTATAATATTAATAATTTGAATGTGTGTAATTTTATATATCACAATATGTAAATATTATTATTTAATATTTTTCTGAATATTAAAGCTATAAATCGGAATGGGTCGCACTAATTAAATATCCAGTGTACTAGTTCCTGTATCGCAGTGCCGCTTCAAGCTATGATATACTCAACAAAATGCCATTTTGATGCCTTTTCTATTTATGAAAATACTGATTATAATATATTATTCGTTATTCTCTCTGCGGAACGTTACGTTCCACTACAATAACTAACACTACTGTATTGGAGGGTTAGAGGGTGAAGGGTTGAAACTTGTTTTGTTATAAATGGCACTTTATAAGCTATCTATTGATGTAATATTAATTACTTTACGATTATTAGTTACCAAGCGTTCAAAGTTTGACATGTTTTCGATGCATGCATGCCCCAAATGCCCCCCCTCCCTCCCACTCCCTCTCCCTCTCCCCTACTCAGTGCCGGGAAATTCGTAATTCTGTCAAATATTTTTCAGAGAAGTATGATCCCGTATGAACGGTTCCATGGGTGAGAAAATCCTCA
Source organism: Aradus depressus (assembly GCA_963662175.1). Classification (NCBI taxonomy): domain Eukaryota; kingdom Metazoa; phylum Arthropoda; class Insecta; order Hemiptera; family Aradidae; genus Aradus; species Aradus depressus. Next base: position 64,078,811 of record OY759215.1, on the reverse strand, counting down.
TCCAGGTCAAATTTGAATCTTCTACATATACCTTAGTGTCAAAGTGTCAAAACCACTCTTATCAACAATGTAACAAAGCTGGTCCCCAAGTCTTCTAGTAGCAGGTGTAGGTTGTCTTTCAAATGACCTCTGTAATATCTGATATTAATATTATAAATTAATTACCGGTGGAGTCAGAGGTTTACTGCATGGATCAGCCTCTGCAGTACGGACTAGAGGAGCCGAGGAATCCAAGATTGTTCTTGATAGAGGCATTGACCCGTGAGTAGACCCGTAGACCTGGTTCCTCCAGGCTAAGGTGCCATCCCAGAGGAGTGCTGATGGCTGGCAGGAGCCATCGTCCACAGAGACAAGACCCTCTCGTTCTTGGGGCTCATCGTCATCTTCTGCAAGGAAAAATATGACATTAGGATTATTATTAAATATATTAGTTTTATATATGTTGTGCGCTTTTTAGACTTCATCTCTCCTTTCCTATTGTAGTTGCCATCGGATAGCTCTCACAGAGATACAGTGGCCATCGTTGAAAATTACCGACGAGTATCGCTTGGAACTTTTAACAGAATCTTAATAGACATCATAACAGACGCACTTGCGTTGAAGAGCTGTTCTTGTCGAAAATAAAACAGAGGGAAGACATCTTCTCCCCCCAAAACATGTTACTATCATATAATGACCGTACTTTCTCCCCTCACCAACCCCTATTCAATGATTTCTCCCTCGAGCTCCAGGCTGCGCTGTTGCCTCTCTCCTGGCGTTTCAAACTAACTCTCCCCTATTTGAGCTACAACGTGGCGTTTATTGCGAACGGAGATCAGTCAGTTTAATATAATAGTCAACAAGATAAAATGAGAACATTTCTCTTTGTTGATTTTTATTGGTGAGAGTGTGGACGAACCAAAGATCCTTGGGTCGTCCATAAACTGTATCCTATGATTCCCTGCCAGGTTTACTGCCGCCCACGGGGAAACTGCAGTAAAATAAACACATCCTACCCATCTCAATTTATATTCCTTCCTATTTTATAGATGCAACCGGACCAAGAATGACCGTTCATCGAATCACGATGTAACTAGTACAGCACTGTCTGTGCACGACTAAAAAGGAAACATCAAACAATATATCGCGATAATATCAGAACGTAAAATATCGATATATTAATTTTTATTTTCGAAAAGTAGTATAGATGAAAAGTATTTTTTGAGTAAATCAAATGGAAAGTAAAATATAAAAAAGTCGTCGGTGAATCAACTGGCAACGTACTTACTTAATTATTGACATAAGTTTTCGCTCACAACACAAATCAATTTAGCGAAAAATCAATAAATGAATTACGTAGACTTCTGAATCTTCATACCAAATATTGTTTCGATACATTCATTGGATCGGCAGTAATTAGAGTTTTTGTATTAAACCCCTTTCCAATTGGCCGATTTGACTGAAAATCAATAGATGTCGCCCTGACGGGGTTCTGAATACACATATAATATTTCGTGACGATAAATTCATTCTATTGGGAGATACCGTGTACACAGAAACTGGGGTTCATTTTTCCATTTGTGGAATCAGAAGGTCGGCAACCACAACATCGAATTTCTGAAATATTACATAACTTCCCCTATATTTCGTAAATCTGGGGAATTAAATATAAATAATGTTTTATTTAGGTTAGGTTTTATGACTCATGCCCGGACTTTAACTACTAGGTCATATCGCCTACTACCAGAGCGCTCTTTCGTCACTCTGGTGGACATGAGCCCGACTCTACTGTGGGAGTCCTAAATTTTGCCTACCCTAAATTTTTATTCACCTAGGGCAGGGGTCTTTAACGAGTACCTGACATCGTACAGGCTCGGGACCATCGCTTAACGTCCGAAGAACGGCGTGCTTAAGTTTATTTTACCTTCCAGATAAAATAAACTAAGGGCCTCGGTCGGGTTTCGAACCCACGTTCTTGAGCTCTGAAGGTAAGCACGCATACCACTGAGTTACCGGCGCCCTCATGTTTTATTTATTTTATGAATATAATGTTTTATATCAATTGATGGGTTGTGTTAAAAGAATTTCAAGCTGACTGTACGGTCCCGAGGTAAGGTTTACTGGTTAAGTGGTTAGGAAGGTTAAGAAGGAAACTGGACCATGGAAAATACCCAATTTCATGACATTACTTTCATTCGACATCGATTGTTACCTCCCCAGTAAGCCAGCCGCTACTGGCGACAACCTCCCCAATCCCTAAAGCAATATGACCCTGCGTACTATAGCCAGCGAACGCCCTACATTTACCCCGACCTCTGTCGGCGCGCCAAGCAAATTAAGGTGGCTAGGAGTGACCGCTGACCGTCGCAGATGGTCGGCAGCGATCGCTCCTAGCCTACCACAACAACATATTTTAATTATTTATTTTATTTTTGTTATATTTGATTATTGTTGTATTTGAGAATAAAATAAAATAAAAAAAACAAAAAAAACTCCCCATTCCCGACCTCAGGTCTTATGAGTGGTAGTAGGTAATTTTCGTTGGCTTAGGCAAGACATCATCACAACGGCAGTTATTAGAGTTTTTGTGGTAAGCCTCCCCCTAATCTCCCCTCCCTTTCAGCCGATTTGGCTGAAAATTTAAAGGTGTCGTCCATAAAGGTTTCTGGATACACATATAAAATTTCGTGTCGATACCTTTATTCTATCGGGAGTTATCATGTTAACAGAAACTCTGATAGACTGATTTTTTTTTTTTTTTGAGATCAGGAGTTCGGAAAAGATGAAAGAAATTCCATTGAAAACTACGCATCGAATTTTTGACCGATTGCATAACTTCCACTATACTTTGTATGGCTGGGGAAGTAACAAAGAAGGAGTTGAACAGCAACATTGAAGTTGGCTAGGTTGGTATGTTTATACAATTGTGAGGCTATGACTCCAACCTCAGGGGAATACCAGAGAAGAGAGAATTCCTAGTCTCCCTAACAGAAAAATCTAACTTCGAAATTTATGGGTTTAAACATAAAGTTCAGAAAATAATAGGAATGTGAAACAAAATGTTGATAACACGAGGTAGAAAGAAGAAACTCAAATAAATGGTATTCATAATAAAGTATATAATATGAATGATAAATAAATCAAATAATGGCATTATCAAATAATATCGAACAAAGTCAATTCTCTGTTAACGCAACTAGATTAGTTACAAGGTGCAATTAGTGTCATTAATTTATTCGTGCATTATTCATTAATTTATTGTATTATTCATTTGTAACGTTTCTGATGCATCACGTAAAACTACTATATCTACTCATAACCCGTCTTTTGTTCAAAATTTGGAGATGCCGCATGGTCTAAGTTTCAACCGACTTTATAAAGATTTGTGAAGTTTAATTAAAATCCAATCAACCGTTAAAGATCATTCATTTTATATTATTCTAATTCTAAAAATTATTCATACATCTTATTGACATATCGTCAACAGTTTAGGCAGCGTATGCAATTAATGGCGCCCGGACGGCCGTTTTTCCTCCGACTTGCTTCACTTCTACCATCACTGCTCAGATCCCTTTGACAAAGTGGAAGGTGTATAGCCTATGTCCACCGCAAAGAAATAAGATTCCCAACGGTGAATGAATTATCCAAATCGGTTAAGTAGTTTTTGAGATTATTTCAAATACATAAACAAACTTTCTCTCTGCATACATTAGTACAGAGTCAAAGTAAGACTGTTGTAATGTGTAGAGTTAGAGTAATAGAGTCAATCAGGTGAACATGAACCCGACTTTACCTAGGGGTCTGAGTACCTGACATCGTACAGGCTCGGGACTATCGCTTAACTTCCCGTGCAAAGGACGACGTGCTCAAGGTTTTTTCACCTCCCAGATAAAAAACCTTAGAGCCTCGGCCGAAACCCGCGATCTTTCGCTCAGTAGCAAGATCGCTACCTATGAGCTACTCTCAAATTGTCTTGTTGATATGGTCATAATACATTAGTTTTATTAATAATACTTCTTCATAATATCCGTGTTATTGTGGTAATTCCATAATAATAGTGTACAATAGTTGTACAACGCAACAATTTTTATGAAAACATGGTCTATTTCTTTCAACTGTCACTCATTCTTCAACTAACGTTAACAGTTTTGTTAATAATACACCAGTTTTGTTAATAATACCTCTTCCGTGTTAATTCCATAATAATAGTACAACACAACAATTTTTATGAAAACATGGTCTATTTCTTTCAACTGTCACTCATTCTTCAACTAACGTTAACAGTTTTGTTAATAATACATCAGTTTTGTTAATAATACCTCTTCCGTGTTAATTCCATAATAATAGTACAACACAACAATTTTTATGAAAACATGGTCTATTTCTTTCAACTGTCACTCATTCTTCAACTAACGTTAACAGTTTTGTTAATAATACATCAGTTTTGTTAATAATACCTCTTCCGTGTTAATTCCATAATAACAGTACAACACAACAAATTTCAAGGAAAACATGGTCTATTTCATTCAACTACTAAATAAATGGGACCATGGTGGCCGTGCGGACTACAGCGTAGGGCTTTGGTCCCATGGTCTCACCATGGTTTACGGGTTCGAATCCCGTCCGGGAGAGAGTTTTATTTCGTAGATAGAACTCTCTCCCGGGGCCGTGGATGTCGTAAATAAACATGCATCGTTTATAAAGCCAAAAAAAAAATAAATAAAAAAAAATAACTAAATAGTTATTAGTATACATACAATTTCTTTAGTTTATTTGAATTTCTTCTTTCTACGTCGTATTATTAAGATACTGCAGAAGTTATTATTTTATTATTATTTACTACAATCCAGTTATTATTTTAACTTTATATTTAAACTTAGTTATATTTTTTCGTAAGACTTCTTCCTTCTGTGTAATTGAATAAATATGTCAACCTAGCAACAGTAAAGTTAAGTTGAACTTTGTGCTGACGATGGCCTAAGACGAAACTGGTTCACTGTATTTAGTGGAATTAGACAATATAAAAGTTGAAAAGTTTCCACTACATCGACATAGATTGTAAAAATGTATATGGAAAAATGTTTTAGAGAAACAAATAGTGGGTTGTAGTTTAGTGGGTGAGGTGAGTTTGGACAAGTAGTTAAGTTGACACTGATGAACTTGCTAGTAGTTTAGTTAAGGGTGAGTCAAGTTGAACGGTGAGGATACATGCAAATGGGGATCCCTGCCTCAGGGTAGATACCACCCACCCCTAAACCACTTCTAGTATAGATAAATAGTCACCTCTCCCATTATGCAAAACAGATTCTAGCTCCTTATTGAATTAGTTGCCCTGATTCTTGTTAATACAACATTATCTCAACAACCTCAAAATTTCCATTTCCTTAAGTAATGTCCGCTTCTCTTTCCCTCTCGATGATTTCCATACAAACTTAATCACACTTTTCTATCCTACAATGGTGAAAAAAAAAAAATGTCTAGTTCATCTTTAGACAGGTGAGCGAGCATGTTATAGAGGAGAAGGTTAAACAAAGGCGAGAAGTGGCGGATTAGAGAGTTAGTGGCTTTACCGCGGTGAAACGCCAATGCCGCAGGCTAGCTAGAAGAGGCCTCCTTCCGCACAACTGTTATGGAACCAATTATCCTTTATATACACTTTACTTCCCCAGGAATACGAAGTATAAGGGAAGTTATGTAAAACATTTCTATCTGTCTGAGCGCGTAGTATCCGAAATGAGAGTATGGGAACAAGGAACCTTCCCGCTGGTTATCCACTGCCTCCTAGTGGTGCCTGTAGTCCCACTATCGATTATATATCTTTCTATTTTGATACTATATATTTGTAACCCCGTACGAGAATAGGTAACTTCCCCGCTGGTTTTCCACTGCCTCCTAGATATCAGTGGTCCCACAAATGGGGTTACAAATATATAGTATCGATATAGAAAAATATATAATCGAAAGTGGGGCTACAGGCACCACTGATATCTAGGAGGCAGTGGATAATCAGCGGGGAGGTTCCTTGTTCCCGTACTCTCATTTTGGATACTACTTGAGCGTCTGTGTGTTTGTCTGTGAACACGATATCTCCCGATAGAATGAATGTATCATCATGAAATTTTATATGTCAATCAAGAATCCTCCAACGACGACAGATTTTAGCCAAATCGATCAAAAGGAACGGGGAGGTTTTACACAAAAAATCTAATAACTGCCGATGTAATGAATGTATTGACACGGAATTTCATATTTGAAGTCAAAATCCAATGAGGATATAACGTGTAAGGAGGGGGAGTGCAGAGGAAGGGTCTCAAAAACCCGAATAACTGCCGATGTAATGAATTTATCGACACAGTCAACTGTTGAATATTAGCGCAAACGGTAGACCCGCATAGGATCCTTTCCTTATGCAGCTGACAGAACACTAAAAGTGTAAAGGATAATAATAAACATATAGATGATACTTGATATTTTCTGCAGAGATATCGGAAAATAAAGAAACGTATTTGTTTAGTCGTGGCTGAAGAATGATGCGAGGCAGGAGCCTGTAATTTGAGTGCAAATACAATCTTCTTTAATGACGGCAGATGGGGCGACGGTCGGCAGCCTGGTCTCCCGCAACCCCCATCTCGTCCTTCCAACGAAATAATAAGTCTGGAATTTATTTTCAAGGATCTTCTTACAAGAAGTCATCCCTATAAAAAGGATAAAGGGTACATTTATACAATACCTTACTGTTTCCAACTTCTAAGTTGAGGAAGGCGGACATATTGTGGAAACCGTTTATTCCTACTGCGAACAACTTGATCATTTGAAGCTCACCTTGGAAACAAAAGTCTTTTTCTGGTCAATAGGAACGGAGTTTTATTTCATCTGGAAGATGAGAGAGAGCTCACGTTGCAAGGAGACCCTATAAAAACGACACCACTTGGCCTGGGAAATTATAATTCAGCCACCGCATTCTCCCGATATAGTCCCTTCAGATAACTATCTCTTCTAGAGTCTACACAACTTTCTAATTGGACAGCGAGAATTAAGGCTAACATGATAATAATAATAATAATATTTATTTCCGTTGAATCATACCTAGCACGGTTATAGGATAAGTCATAAGAATGTATACATTAAGATAGCTTATATGTAAACAGATATTAACACAGTCTGACACTCGTCAAATAGAATTAACAATACTACTAAAAAATAAAAATAAATAAATAAAAACTAGAAAATATTAGTACAAAATTAATAATATTAATAAATATTAAAAATTATAATTTTTTTAATTAAATTAAAATTAAGATAATTATTTTTTATATGTTTTCCGCAAGTGTCTTATTCATCACGACATTTCGGGACGTTCTAACGTCCCTTCATCAGGTCACAATGTGCGAAATAAAGAAAGGAGAAAGAAAACAAAATAAAAATTATAAATGTATATCAAATTATAAATGTATATATATAAAATTAAAATAATACATAAAAGAAAAAAACAAGAAAAAGAAAATTTTCCAGAAACTTTTCCATACCAGGGAAGGCATATATTGAACCATGAATTTTTGATAGTGCTTCTATTGAAAGTTTCAGAAAACTTTGTTGAGATCTCGGTGGGCAGAGAGCTGAGGCTTGAGTCTGTCTGTTAAGAGGGTGAGGGTGGCTGGCCCAAGCTCCCGCATATCCATCTTGGGTCACATTTACCTCCGGGCCATCCTCTTGGTGGGCTGATAGCTGAGGCTTGAGTCTGTCTGTTGAGAGGGTGAGGGTGGCTGGCCCAAGCTCCCGCATATTCATCTTGGGCCACATTCACCTCCGGGCCATCCTCTCGGTGAGCCGAGAGCTGAGGCTTGAGTCTGTCTGTTGAGAGGGTGAGGGTGGCTGGCCCAAGCTCCCGCATATCCATCTTGGGCCACATTCACCCCCGGCCATCCTCTCGGTGGGCTGAGAGCTGAGGCTTGAGTCTGTCTATTAAGAGGGTGAGGGTGGCTGGCCCATGCTCCCGCATATCCATCTTGGGCCACATTCACCTCCGGGCCATCCTCTCGGTGGGCTGATAGCTGAGGCTTGAGTCTGTCTATTAAGAGGGTGAGGGTGGCCGGCCCAAGCTCCCTCATGTCCATCTTGGGCCACATTCACCCCCGGCCATCCTCTCGGTGGGCTGAGAGCTGAGGCTTGAGTCTGTCTGTTGAGAGGGTGAGGGTGGCTGGCCCAAGCTCCCGCATATTCATCTTGGGCCACATTCACCTCCGGGCCATCCTCTCGGTGGGCTGAGAGCTGAGGCTGGAGTCTGTCTGTTGAGAGGGTGAGGGTGGCTGGCCCAAGCTCCCGCATATCCATCTTGGGCCACTCTCACCCCCAGGGCCATCCATTCTTCTATGTCCACTTTACCACACCACATCCCTTCTCTCACATCTACTTGATTTTCTACGAAAGCCCGCCCTACAGGTTGGTCCCTACTCTACTTTCAACCCTTATCAGTGTGAGAGTGTGAGGATTGAAAATTGGCGTGTCTAATCAGTGAAGGAGAGTGAGGGATTGGACCGATCTTAGAAATGTTTTCAATGATTTTTTATTAGACATAACTTATGTTACATAAAATAAATGTGGAATGTTTTTAGCTGTCAACTCTGTTCTTACTTAATTATCGAAAAACCGGTCAAATTGACTTTAAAATATGATGAAATTAAGAAAAACTAATCTTTGAATGCTTTTCTATGCTTATTTATTATTAAGTTTATTGATATTCCTAATGAAGTATACTTATCTCTCAGACGAAGTTACTGACCGCGCGTCCTAAAGGGATACATTCACACGATATAACTAAAAAATAGTCGGATCACCGACAATGTACATTCTCTGCTCGAATTATTTCTTATTTCCAAGTTTTTCCCCTTCCCTATGCCTTTCGCCACTTCGGGTAATTTGAGTAAAAACTAGTTGGTGTACGTTGAAAATTGTGGAACGAAATGTTCATTTTATCGAGAGTTACTGAAGCTTTCCGAGTTAAGCGTCTTTTTAATATCCCTCTTCTCTTTGGACAATTTGACTGAAAATCAATAAATCCTTAGGGAGTTTTGGGCCCATTTATAAAATTTTGGGTTGATATATTATTTCTATCGGGAGTTATCGTGTACACTAACTAACAGGTTAAACTTTCTTGTATCGTGCGACATTTTTGGCAATGATTGGTTATTGTGATTGGATATATACATAAGAGAAGGCTGGGGATAGGCGGTGGCTTAGTGGTTAGAGAAATTGGCTACAAAACCTTGTGTGCCTCTCAGACAAGCTTAGAGGGTGGAGCTACGTTATGAGATGAAAAGTTGCTCCTACTGGGCAGCGCCGCGTACACCAGCTCATCAAGATAAACTCTGAAAAGAAAAAAAATGTTGTTCGGAGATGCACGGAACTTACCCATGTGTCTGATGGAGGAACGTACTGCACGCCAAATGAACTTGCGGGTGGAGAAGAACTCCAAGTTCTGTCGTTCCAAGACAGTCAGAGAGAGACATTATTCAGCTATATTGGACAGCCAACACGCCTCAGGACGAACGTAACATGAAGCAAGTTGGTCTTATTCATTTTTACCTTTCACAGATGCAGCCATTCCTCTAGAAGGTGGAAGTGCTCCTGCACAGATTTGGATGCGTCCTCAGCCGGTTTATTTGTAGCTTGCAACAAAGAAAAGAGGACCCAGAATGTTCCTGTGGTACACTAGCTCTAGGGGTGATGGGGGTCTACAGTAGAAATGAAGCTTTAACCAAAGGAAACTGTATGAATTATTATTTATTATAAAATAAATCTAAGATATGAAAAGAATGAGATAATCTAAGATTAGAGATAAGCATCAAAAAATGATTTTCATGTGGATAAATGTGTCAAAACTGGAACTTGACATCATGTGTCAATTTTAACAAGATTTATTATCGCCTCTGTTATCAATTTTCGTTGTTATTGTTATTTTTCAGTCCTATGGGCCAGTTGGCTCACTAGTAGAGGGCTTGACGTGTGAGGTGCAGGTTGGAAGTTCACCCCTGCTTGCATTTTCAGATATTTTCATTATATACATATAAATGTGGGACATCTTGTGACTTATTGACTTCTCTAGACATAAAATGTAAAGGGTAAGTTATGAAATGGGTCACAAATCTTAACCAGAATTTCGTGTTTTGCCAATCCCCTGAGTTTTTCAATTTATTACAAACAAATCGAGATAGGGATGTACTTTGCCGTTGATTCACTGATGACTTCTTTGTATGATAATGAATGCGATATAAAATGCCGCTTATCGAAGGCCTACCGTATGCGTTTAAAAGAAAGTGCTAAACCGATTTTTCTACTTTTATGTACATTGCTGCTGGTTTTGAATTTTACTTTATAAAAATATCTGCCAACAAACTATCAATTTAGAAGACTGTAATGAAAATATTTTACTATTTGAAAATATCTGCCAACAAACTGACAATTTACAAGACTATAGTGCGCCCGATATGGACATACGGCCTCGAACTATGGGGTACAGCCAAACAATCCAATATAAACCGCATCCAAGCTTTCCAGTCCAAAGTCCTCCGTCGAATTGTTAATTCACTTCTTTGTCACCAATAAATTACCACCAGGAAGACCTAAACATCCTAACCTTCCACAATAAACTTTCATCCCATCCAAACCCATTTGCACAAGACCTATCCTCTCAATCCCATCCTGATAAACCTCCTCGCCGTCTGAACTAGAGGTGGCCTCGAGATCTTCTTTGTGAAATTTAAACCATTTACAATTTTCTAGGAAGTGTCAGCGCTGGCTGACTTCTATCATCTTGTGACATAATTATTCATGTAAATAGTTAACACATTTGTTTATTATGTATACTAAATATTGATTGCAAAAAACAAACAAAAAAAAAATCGCCATTAAAAGAACAAAAACTATAAATATTCCAAAACCGAAAAATAATATTGTAATTGGAATCATTAATATTCCATAACAATTATATTTTGGATACTAGCCATGTGATACTAACAGTGCTGTCCTGATAACTACTTCAGTCCGTTGTAATCCAGTACCTACATATAACTTCTATAAAATGTTATTTCCATTTTCAATTTTCATATTGTTTTATTCTTGATATAATTTCAGAATTTTCGAAACCCAAATATCAAAGAACCTCTTTCCGAGAGAACAGTTCTTTTTCATTAGACAATATAGAGCAACGTGTTGATTAACGAAAAAAAAATTGGTAGTCTGCTAAAAAACTGCCTTTAGTTGAAGAAGAAAAGAACAGTCATAAAAACTGTTTATTACAGAGACGGATAAGAAAAGAAAGTTAATTGATGAAAGCGAGATCATTAGAAGGTATTTTGTGTCTCTTGTTGATTGTCTGGGTGTGTGTGAGGGGGGAGCGCGGGTAAAAACGCTGGCGGGAAAGGAGAGTGGTGGGAGGGGGAGGGATGATTTGGCGGGAATCACGTGCCGGGAAGGCGAGCTTATTACTTCCTGGGACGGAGGCGGCCATTTCGTTCCGCCGGACAAATGTGCCTCAAACGTGACTCGTTCCCAAATAGTTCGAATCAACCCCCGTTTATTTTACAGGTAGCCTCCCCATCCCTCCCCTCCCCACCCCACCCCTCCATTATATACTAAAACTGCTTTTGTATAAAAAAATACCAGATCTGGGGGTGAATATAGACTTTTTACTTCCCCAGCTGTATGAAGTATTGTCGAAGTTATGTAATTGGTTAAAAATTTGATTCGGAGTTTTCAACGAAATTTAATGTTTTCCGACCTTCAGATTCCAAGTATGGGAAAAGGTCTGTGTCTCTATGAACACGCTAACTCCCGATAGAATTAATGTATCGGCACGAAATTTTAAACAGTAGAATCCAGCTAATCCGGACACCGAATATTCAGACATCCGGTTAATCCAAAAAAAATTAATTCAAATTTAGTAAACTAAAAATTTAATTTAGCGAGCTGTAAGTAATAATTCAAAGAGAGGGTTTGACTTGACTTACTCAGTTGGCTACGTTGAAAAACTACCGACGAAGAAGACTAAACGCTAAATATTTACGCTAATATTTTAAAATATTTATCATGTGTATTTATGTGTATCCAGAAACCTCTAACGACGCCACCTATTGTTTTTCACACAAATCGACCAAATAGAAGAGTCTCCCCTCTAACATAAAAACTCTAATAACTGTCGATAGAATGAATATATCACTTACCTAAGTTATGTATGAATACATCTATACTCTGGGATTGTACAATTCGGATCAATTTCAAATTAGGGTGACCAATGGTACGCCAGACTGAACATATCCTACAAATTCCATTCGTTCCAATGGTTACAATTTCAGCAATATGTACTTATGAACGAACGAACATTCTAAACATCAAATTAGCTCTAAATATGTAATTAAAATGAAATTAACCATTTTGGGATTATCTGACGTAGTGCGTCTGCGAATTAACTGGAAAAGTGTATGTACTATTCATGATTTCAGGTTCCTAAAGTTCTGGAATAAGCAAGAATTTATCTACTCTATTCGGATAGAAATTTGTATTGAGTGCAAGAACTGAAAGAGAGTTTTTAATCAGATGGTGATATTGAATGAAATATTTAGGAAAACATTCATTTCAGTTTGGAACAATGTTCACAACAATTTTAATAATGCACAAACCGCTCCTGTATTTAATTAAGAGAAACGTCGGCTGAGACACAACTCACTCGGTTTACTTTCTGAAGAATGCTTTAATGAAAATATTATATCGTCTCTCTTTGCCTCAGATACCTTATTTTTTTAAAGTATTATCATTTTTAATGGTATACAGGCTATGGATAATACTGTGGTAAGCTAAAAAAAAATTGTATGTTTACGGCGAAGAGGAGGGGGAGAGAAAAATCGTTTCATTCTTTATGCATCGCATGTAATCAGCTTCAAGCAAAGTAATATAACGTAAACTAACCCCGATCAACGCCGGGTATCACGCTAATATATTGTAACAATTAATGGTTCTAAGAATTTCTATTTTCTATTTTTTTTTTAGCAAATGCCCCACGTTAGGCGCCAATGTAAAAATTCTTAGTTACTTACATTTAAATTATTCCTTTTTTATTTAGCAAAGGCCCCACGTTGGGCGCCAATGAAACAACTAATACTTCTCCGGTTAACATAAATCTAAACAGGGGTGGCATTCTTTTTTTATAGAGTACTTTGGTGAAAATAAAAGAAAAGAATAACAAAAAATGTCAATCACAAATTTTATAAGTTATAATTTTTATTTTCTTTTTCTGTAAATGATATAAAAAGGTTAATGGGTTTGTGAACAAAATGATATTTTTTACAATATATTAAATAAATCTCTCATAAGTTAATTTTAAAAAAATGTAATTTTGGCAAATGACAAAATAAAAGATTAAATTATATTTATCTGGATTATAAAAATTCTGGCAACTCACGGAATCCTCGTTTTTACCTTATTTTCTTCTTCCAAAACACACTCCTTCATATAACTGTGCTGTCCTCCATCTTCTCGGGGATACTTTCCGCAGGACCTCCTTCTTTGCTCTTCTTAATCACTCCACCTCCTTCTACGCTCTTCCAAATCACACCACACCTCCAAGATCTTCCAAATCACACTAAACCTCCTCCAAGATCCTCCAAAATCATACTACCTCCTCTAAGATCCTCCAAAATCATACTACCACGAGTGGGCTTCTTCTGCCCTCCTCGCCATTTTTTCCCCCACCATATATCATCAGGTTTGTCTTTTCTTTTATAGTTAATCATATTTTTTTCTTTTAATATCTTTTGCCAAGATGTTAATTTTTATTTATTTGTATTTACTATTTTTTAATTATTATTTCTATACATTCTTCATATTTTTTATTACATAAAGAATAACAATTTCTTTTATTATTCTTTGTGACCCCCCCCCCCCCCCCCCCCCCCGGCCCCCATTCTACACGTCACAATATAGAGGGTGCTATGCAATCCAATAGAATGAATATGTGACCACTAAATTTTATGACGTTGAAGTAATGTATCCAAAGATCGATTTTCAGTCAAATAAGTCGGAGGATAAGGGAGGCTATTCTAATCCCAGTAAATAAATAAATGTATTGACTAATTTTACTTCTCTGCGTTCTTTCATCACTCTGATGGTCATAAGCCCAACTCCAGTGAAGGAGTGCCTACCCAGGGTCTTCAACGGATATCTACCTGACCTTGTTGATTTTCATTTAAATCGACTCAAGGTAAGTGAGGACATGGGCTCAATTTACAAACCATACTAACTGCCGATCGACAAGAAAGTTTTATATGAGGCTTCAGAAACTACTGAGAGGCAGAGAAAAAACTTAATTATTTCCCTCTGGAGAAGTACATTGCCAGACTTTCTTTCATACATGGACTTAGTCTCGGGTTTCAGGCAAATTGGTAGGGAGGAATGGTTTAGGAGAAGGACCTCATCCGGAAAAAAGTCTGCCATTACTGGTGATCCATGGGCGACTTTATTGCAGATTATGTTAGTTTCCGCTAGTTTTTACCAGTCTCAAGTGTGGCAGGCAAAAATTTATTAGAAATTTTCATACTTTTCTATGAGATTGAGAAATATCCGATTTTTGAGGACGAGAAATATCAATCAAAAAGGGGGAAAAAAATCTCTATTTTTCACAGAATATCTCCAAACTCCGTTTCAATTTCAAAGCAAAATGATAAATGATTCAAAGTAGCAGAGAAGAAAGAAAAAAAAAAATATTAATACTTCTTCAAATAAAATACTCTTATTTTTAATATCTTTCGTCCTAGGTTGAAATGAGAGAAATATAAAAAAATATTACTGAAAAAGAAGAGATTAAAGAAAAGTGAGACAATGAAAATACAAATAGAAAAAGTACAAAAAGAGAAAGTTGAGGGTTAAGAGGCGATTCCATTACTTAGGACTTAAAGGGTATTAGTTATCTTGGAAAACAGGATGAGGGGGGTCCTCTGAAGTAGGGAAGGAGCTGTGAACAAGGCCTGGGTTCATCTCAATAAGGGACAATGTGGCTACATCCTTCAGGGTCCTCTGAAGTAGGGAAGGAGCTGTGAACAAGGCCCGGGCTCATCTCAATAAGGGACAATGTGGCTACATCCTTCAGGGTTCCTCTGAAGTAGGGAAGGAGCTGTGAACAAGGCCCGGGTTCATCTCAATAAGGGACAATGTGGCTACATCCTTCAGGGGTCCTCTGAAGTAGGGAAGGAGCTGTGAACAAGGCCTGGGTTCATCTCAATAAGGGACAATGTGGCTACATCCTTCAGGGGTCCTCTGAAGTAGGGAAGGAGCTGTGAACAAGGCCCGGGCTCATCTCAGTAAGGGACAATGTGGCTACATCCTTCAGGGGTCCTCTGAAGTAGGGAAGGAGCTGTGAACAAGGCCCGGGCTCATCTCAATAAGGGACAATGTGGCTACATCCTTCAGGGGTCCTCTGAAGTAGGGAAGGAGCTGTGAACAAGGCCCGGGTTCATCTCAATAATGGACAATGTGGCTACATCCTTCAGGGGTCCTCTGAAGTAGGGAAGGAGCTGTGAACAAGGCCCGGGTTCATCTCAATAATGGACAATGTGGCTACATCCTTCACGTTCATTCAATTTTTCAAATATTTATGTAATAATATATTTCAATTATCTCCGAGGCTGTCCGATATCAGATACTTGTTAAAGGTTTAACCCTAGGTAATAAATCTTCAGGGTAGGCAAATTTAGTACTCCCATAGTAGAGTCGTGTCCACCAGAGTGACGAAAGAGCTCTTTGGTAGTAGGCGATTTGACCTTGTAGCTTAAGCCCGGGCATGAGTCATAATTACTTAGCAACAAACTTAAGATTCAACGATTCTACGACATAAATTATTAAATATCATTAACGATTAAGGTTAGAAATTTGTTTTGGTACATTTTTGGTTTTATAAATGTTGAAGAGTTGGTGCTTCCCCCTCCCTCTTTCACACTACCCCTCTCCCGTTCAAAATTTGGATATGCCACTTAGTTTCCGTTTGAACCGGTCCTAAAAGGAAAGCTATTTGTGAAATTTAATGAAAATCCAATCAACCGTTAAAGAGCTAGCAGCATTCATTTTAAATTTTGGGTTCCCCTCCCTCCCCGTTCAAATATTTGAGACACCACATCGCCTGTAGTTCAATCGGGTTTATAAAGTTACTACATAAGAAATTTCATCAAATCGGTTCAGTAGTTTTCCGCCAATTTGTTACAAACGCACGGAGAGACATATATGGAGATAAACACTCTTATTAAACGCTAGATATCGCGGACTTTATATTGCCGACAATGAGAACGACACTTTTGACTTTTAGCTAAATCGGCCAAAGGGCAGGGGGAGGCTTAACACAAAAACACTAATAACTGTCATTTTAAAGCATGCATGACACAAAATTTCATAAGTAAATTCGACTCCTATTATCTCTCTGCGAAATCGTCTGAAGGGAGGGGAGGGATCAGACTCAACTCAAAAACCCTTTTAACTGCCGATGTAATGAATGTATCGAGCGCAAGATTTAAAATGGGGGTTCAGAAGCCCCTATGTAAGTCAACTATTGATTTTTTGTGGATTGATTAGTTTTAGGGGGAGAGCAGAAACTTAATTGATTAAATTTTATTGGGGAAGTTCATTGTCGGCAATTAACCGACGATTTTTATCCGATTGATTCGGTCACCATGGTATTATCCTTGTAAAAAATAGAGTAAGCCTGAGTAGATATTAGGAGTGCCTTGGACAGAGTTGGGAGGTAGCCGTGAAGTGTTCTTCAAACAAGAGAGTGAAGTGTGATTTCAGCTAAAACAATAGGAACGATGTCCTTCCATTAGGAGGCCAGAGCTGAGTGTGAGAAGGGCCCAGAATCAAGGGGAGGCCGCACACTCGCCCTGGAGTCTCCTCAACAGATCACCCAGAACCAAGGGGAGGCCGCACACTCGCCCTGGAGTCTCCCCAACAGATCACCCAGAACCAAGGGGAAGCCGCACAGTCGTCCTGGAGTCTTCTCAACAGATCACCCAGAACCAAGGGGAGGCCGCACACTCGCCCTGGAGTCTCCCCAACAGATCACCCAGAACCAAGGGGAAGCCGCACACTCGCCCTGGAGTCTCCTCAACAGATCACCCAGAACCAAGGGGAGGCCGCACACTCGCCCTGGAGTCTCCTCAACAGATCACCCAGAACCAAGGGGAAGCCGCACAGTCGTCCTGGAGTCTTCTCAACAGATCACCCAGAACCAAGGGGAGGCCGCACACTCGCCCTGGAGTCTCCTCAACAGATCACCACACTCAGGTCGTCGGTGATAAGTTTTGGCTCTCACTCTAAACTCTTCTCTCCTTTACAGTAAATTATGATTCTAAAAATCAATAGATGTCCTACTCTGGAAATTCTCAATTCTCATATAAAATTTCGTGTCAATACATTCATTAAAGAAATAAAAGAGTTGTCTTCCTACTGTTTCATTTTTGACCAGGTATTACCACTACTGGCCAGTAGTTATTTAGTCTCACACTATACATCCCACTCGTACCACAACAGCTTACTGTCACATCTAATACATACATTACGTCAGTAGTTATTAAAAGGTTGTTGAGTTATAGCAACACCCCCATCCTCTTCACTTTGGCGGATTTGGTTAAAAACCAATAGAAGTCGTCCAGAAAAACCTGGAGATCTGGATCTTGACTGAAAGATGAAATCTCGCTCAATAGGGGGAGGATTTTGAAGAATTTTTGAAGGATATAGATGGAGGATAAGGTCCAACAGAGCGGTTCTGCAGGGGATGGAGCCAGACAGAGGCCGAAGATAGATATTGGAGAGGTATCCGGGAGGAGAGAAGAAGAGGGACTCTCCGCATGAGGACGACCTCCGGATGATGGTTCTAGAAGGACCATATTGTCAATTAGTTATGACTCAAGCCCTTAACTACTAGGTCATATCGCCTACTACCAGAGCGCTCTTTCGTCACTCTGGTGGACATGAGCCCGACTTTACTATGGGAGTCCTAAACTTTGCCTACTCTAAATTTTTATTCACCCACCTAGGGTAGGTGTCTTTACGAATACCTGGCGCCCCAATCAATCCAATATAATAATGTGGGTGTAAATTTGTAGGGGTTGACTTATCAAGGGCAGCAAAAAAGGGGTGGTTGTGTTGCAAAGGTTGAAAATCACTACATTAAAGTAATGTCTACCTGATATTTAGTGAGGCTTTGTCTTTATTCTTGCATTGATTGAGTTAAAGTTGACTGTGGGCTCGGGTAATAAGAGTTAGGTAAGCCCTGCTCTCAAACACACTTTTGTCCTTTGATGTGGGCGCTACGTTCTGAAGGAACCAACCCAAACAGAACAATGATTAAAAGTCCCCCCCAGCTTCACAACTGTGTTTATAGTTGAGCCGCCTGTCCGATCTCCAGAAGACAATATGATTGAGAACTTGTTCCCGTCTTTGGTGTACTTTCTTTGCGTTGAAGAGATCGATATGAAGAGGGGGGACTGAGTTGGGATTAATTGCAAAGTTGGGCTGTCATCGTTGGTTTTGTAAAGAGTCCTCCCTCCTGTCTTTGTGGGACCCTGTTCTGCTTCTATTGGTCGAACAACCAACCCTTTTACAAGAACAATGGCCACCTTTCTCAAATAAACTTAAATAACTCCTTCCACAATCTTCAAATAACCCACAAAACCTTTGTCAAAAAATTGCTGAAAAGTGTCTTCATGGTTTCCACACATTTATATATTATTCTGTATTATTCACTTTAGGCCACTGCCCTTATTCATGGAAATTCGGTGATTTAATGGTTTCGAATTTGGTTCAACTCAGGACATATCAACTAGATAATATGAGAAAATACGAGTAAAACGTCACTTTAGCACTGCTCCCAAACTCCCTAGACAAAGACATCAAAGACGAGACGTAACATAATTTTATTATTCCTTTGATATCATTTATCCGAAATAACAAAATTTCGGAATCCCTATCGGTCCTTCTAGTGAAGCAGTAAAGATTCCCCGAATTAGAATCTTAATATAAAGACAATATAGTATTAAAAATCATCAATAATCGGTCCTTTTAGTGTACGCGCCTTTCGGTTTTTGCCCAGTCTTTTCGTGAATAGCCGTAAAAAGGTTTTAAACGGTAACATACAGAAATATTGAATATAAATATTATTTGAAGCATGTCTGTTGACCCCTCACGAATACCTAACGTTCCATCATTCCAACAACTCAACAATTCTCATACAACTAAAAAACGTTATCTTCCCACTGTTTTATTTTCAGTCAGAACCGGGGTTCAATGCAACTGCGTCATCATCAATGGCACATTCCACCCGTACATTGGGGAGTCTAATCAAAACCCCTATACTGGTGGGATGAACTACTGGTGATGACGCAGTTGAAAGCCGAGTGGGAAGACAACGTTTATTGTTTGAGAAATAAATTCCCAACAACATTTTACTTCCAGGTATAAACATTGCTTCTCTATTGGGTTTCAGTCGATTGGCATTGGAGGGAGAGCGAACACATAATTGATTAATCAAATACATAACCGACCAGAGGGTCGGAAAACATGAAATACTTAACAGGCCAGAGGGTCGGAAAACATGAAATACATAACCGGCCAGAGGATCGGAAAACATGAAATACATAACCGGCCAGAGAGAGGGTCGGAAAACATGAAATACATAACCGGCCAGAGGGTCGGAAAACATGAAATACATAACCGGACAGAAGGTCGGCAAACATGAAATACATAACCGGCCAGAGGGTCGGAAAACATGAAATACATAACCGATCAGAGGATCGGAAAACATGAAATACATAACCGGCCAGAGGATCGGAAAACATGAAATACATAACCGGCCAGAGAGAGGGTCGGAAAACATGAAATACATAACCGACCAGAGGGTCGGAAAACATGAAATACATAACCGGCCAGAGGGTCGGAAAACATGAAATACATAACCGACCAGAGGGTCGGAAAACATGAAATACATAACCGGCCAGAGGGTCGGAAAACATGAAATACATAACCGGCCAGAGGGTCGGAAAACATGAAATACATAACCGACCAGAGGGTCGGAAAACACGAAATACATAACCGGCCAGAGGGTCGGAAAACACGAAATTCCGTTGAAAACTCAACACTACTTCGTATTGCTGAGGAAGTAAAGAATATTAATTAAAAATGTTTACGTTAGAGAGAAGCCTTAATTCGGAAACGGACTTCTTTCTCTTTGTTCAAAAAGAATAAAATATGACAGAAGTCGTGTTTCATACACAAAAGAATTCTTTCATAATTAGCTTTCATTTTTATTTTCTTGGCAGAGTTCCTCCACAGATACAACGTCTGTTTGAATTACTTTTTGTTAAATATTTTTATTCCTATATAATTATTTTTATTATTTCTTCCCCAGCTGTACGGTGTATAGGGGTAGTTATGTAATCTGTCAGAAACTCGATGTTGACTTTTCACCAAAATTTCTAGTTTTGAATGCACTGAAAGTCCTAAATGTAATTTGCCTGTGCTTTTACTAACCATCTAATAGACAAACAGACAGACATATACACCTAGGTGCCCATTGACTCCTGAATATCCTATTTTCGTCCGATAGCCGTATCATGTTCCCAATACCGCCAGATATCCGGACAGAGGCACAATGGCCTGGAAACATGGCTTCTCTAATTTATGCCATGATATCAAAGCCAAACTTTACTATTGTTTCTGAATTCATGTTACCCAACCCATCATTGTTATCTAACCTTGAAAAGTATGAGACCTGTGCCCTCAGTTATACAACTCATGCGTTCATGACGCGATTACAATCAACCCAATATGCATCACGATTGATTAATATTGAAGAAATATATCTGATGTGGCCATAACAGGATTTTCTAAGACAAATGAGCAGAATTTATATTGATCAGAGTAGAATATAGCCATTAGATTGAGGTAGAACATTACCTGATGAACTAGACAGCTCGGGAAGATCAGCCAAGCCTGTATCAGCCCTCTCCAAACACATCATCCCATCTCTCTTGTCATAACAGCTCCAATTGGTTATTACTAGAGAATATAATTAGAGAGAAATTAGTATACACTCATTTATTATTAATAACATATTGGAACACAGGTATATGTGTATATACAGACATTTTACCATATATAGTCCAAAGGTTTACATCAGTGTGATTTGCCGATAATTAAGTTCCCCTAAGCAAAACTAAAACATTGTCGGTGTATCACTGGCAGTGTACTTCCCCAGCACGAATTAATCAACTAAGTTTTCGCTCTCTCTCCAAAACCAATCGACAGTTCGGGCTATCAAGAGTCTGTGTCGATACATTACAACGATAGTTCGGGCTAAGTATCAAGAGTCTGTGTCGATACATTACAACGACAGTTATTAGAGTTTTTGAGTTGAGCCCCCCCCCGGGGGGGGGGGGGGGGGGGGTTCTAAGAGAACACACACAATATCATGTATTCGTTCTATCGAGAGTTATTGTCTTCATAGATGGACAGATACTCACAGACAGGATTTTTTTTTTACATTTCTGGAATCAAGGGGTCGGGAAACTATGAAATTCTAGTGAAAACTCAAAATCGAATTTCTGACCGATTACATAACTTCCCCTATACTTCTTATAACTAGAGAAGTAAAATGCGTTGGCAGGTTCGTTTTTTTTTTTAGATATCACCAGTGAAGGGACACAAAAAAACCTATACATAAACTCGTATACGTATGTATATTGAAAAATGTTCGGCAGAAAATAATAAATCTTTAACTGAATGACAAAAGAATGTCTGGAATCATAAGCTAAGTAGCTATTTCGCATTTTTGATCGCCATTTCGTGCCCCCAAATCCTTATCAATAAATCGTCTGTTGAGTCATTAAAAATCAAAAAAACTTCCACACATCTTATTCCCTTTAATGTTTTCTTGGTAAATCCTGTTTATGTACATATAACGGCTCTTCTAAAACGCTTGATATTGTCAATAAAATGTTTAGTCTGGTGGAAGAATATTTTGATCCATTGAAAACTGCACGAATCTGGTTTTGGAACAAGACAACCTCTCGTTGACAAAAATAATATTTTTCAGTTGCCGAGCTTAGTAAGGTCTATGCTTTGAATTAAGGCTGTAGCAGGCTGTCACTCTATTTGTATGTGTTCATCCTGAGCTCGTATCCATTTCATATTTGTTTCATATATTACACAAACACCCAAATATACTGTAAAGCTTAGGTCAAAAGGAAACGAGGGAGGGCTTAACCTAGAAATCTTAATACCTGTAACGAATGTGAATTTTTATACCTGAATCTAAAACCTCATAATGACAACACCTATCAATTTTGACCTGAATTGTGCAAAAGGAAAGATGGGGGAGGGGGGATGGAAACAATGGAGGGGGAAGATCACAGTCAAAGAGGTTATAAACTGTTTACATAGAATCTTCAACCCAGAATTTCTTGCTATTTAGAGTGCCGGCTGTTGCCCAGCAAATACTAGCTTGAGTGTCAGCTGTTGCCCAGCATATACTGACTTGAGTGCCGGCTGTTGCCCAGCACATACTAGCATGAGCACACATGCTGGCACACAAGTACTTAGTAAGTAACTAAGCACGTACATCAATGAGTTGAACATTAATAATAATTTTAATTATAACATTCTTACTTATGACTAGAGTCATTGAATGCAACGTATTTTACAATGTTTTTAGATACGCTTTACAAGCTTTTTTTAACACTTTAATCCGTATCTTATGGCGAGGCCATTGATCTACGGATCCTCTCGTAAGTATTAATTTCAAATGACTTACTTAAAAATAGTGACAACCTGCAACTCTATAACCCTGTTGTATCTCGTCATTCCGGGCCAGACGGGACACACAAGGACAGAGATATATTAGCATAATTTGTTTAAAATTATTCCACCTAGCCTATTATTTTCAGTTCTGAAGGTAATTTAACCGTGAAATATAAATAACTTTGTTTTCTATGTCTGAACTTGGACACTTTGAACAATTAGCTCACTGACCAGCGTGGACACTGCGCCTCCAATCTGCTATCTATAATTAATCAGTGCAGTGACATGGAAACCAACGGTCCCTTTAAATCCATTTAGTCAGTCAAATCAAATGGCAACCTCTACTCATTATATTAATTAACCCCCCACCAAAAAAAGGGGGATGTTTGTTTGACCTCGACCTTTGTATTATTCTACGTCACCAAATAACTCTTTAACTGTTTAACCGAAATGGGTGCCGTTTTTTACTTCCTCAGCTATACCGAGTTATGTAATCGTTAAAAAATTCGATGCTGAGGTTTCCACAGAATTTCATGTTTTCCGACCTCTAAATTCCAAATATGAAAAAAAAAAAAATGCTGTCTGTTTGTGTGTCTTTGAGCACGATAATTCCTGATAGAATGAATATATCGGCACGAAATTCAACCCTCTAACGTAGACATTTACTGTTTTTCAGCCAAATCGACCAAAGGGAAGGCGAAGGTACCAGGGGGGAGGCTTCACATAGAAACTCAAATAACTGCCGATAGAATGCATGTATTGACATGAAATTTTATATGTGTGGCCAAAACCCCATAAGAACAACACCTATCGACTTTCAGCCAAATGGGTCAAAAGAGAGGGGGGAGACCTAACTCGAAAACTCTAATAACCGTAGTAATGAATGTATCGTGAGAAAATCTGAGATCCAGGCTTCATCGATTTTTTTTTCGTTTCAAGGACCCCTGAATACGTTTTGCGTCGCTTGCTCATGTTGTGTGAACATGATTGAAAAGTTGTGAGCGCTCTAACGCAGAAACGATTGTAACTATGAATTCGAAATTTGGAATGAAGAGGTCACATGTGCCAACTTAGATCTGAAGAGATGTTGGCCGAAATAAGACCACTTTACTTTGAGGCCTAAGCACTTTTTATAAGATACCGCTTATATTTATATTTTATATAGTCATACGTTTTTCGAAATACATGTCGAAAACCATCCTGAAATGACCTTTTAAAACATATATTTTTAGTGTCCGAATACATTTTTTTGCGTTCTGTGTTGATATAGTGGAAATACTAATGAATAAAATAAAATGATAGATAAAACACTTTTTTGAACACTTATATTGTCTAATTCCACAAACATATACTTAAATGTGTACCGGTTTCGGCTTACGCCATCGTCAGCACAATGTTCAACATTAATTCAGATATTTGGCTAATTTTTAGAAATTAATAGGACTCGAAAAAATGGGAATTGTTTAAACGACCAGACACACTTCAAATTTTCTCCTTTGCTAATCCCTTTCAGATAACAAATATCCATGGCAACATTAATCTAGGTTAAATAACTTCCTACATAGCTATAAATTGTACATTTGTTATATTGTTTTCTTGTAATGTTAGTTTTTAGTTCTATTTTAATTTTATTTTCTTGGTTCCCAAACAAGTGCACAGTTAGCTATAACAGTTAGAATATAGACTTCCACCCCCCTGGTTTTACCAGAAGAGGGGACCCTTTCACCTCAGGTACTCTTAGGTTAATATAAATATGTATGCCTGGCAAATATCTGAATTATTGTTGAACATTGTGCTGACGATGGCGTAATGTGGCCATTACAGGACTTTCTTGAACCAACCACGCTTTTACATGTCACTCTCTTTCCTCTCTCAAATTAATTTCATACTGGCACTACTGGTCCATATAAGAAAATTACTCTCAGTACAACGCAGACAATGATACAAAGAAAACCGTTGACGACAACGCATTACTTTTATAACCCAGTAATATATATCTAACAGCAATATGAAATGAATTTGACAGGTGAGAGTGGAACAGAGAGATCTGTAAAAGCATGGTTGGTATATGAAACTTCTGTAATCACACATTTTTTTATTATTTTTGTTATTGCCATTGTGTTTATTATTATTATTATTTATTTATTATTTATTTATTTTATTTATTTTTTCTGTAATTTTTTATTAATTTTTTTTTTTTTTTTCATACTTACTGTTATCAAATTTACTTATAGTTATATTATAACTGATTGTAAATATACCAAATAAACAATTTATTTAGAAAAAAAAAAAAAATTATTGTTATTACTAATCACGACCCTAAGAGTTAAGAATTTTTATATATCTAATTTATTAGCTATCTTGATGTGTACACTTTTATTACCATGTTATGGTTTAACGAAAACAAATAGTAATAGGTATTGTTATTACTGGTTTCTCACGGCCTCTAAATTCCATAAAACAATTAACTACTCTTACTGTAATAAGTTGACTTGTATTTCACTTAATTTTTGGAGCAAAATAAGAAAATATTGCCTTGCTACTAGATATTCAGTCAATCGATGGAATTAGAATGGTGTTAACTGACGTTATGTTGGGTTTCCAAACGGAAATTTAAGCAGATAAACAAGGTTTTCGAAGCATGGCCTTAAAGTCAACGAATACCAAATATAACGGTGCATACATTTACATAAACATACATTCAGCACACTTGATGTATGTAAGTTCTCTCTCCACCGAAAAGGAGGGAACATTATATTTGTTATAATTTAGGGAAGAGAGGCCACCTAAGTAGAATATTTTGTGAAATTTAATCGTGTTTTCCAGAATAATATTATTTTGTGATTTACTTGCACGTAATTAGATGTAATTGGAATAATTATGATTTCATTACTCATTACTGTTACTCTAAGAATATTCCCATCTACATCACAGATCTGTACTACTCGGGAGGCGACGGTATCTCAGATGTAGAGTGCTTGCCTACTGCACTCAAGATCTTGGGATGAGAGGATTTGAAAAGTAAAAAGAACATTGAGCACACCATCCCTCGGAGGTGACCTTAAGGTACGGTCGCATAGTTCAGTCGGGCTCATGTCCAGCAGAGTGACGAAAGAGCGCTCTGGTGGATAAAGCCCGGGCATGAGTCACAACAGATACCTATATTGAAAAGGCTGGTTGCACCTAAGCATCCAATGTTCTTGTCCCTTCCCGGTTAGCTCTACTGTGGGAGTTCTAAATTTTCCCCAGGCCTTTAACGAGTGCGTATCGTTTCATCCGAAGGAAGGCGTGCTCGAAGTTTTTACCTCTAAATAAAAAATCTATCTTTAGCCCCATAGTCTACTTGTGCTACCGGCGCCCTCTGTGTTCAACTAACTCTATAATCCTTACTATTCGGAATTTACTAAATCGAAAAGGAGTTTTTGGTGTAGGCGAAAAAATAATGTTTGACATCTTCGTGATTCTCGTAGACGACGACTGCTTCTTAGAAGCAGACACCTGAACAGCTGACATTTTTGAAATGATTCACAATAATAGATTTCTCTAAATGTAAATAGGGGCTGAAAGTGGGAAAACAAAAAGTCGTCGGTGAATCATGGCCAATCTACTTCTAGAGCACAGAGTTATTCAATTAAACCAATTTACCGATTAAGTTGGAAATCAATATGTGGCTTATTCAGGGCCTTCTGAATTCTCACATTATATTTCGTGTTGATGCATTCGTTACATCAACAGTTATTAGAGCTTAAGAGCCGAGCCCCCTTCTTTTTTGAAATTTGATAGGTGTCGTTCTTATTATTCCTAAACCTGCATATAATTTTTTCCTTTCGATACGTCACTGTATAGGATGTTATAGGTTTTGAAGTACAACATCCTGCCAAAATTGGACACGAGTCGTCCTTAAGGAGTTCCGGATATAAAATTTGGATAAATATAATATTTTTTTTTTTTTCATTATTGGAATCAAGAAGTCATAAAATATGAAATACCGGTGAAAACAGGACATCGAATTTCTCGGCCGATTATATAACTTCCCCTATACTCTGTATAGCTGGAGAAGTACCTATATGAGAACGTCTTCCCAGTTCATATGCTTCGTCTTCTAAAAATAAAAATGTAAATAACTTTGTGATCGGTCAGAAACTGGATGATGAGCTCATAGGAATTTTATGTTTTCCGGCCCACTGAATCGAAAAATGAAAAATAAGTCACATCTGTATATGGAGTGTGTCAATATATCGATAAGAAATTTTATATATGTCTCCAGAGCTCCATAATGACGACACGTATCGATGTTCAGCAGAAACGGGCAAAGGAAAAGGAAACAATGAAATATAGTATCAGTATGACGTGCAAATAAATAAATAAATAGATAAATAGATTAGTGCTACATTGGAGAAAAACTAGACAATTATAAATATAGATAAACAAAAGATTAACATGAAAAACATAAAATTAACAGCTTAAATAAGAAAAAAATAAAATAAAAGTATCTATATAAATAAAGGAGAATATGTAAAAAAAAAAAATGTAACAATCTATATAAATAATAAAAAAATAAAATAGATTAATAAAATCGACAGAGCATAATACTATGAGTGGCTTAACAAAAAAACCTAATAATTTCTGGCGTAATGAATGTACCGACACAAAACTTAAAATGTTGATCCGAAACCCCATAAGGATAACACCTCTACAGATCTTCAGCCGAAACTGCTAATATAATGAATTTATCGATGCGAAATTTTATATGAGGATTGAGAAGTTCTTGAGTAAGCTACCTATCGATTTTTAGCCAAATTGATGATATCGAGTTTATCGAGGAACAGTTAAAACTTAGTTGATTACAATTATGAAAAATTCGAACTGGGGAAGAACATTTGTGATGTTTAACCGACGACTTTCTTTCTATATTAACCAGCTGAATAACTGTTCTTATTTATTATCATTGATTTATTAGTGTAGTCATGAACCACCTAAGAGAAATTTATAGATGAAATTGTGAGATTAAAAGGTAATTTCTGTTTGGTCTGAGTTGATGACAAATATCAGTTTTCCAGATCTGGGGTTCTTTACAAAGTGTGTACTTCCCCACCTCGTAGTCTCTCGGGAAATAGGCACCGTCACGACAATCTAATTTTCTCAAACTCTGAAATATTACACAGCATTGCGGAATCAACGGTTATTTACACCGTCAATACAGAGTTAGGCCCCTTCTCCAATTACCAAGAGTTATGAAACTTTAACAATGAAGAGAGAGAAAAGTAATATCATATATTTCAGGTTACGAATGTCTCCTGATAACTTTTATTATTTGAAGTGCCCCCCCCCCCCCCCCCCCCCCCGCTCTTTAGCTTTCTCAAATTATTTCTAATGGAATCGATTGTGCTGACAATAATTCGTTTTGTGCTGCCTCGCAATATTTTCTTTTTTGTTTTGTTAATGTACTCGCGCTTTGCTTCCCTTCCTCCTAACATTTATTTATCATAAGTATGTGCTCGAGCTAGTACTCTTTTTTTTCTTAACTTTTAGTTGAGGTTAGTAAACATAAAATTTCGTTGAAAACTCATCATCGAATACATTTTGAAATGAAATGAAAAGAAATTTTATTATTCTGGGACCGAGGTCCCCTAAAAATAAATACATACAGAGTAAAGAAAAGGAAACAATGAAATATAGTATCAGTATGACGTGCAAATAAATAGATAAATAGATTAGTGCTACATTGGAGATAAACTAGACAATTATAAATATAGATAAACAAAAGATTAACATGAAAAAACATAAAATTAACAGCTTAATTAAGAAAAAAAATAAAAGTATCTATATAAATAAAGGAGAATATGTAAATAAAAAAAATTTAACAATCTATATAAATAATAAAAAAATAAAATAGATTAATAAAATCGACAGAGCATAATACTATGATGGTTGATTATAAAAGAGAAGGGAGGATGCCCAGACAAGGTTTGAAATAAAATTAATTTTAGACAGTAGGGGCTAGATAGAAAAGTGTGAGGAGAGAGAAGAAAAATAAATATAGACAAAATAAAATAAGATAAAAAATAAATAAATGCTTGATAAAAAAAATATATAACTATGTGCGTGTAAAATGAACAAAAAAGGAATAATATTGATTATGATAGAATAATTTAGAAAATACAAAAATATATAATAAATATAGAGAATAAAAAAAAAAAATTGGTTAGATGATGAGGTTGACGACTTAGAGAATACGGGGGAGAGAAATGAAGACCTAATCAAAGGAGGAGTGGATTGTTTAGTGAAGAGGAACTGAAATAGAGGATTTGAAGGAAGCCACGGAAGGAGAAGATGGATTGGGGGAGGCAGGGAGTTGTAGAGAGAGGAGGCCTGGACAAGAAATGAATTGTGGAAGGCCGAGGAGCGATGGGATGGGATGAAGAGGTCTGAAGGACGGGATCTAGTGTGCCTCTGGTGAACAGAGGACTGGAATTGAAACATTTGGTAGAGCTAGTAGGGTTCTTTGGATTTAAGCATTAGGAAGAGGAAGGAGCCTAGGAGGTAGCTTCGGCGGTGGGAGGGTTTGAGCCATTTCAACTCGGAGTAGCAGGGCGAAATATGAGCATCTCTAGGGACATCGAAAACAAATCTGATGTGAGTGTTCTAACAATAGCTGAGGAATTAAAATCTACGTTAGGATTATTAGCTTTCAGCCAGTGATAGGATATCAAGCCAACAGTATTGTGGAGGTAACACAAGGACCATAGTCTCAGACCGCACCTCCTAAACTCAAGTCTCTTCAGCACCAACTCAACCTAATTACGGTTTCCGACGGGCTGTGACACAACTATCTGACTACTAACAATACTGCATTGACAGGCAGACGATATCCATGTCCTTCAGTCTACATAAACAATATATCCATGTTATGTAATATATAGGTATGTAAATTCCAACAATATTTTCTTAGATTCCCCTTCAAAAGCTTTTTTCTAAGTCAACTATTGATTTCTGAGCCCAAATTGTCGATTAGTTTTGGAGGGAGAGCAAAAATTTGGATAATTTCGTGCTGGAGATGTACATTGCTGGCGATTCACAAACGTTTTTATTTTTGTTTCTCAATGTGAAGATATGCAAATAGCTGTGTCTCCATTTGCAAGAGCTTGTAGGAACACATTTCCAGCTGAAAGATACAACAGATGTGTAGAAAGAGCTGTGTTCCCCAAGAAATTGTTTTCCTAGCTGCCGTCCGGGAAAATCTCCTGATGAAAATTTCCAACAGCCTCAGGGCAGAGTCTGTCCTTGGAAGTTATTTCAAGCCGTGTAGTGAAAGTAATTCACTGAAGTTCTCCAACAAAGAGAGCTCTATTACTGCCACCTTACAGAAAGCACAATTTCAAGAAATTTATAAAATTATTACTGAATTAGGTACATGCCCATATCTATGATAACAGTGTTGAGTGCGAATTGCTTGCATTTGAGCGGGAATTGGTTCAATACACTGGTTCCCAAACTTATTGTGTCCATGAACCCGTTTTTATAGCAAAAACCTGACCATGAACCCCTAAGTGAAATAACTCAACATAACTGCATCATAGAAGAGTGTTTATACACAGGTCTAAGACCTTGTCATCAAAACAGTGCCATTCTAAAGGATTAACAGCCTCCACTAGTCTCTTCCTAATACCATACAGACAACATATTACATCACTTAACATAAACTTGATTTTTAACTCGTTATTAATAAAACATTGTACGATTCGATTGTGAAGCTTAAATTATTTATGTTCGGCTCCACGTTCCTGGGTAACAGTCGTAAGTAGGGTTTCATCGATACCACAAAATATCGATACTTTTACTCATGAGTAGTATCGAATAAAATTGTCTACCCAAGTAAGGAATAAAAAGTATCGATACTTGCTATTATCGATTGAATCGAGTAGTTCGTTATTAATTTTAAAATGTATAAATCTATATAGGTATTAATAAAAATCGTATCGATTGAATCGAATAATTCGTTATAATTAATTTTAAACCATGTTTAATATGTATACCTATATAATAATAATAAAAACCATAATACAATTTGTGAGGTATAAATGAGATATTGTAGTGGGCGCAAGAAACAAATTAATCAATTCGAATATGATAAAATTATATCATTAAAAAATACTGAAAATAATAAAATGCCTTATAAAATAAACATACAATTTATGTTTACTAAGAATAGAAAACTACTGGAAATATATGAATACATACGAATGTATTCCCACAATATTTCACTTTTTAAAACTTTTTTTTTTTGCAAGTCGCTGAGATCGAATCGTTCTTAGTGTAATAATCCACACTTTCGCCGTAGGACGAGGCATATATAGTGAACGATTTTGTTGAATTCATAAATTTATATATTTTTTTTTTAATTGTTGAAATTTTTAACGAATACTTTGAATCGATGCAAGTAATATCTATTCGATACCTACTTGGTATCGAAAGAAACATATCTATACCAAAAGTATCTATACTTTTCTTGTATTTATTTGTATCGATAGATCCCTAGTCGCAAGTCTCCACGAGCACTAATTTCCAGTGGATTTCTTTTTTTCCGAGATGAGACTGATAACTGCACTAAATCCACGTTCTACTAAATAGGATGACGGGAAAGCAATGAACAGCTTCAGACCCATAATGCTCGTTATAAAATTGGTATCTGTTTTTGTAACCACAATTTGTGGTATCCTTGTTCAAACATTGGTTTCAGCTCCTCATTTGTGGATAATTCCATATTTTAGACAAGTTATTGCATCTAGCGGCGAGATTCCGTTCCTGCATAGATATGTAGATAAATGGCCGCGGTCGGCCCGACTCCCACCTGTCTTTACTTGTATCTTATGTACCTATCTATAATATTTTACTCAGGACGTAAAAATTATTACCAATTTATTTTAACTTTCATAAATATGAAAATGGGTCACTGTTATTTTACTATATATTAAACCTTTGGCAGACCCCCGACGTTGTCCAAGCACCCCCATATTAATTTAAATTTGCCACACACCCCCTCAGCGGCCACAGGGACCCCTAGGGGTCAGTAGGAACCACTTTGAGAACCTATGGTTTAATAGGATTTAGGATAGAATAAAAACCATGTGATTCCTATTAAATATTGTCTAAATACATTATTGAGATTTGTGGGAAAATAATAAGAACAAAGAACTTGTTAACAATTAAACTGTCTAATACCAAAAAAAATTTTTTATGGGTTCGTTGTCTGTACTTACTCAGCTCTACGAAATATGTTGTGTAAATTAGATATTGAATCAACACTGGAATTTCAAGTGTTCCGACCTTCTGTTTGTGTGACTCTGAACACGATAACTCCCGATAGAATGAATGTATCGACACGAAATTGTGTGTTCGGATACCACAAGGACGATACCGTGGTTTTCGGCCAAAGGTACGGTGGAAATAAAGACGGCTTTACATGAAGTTATTAATAACTGCCGTTGTAATGTATTTTTACTTGTCCTCAACTATACCAAGTATGGGGGAAGTTATGTAATCAGTCGATAATTCGATGCCGAGTTTTTAACGGAATTTCATGTTTTCCAACATCTAGATTCCATATATGAAAACAAATTTCTGTTTGTCTGTGTGCCTGTAATATGATAATAACTCCCGGTAGAAGAATGAACGTATCGACACGAAATTTTGTATATAAATTCAGAACCTTCCAACAACGACACCTATTGTTTTTCAGCTAAATCGACCAAAGGGAAGGGAGGGATTAGGGGAGAGGCTTAACTCAAAAACTCTAATATATGCCGTTGTAATAAAAGTGCCTAATAACTTCCGATTTCATAAATTTATCGACACAAAATTTAGTATAAGGATTTAGGAGCCTCTTTAGGTCAACTGTTGAATATTGGCGTGAACGGTTGATTGGTTTTGGAGAGGGAGCGAAAAGTTATTTGATTAATTCATGTATATGTGTTCCAGTCCAATATATGGAGTAGTGAGTATATATTGCACTTCATTGTATAGATAGCTGCATATTATCATACATATTTCCTTATGTTAATTAAATACCACTAACCGATGTATATGATTTACATGTTTATAACTAAAAAAGAGGTATTATAAATGAACTATGATTATTCCGTTTTTGGCTACCTGCTATGTTAATATATTCATGTTGTAAAATAAGGCTTTTGTTGTTAGTAAATGGGGTGTGATGTAATTCAAACAGTGGTGAGGAGGATTTGAGGGGGTGCCTACTTATGCAATGTGGCCCCGTCACGGAAACACGAAAATAAACTTAGGAGCAAACCAAGCCTAGCGTGGCCTCTCCACGGTGGCCAATTATATAATTATATCGATGGGGGGAGGGGGGGGGGGGGGAGCTCCAAATTGCTCCACAGGGGGGGGGGGGGGGGGGGGGGGCGATAAGTCGAAGGAATTATTAATACAAGGAGGCTAGCAGGGAGTCAGCTCAGACACTAGGAGCGTCTCGCAAGTTAGCCACCGCCCGGAATTATTTAGGGCACACACCTGTTGCAATCTGTAGCGTAGCCAGCAAGGGGGGTCCAAATTAAGGCTGGGAATTCTTGGAATGATCCTTTGCATTTATGCCGGCATTTTGTTTTGCCTGTG
Source organism: Aradus depressus (assembly GCA_963662175.1). Taxonomy (NCBI): domain Eukaryota; kingdom Metazoa; phylum Arthropoda; class Insecta; order Hemiptera; family Aradidae; genus Aradus; species Aradus depressus. The sequence continues at coordinate 64,045,373 of OY759215.1, read as the reverse complement.
TGTGTGTGTCTGTGAACTCAATAACTCCTGACAGAATCCTGTATCGAATATATATGTACGAAATTTTATATGTGTATCCAGAACTCTCTAAGGACAACACTTATTGGTTTTCAGACAAAACAGCCGTAGGAAAAGGGGGGGATTAGGGGAGGGGGGGTTTAACACAAAACTCTAATAACTGCCGATGTAAATGAATGTATCGACACAAAATTTAGTATGAGGATTCAGAAGCTACTATATAAGTCACAAACTGGGTTTTAGCTCAAACGGTCGAAGGAGAGAAAAAACGTAACTGATTAAATCTAATTGGGCATGAAAAGAAAATAAATTTTTTTCTGGGACCGAGGTCCCCTAAGAATAAATACATGACAGTCACTGGACAGAGTAACAAATAAAATGAAATATCAGTGATGAGATAAAGGTGCTACAGTGGATAGAACCAAGAGCAAAATAAATAAAACTAAATAAGAAAAACTATTAAATAAAAATAAAATAGATAATGATGATAAAATAAAAAATAAATAGACTAAAAAAATAATAGTAAAAAATGAGTTAAATTAACAGATTCATTAAGAATAAATCAAAAGAAAATAAATGTGTGTAAATAAATATGCAGAAGATGAAATAAAATAAAAGAAGAAAAAACAGTATGTATATAAAAATCGAGATTATGGAGGAGGGAAGGCTTGCTATAGAATTAATTTAAGAAAAACTAATGAAAATAAATAAATAAATAAAATAAAAGGATGAAGATGAAAAGAAAAAGAAAAGAAATAAGAAAAAGAAAAAGAAACAAGAAATTGATGAAAGAGAGGGAATGTATGGAAGAAGGGGAATAAGAGGCTAATCAGAGGGAGAAGATTGTTTATTGAGGCAAGTACATAGACGGTGATTGACCGACGATAGATAGAAAAATTGTATTCGTTAATTGCCAGTGATATAATATGTGCTGGACTCAGACGCATACGGCGTCTAGAGTCTAGTTTATTGAAGGACTTCAATAGTTTTGACTGCAATGATGGATACAAGAAGCATTTCGGCGGGCAGGGTGCTTCACCACAATTATAGTTGGGATTACTTAGAAAATATAGATACCATATATAAAAAACAAGGAGGTTCTCGGATGTGTGTGTTACATCTCTGCAGCCTAAATCAGGAAATTACTGGGCCATGTATTAAGACTATACAAAGTTGGTTGTTTATTTATTTTTTTAATATTATAAAAACCAAGAGTTATTTGACAACTCTATGAGAATTTCTGATATTTCAAAGTATCGATTGCCACCAGAACAAATTGGATCAAATAAATCCTTTTCAAGAAATTCTAAAATCCACTTTTTGCAGCCTTTTTGTTTAAACAGAAAAACGGCTTGACCGAATTTGATAAAATTTCTTTCGGAACATATATTGACACTGGTTCCGAAGTCGATATCATTTTTCATTAGCTATATTTCGTGGAGGAAAAACTGACCACCCACATTCCTACGGACACACACACACTCATAATTCTTTTCAAAAATAGTGTAAAAATACTGTAGTGACCTTGAAACATAAAAATACTGTAGTGACCTTGAAACATAAAAATATGTTGAACAATTTGATTTCTATTTTCGGACCCATTACAATAACTTCTCTATATGCTGGCAAGTTAATAAAAAAGCTACTTTAGTTGGGAACTGATTCCATTCGACTGAAATTGGATGTCGGTGGGGGACCTCTTCTAGGTCTTATTGCCACGGAACTGCACGGGTCTCCTACGCTGCTATTCCTATGCATATATATCGAGGAAAATGGTTATAACATAAAAAAAAAATTGCTTATTAAAACTTTTATATTGGAACCTGTCCGCTCCTGGTCGCTACACCCCCCTCATATCACCCCAATTTTATTCCGTGTGTTAACCATTTTTACCGTTTTTATAGCAAAACTTTGTTTTCTCTCTTTTTTTTTTTTTTTTTTTTTTTTTTGATGAGTATTCTGTAAAACCAATGATCATAAATCAAGAAAAGTAAAAGAAAGTCGTAAATAGTCAGAGAAACAGAGAATATACACCGTCGTAAGGAGTTTATGGGCTGCCAACATGCTAGCAGCCTTACAGGAACACGAGAAGTCTTTACATGGCTAAGTACATCAAGTCACCATTGTGTGTATCGACGATTAACTTGAAAAAGCGTACTTAGTAATCGTCCTAGACAGGGAAGGGGAGGCATCTGTCTACGGCGACAAATTTTAGGGGGGCGAAAACAGTAGATTATTTTTACAATTTATTTGCAATAAATAATTAAGCAAAGCAACAAATAAATAGTAACCTGGAAAAGCTAAATGAGACTTGTGCGATTCTAAAATTGTTGGTTGTATAATTTTTTTTCTTCAACTTTTCTCTGGTCTGAATAGCATAGCCGGTCTAAGAACAACGACCATTTTTCGGGAAATTTTCTAATTGTTCTCCACATTTAAATTTTTTATAGGAATTTTCTTAAATGTACTTTCGGATAAGACATTACTTGTAGTTCTTATTATATCTAAATTTGACTTTGAATTAGCTATTATTGTTTTTAGGTAGTTTGAAATAATAACCCCTGGCGGTGTCTAGCGGCAGCTGTATGAGCTACATTAGTAGACAACGTGACGCTTAAATCCGACATGAATAATCTGACGAAAATATTCAACTAACGGATACATTTTTTTTGTTTAAAATTAAAAATAATAATTTGAAATTTTTCCATTAATAATTAAAAAACAATTATTTCATACCCGATGGAAATATTTGTTCTTAAACTGAATTAATAATCGCATTCACTCTTAGACACAACGCTTGTCCACCAGTTTACATTAACAACTAGCCCGTTCTTGCATCCTACACTGCCCGATATCTCCGAACAACGACTTGGACAACTAAAATCAATCATCGGACGACGATCGACATAATCACTTGAAAACAAACTTCACATATAATACACCATACTAAAAACCATGTGGACTTATTGAATCGAGTGATGAGGATCAACGCCTTCACTCACTACAGTCCATTATACTACGCCACATTGCCGATGCGCCATTTTACTATTCCAATCTCACATTGCATAATGAACTTAACATCCCATTTGTACACCCTGTTAACAGGACAGGCTATCAAAATTTTCATGACAAACTCCATCATCAGACCAATCCACTTATTCAACAATTAGCTACAGACACTCATCCTACAAATCCACCAGGACGCCTTAACGAGCAGAGGGACCTGCCCCAGGACTAGCCATGAGGGTTCATGTATTAAGTGTATCGACACAAAATTTAGTACGAGGATTAAGGAGCCCTATGTAATTCAACTGTTGACTATTGGCGCAAACGGTCGTACAGTTTTGGAGGGGAAGCGAAAAGTTAATTAATTCGTTCTGGGGATGTACATTGTCGATGATTGACCGATGACACGTTTTTACTTTTGATTTGTGTTCTTAGATAAACTCGACTTTAAACACTGTAGGAAGGTAAGCTTGACGTTGAAGGACGATCATTTCAATCCTTGGTGCCAGACCCCACCCTGGCGTGTTCATCAGAGCGGCCAAAAGACCTCTGGCAGCAGACGATATGAGCTCAGTTAAAGGCCATCATTTGATGGTATATTTGATGGTATTGCATTGTAGTTTGTTTCGGGCTTTGGGAAACTTTTATGGGTACACATGGTCGGATAGAGTAGATAAGGCCCTAAGGATAGTACTATCGAGATAACTGCAAATGATCCCTACAAAAGACTGGCTTACAGTCTGCATATCTCCGCTGTCAAACCGTTCTTTTCGCCTCCTTCACTTTTGGATTCTTATGCGTCACTTTTATTACATTTCTTTTGACATTTTTGTCAATGAGCCACCTCGTGTCTCCATTGTGCCTGGAATCTGTTTGCCCTTCTTCCTTTACCGTCCCCGTTATTGAAATTGAATTACACATCTCTTTCCTTTCTCATTTTATTTTTTATTTTCGTGGAAAGTAGATTCTTTCTCTTTTCTCTTTGTCTCTTTTTTCCATTACATTTTTAATAACATGGACTTCGATTTTTTTTTCTTTTATCTTTTTCGTTCCATTGGGAATATTGTAGCGTTCCAATAATACCGGTACAATGATGGCTGTTTATTACAAAATACCTACACATTTTATTCAATTATTCTTCATGGAACATGAAAAAAAAAAAAAAAAAAACAGAACACAATGAAAATATCAACATATTATGTTTTCCAATGTCAGGTCTTACAAGAGTGTTACCTGAAATTGGTTAGATTTAAAAGGAAAGAATCTAAAAGTAGTACAAAGCTTGTGGGGTTACCTGGAACTCTGGAATCTTGCCAGGAGTTCCAGCATCAAATACATCCAATTCCACCCTTCCTAAGATCCTTCCAAAGATTGTAACTGCTTCTTTTTCTGTCCACAGTCAACCTAAAAGCTTCTAACTGGGTTCAATAATCATCTTGTCGTAGAGAAACTGTGAACGATTATCATTTATTTTAGTATTTGAAGTGTTATTATATGATAATAAATGCTCATATTTTCAAATTTCAGCTAGGCATTTCCAGAGCTGGTTGAAAATACGAAATGACCGGATAGGAAAAACGGGAGCGTGATCGTATTTCCGAAATTCATTGATCGCTCATATTTTATGATTTGTAGAATCAAAATCTCAATCGTCATAGCACTTTCATCAGTTTTCCATTAATATATCATCAACAATTATTTAAAAAAATGTTTTTATCAGAATTAAGGAGCATTACTTTTGTAGGAACCAAACGCAGTACCCAAATGATACTCTGATTTGCTATTTGTATTTTTTTTTCAGTTTGATCTGAAATGATTACAGTTATGAGAATATTTCATAAGATCTTCAACAATTTCCTAGCGATTGTGACTTCAATTTTCTAAGAATCACAAATCACTAAATCTAAGCGGCCAAGGAATTTTAGGAAAAACAATCACTCATCCGTTTATCCCACTTCTTTCAAAAACAGCTGGCATAAATAAATGACACACAGAAGAGCCCCGCTAATCCGATTATCCGGATAATCCGGACGGGATAAAAAAAAAAAAAATTAAGATTTATTAAACTAAAAATTTAATTTAGCGAGCGGTATGTACGAAAATAATTCAAAGAGAGGGTTTGACTACTGACCTTGAGACGCCTACAAGATCGTATGGCAAAACAATGTCGGTCTTCTTTAAAGCAAAAAACATTGCGACCTTTTTTCAGTGAGTCTAAAAATATTATTCTTGTTTTCATTACGTACTGTACATTGTTTTATTTTATAGTCCTGTTCGGAATTTAACGTTTACATATTTCGTATTTAAAATTCGTAATTTTTACATTAATGTAACATGAAAACTGACATTATTGCAGAAATATTGTGAAATAATTCAAATGGACTTGAAAAATAAAATAAAACTGGTTTATTTAATATATTGTCTAATTTCACTAACTATATATACATGGGAGTACTTTCGGTATTTCTACCATCCTCAGCCAAAAGCATAAGAGATAAGACTCTTTTGGCTGAGGATGGTAGAAATACCGAAAGTACTCCCATGTATATATAGTCTATGAGTCTTATCTCTTATGCTTTTGGCTGAGGATGGTAGAAATACCGAAAGTACTCCCATGTATATATAGTCTATGAGTCTTATCTCTTATGCTTTTGGCTGAGGATGGTAGAAATACCGAAAGTACTCCCATGTATATATAGTTAGTGAAATTAGACAATATATTAAATAAACCAGTTTTATTTTATTTTTCAAGTAATGTAACATGGCTTGTTTTGTGCAGTAGTACTGTACAATAAATAAATGTTGAGTTTTAATCACAAAGATGTTTTCTTTTGTTAACCCTATCTCAGTTCGTAGATCGAAAACCTAGATCTCCATACATATACATTATGTAGTATTGAAAATAAAATTAAGCTGAAGAAAAAATTGAATTTATGACAAAAAAAGTTGCTAAAATATTTATCATGTGCATTTTACTGCAAATTCCGTATAATCCGAACTTTCGGTGATCCGGATGGGGTCCAGTCCCATCAGATTAGCGAGACTCTACTGTATATAGAACTGAAGAGGTGAGGTTCTGGTTTTCTCATCTTAGCTCTACTCCTACACATGACCGTATATATTTAAAGAAGATAATGATAATTGGAGCCTTATTTGGATTGCAAATCAATATAACGATTTCACTTTTTCTGTAAATATAACTCATTTTTCTTCGCATGTCTATGGACAGTTATGAAGGTTCCTTTCCATTACGGTTCCTTTGTTTACCTAAAGGTATTTTTCTTGTCATTACAGCCTACATTTTAGATAAAGTGTTCGTGTCACTCAGGTTTGTACTTTGTGTATTTGTGACATTTTGATCTCTTCAGAGTATGTTATTTATGCAAAAGTATTGCTCTGACACTTTAGGTTTGATGTCGGTCTTCTTACACATGTCCTTCGTGTCCTTCTTCTAGAATTCAGCTGACATATCTTGAGAATACTTTTATTGAGGAAGTTATTTTTAATTATTTCTCAATATTTTGTCTTTCCTATAATAGCAGGCTATCGAAAGGACATTGTGACTTGAGAGGAAGTCCGCGCAGCGATACTCCTCAAGACGAACTTTAAAATCACTCAGTGAATCGATGGTGTGGCAAGCATGGTGAAGACAGTGAGTTTTGTATGTGAATGCAATTATGAATGTACTTATTCTGCAAGATAAGTTTAAAACCTAATGAAAAATCTTTCCAGAGAGTGCCGGTAGCTCAGTGGTATGCTTGCTTGCTTAATTAGCTCAACACCTGTTCGAGGTCCTTTTTTTCTGGGAGGTAAAATACACGCCGTCCTTCGGATGGGACGTTAAGCGATGGTCCGAGCCTATACGATGTCAAAAAAAAAATACATATTTTATATGAAATATAATTTTTTGTCGTCCGCTTTTTAAGATACATGACGAAAATCGTCCTGAAATGTAGTTTTGAAACATACTTTTAGACGTTTCTTTGATTTACCCGAAAACGGTTTGTCTTATCGTAAATTTGGTTCTGACCAAAAAGGTATCCTATTAAATTTCGCTAATAAGACTTCAAATTTAAGATAGAATCAATATGTTATAGCGCCTCAAACTATGAAAAAAAAAAAAAAATTGTCGTGAGAGTGACTTTCTTATATCCAATAATGTCAGTATGAACTAATGGGAGGAGGTGTAGAGAGAATTATCTGTAAGCGTGGTTGGTATAAGTCCTGTAATGGGCACAACACATATTTTTCATATGTCCCAGCATATTTATTTGACCATTCTGATTGATATAAGCTTGGTTACTGACCGCTATATGGGTATTAGACCATTTAATTCCACTGGATTAACTAACCATTCTTCATAGTTATTATCTCTTATGTTTATTTGACCATTCTGCTTGTAGTAGTCTTGGTTACTGATCGCTATATGGGTATTAGACCATTTAATTCCACTGAATTAACTAACCATTCTTCATAGTTATCTCTTATGTTTATTTGACCATTCTGCTTGTAGTAGTCTTGGTTACTGATCGCTATATGGGTATTAGACCATTCAATTCCACTATATTAACTAACCATTCTTTATAGTTATTATCTCTTATGTTTATTTGACCATTCTGCTTGTAGTAGTCTTGGTTACTGATCGCTATATGGGTATTAGACCATTTAATTCCACTGAATTAACTAACCATTCTTCATAGTTATCTCTTATGTTTATTTGACCATTCTGCTTGTAGTAGTCTTGGTTACTGATCGCTATATGGGTATTAGACCATTCAATTCCACTATATTAACTAACCATTCTTCATAGTTATTATCTCTTATGTTTATTTGACCATTCTGCTTGTAGTAGTCTTGGTTACTGATCGCTATATGGGTATTAGACCATTTAATTCCACTGGATTAACTAACCATTCTTCATAGTTATCTCTTACGTTTATTTGACCATTCTGCTTGTAGTAGTCTTGGTTACTGATCGCTATATGGGTATTAGACCATTTAATTCCACTGGATTAACTAACCATTCTTCATAGTTATTATCTCTTATGTTGCCTCTAGCCGTAGAGAAGGGAAACTGCGACTCGGAAAGTTTTTCTGAAATTAAAACTTTCTAATTAAAAACATTTCTATCTCTAGAAGGTAGGTAGGATGAGAGAGAGAAGAGTGACGTGAAGTTTGTGTTTGTCTGTTCTCTTGTGTAGCTTCTCCTCCTTCTGATTAAGTATGCCCCCTTCTTTGTGTACCTACAATACACACCGTGTGTGCCTTCTGTTTTGTTTGTGCAACTTTCCTATTTCAAAAATAAACCAATCTTCATCTAGATATTCAATCTTCGCGGTTCCAAATAAACCGATACAGCTTAATTGGCCAAATATATGGGAGAAACATTTAAATAATCAAAAGTCTGACAAACAATAGTAAAAAAGTCGTCGGTGGATCACCAGCAAAATACTTCCCCAATATCCATCGACCGTTTTAGTCAATAGATACTTGATTTACAGGGACTTCTGAATACACTTACTAAATTTCATGTCGATACAGTTATTATCAGCAGTTATTAGAGCTTTTGTGTTAAGTCCCCCTCGTAATTCCCCGTGTCATCTGACGGCTTTGACTGAATACCAATAGGTGTCATACGAATGGGGTTCTGGATACACATATAACATTGTGTGTCGATACATTCATTCTATCAGAAGTTATCGTGTTCACAGAGTCAGACAGGAAATGATTTTTTCATTTTTGGAATCTGGGAAGTCGAAAAACATGAGTTTCCCATCGAGTTCCTGGTCGATTACATAACTTACCCAAAATTCGTTTGGAAGTGAAAACTTGAATGTACTTATTTGAAGTTGACTAATTTGTTCCATATTGTTGGTAAATCTTCCAGACAGAAGTGTTCATATTGTTCCGACGATATTTCGGGTCGATTTCAGATCCCTTCTCAGATGACAGTGAACTATAGTTGACAATGTTAATTGTCGGGTGCTCCGGTACATATGTTATATTATTATAAATTTAAATTTTATATACAATCAACATTGTTGCGATGGATGTCTGGGGGCGACAGCCTCTGGTCCCTTGCGGGACAGACTGGCGCTTCCTGACCCCCTTAGTATCGCGGCTGCCTGTTTGCGCCGAGAGTCACATTGAGGTCTCCGATGTTTTTCTTAACGTGGAATTTTCAATTATTTTCCCAAATCCAACAATATGGAAGATGTGGCCTTAGTCCCGACTTGGCAGTGACAACTCGGTTGAAGCCAGAAACAATAACAATTAACAATCATCGGAAATGTACGTCCCGAGCTCAAATTATTTTTAATTATTAATTAATAAATTAATTACTGATTTGGATGAAAGTCAATAGTTGTCTTGCTTATAGACTTCTGAATCAACATCTAAAATTTTCAAAGTTAAGTCCTTCTTAACCCCCCCCCCTCCTCCTCTTTGACCGATTTGACTGTAAAACTGTAAACATTTTTAATTCACAGCTGTTCGATTATTATGTGATCTGTCGGAAATTCGATGTTGAGTTTTCACAGTAATTTCTTGTTTTCCAGCCCCCTAATTCCAAAATGAATCATCGACACGAAATTTTATATGTGTCCAGAACCCAATAAGAAGACCAGACTACTGATTTTCAGCCAAATTAGGGTGAGCAGAGGAGGAGGCAAAATGAAATTCAGTCTGAGGAATCAGAAGCCCTGCGTTAGATACCTATTGCTTTTCAATTAAATCGATATATTGATATCAGAGGGAGAGCGAAAACTTGATTGATTCGCGCTGGGAAATTACATTGCCGATGATTCAATCCGAAATATTTTTTTTTTTTTTTGCATTTCAATACATAAACTTGTATATTTTTCACCTATATTTGAAAATCGGTGGAGTAAGTTTGAATGCACATATCTCTTTTTACAGTTATTACGTTATGAATTGAATAATACGTGAGTTAAGAAGAAGGTGCTATGTAGGAGTGGGTAGGTTACAGGGAGTCAGGGGCCCCTAAAAGCCCGTCCCGTCCCATCTCGTGAGAAGAACGTATTACACCAACGAGTCACGTAACTTCATCTTAACCAGAGTTTTTGGCGCATTAAAAACTATTAGATCTTTTCCTATAGTATGGTCGATAGATGTGGTGGTCACGTCACAACCACATTACATTGGTTACACTGATTCTTCTCAAGGTGTTGTTCACAGCTATACCGATACTGATCATCAGTAATGTAGTGTATGTAGTTTACCGGTAACGCCATCGTACCTACGTATATATATACATACATTTATAACTTATATAGGTGTATAAGTTACAGTAGCAATATTGCTGATAATATAAAATAATAATAGTAATACTTACTCCATACACTCTCCAGTAGGTACTTTAGTCTAAGTACTTTTGAGCTGACGATGGCGTTACCGGTACACTACATATTATGTAGTAACGCCATCGTCAGCTCAAAAGTACGTAGACTAAAGTACCTACTGGAGAGTGTATGGAGTAAGTATTACTATTATCAGCAATATTGCTACTGTACTTATATTATAATATATATAAGTCACAGTTGCTCTATTACTGAATAATCTGCCAGGTGCCTTCCTTGTTCTGTAAATTCATCATTTCCCATAGATTTTCCTCGACTTGTTTACTCTCCTTCCAAGAATTGTTTACTATATTTTTCTTTTGTCCCCACTCTCCTGTTTCCAGAAGACCAGTTCCGTCCTAGCTCCCGAAGGTTCCACATCTCTGTATTTCTTACTGTATATAAAGTTTTAGTATTGTGAAAAAAAAGTGTTTTAATAGAAATAAAAGACGTTGTCTTCCCACTGTTTTATTTTATACCAGAACCGGTTTTCGACGCAACAGCGTCATCATCAGTGGTTCATCCCACCCACACAGCACAGCGGTTGGAAGATAACTGGCGAGCCACTGTGCTGTGTGGGTGGGATGAACCACTGATGATGACGCTGTTGCGTCGAAAACCGGTTCTGGTATAAAATAAAACAGTGGGAAGACAACGTCTTTTATTTCTATTAGAAATCTCGTCCCACAACATCTTACTATCACATATGAAAAAGTGTTTTTTTTTTAAACCGCATTCGGCTCTCTCAGTATTTAACTTACATTGGATAAAAGACAATATTAAAGTTAAACAAGGTCTTTGTTTTTATTTATTTTAGTAGCTTTCCACTTTATAGACACAGATCGCAGGAATGTATTCGGACAAAAACCCTAATAACTGCCGATGTAATGAATATATCGACACATAATTGAGTATGAGTATTCAGAAGCCCTGATGTAAGTCAAATATTGATTTTTAGTCCAAAAGGTCGATTGGTTTTGGAGGGAGAGTGAAAACTTAATTAATTTATTCGTTCTGAAGAAGTCATTGCCGCTGATTCACCGATTTTTTAAAAAAAATTTTATGGAGACCAATGGAAATTTATATTATCTTAGTGTTAACTTATTGGAATTTTATTTTATATTTTCAATAACAATTGAAAATACCTAAGCTAACAGTAAAATACAAGATGTGAGAATCCAGTAATGGCCACCGCTCATATATTTTATTTTTTATTTATTTTTTTCATTTTTAATAAAAATATAATATTTTATAATTGGTTGCTATGCGTTAGAATTTAAAGATTACCTACACTGAAGTATTTCCTACAGAAATTTATTTTACCATCTTTGAGGCGCTATAACTTTGTATTGATTTGAGGTCACATTAGCAATTTTTCGAAAGGACAAACCGTTTTCGAGTAAATCAGGGAAACGTATAAAAATATATGTTTCAAAAGATGTTTTCGGACGAAAAAACCGTATTTTATATGAAATGTGTGTTTCAGGTCCCTTACATCTTTTTCTTGAAAAGGTTTTTGATTGGCTCATACCTATTCGCGGTATCTTATAAAATGTACTTAGGCTTCAAAGTATTATTTACGGGCAAAATCCAATCAGTTCTAACTTCGTCATTCCAAAGTTCATAGTTTCAATCGTTTCGGCGTTAGAGCCCTCCCAACTTACACACCCACAGATCATTGCGAAAGTGGTCAAAACGTTTCAAAAGGACCTTGAGTCGTAAAAATCCGCTGAAAACTGGATCTCAGATTTTCGCACGATTTCAATACTTCCTTATATTTTGGGTATAAGAAAGTAAAAAACATTTTTTTTCTTTTTTTTGTGGTTATGGTACATTAAAGCCGGCGCACGTAACCCTTTAAGGGACTGCATGACGTCCTTCGTCCTTCTTTCAGTCAGGTATAACGGTTTGAAATAGTTAGGCCAACCTCACATTAGGCAATTCCGAAGCGACGCGACTGATACTCAAGTATCAGCAATTTGAGTTGCCTATGGGTATAATACCCGTAGGCAACTTTTTTCCTCACACTGAGGATACTGTGCAGCGACTAGGATCTCTTCAGTCTCCATCTAGCCGTGGCGAGAAGCTGAGTTGTTCACTACGTCAAGTGAAGATTCTTCAAGTGATGAAGATGTCGTTGTGTCTTATTATTATTATTATAGAAAAAGGAAAATCCGAAGATTATGGCGCCATCGCCATAAAGGAATGTTAACTGCAGATTATTTGTTGCTGCTAAAGAGCTGGAAAAGTCGGATTGCAAGTTCGTAGCATTCTACCGAATAACGAAAGAATCATTCCAACACTTGATTGGCATTGTGTCTCCATCCATAAGACAGAGGAACACACAAATGCGGGAATGTGTGAGTGCAGAAGAGTGTATTCACTAGCCATTGTGAGGAGACGCAGGAGACTCAAGGGACGGGCGACCTTCCTAGCAGGTCGCGTGAGACTGGTAGGATACGCGTCTTCTGGGAGTGGCGTCGTTTGTGTCTCCCCACCAGTCAACATAGGGAGTGACTTCTAAGATACCCTCAAGATACGTGAGTATCAGTCGCGTCGCTTCGGAATTGCCTAAGGTGAGGTTGGTCTTAGTGATATTGGAAATTTACCAGTTACTTTGTGGTGTGTACATAAGTACCTTCCCGCACTACTCACCATCATTTTTCTGTGTTTATTCCTATTTTCAAGCCACGTTTGTAATAGCAGACAAATTTTTGCTGAATAAACTTGGTTCAGACTGGTACCAACTCGGCCACAATTCGGTACTTGATACAATTTGCCTAACGGCCATTGTTGGACCGACCCAGTCTGTCCCAGCTGAATGTTTAAGCAAGCTCCATTACTTAATAAATTAAACTGTTAAAGTGGAAAGAGGAATAAATAAACAATACTTATTTATTTATTTTAAAAAAAATATGTACATATTTTTGTTAATACATTTTTTAAGAAAAAAAAGTAGAATTTTTTTAATAGCTGTAAATATTAACTCAATTCAATTTTTAAAGAAATGTCTGTATTTTTTCTACGGCATGGGCAATATAAATTTATGGGAGTATTTGTGCCCTTCAAAAATTTAAATATTTATGTTTTTTTATATATTCAGAAAGCGACAAATTTGATATTTGATGATAAATAAAAACCACCAAAGCGGGTGGTAGTAGGCGATATGACCTCATAGTTGAAGCCCAGGAATCATCCACAAAAAAAGTGGTCAGTAAATCACCAGCTATGTACTTCCCCAGCGCAAATTAATTAATGACATTTAGTGGCTTCACTCGGCTGGCTCCAAACCTGCTTCTTGCCAACAGCTGTTACATTTTCCTGTAAATTTTACTTTCCACTTAATTGCCCAACGAAGTTGTTACAGTCTAGCTAAATTGTTTTGGGACAAAATTAGGAATGTGCTCGGAGGAACAGTAACTGTTGATAATGAACTACCGCAAATAAACCACTCTCACACTGTTCTGTTGGTGGAGAGTGGCTGAAACACTATTAACTGTTGATTCTAGCACCGACCACAGCCATTCCATCAATCAGTGCTAATGAAAAACCTCCATGTCGACACAGCCAGCACTATCAACTCGTGTACCGTGTAATTACTAATTATTATACCTTAAGATTTATTTCTCTTCTTATCAAATTTTATTTTAACTCAGGCCGTGCATTGCTTCATTAGAATAGCATCCAACAAAATGTCTGTTTGTTCTCTATCTCAATTAAGGAATCTGGCGAAGAAGCATCTTCATTTGCATTTGACTTCTGTCCATCAAACGGTTATCCCTGGTTATTGTAATGGTTAGATAATGTTGTGCATCTTCAATTTGGAGTCTGTGTAAAGTAAAGCTCGGTTCCATCATTGGACTTGCGGTGGGAGGGGAGGGGGGGTGGAGAAGAGTGGAGTGGGATGTTTCGTCGGAGGGGAAGTAGAGTTGGGCTTTCCCTCACCGCTTCACTCTTGTGAAAAGGAAGTGGGACGACAGCCGAAAAAATCCGTTAGAAATCATTTCTCTGCTTCTCACTTTCTTTTTTTCTTATTCTGAAAAATGTATTCGATAAAAAAACATTTTAGAAGTGTGGAAAATATTATATTTTTGATAATATACGGTCAGAAGGCAATGAAACACAGAAGAAGAATTTATCAGACAACTCAGCTAGTTATTTTATAGATACCGCACTGAAGAACATGACGTATTGTGCTAGCACCCCTCCACCAGTGGAAGGGAAGAATGATGGGGTATTCCCATCCCCCGATTTCAGGAACACAACCCTGTCCGTTTTCTATTTTGTGCGAAGGATGACGTTAGCTCTATTTAACATACATGTATGTACATTTAAAATGTCATTCTCTCAGTTATTTACAAGTCTAGCAGAATTTTCTGATTAAAATGTTTTTCTGCTCGTTTTCGCCATCTGATCCCACAAGGTATTTTTTTTTTTTGCAATATTTATTTATTTTCCAAGCTTTTAAAATCAATTTTTTATCGAATATATTCTTCAGAATTAAAAACAAGAAAGTGAGAAGCCAGGGAAAACTTTCCAGGAAAATGAGACTTTTTTTTAAACTGTTTTCCTCATTCTCCTTGTGGTCTCTTCTATAGTCAGGATCCCTTTATTATTTCTCTGAGATGCCTAGTTTCTGAAACTTCATCTGTCAGCAAAGACCCGAAATAATTTTTCCTTCTGTTCCTGAGCTTGTCCTCTTGTTAGAAGTGAGTTAAGTTGGTTAAATAGGAATTTAGGGACACTTGAACTGCCCCAAAACTATCTGAGTGTAAGCTAATTGTCAACTAAGTGTCTAGTAAGCCACTGGATCCTAACCAAATGCCAGAGCCACAGGTTGCAGATACTTCCCTCCTGTCTCCTACAAAGAGAAATGTAATTTTGAAATTGGGAGACACCAAAACGGTGTGAAGAGACGCAGTTGTATCAAAGTGGGTAGCAAAGTTAATTTAAGAATTGTTATAGAAATAGATATTTAGATAAATATTTTTCCTCTTCTTCTTCTTCTTCTTCCTTTCTTGACAAACTCAAAACGTGTGGAGGAAAAGAAACACCAATTTACTCATTTTAAAAAGTCAATTCATAGTAACACCCAATTGAGAAGCAACACAACAGAACGAACCAACACAAACAAGTTACATTGTTCACTCTCTCACCGTTCCAACCTTGGGAAGCTAGAATTGTTTTTAATTAGAAAGTTTTCATTCCATAAAAAAATTTTTCTAGTCGCAGTTTCTCCAGACAAAATCATGGACGAACCAATAATCCAGAATTAACAGGTCTGAAACCGTTATACTTATCAGTCTAACCAAGCGTATATCAATCAGAATGGTCAAATAAATATGTTGGGACATATAAAGTAAACTATATGGAGTACATTGACTTCCTAATTTGAACGACACATATTACATATTGTCATAGACGACTACATATAGTCAATAAATATTCCATACTACGGTGAGTAACGCTTTATTTACTATTTTCAAATAGTATACGCTTAATGACCCGGTCAGTTCAAAAGAAAACTTGTAGAAAACGTTTTGGAGGAGAAAATACACAATTGTCTTTAAATAACTAACGAAAATCACTTTCGTCAAATAGAAACAACAATACTTATAATATAGAAAGTAAATCGCAACAAGTCAACAGTAAAACTGGCTCAAATGCACGAAAGCAATTGATTGTACGCACTAACGAAGTCATAGATCAGCTGACTCTGACTTCATCAATCTCCTCTTTATACAATCTTCTATCTTTTGGAAATGAAAATGGCACGAAAGGAATTGGTTTCATGATACATGATGACCTCAAAAAAGACATTGAAGAATTTCAGGGAATATCAGACAGAATTGGTATGCTTGTTATAAAAATTGGAAAAAATAAAAAAATTACTATAATCCAAGTGTACGCTCCCACCACTACGTCAAGTGAAGAAGATAGCGACAACTTCTATAACCAACTAAGAGACACAATAAATAAAATAACTGTGAATAACAGAAACTTACTAGTGGTTATGGGAGACATGAACTCTCAGGTAGGGAAAAGGGAACCCGAAGAAAATCATGTGATGGGCCCATACGGATATGGGAAGCGTAATGAAAGAGGAAGGAAGATGATAGCATTCTGCCAAGAATTAAATCTTAAGATTATAAACTCCCTTTTCAAAAAACGTGCAGGGAAGAGGTGGACCTGGCTGTCTCCAAATGGCAAGCATAGAAATGAAATAGATTTTGTAATATCCCCCAACCCATCAATATTTCAAAATGTAGAAGCAACCGGCCATTTTTCTTTCCCAACGGACCATAGACTACTAAGAGCCATTATATCAATTCCGAAACGTCCCTATAAACAAAATAAGACCTACTTCCTGAAACCATCTCAAATGCATGAACAAACGTATGTAGAAGAAATAAGGAAGGGAATAGAAGACATCGAAAACATAGAAGCAGACGAACAGGAATTTTATGATCAAATAGAAAATATGATTCTAAAAAGTGCGAGGAAGGCAGCTATACCAGAGGCCAGAAGGGAGGGAAAACTAAGTAGAGAGACGCTCGAGATGATTAAGGAAAGGGAGAAGCTAAAAATAAAAAGGAACAAAACGGCGGTAGAAAAGGTAGAGTACAATAGCATCTGTAAGAAGGTCAAATATCATATAAGGAAGGACGTTGAGGAAAATGACCACCGAGTGGTAGAAGAGGTAATCCAGAGGAGCGTGGGAGTAAAGAAGGCCAAGAAGATGCTGGCACCTGGAAGGTCCTGGATCACAGGTCTACAGGGAAAAGATGGAGTCACAAGAAGAAAACGGGAAGACATTCTGGAGGTAGCCACAAAATTCTACACGCAACTTTACAGAAGCGAACACTCTCACTCCTGGAAATGCAGCTCAACTCCAACTAAGGAAGAAATATTTCCGGACTTTATGGAGGAAGAAATAATGTTAATAACAAAAGCACTGAAAACAGAAAAAGCACCGGGACGAGATAAAATCTTCAACGAACTATTAAAAATACCAAAAGAAGATATGGTACCTCTTATGACCCAACTTTTTAACAAGGTAAAAAACAGCGGAAAGATACCAAGACAGTGGTGGTTTTCTGACATAATACTGTTACATAAAAAAGGAAATATTTCAGATCTAAAAAATTACAGGCCAATTAGCTTGACGCCAGCTATAGGAAAAACATTTTCAAAAGCCCTTCAGATGAGATTAAAACCAACTCTTTTAGAAAACCAACCACCTGAGCAAGCCGGATTTCGAAAAGGCTACTCCACCATAGACAACCTTCACTCAGTGAACCAGCTCATCGAGAAATGTAAGGAATACCAAAAAGATATCTACATGGCCTTCATCGACTACTCAAAAGCCTTTGACTCAGTCAACCACGACTTTCTCTTTAGAAGTCTGGAGCGGCAAGGGGTGAACCACAAAATGATAGAAATAATAAGAAACTGGTATCTGAACAGCAAATCTAGAGTAACCCTAGAAATGCCAGGTCCGGACTTTCAGTTGGGAAGAGGAGTAAAACAATGGGACCCTCTGTCCCCGGATCTATTCAACTGCATACTGGAGCAAGTATACCGAGATGTCAACTGGGAAAAATACGGAGTCAATATTAATGGAACGAAAATTACCAACTTACGATTTGCTGATGACGTCGTTATTTTTGCTAATACCCCAGAGGAGCTATCGAGTATGCTGAGTGAGCTGAATGATGCTGGGAAAAAGGCAGGACTTGAGATAAACTTCCAAAAAACAGTCATTCTGGCAAATGGGAAAACGGAAGAAATAAGTCTGGACGGGAAGAAGTTAAACTGGGTTGAAGAAGCCGTTTACCTAGGACAACTACTTTCATTCAAGAATGGCCTAAAAAAGGAATTAAATCGGCGAATCGCACTTGGATGGAAGAAATATTGGTCCTACAAATATATCTTCAAAAGCAGAATGGCCATGGACCTGAAGAAAAAGGTGTTCGACTGCTGCATCACTCCTTGTCTAACGTACGGATCCCAAACCTGGGCTCTCTCCCAAGATGTGCTGAGGAGCTTAGAGGTTACTCAAAGAGCAATGGAGAGAAGCATGCTGGGAATTAAGAAAAAGGATAAAATACGGAACTCCGAAATAAGAAAAAAGACAGGAGTACGGGACGTGAAGGAAGTGGTGCTGCAACAAAAGTGGAAATGGGCAGGACATGTGGCGAAGATGGAAGAAGAAAGATGGGCCAAGAGGATGACAGAGTGGTACCCGATATACCTGAAGAGAAGAAGAGGAAGACAACTGGTGCTGTGGCGGGACGATCTGGACAGGACAGTGGGGAGTCTCTGGCACAGGTCGGCCTGGGACAGGAGTGCATGGAAGAAAATGGGAGAGGCCTATGCCCAAAGATGGGCCTAGTTTCCAATTTATATAAATATCTAGAAATACTATTGTTATACTATTATACTAAAGAAGAAATAAAAAGGCTATTATTATTATTATTATTATTATTATTATTATTATACCTTAAGATTTATTTCTCTTCTTATCAAATTTTATTTTAAGTCAGGCCGTGCATTGCTTCATTAGAATAGCATCCAACAAAATGTCTGTTTGTTCTCTATCTCAATTAAGGAATCTGGCGAAGAAGCATCTTCATTTGCATTTGACTTCTGTCCATCAAACGGTTATCCCTGGTTATTGTAATGGTTAGATAATGTTGTGCATCTTCAATTTGGAGTCTGTGTAAAGTAAAGCTCGGTTCCATCATTGGACTTGCGGTGGGAGGGGAGGGGGGGTGGAGAAGAGTGGAGTGGGATGTTTCGTCGGAGGGGAAGTAGAGTTGGGCTTTCCCTCACCGCTTCACTCTTGTGAAAAGGAAGTGGGACGACAGCCGAAAAAATCCGTTAGAAATCATTTCTCTGCTTCTCACTTTCTTTTTTTCTTATTCTGAAAAATGTATTCGATAAAAAAACATTTTAGAAGTGTGGAAAATATTATATTTTTGATAATATACGGTCAGAAGGCAATGAAACACAGAAGAAGAATTTATCAGACAACTCAGCTAGTTATTTTATAGATACCGCACTGAAGAACATGACGTATTGTGCTAGCACCCCTCCACCAGTGGAAGGGAAGAATGATGGGGTATTCCCATCCCCCGATTTCAGGAACACAACCCTGTCCGTTTTCTATTTTGTGCGAAGGATGACGTTAGCTCTATTTAACATACATGTATGTACATTTAAAATGTCATTCTCTCAGTTATTTACAAGTCTAGCAGAATTTTCTGATTAAAATGTTTTTCTGCTCGTTTTCGCCATCTGATCCCACAAGGTATTTTTTTTTTTGCAATATTTATTTATTTTCCAAGCTTTTAAAATCAATTTTTTATCGAATATATTCTTCAGAATTAAAAACAAGAAAGTGAGAAGCCAGGGAAAACTTTCCAGGAAAATGAGACTTTTTTTTAAACTGTTTTCCTCATTCTCCTTGTGGTCTCTTCTATAGTCAGGATCCCTTTATTATTTCTCTGAGATGCCTAGTTTCTGAAACTTCATCTGTCAGCAAAGACCCGAAATGATTTTTCCTTCTGTTCCTGAGCTTGTCCTCTTGTTAGAAGTGAGTTAAGTTGGTTAAATAGGAATTTAGGGACACTTGAACTGCCCCAAAACTATCTGAGTGTAAGCTAATTGTCAACTAAGTGTCTAGTAAGCCACTGGATCCTAACCAAATGCCAGAGCCACAGGTTGCAGATACTTCCCTCCTGTCTCCTACAAAGAGAAATGTAATTTTGAAATTGGGAGACACCAAAACGGTGTGAAGAGACGCAGTTGTATCAAAGTGGGTAGCAAAGTTAATTTAAGAATTGTTATAGAAATAGATATTTAGATAAATATTTTTCCTCTTCTTCTTCTTCTTCTTCCTTTCTTGACAAACTCAAAACGTGTGGAGGAAAAGAAACACCAATTTACTCATTTTAAAAAGTCAATTCATAGTAACACCCAATTGAGAAGCAACACAACAGAACGAACCAACACAAACAAGTTACATTGTTCACTCTCTCACCGTTCCAACCTTGGGAAGCTAGAATTGTTTTTAATTAGAAAGTTTTCATTCCATAAAAAAATTTTTCTAGTCGCAGTTTCTCCAGACAAAATCATGGACGAACCAATAATCCAGAATTAACAGGTCTGAAACCGTTATACTTATCAGTCTAACCAAGCGTATATCAATCAGAATGGTCAAATAAATATGTTGGGACATATAAAGTAAACTATATGGAGTACATTGACTTCCTAATTTGAACGACACATATTACATATTGTCATAGACGACTACATATAGTCAATAAATATTCCATACTACGGTGAGTAACGCTTTATTTACTATTTTCAAATAGTATACGCTTAATGACCCGGTCAGTTCAAAAGAAAACTTGTAGAAAACGTTTTGGAGGAGAAAATACACAATTGTCTTTAAATAACTAACGAAAATCACTTTCGTCAAATAGAAACAACAATACTTATAATATAGAAAGTAAATCGCAACAAGTCAACAGTAAAACTGGCTCAAATGCACGAAAGCAATTGATTGTACGCACTAACGAAGTCATAGATCAGCTGACTCTGACTTCATCAATCTCCTCTTTATACAGGACTTTTAAAGCATAGAATAATCTATGAATTATTATCATTCAGAATTTAACTGAACTGGAACTGCCTGGAAGGTCTATTATGGATAACTTGATCTAAAACAATCTTTGAGATAAATAAAAACATAATGAAAATTGATACCAACTCTCTTCCCTTGACATTCTCGCACGAGCCGAGAACCAGTATAAAAACTTCCCCAATTTATCATGATTGGCCCGTGATGGTAGTTCCCCTTTAAGCTACTAGGTGGAACTACCATCACGCCACTGTCTCCAAACCTTTTAGGCCCCTGGCGAGCGCGGGTGCTGTCCGGGGCTGTTGAGCGGTTGGGAATCCGTGCTAGAGGGCCCCTAGGGTCAGCTGACGCCTGACCCTACCCCTGACCGGCTCCCGCTCCCTCAGCAGCTCTGGATTAAGGGGCCGCTAGTTGGAAGTTTTGAAACCATTGGTCCAACTAGTGTGCCCTGCCCAGCTCGCTCGGGGTTCGACATATATCCAAGAAAAACAGAAGCAGAGTGCAGAGGACAAAGCCAGTTGAAGTAAACCAGTCTCCAATCTATTCTATCCAGCTGTGAAGCCAAGGCAGTCATCTCCACATCCCCCCACGCCTTCCGGGGTATTTTTGGGCGGCCGGCTCTGCTGGCCAGTACACCACTCTACATCCCTCTCCGACATCAATTTACTTTTAAACACAAAACGAACGAGCATATTTTCCACACAACTAGATTCAGTCATCAGACATGGCTCTGGAACTGGAACATTTAACCCAATTCAATGATGTTAATCCAGTAATCCACATGTTCATGTTCTCTAAGCTTTCTGCTGATTAACAGGAGTATTACTCATATAAATATTTTTTTTTCATGCAGTATTAATATAATTTTATAAATGAGTCCCTTATGAAGTCCTCGTTAGAGGATACACTGCTATATTTCACTGAAATTGATGAGATCCGAAGGCTTAACCGCTATTACGTACAAATTACCCCTACATTAAGGACAGGTATTTTCAATATTCCAATAAAGGTAATGTAATAACCTTCTATAATGTATCTCATTTACCAATTTATGAGCTTATTAGGGATAAGAGAAAAAAATGAGATACTTACCTTTATTATTTTAAGTTAAAACTCGTATCAGCTTATAAGATTATAATCATAATACATTATTTCATTGATAAGAAAAAAATGAAAGAGGGACTTAAAATCCAATGGCAAATGAATTCGACTTTTTTTGTAGTTCATAAGCTTTTTTTCTTGAAATTCATATTCATTATATTTTCCTCAATGGATAAGTGGAATGGCGGCAGAGAGGAGATTGTTTACTTCCTTTTAGATAAAAACGTCGGTGAATTACCGGTAATGTACTTCCCCAGCAGGAATTCAAATAAGTTTTCGCTCTCCCTCTGAAGCCAGTTTACAGTTTCGGTTGAAAGGATTCTGTATCATATATATGTCAATACATTCGTTACATCGACAGTCGTTAGAGCTAAGCCCCACTTCTCTTCAGCCCATTCGGTTGAATATTGTAAGGTGTAAATTTTCGGAGTTTTGAATTTACATATGAAATGTTATGTCGATATAATCTTCTATTGGGTAAATTAAATTACATTATATTGCAGTGTTCTGTAATATTCAAAATAATTGGATATACATTTCAATTAAGAGAGAATAAAACGAGAAAATAAACGAATATTGTTTTAAAAATATAGAAAAATGAGTCATATCCAGGTGGTGTAGTATGGGGTGGATCCAGCCAATGAAAAGCCAGAGAACTGTCGGACTGAGCGTGAGGCGATGCGCACAGAGCTCCAGATCAGGCCCACTCGCCTCGCACCTTCCGAGAGAGAAGACGCGTTGACGTTGGAAGCAAAATGGCAGTCATAGTTCTATTTTATTACATTTTTGGATGACTATCCCAGAATTTAAATTGAACCTAGTTTAAAGTAGTAGATGAGTGTAAAAGATAGCTCAGAGATAGCGTGATAGCCTACTGAGCTCAAGATTACGGGTTCGAAACCCTGCCGAGGAATTTTTATCTGGAAGATGAAAAAACCTTGAGCACGCCGTCCTTCGGGTGGGACATTAAGCGAGGTTGTACGTTGTCAGGTACTCGTACCCCTAGATGTATAAACCTAGAGCTAGACAAAATTTAGGACTTCCCAGTAATGACGAAAGAGCATTGGTAGTAGGCGATATGACCTCGTAGTTTAGCACGGGCATGAGTCGTTATAGCTACGTAAAATGCAGTACATAACTAACACTATAATTCGTATAGCCAGGGATTTCTTCGAAGGCTATTCAATGCTCGAAACCCTTTTTTACGCGTACAATTATAATATGACGATATTTTTTTCATGTTTGTGTGAGAAGGCGGTGAAGGTGACCTTGGCGGAAAACTCGAAAGAGTTAAGAAAAAGCAAATCTTTACCGTTTATTAATTAAGATTGACTCGGCCAGGTGTTGACCTGTAAACAGGATATTTGACATTGACAATGGATAAACACTTCCGTGCAACTGGGGTTAAATACCGATGAAGAGATGATTTTACTTCTTCACATTTGTTATCCAAAGATGGGTAGATCGCGAATAATTTTCTTTAAACATATCCTATATTTATAAAGAAAAGTACAAAATATAAGAAAAAGATAAAGTGAAAAACCATTCTGGGATTAAGTTGAACTTATTGTCCAGGAGAAGAATAGGCACAATAAAATATCAGTTTTTTTTTTTATTTCCCAATTTATTTCTTGTTAGAAGGAAGCGAACTAGAACACATTGAAAATTATAAAAGAAAAATGAAGAATCCAACCGACTTCTTTAGACTCAACTTTTATTGATACTTGAGAGGAACTTCCCAGTTATTGTCCTGTCTCTCAGTTCATAAATAATGTTTCAAGGCCCCCAGCCCTCCATAAAGCTGCTATCACACCCTCATTGCTCCTCTCCCTGCATTAGTTTCCCAGTTACACCAAGTATAGAGAAAGTTCGGTAATCGACCAGAAATATGGTACATCGATAATATAGTACGTTCTTTGGAGCGTTATAACATTGATCGTATTGGATCTAAGTCAAATTTGAAGAAACACAGACACTTGGAAAAATAGAGAACATTATTGGAACTGCCAATTTTCCGATAGGACTAACCGTTTTTGCTTAAATCAAGCAAGTGTACAAATTATGTGACGACAGTTTAGGATGGTTTTCGGCATGTATTTTGCAATCCAGGCTACTTTTCAAAAATGTGCCTTTTAGTTTTCTCTACAACTTTTATTCGTCGAGAATTTTGATTAGGTCATAAATATATGCGGTTATCTTGTAAATTATACTTAGGCCCGAAGTATAGTGTGCTCACAGAGACATGATCGCTAAAATTTATTATAAATAATGTCTTTGAAATTGAATGCCCAACATCTGTAGTCACAAGTTTTAGAAATTGTCAGTGGAGGGCACTAAAATCACCAAAATTGGCATCAAACGCTTCACAATGCCTTTTTGAGCACAGAGATATCAAAACCTAATTTTTGAAGAATTCAAGAAGTGTACCATCGTAGTTCTGAAGCTTAAATGTTATAAGTATGAAACGCAATTATTTTTGTTGGTTAGATACAAAACTATTTGTACTTCCATGTTTACTCAATCGAAGTAACATGTTTCCATTAATTTTGTATCTAGGAATAAATCACACAATTTAATATTAGTCCATACAAACACATATTTATTTGAAACGAAATATATTGAAACTTCTGTCAAATAAGTTATTAGAAAATAAATTATAAGGAATGTTTCGTCAAGAAAAGAAATAACAATTAATTAATTATTTGAAATAATTAATTATTGAATATTTTTTGCTCAGTAAAGTACCCATGTCTGCAGGAAATAATGCAGAAAACGGTTCAATATTTCGACAGTAGTTGCAATCCATACTTGCTAATGAACTTCCACGATTTCAGACGTTCTGATGCAGTTACTTTCCATGCCCGTGTCACATTTTTGGCTGCAACTATCTGTCTATAGATGATTATTTTTGTGAGGGAAAGCGTGAAACCATCTGAAGGCGATATTCTATTTAATTGTTGAGATATTGATTGATTTTTAAACATTTATGTTTGACCTAACTTTTGTTGTGTAAGTCTAATTTACAAGGACCGATGGACGTAAACAAACTGTCGTTGGATCAGAGTTGGCTGATCCTCGACAAATCCAGCCAAATAAAACCCGGATCATCGGAAAAGTTCAATGTGAGAAAGTTGCCAAGTTTTATCTGCCAACATCCATTCATTCAGCCCAACATCTCTTTGTCACTGTAAAAAGTGTCAAGGATTTTCGTCGAACAAAACTGTCATTTGGAGGTCACTTTATAGCTGTCAAAGAAAATGATTGAAACAAAAATAAGAGATAATCTTCTTAGCAGGGGGAGATATAGGAATATGATCAGGGGGATGCTGAAGAATGACATGATCATCAGAGTACATTTGTGTGCATTTCTAGAGCCGGGAACAGCAGACAGTGTGCGGATTTGTGCTATATGTCACCCAGATTTGCCCTTTAGGGGCTTAACTTTCATACCAAAGTATCAGTGCTAAGCAGGAAGGGCGATCGCCTAGGGCGTCTCGATGTTAAGGGCACAAGAGTTGTTGACTCTTTGACCTTGATTGAAAGAATTTTAAAAAAAAACTAATACTTGCGACTTATTCACGAACTTGTGGATTGCGTTACGCATACTTTTAACAATTCCAGTATCAGTAGCCAGTTACGAAAGGAGTTTTAGCAAATTGAAATTAATAAAAACATTTTTAAGATCAACTATGACACAAGAAAGATTCGATGCTCTTGCTGTTCTTGCAATAGAAAACGAACTGGCCAATTTCAAGGATGTAATTGAAGAATTTGCTAATGTTAAAGCCCGAAAAATACAATTGAATTTTTCCAAAAATTGATACAATTTGATGTCTTTCAATAATTTTTTCAGATATATTATGTTAATATAGGTTGTTTTTATACTTTTTTTTTATATATAGTAAGTATATATTTATATATATATTTTTTTTTTTTTGTAATAAATTTAAACATTAAAACATTTTTTATGAAGTTTTATTTTTTAATTATTGAAATTTTCTCTCCTTACAAGAGGGCGCAAGGTAGATTTTCGCCTAGGGCACTAATATATGTTGCGGCGGGGATGGTGCAAAGATTGCGGAACCGTCTGTTCCACTGTTACTATTTTCATTTTGACATACAAGAAGATAAATGAAGAATCGTGCCAGCCAGGGACCATTCCAATACCACTACTTCAGTACTGTTCACTATTTAAACTCGGAAGTTTCTATGAATATCTATCTATAATTTCGGCCAAAATCTAATCAGATCGGTGTTAGCACATGTGACATCTTCATTTCAAATTTCAAGTTTGTTGCTACAATCGTTTCTGCAATAGACGAGCTCACAAAGTTCCGGCGCACATACAGACAGGCTTCATTGCGAAAACGGTCAGAACGTATTCAGGGGACCTTGAAAAGTGAAAATCCGTTGGATCCTCAATCTCGGATTT
Organism: Aradus depressus; assembly: GCA_963662175.1. Lineage (NCBI taxonomy): Eukaryota > Metazoa > Arthropoda > Insecta > Hemiptera > Aradidae > Aradus > Aradus depressus. The sequence continues at coordinate 64,018,810 of OY759215.1, read as the reverse complement.
TCTCATGTTTACAATACGGTCCTTATATTATAAGAAAGTAAAAATTATCATTTATTGTATTTATTAATAACTAGCAGTAATACCCGGCGTTGCCCGGGGAACTTTGACTTTTCTCCCAATATCTCCTATAAGGCTATTCAGTTCCTCGACAGTACATTCACGATGTTATAATTTTCAATTATTCATACGGAATAAGGCTTATAGTCCTTCAACTGTAGTAACGCTAGCTTTGGAGCTAAAACTAATTTATTCAAAAAGATTCCTCATTAATCATTGCAGTGGTTTTTGAGTTACAAAGATTGCGTGGGTGGATGCTGGGATGGACCAGATATTGAAGTACTAATACGCCTATAACCTTCCACAGGCGATGACGAACAAATTAAAAAAAAAATTAATCAAATCCTTCAAGCCGTTCGTGAGTTATAGCGGTACAACGCACAGACATTTTCAGCTTTATATGATATGATTTTTTTAAATTAAATTGTCTTCTATTGTTTATTTTTGCTTCTTCAGCTTTATGAAGTATAGGGGAAGTTACATAATGGGTTCAAATTTTTGTGCGGAATTTTTAACGGAATTTCATGTTTTCCGTCTCCCAGAATCCAAATAAGAAAAGAAAAATAAAGGAAAAACTTATGTTCTTTAAAAATTATTGTATACAGTGTAAACTCTATATAGCGACATTTAAGGGACTGCGCATTTTATGGCGTTATCGAGAGTTGTGGTTAAATGAAGAGAAGAAAAATCGGTACTTAGGTATTAACGCCACCTCAGCAAATCAATCAACATGTATTTGAAAATTAAAAATGATTAAAGCTATTTATTTATTTTTGGACTTTATATTTATTATTAGCATGTATAATTATTGGTTTTGTAATATGCCGGCGTACCGCCCGCTTGATTGATAATCTGACCCTCCCGTCGTTCAAATCATAATAGTTAGTTCTGGTTTTAAGTCTTTATATATTTGCAATGCGATTAATGCGTTAATACGCCGCCGCGCAAATATATAAAGTCTTGAAACCAGAACTAACTATTATGATTTGAACGACGGGAGGGTCAGATTATCAATCAAGCGGGCGGTACGCCCGCATATTACCAAACCAATAATTATACATGCTATTAATAAATATAAAGTCCAAAAATAAATAAATAGCTTTAATAATTTACATTTAATTTACAAATACATGTTGATTGATTTGCTGCGGTGGCGTTAATACGTAAGTACCGAAAAATCAATACATATTACGTTACATTTAATAGTATTTTACTATTATAATATGTATTTACTAATAAAGTATAAAATTTACAAATAACAAACATTAATATTGATACAAATAACAACGCTTATTGCGTATAGTCTGTTATCTTTGTCTGACTTTTTTGCTGCTCCAGTATTTTAAGGTAATCACAACAAAAGAACGAATTTCTTAGAATCTTCGGTACGTATGATGCGGACAGTGGAGGTAAATACGTGCTAGACAATAAAGCAACAAAATAACAAACAAAAGACCGTACACAGCTGCAGTTCTTATTAATTTGGGCAACTTGAAAGTACTGTTTATTGCTTAGTAATGACGTATTGTTGTCGTTATTTAGAGTGGGTGTGATGCTACATAGAGTGTATCATTGTATGGACAACAAGGTAAACCAACCAGATTCAAGTAATTTCTATGTTTAAGGGAGTTTGTCGTTAAATCAAATGGCGTTAAATGGAGTTTACACTGTATTTCACAAAAAATACTTTCTGTATTGCTACCATCTTCAGCCACGACTTGACAAATACTAAATGGAAGTGGAACATGTTTACATTATGAACTGAACCCTTTTCAGCCTCCACCGTGTTTTTCCGTCTCTTTCTCCTGTAAAGTCTTGAATAATACTAAAAATATAATTTCGTCTCAAATTGAAAACTTATGCAGGAAAATTTGAAATAGTATCAGTGCTGATTAAAATACAAATATATGAAATAAGTCAAAGATAAGACAATAATAAATATATGATTAAAAAATACACAGTTTTAATAATTATTATTCCTTTCATATTCATAGAAATGAGAGGTTGTCTCTCAGGCGACCAGAACAGGTTTTCATCTGTGGCCCCCATACGGTGCAGAGGCAAAAGGAATACTGGCTATTATTATTATTCTATTCATATGTGTTCATACTCTAAAATTTAATATCGGTTTTTGTACAATATTTATAAGTTATTTTGATGAACAGAATTGTATGACGTATCCATTTACCATTTATCGGAAATAAATGTTATTATTATTGTGCATAATGCTGAATGGAGATGACGTTATAAAAGTGTAAGAAAGTAGAGATCGGGAATGCCTGAGAGGGTTGGGTGCAAGCTAGTCTAGGGGGAGGCTGGGAGCCTGGCAGGCCGACAGGCTACACACCCAGGTGCCTAATCAGCCCATCTAAGTGGCCTCTCCTCCTCCTCCCGTTTACAGTACTACCTACATTCTCCTGTTTTCTAGCTACAAAGCACAAATTGGCCCTTCCTTCTCCCTTCCCTTCTTGTCCTTTGTACGTCTGTTCCTAAACCCTTCCGAGGACACACAAGAAAACAGCCTTTTTCCAGCCTACAAAGGAGGTACTCATTAACAGCTGACTTTTTCTTACTTTCCCATACACAAATTGGCGTTACTGGTTATATGGAAGCATTCATGTGTTCCAAAAAAATCTGAAAAATCCCGAGTGTCTTATTTTATGGGGTCGAGTAGGATTGAAAATGTTGGAAAATGTCGGCTGACTCAATAGAACCGTTCTGAAACACTGAAAACAAATGAGATTAAATTATAAAATGTATTTATTTTTCCTGGGTGTGCAATACATTCTGCTGTTTTCAAAAACTGAACTGAGTCAGACATATCTGTATAAAAAATTCAGTTAATGTTTTAATAATTACATATCAGTAACTTCTCACCTTGTATGTTCTTTATGAATATATTAATACTTTAAATAGATTTCAATTGAATGCAATGGATTTTTTCTAGCCTTTTTGTAGACAACAACAGCTGTGAATATTTTTATCGAAAAAAAGTCGAAGTACATTAGAACACTGAAAAAAAACGTCTCAAAAAAAGTGGTGTCCGATGGTAAATCGAAAAGGGTTTCGCCCGGATTTTTACATTTGAAATCGAAAAATTCTATTTTGCGCGAGAATTTTGTCTCTCAATTGATTTTAATGGGGATTTCGTTTTTCGGTGATTATTCCTCCGTGGTATGTTCGATTTCAGATTTTTTTAGTAGTAAACCATCGTCACCGTGTCCACTACCATCGTGGCAAATTTCAATGTGATCGGTAAAGGGGCTTAGGAGGAGTACGAGTACAACGAAATACATCTTCGTAAACTCAGCTCAATGAGATTAAATTATAAAATTTATTATAGCAAATGGTAGGATAACAGTTGGTGTGATATTATTACCTCTCGCCATCTGGTGCAATTTTATATATATTTTTCATTTTCATTTTATATATGAAGGTCCTCTTTGACAAGAAATCCCATTACTCCAGAGGTGTTATTAAGAAATTGTAAAGCATCCTTTATATAGGAGGCTGTGAATAGACCTGGGGGGGGGGGGGGGGGGCGGTCATTTTTCACTTCGACGCATCACGCGGTCATTTATCTCGGGCTGAGTCAAGTGCAGGCTCGGGTGCCTCTTACCGAACATAACACGTACAGTCAGTCGACTTAGCAAAGGAACGGGAGTGTCGTATTACTCAGAAATGGAATATACATATGTCACTCCATATGAATGCCTCAATTTTCAAAGAAGACGTTTCGAATTTTGTAAGTCGTAGTATTAGTTAGTTATTATGACTCATGCCCGGGCTTTAACTACGAGGTCATATCGCCTACTATCAGAGCGCTCTTTCGTCACTGTTGGACATGAGTCAAACTCTACTGTGGGAGTCCTAAATTTTGCCTACCCTAAATTCTTATTCACCTATGGTAGGTGTCTAACGAGTACTTGACATCGTACAGGTTCGATACCATCGCTTAACATCTCATTCATAGGACGGCGTGCTCAATGTTCCTATACCTCCCAGATAAAAAAACCTAAAACTCATTGAATAAATCAATTGTGGAACATTCAATATCAACAATGAATATATGAAATTACCTATTGGCGAATATAAATCAATGTGTTTCTTCCAGAGGTGTCTTCTTTTTTCTGACAATATTTTGGTCTTTAACGAGTCCCTGACATCGTACAGGCTCGGGACCATCGCTTAACGTCCCATTCGAATGACGGCGTGCTTAAGTTTATTTTACCTCCCAGATGAAATAAACTAACGGCCTCGGCCGGGTTCCGAACCCACGATCTTGAGCTCAGAAGGCAAGCACGCATACCATTGAGCTACTGGCTCCCTGGTAAGTCGTATTGACGAATCATATACGCTAAAGGAAAATATTGGTGCGTAAATTTACCTCTTTTTCTGGAAGACAACGTCACTTCTTGTATGCGGTATAATATAAATGAAAATGTCGTCGCTAAATCATCGCTAACATACTTCCCCAACGCGAATTAATCAGCTACGTTTTCGCGCTCCCTCTGAAACAAATTTACTGATTTGGTTAAAAATGACAGTTATTAGAGTTTTGAGTTGAGCACTTTCCGAGCACCTTTCCTATGCGTCCCTCCGTCCTCTTAAGCCGATTCGACAAAAAAATTGGTACGTATGGTCCTTGTAAGGTTTTTGGAAATGCATTAGTGTTCACAGACCCACATACAGAAACACAGTAAGAAAGGTTATTTTCATTTTTGGAATCCGTGGGCCATAAAGGATGAAATTCCGGTTAACATAGAATTTTTCACCGTTTATATAACTTCCTCTATTCTTCGTAGTAAAGCTGGGCTATAAAAATAGAAAAAATATTATATTCTTAATTGCATTTATGTCTGATCTTAGTGAGGGAAATTAGCAAAATAAAATAAGGAGGCTTCTGAAAACATATATATATACTGGGAAGGCTGTGGTTTGTGCACCTAGGGACCTAAGAATCCAATGCTTTTATCCCTTTCTTGGAAGCGCTGAGCTTTCTACTTATCTTTTCGCATTTTTTCACATCGATCAAGATACCAACTCCTTCACGTAGGACCTAGACTCCCAGTTTCCTTAGCAAATCTATGTATACTCCCGTGGTCCAGTCTTCTAAAATCTTCCTCTAGAATCATATCCCGGGCAGTACAATATAATGCATGTATCAAAGTTAAAGTTTGATTTAGCGTCCTAATTTGCTCCCAAGATGTGCAGAAAGGATGAGCTCTGCAAATAGACTCTGTTGCAATCCGTTTTTTTCCTTTTTTCTTCTATTTATTTTCAGGTAAACAGAAAGAAAAAAATAAGTAGTCAGTGAATCATTGCCCCCCCCCCCCCCCCCCCCATCAAAACCCCCCTTAATTATAACATTTTCCGAATATCTGTCTCCCCCCCCCCCCCCCCCACCCCCCAAAAAAATCTGTATGTCTTAGAACATAATTCTCGATAGAATGAATATATGGGAACGAGATTTGACTTCTCCAGTTGTATAAGAGATATTATGTAAGTTAGTTTTTTCAGGCATTTTTTCCATAGGTCTTTTTTTTGGAAAATATTTCGTTGTTGTTTTTGGTTCCGGGCAAATTAACCCCCAAGATCATTATTGTCTCAAACTTACTTATACTATTTGAAGAATAAAAATGAAAACAATAAATAAAAAGTAGAAAAACTAAATAAATAGTATATTAATAATATATAGAGAATCGTGATTTGCCTTTGGGCAGCTCGCCTTGCCTCCAACAATCTTTCGTGAAATTTCCACGCCCCTTCTTCAGGTCACAATGATCCGAGAAAAAGTGATCCGCCGGTTTTTTTAAAATTTTTATAAAATAAATGTGAAGAAAGAGAAAAAAAAAGGTTGTCTGAAGGAAGCAATACATACGAAGTGGTGAGGGTGACTGGTTGGTAGTTATTGGAAGATATTAGACTATCAATAGGGTCCTGGGACCCGACCATGAATTATTGAAGGGGGCCCCCTTTGAGGAGGAAAATGAATCTGGCCCTCCAAAGTCAATATTGTCATGACGGAATGAAGATACCATCGCTCTTTGAACCTTTAATAAAGAGACTCAAATTGACCACCCACCATTCTCGCAGCACTTACAAAAAAATGTTTTGGTTCGAACAAGATAGTGAATGGGCTTAAAAAAATGTTCACATTTATAACTAAAAAGAGAAAATTGTAATAGTAAGATGGTTATATTGATATATTTTGAAAAACTCCAGGGGAATCCATGGGCAGTCTCAAGACGATGTTTTCTAGGGGAATCCTTGGGCAGGCTCAAGTCGATGTTTTCCAGGGGAATTCTTGGGCAGGATCAAGACGATGTTTCCAGGGGAATCTTTGGGCAGGATCAAGTCGATGTTTTCCAGGGGAATCCTTGGGCAGGCTCGTCGATGTTTTCCAGGGGAATCCATGGGCAGTCTCAAAACGATATTTTTATTTATTTATTTTTTCTTTTCTTTATTTTCTTTACTTCACAGACTATAGGTACGAGGCTAAGTTTGCTATTTATTGTGACTCATGCCCGGTCTTTAACTACGTGGTCACATCGCCTATAGTGGGAGCCCCAAATTTTGTGGACTCCGATTTATTCACCTAGGATTCTTTAACGAGTACCTGACATCGTACAGGCCCGGACCATCGCTTAATGTACTGTCCGAAGGACGGAGTGCTCAATTTTTTTTCTACTTTTCAGATAAAAACCTTGGTTTTGAACACGCGATTTTTTGCTCAGTTGGCAAGCACGCTACTGCTTTTGTGATGTTTTCCGACTCCCTCGTCCCAAAAATTGAAAAAAAATTCTTGTCCGTCTCCGAGTGTCACAGACACGATATCTCCCGATAGGATGAATATATTGACACGAAATTTTACATGTCTATCTAAAAACCAATTGATTAAAAACACATTGAATTCCAGCCAAATCAGCCAAAGGGGAGGGGGATTTACGGAAAAACCGACATGAAATTTATATGTAAATCCTAAGCTCCATAAGGACGCCGCCAAATATTTAGATGATTAATTCTCGCTAGGGAAGTAGATTGCCGTTTTTTTTTTTTGTTTTTGCTTGGTGAAAGAAAAGAGATGTTTTCCTGTACAATTTCTTTATTGGTTACCAGTTTTAGATTACGTTACGCAATCATCAGGCCCTAATGGGAGTATTATGAGTCTGCTCACGGAACTCTGTTGTCAGGGAACTCATAATACTCATTATTACCCACAATACAATACTCAAGCTACTAGACTTCATGTGATGTAAGATACACTGAAAATGGTAGCCAATAAAGATTTGGTACAGGATCACTTCATTTCTGTGCTTCTTAGATTTCTCTGGGAGCTTCTTCTTTTTTTCCTGCATTTCTTATAGAGGTGTCTGCAGCTGATTGACTATATTTCGGGTCATTTCAATCAATAAGTGTTGTCCTTAAGAGGACTTCTTTCTTGTCTATATTTATTCTATCGGGAGTTACCGTTTCACAGACAACTTCTTTTATTTTTGGAATAAGGGGAACATTTAATTCCAGTAAAAACTCAACATTGAATTCCTGACTGATTACATACCTTCCCCAATACTTCGTAAAGCTAGAGAAGTAAAACAAAAAACAGGTGAACATGGCCTATAATGACCGCTCGATTTCGGGGTCTTCCCGACCATCTGGAAACGGAAGTTTGGACGAAGGTTCGTTTGCTGCAGACACCTCTGGAAGAAATTCCGGATAAAAGTAACCTACGTCATTTATTTTTTTTTTTTACAAACTACTGAAGAAGATTCCTGTAACATCCAGTACATCTCCGATCTTGTTCTGTATCTGTTGATGTGGAGGAACATTTGTCGACAAGAAGGAACAACATCAAAGAAACATGTCGCTGTTGCCACTCGTTAACAAAGTATTTTCCTGTGGATCTGCTGCAAAGAAACTGACTGCTGCTGGAAGTTCTCTTCTTTTGTTTTAGTCGCTTCTTTACGATTGAGTGGCCACTTGTTAAAAGGGTTTTGTTGGTCAACTACCACTGAATATCTTTTAAGGAAGACATTTGGTTAGGAGCATTTCCATGAAAACGTATTCAGTTACGCTCACAGTTTTCATTCAGATTCTCGATTTTATTACGTCATTACTATGGTTAGAATCACGAGAATTCTAAAAAGTAGATATTTGCTCTCTCTAAATTATTTAACATTATACCTACTTGACTATGTAAAATACTGTTCAATAGCGTCAAAGTGGCGCAAGTCAAAAAAAAGTCTAATCATACGGAACAACATCGCGCTACTTTTCTTCCATTATGCGACCCTTGAATGTTTCATTTACATTAGGGAACTTTCCACACGGTAGCAGTCTCCTTAGCAACAGATTTCGATTTTGTGTTGGCAGCATTCGAGGGCGCCGGTAGCTCAGTGGTATGCGTGCTTGACTTCTGAGCTCAAGGTCGTGGGTTCGTAGCCCGACCGAGGCCCTTAGTTTATTTTATCTGGGAGGCAAAATAAACTTAAGCACGCCGTCCTTCGGATGGGACGTTAAGCGATGGTCCCGAGCCTGTACGATGTCAGGTACTCGTTAAAAACCCCTACCCTAGATGAATAAAAATTTAGGGTAGGCAAAATTTAGGACTCCCACAGTAGAGTCAGGCTCATGTCCACCAGAGTGACGAAAGAGCGCTCTGGTAGTAGGCGATATGACCTCGTAGTTAAAGCCCGGGCATGAGTCATAAAACCTAACCTAACCTTGGCAGCATTGTCTTTAAAAATTTGACAAACATATGTTTCTGATATATTTTCGACTCATTTTCCTTAAATTGTTTCTTACATGCGCTACAATTTTTTTGAAAATTTGCCGAAACAATAATAATAATAATATTTATTTCCGCTTAACAATAACATGGTTATAGTATACGTCATATGAATGTATACATTAAGATATCTTATAATATAGATACTTGAACAGATATTAACTCTTAGGGTCTGACACACATTAGAACTAACAATACTACTTAAAAGTGAAAAGAAATTAATAAATATAAATAGAGTAGATATATTTTATAATCTATTTAAAATTAAAATAATAATTTTTGATAACTTTCCCGCAAGTGTCTTTTTCACTTCGACCTTTCGGGACGTTCTCACGTCCCTTCCTCAGTTCACAATGTACGAAATATAGAAAAGAGAAAGTAAATAAAATAACAATAACAATTATAAAATATATATGTATATAAATAAATGAACTAAATAAATGAAATAAATAAATAAAATGCTAATAAAAATACAAAAAGAGAAAAACAAGAAAAATAAATTAGTATATAAATAATAAATTAAACCGTCGATTCGACAGACCTTAAAGGAGAATATCTATGGAAGAACTCTGCCGAAAAAAATAAAAATGAAAGCTATTTATCAAAGAATGGTTTTGAATATAAAACACGATTTTTTAAATTTTTTTTGAACCATCAAAAAAAATTTCTTTCCCGAATACAAGGTTTCCTCCAACATAAACGTTTTTAGTTGAAGTTTAAATTTTCTTATTGTTTCTACTGTCTTCAAGAAGTGGGGAAGGGCATTAAAGAGATTAATTCTTTTATGTGTTATACTTTTCTCAAAAATATCTTGCTCCTTCATTTAATCCAGTTTACCAGAGAAAAATGAAACTCAGTTTTCCGGGTTATCTTTATGTTATACGTAGTCGGGAGCCCTAGCAACGGCTTTGAGATGCTACAGCCCTCCCTTTAAAGACTCTTATAATTTTATTTTTTCTTAATTATGAAAAAATATATTTTTGTAACCTACGTTGCTGTAAATTCAAAAAAGTTAGTGTGCACCTCTCCGGGAAGCTTTCAGTTTGATATCCTATTCGACTAGGCTTGAAATTTGGTAGGTTTTCTGGCAGGAGATTTGGTTTGTACAAAAGCGACAATTTGACCCGAAAAAGTTACTGGAACGGACCTTTATCTATGTGTTTATAGCTGACCCTAAGACACAAATACATTTCCAATTTCAGGTGGCTATGATTTTTATTTTGAGAGCGAGAGACATTGTAAATTTTTCGTAAAAATCGTAAACACGACTGGAACAAAACACTGAAAGCATCTACTTGTTCCTGACATTTCTTCGACTCCACCGACGTCTCGGCATTAATCTCTGTCCAAATCTGATTTCCAACCTATGAATACCTGGAGCACTACTGGAGCCTGGAGTCCGGTATGAGAGGCTGCAGGCACTTGTTCAGTAAGAACAGCTAAATGTGTCTCAAGAGGCTCTATTCTTCCGTCAAGGGCCCTCTTCCACTTCTCTTTCATGTCAGATATCACTGTCTGGAGTTCTTCGTGACCTATGACCTTATGATTCCCGAATCATAAACAAGGAGTGAGTTTTACTTACTGATCCTTAAATTGTATTGTTTCTCCTCTTCACTAAAGCTTGTGACGCTGGCGTTTTGACAGGATAATCTTCGCTTTTCCTGAAAAATATGTAGTTTTGACAAAAATCTTTCACTGGAATTATGAACAGTAAGATACCTTATATAAAAGTCGTCACGAGAATGAACTTTAGTTTCTCAAAGTCAGGACAAATGACGAGGATGTTGGAAAAAAATTTACCGCCGGGAGTATGTTGGAATAAAGTAAATTTACTCCCAGATGAATAAGAGACTATTTTTATATGTTGAAGAAGTGAGGTAACATGTTTATTACAAGCAACATAAAGTGTAAATTGTTTTTAGTGAAGTACTTCTGAAACTAGAGAAAGGAGGGTGCGGGGTGGTCTGCGGTCTCACCATGAGGCACTGGCAGAGAATGTTAAACAAAGTTAGAGGAACGGGACGGGACACTCGAGAGAGAGAGGCATATTTCCACATGAAGTGTCGCAGATTCAAACTCGGCCCCACCATCCCTTAGCATTATACGGCATTAAATCAGCCTCCCGTCCTCCCCCAAGATACACGAGCCACCCTCACGGGGTTTGCTCGGTCGGGGCCCTACCTTTCGAGGAGAGTTCTCTTATATCCATTCTTTAAACACAATCCCTTCCCTACAAATATTATTATCCACAAGATGGTCTGTCTCGTATACAACTTTCGTCCGTTCACAGTGCTTTATAACAGTTCTTTTTTAGCCGCGACCCAAGGTGACCACAACATTCATCCATTGTCTTCTGCCAGACCACTCTACTTCGGAGTCTCAGTACATTTTACAAGATATCACTTATATTTATGACCTAATCCAAAATAATTTCAATTAAAAGTTGTAAAGAAAACAGAAAGACACTCTCAGAGCTGTGTAGACACTAGCTGTGGGGGTGGATGTTACTTTTCCGATGTTCCGTCAGACGGAGATCGAGGGATGATCCTGTGAACACACCATAATTTGTCTTTCATTTGTTGTTATTTCTCTTCTTGAAACATTTTCTATGATGAAACATAGATAGCAAAACCGTCATTTTTAAACGATGTTTTCGGGGAGCCATGGTGGCAGTGCGGGCTAGAGCGTAGGGCTTTGGTCGCATGGTCTCACTATGGTTTGCGGGTTCGAATCCCGTCCGGGAGTGAGTTTTATTTCGTAGATAGGACTCCCTCCCGGGGCCATGGATGTCGTAAATAACTAGATAACACAGTTATATGGCTAATATGCATCGTACATAAGGCCAAAAAATAAAAATAAAAAAAATTATGTTTTCTATTATGAAAAAACGACAGTGCGAAACCACTTTTTTAAGTGTTTTTGATTGATCCGTCTAAATACTTAGATGTTTTAGCCTAGCCGCAAGTTTGTGAGTTTTGCCCATAGCGTGACATCCCTCAGCTAAACGAAGTATAGGGGAAGTTATGTAATCGGTCAGAAACAACATGTTCAGTTTTCACCGCAATTTTTTCCAACCCCCTTATTGTAAAAATGGAAAGAACCTATCGATTTTCAGCCATATCGGCCAAAGGAAATGGGGGTTAGGGGAGAGGCCAAACTCAAAAACTAATAACTGCAGTAGTAATAAATGTACCGACTTGAAATTTCATATTCAAGTCAAAACCCAGTGAGGTCATAACCTGTCAAATTTCAGCGAAATCGGCCGTAGGGAAGGGATTATAAGGGACGCGGCTCAATTCAAAAACCCTAATAACTACCGATGTAATTAATGTATCCTCCCAATATTTTGTATGGGGATTCAGAATCCACTATATAAGCCAAGTATGTATTGATTTTTAGCCTAAACGGTCAATTGGTTTCGGAGGAAGAGCGAAAACTTAATTTATTAATTCCTGCTAGGGAAGTACATTGCCGGTGATTCACTGACGACTTTTGTTTGTTATTGTGACTCACGCCCGGCTCTTAACTACTAGGTCATATCGCCTACTACCAAAGTGCTGCGACATGAGCCCGACTCTACTGCAGGACTCATAAATTTTGTCCACCCAGGGTAGGGGTCTTTAACGAGTACCTGCCATCGTACACACTTGGGACCACCGTTTAACGCCCCATCAGAAAGACGGCGTGCTCAACGTTTTTTTACTTTCCAGAATCCGTTTACCCATATTGGTTTGAATAAAAGGTGTCAATAGCAGCTCCTTTTTTTTTTTTTTTACCTTTTCAAAGGTAGTTATGGAATTAATGTTGGTTGAGAAAGGTAAAAAAGTTAATTTAAATTTTTTTTAGAATCATAAAAACAATTTACCCAAAACGTGGCCCACTGTTCGTATCATGCAGGTTGCAAATTTTGCCTCAAGTCATCATTCCGATATAATTATTTGCATCAAGAAATTTAGAATATTACAATGGGACAGACTGGGATGCCAATGACATGACCTCCCCTCACAAGTTGCATACCAATTCTGTTTTCAATTTGGTATTCCCATCAAACGCAATGACAGACAGACGGGAATACCATATTTTATAAAAAACAAGATAAGTTATTTTCTCTAAAGTATGTGATGTGACCATACACTGTGATAAACTATATGCACTCATGTCTCAATCTAAACTATCTGGCTTGGCCGGCTTTTGTCTTGCCTCCACCGTCTATTGTCCTTTCTCACTTTTAATAAAGACGAAATTAATACCTATTATCTTTATATTTATCATCACAAAAAAAAAGAGGGCGCCGGTAGCTCAGTGGTATGCGTGCTGGACTTCTGAGCTCAAGATCGTGGGTTCGTAATCCGACCGAGGCCCTTAGTTTACTTTATCTGGGAGGTAAAATAAACTTAAGCACGCCGTCCTTCGGATGGGACGTTAAGCGATGGTCCCGAGCCTGTATGATGTCAGGTACTCGTTAAAGACCCCTACCCTAAGTGAATGAAAATTTAGGGTAGGCAAAATTTAGGACTCCCACAGTAGAGTCGGGTTCTTGTCCACCAGAGTGACGAAAGAGCGCTCTGGTAGCAGGCGATATGACCTCGTAGTTAAAGCCCGGGCATGAGTCATAAAACCTAACCTAACCATCACAAAAAAAATCATAATTACTTAAACAGCTGTTATAATTTAAATTCCAATATTTTGGCGTTCCTCTTAAAAAAAAATAATAATAATTTTTACAGTATTTTATTATTTATTGTGTGTGTACTTTTTGTACATCACACGCCTTAAAAGTGAGAACTTGGCATATGAATGCTGGTACCAGTTTCGCTAGCAATAACGCGTCCATAAGCTGTAGTAACATGATAAAATATAAAGAAAAATTGCAAAATGCAATAACTACAATAGTATTGGTGGAACGGGGCTGAAGGCATATATTTGTATTAGGATCTCGACGGTGTCTCCGTGAAAAATGTCAGGGCTTGCGTGTTTACATCTCTTAAACTTTGTTTGACGGCTAGAAAATCACATTTATCAAGATCCTTATCCCGTGTCATTCTTTCATTCTGCTTTATTTTAAGCATACTTGAGGAGTTTATGTACACAAAAATTCAAATTATTTATTTTGATCTATATAATATATAATTATAAATTGTTCTAGAAATTAAATTTATTTATTAGATACATTTCCAAATATGCTTATATATGTATGTATATGTATATGTATGTATATGTATAAAGTAAGGGACCTTACATAATATTTCGAAAATTCAATATTGCTTTTTCGACTCTTTGTATCCGTAATGTCGAAAAAACAAAATATTTCTATGTCTGTTGACATGAATAGGAATGCTATTTACTTATTGTTAGCTTGTCTTCTGTACTCAAGATCACCGGTCCGAATCTGGCCAAAGTCCTTACTTTATTACTTCCCCAGCTATACGAAGTAAAGAGAAAACTGTGTAATCGGTCAGAAATTTCATGCGGAGTTTTCAATAGAATTTCATGTTTTCCGACGACCAGATTCTGAAAATTAAAAAGAAACAGTAAAATTTCTGTTACTGTGCCTTTGTGTGTGTCTGTTAACACGATTACCGCAATAGAATCGGCAAGACATTTTATATGTGTGTCCAGAATCCTTTAAGGACGACACGTATTGTTTTCAATCAATTCGACCAAAGAGAAATAAGGAGATTAGAGAAGAATCTTAACTCGAAAACTCTAATAGCTGCCGTTGTAAGGAATGTATCGACACAAAATAAGATATGTAGGGTAGTATTTAGAACGCCTTAAAGGACAATTACCTGTGAAATGTAAGCAAAATCGGTTGAAGGGAAGAAGAGGAGGTTAAGGGGAGGAGCTGAAGTCAAAAACTAATAACTCCTGAACTTATCGACACAACATTTAAAGACCCTAGCCTAATTAAACGTGTGCAGGCAAAATTTTGGGGTCTCACAGTAGAGCTAACAGGAAAGTGATAAGAGCATTGAATGCTTAGGTCCCTAGGTGTACACACCCATATCTCCACTCAGTTGTCTATGGATCCTCAAGATCCTTAGTCGCCCATAGGCCTCTCCACCGCGATCTGTCGTGTTCCTCCGATCGACAGGTCACTTACATGATGTTCTTCTGGCGTCCTTTGGTACCTCCGATTAAATTAGCATTGAGACAGAGATACAATAACCTTCCAAAGGTCCCAAATACATATCCTTGTAAAATTTTGTTCGATTTGAATACATTTTCTCTCTCCTTTTCTGTAAATACCAAAAATTTAATTTAAGAGGTGAAGCACCTGATAATATTTGAACCAAACCTTCTGATTTTTGGAATGCCTATAACTCCTATTCCTCACAAACATTTTTGTAGGAATTTTGACCCCCTAGCGCCATCTTTTAATGGAGCTAGATTAGCACTGAAACGGATGTCTTAATGCGAATTTAGCCCAAACTACATCTAAGAAACTGATTATATTTAAAATATACTGATATTGTAGTTATAATCCTTACACAGATCAATCAGCTGATTTAGGGTGTAGGGTGGCGGTGAACAATGGCCTGGAACCCGGCACCTCTTAGAGTTGTCTCTGTTGGAAATAAAGCTGTTAATGTTTTCTAACATTTACCACCGTATTTCCTAACTGTTTAAATGTTCCCTACTTAGGGTACCTGACATCGCACATGCTCGGCTCTTTCGCTTATCTCCCATGCTTATGATTTTTTTACCTCTCAGATAAAACATTTAATAGACACGTCCAAGCTTCATACTCGCCTTCTTGAGCCCAGTAGGCAAGCCCGTTGCCTATTGATACCGGCGCTTCGTAATACCCGATTGAGTTACAGGCATTTATTACGTTATTTGATTCTCTGATATTTATTACCGGATAACATAACCACCTTTTTACTTCCCCAACTAGATTTACTTTACTTTTTTACTTTCCCTGGCGCTACGGTCCTTGTAGACTCTGGACCTCCTTTTCGTAACTACAATTTTTTTACGGGGTGAGGTTGTTAGCCCCACGCCCCAACCTGGATGAACAGGGGTGTTAATTTTGGGGTATGTAGAGCCTCATAGAGTCTCGCAGTTCACCGCCGTACCGCTGAATTCCAGCTCGGCCCGGTGATCTCTAGCCATGGACCCGCTGACCTCCCGTCTTCGGCTCCACGCCAGTACTGGTGGCTGCTACTGCCCACCACCAGGGACGTTTATCCACCGTGTTCTGTCGAAAGCAGGGCCACCTCTGGCAGGATGCGGTTCTAGCCGCGCACGGACGGTCCTGGGAGTAGCTTCCTCGGAGATATTCTAACCCATCTCCTCAGCTACTCCTCTGGGGTTGGGGGACAACAAAGGTACTACCACTGCCCAACCCATTTTATGTTTTCTAAGCCATTGATTCCAAAAATTTTTAAAAAAATCTGTCTGTGACTGTGTATGTGTCTTTGAACTCGAAAACTCCTGATAGAATGACAAGTATCGACATGTAATTTCATATGTGTACCCAGAACCCCAAAAGTACTTTCAGCCATATGGACCAAAGAGAAGGGAGCATCAGAGGGGCTTAACGCAAAACCTTAAATAACTGCTCATGTAATGAATGTATCGACATGAAACTTTATATTTAAATTCAAATAATATCCAATCAAAATCCTATTATCTTCAGGGAAAAGGGCCGAAGGGAAGGAAGACTCGTCTCAAAAACCCTAATAACAGTCGATGTAATGTATCGACACGTTCAGAATCCCTTATGTAAGTCAACTATAGACGTTTAGCCCAAATGGCCGATTGGTTTTGGTGAGGGAGCGAAAACTTAATTGACTAATCTCATGTCGGAAAAGTACATTTCCGGTGATTCACCGACAACTTTTCTTGAAAATGTGATTAGATCAAACTTCCCTTAAACCCTTTGAATAGTTAAATTGCATGTTTCACCAGTTTATTACATGATTTATTACTTTCATTATATATAATATATATGAGGGCGCCGGTAGCTCAGTGGTATGCGTGCTTGACTTCTGAGCGCAAGGTCGTGGGTTCGTAGCCCGACCGAGGCCCTTAGTTAATTTTATCTGGGAGGTAAAATAAACTTAAGCACGCCGTCCTTCGGATGGGACGTTAAGCGATGGTCCCGAGCCTGTACGATGTCAGGTACTCGTTAAAGACCCCTACCCTAGATGAATAAAAATTTAGGGTAGGCAAAATTTAGGACTCCCACAGTAGAGTCGGGCTCATGTCCACCAGAGAGACGAAAGAGCGCTCTGGTAGTAGGCGATATGACCTCGTAGTTAAAGCCCGGGCATGAGTCATAAAACCTAACCTAACCTATAATATATATTTTATTATTTGTTATACATTAAATAAATGTTGCAAGACGTGATGGAAATGATTAACACAGAGACACAAATGTCAACTTAAGGTTGACAAATGTGACATGGAAATGGTATAAATACATAATACTATTTGCTCCATTTCCCGACAGATGGAGCGCTATGGAGGGATAATTTCCAGGCTGTACTCTGGAATGATCTACGGAGCCCTTCCGGCTCGAAGCTCAGTCTGTACAATGCAATGGTTGGTACGTAGATACAGCCTGCAGCAAGTTGGTCCTCAGACGGAGCTAACTGTACAGAAAAGTAGCAGAAATTGTGTAAGAAAAACAGGAAATTGCGGGGGTTGAAAGCCTTGCCAGTATGTAGCCTTGTATGTAGTATGTAGCCTTGCCAGTATGTAGCCTTGTATGTAGTATGTAGCCTTGCCAGTATGTACTTGTATGTAGTATGTAGCCTTGCCAGTATGTAGCCTTGTATGTAGTATGTAGCCTTGCCAGTATGTAGCCTTGTATGTAGTATGTAGCCTTGCCAGTATGTAGCCTTGTATGTAGTATGTAGCCTTGCCAGTATGTACTTGTACTTCCCTGCTCCAATTGATTAACTAAGTTTTTGTTATATACCCTTTTCGTCTTTGGCCTCAAAAAATCAAAATACAATCAACTTGTCAGGCGTGATTGCCTTGTTTGTTTTAGTATTTTTTTATTTTGAAAATTTACTGTCGGTTATATGATCATGTGGTCCTCGAATGTCCGCTGTACGACCAAGCTAGGGTGGAGTTGATTCATGGGACAAGATCGTATTTGGGACTGGATCTACGGCAGATGAGGACGGAAACAGACTACCCGATGTTCTGCCGATTCGTCGGCTCCTAGCGGGAGCAGAAACAGGCAACGTAAGATGGTAACCCCTTGATCCCCGAGCATTGACCAAACGTAGACTGGGTGATGTTGCTGCAATGCAAGGTTATATGATCATATGTAAATTTGATGTGATACAATTTAAAAATATATGTATATATAAAAAGTAATATAAAAAGAAAAAGTAAAATGAAAAAAAAAAATTTAAGAAAATTATATACATCGATAACAAAATAATGGACTACACACAAAACAATATAATATATACAAAACGAGGGCGCCAGTAGCTCAGTGGTTCGGAGCACTGTCGCTAAAATCTTTAACTTTCAGAATGTTAATTTGATGACTAAACATTTCCAAAATTAACATTTTCTGGGCTCCGTTTGAGTTTGGTGTATTTCTTAACTTTGGGTTTAATTAAGCTGCCTTTTCCAAAAGACCTCCAGCCTACTGCTACACTTTATCGTTGTTTTTTTTATTATTTTAAAAGGTTTTTTTTTTGTTTTCTTAGAGACTAAAGAAGGGTGGATATATTTCTAAGGCTTGGAAAAAAAACAAAACAACAAGAGCTTAAACGAGCTGCTTAAGTCTCAAAAATGCTTGATAATTAGTTTTAAAAATAGTTAATTTCTCAAAGGAAACAAAGACTCATTTTATCGAGTACACTTTTAGTAAAAGTGTTCAAACTCGGTTGCGGTTCACGCCCTTAGTTTCTTTTTTTATCTCAAAGATAAAAAAACTTAGAGCATGTTATCCTTTGGAGGGGAGGTTAAATTGCGGTCCCTAGCCTGAGCGATGTCAGGTGCTCTTTTAAGACCCCTACATTAATTAAAACTAGGTAGACAAAATTTACCACAGAAAACTTCCAGGAAAGGCTTAGATTCCTAGCTGTACACAGCCCGCCCCTTATAGCTGCTAAATTGAAAATGCTAAATAAAAATAATAATATAATACATGGGGGCCGGTGTGAGGGAAGGGGAGTGCTGACCTGGCCAAGTGGTCCACGTCGGTCTGTTCCTGAAGTAGTATCGAGAGGGCCGACGTGAGGGAAGGGGAGTGCTGACCTGGCGAAGTGGTCCACGTCGGTCTGTTCCTGAAGTAGTATCGAGAGGGCCGACATGAGGGAAGGGGAGTGCTGACCTGGCCAAGTGGTCCACGTCGGTCTGTTCCTGAAGTAGTATCGACAGGGCCGACATGAGGGAAGGGGAGTGCTGACCTGGCCAAGTGGTCCACGTCGGTCTGTTCCTGAAGTAGTATCGAGAGGGCCGACGTGAGGGAAGGGGAGTGCTGACCTGGCCAAGTGGTCCACGTCGGTCTGTTCCTGAAGTAGTATCGAGAGGGCCGACATGAGGGAAGGGGAGTGCTGACCTGGCCAAGTGGTCCACGTCGGTCTGTTCCTGAAGTAGTATCGAGAGGGCCGACATGAGGGAAGGGGAGTGCTGACCTGGCCAAGTGGTCCACGTCGGTCTGTTCCTGAAGTAGTATCGAGAGGGCCGACGTGAGGGAAGGGGAGTGCTGACCTGGCCAAGTGGTCCACGTCGGTCTGTTCCTGAAGTAGTATCGAGAGGGCCGACGTGAGGGAAGGGGAGTGCTGACCTGGCGAAGTGGTCCACGTCGGTCTGTTCCTGAAGTAGTATCGAGAGGGCCGACATGAGGGAAGGGGAGTGCTGACCTGGCCAAGTGGTCCACGTCGGTCTGTTCCTGAAGTAGTATCGAGAGGGCCGACATGAGGGAAGGGGAGTGCTGACCTGGCCAAGTGGTCCACGTCGGTCTGTTCCTGAAGTAGTATCGAGAGGGCCGACATGAGGGAAGGGGAGTGCTGACCTGGCCAAGTGGTCCACGTCGGTCTGTTCCTGAAGTAGTATCGAGAGGGCCGACGTGAGGGAAGGGGAGTGCTGACCTGGCGAAGTGGTCCACGTCGGTCTGTTCCTGAAGTAGTATCGAGAGGGCCGACATGAGGGAAGGGGAGTGCTGACCTGGCCAAGTGGTCCACGTCGGTCTGTTCCTGAAGTAGTATCGAGAGGGCCGACATGAGGGAAGGGGAGTGCTGACCTGGCCAAGTGGTCCACGTCGGTCTGTTCCTGAAGTAGTATCGAGAGGGCCGACATGAGGGAAGGGGAGTGCTGACCTGGCCAAGTGGTCCACGTCGGTCTGTTCCTGAAGTAGTATCGAGAGGGCCGACATGAGGGAAGGGGAGTGCTGACCTGGCCAAGTGGTCCACGTCGGTCTGTTCCTGAAGTAGTATCGAGAGGGCCGACGTGAGGGAAGGGGAGTGCTGACCTGGCCAAGTGGTCCACGTCGGTCTGTTCCTGAAGTAGTATCGAGAGGGCCGACATGAGGGAAGGGGAGTGCTGACCTGGCCAAGTGGTTCCCGAGTGTGTATGTCTGTCTGTCCGTAAAGTTCGCATCTGTACATTTTTTCATTTTTTTATGCAGCAACTTAGGAGGAGAAGAAAGAATAGGATGCCCCCTCAGGAATGATTAGTGTATTATGGAGCTGTGAAGAAATATGTCTTGTTTCACGACTACAAGAACATCAGACAAAATGAAGCTCGCTGCAACACAACACCAAAAAGTAAAATATATTTTATATATATATAAACAAAATACAGGAGGCGCTGGTTACACAAAGGTAGCGTACTAGCCTATTAGCCTCAAAATCGCGGGTTCAATATCCGGCTGAGGCCCTCAGATTTCTTTATCAGGAAGCATATAAAAAAACTTGAACCGTCCTTCGGTACCTACTCATTACGGTAATTACTAAACATAGGTAGACAAAATTTAGGACTCCCAAAGTAGATGTATTAAAATGATCTCGGTTTTGTCAATTCGTTATTTTGTATCTGAAATGTAGGACTCCCAAAGTAGAATGAATTAAATTACCTCGGTTTTGTCAATTCATTATTTTGTATCTGAAATTCACATATACTTGAGAGAGTGGCCCGGCGCGCCAGAGAGAGAGAGTGGCCCGCCGCGGCGTTTCTGTTGTTTGTCCCCTGGCCTGGCCTGCCTGTTCGTTGGTTGCCCTGGGCCCTGTGCTTTGCCCTCCCCCGGTCCTCCTGGCCCCCTGTGGAACCCCATCATGGCCGTTCTCGTCATTAGTATAAAGAGTTCGCTGACTCAGTTAGGACAAGGAACCTAACAAGGTAGGGCGATAATAACCAAAGCAGTTGTTCGCCCCAAATAGACCAACCAACCAACCAAAATATCTGAAATTTAGGACTCCCAAAGTAGAATTAATTAAAATTATCTTTGTTTTGTCAATTCATTATTTTGTATCGTATAAGACATAAGTGGTGAATTCGCAATCTGAAAAACTTTGAGGGAAAAAATACAATGATCAGATCACACATCGAAGGGTTCCCTAACTTACACAGAATAAAAATACCCAACAGAACTAAAATTCCCCGCGGATCACTTGGAGTTATATTTTTATTTTCTATAATATTTTAAGATCTATGAAATTCACTAAAAAAACTGGTTTAGATTTTTTTTCAACTTTAAATTTCAAAATGAATATTTATATACTTTTTGATAACATACCGGATAATTTTAATGAGTTTGGAAAAATCTCAAGCTTAAAGGATTTTCAGTTCTCTCTAATTATATATAATTGCTCCCTCAACAAAAAAAAAAAGATGATAATAAAAATAAAATGATTAAAGTAAAATAAAATAATGATTGAAAAGGAAAAAAAATAAATAATGTGGGTAGTATATCAAAGTGAGATGCTGGGCCAATTATACATTTTTTACATTTTTTTATTCTTTTTTCTCTCAAATTTCAAAAGAAAAACCCTTATGTGGCTTTTCATTTATTTGAATTTGAACTGTACTCTGTATAACTTTGTCAGCATAACTGGCCTCATGTGGGCATAACAGGACTTTCTTATTCCAGCCTTGTGTGATCACTCTCCTTCACCCTCTCAAAGTCATTCCAAACTGGTACTACTGGGTAGAAGAAAGTAATGTATTGGCCTCAACGGTTTTATTTATTTCATTGTACTAATGACACCAGAGAGTGACACCAGTCATGCCAATGAATTTGAGAGGGGGGAGGAGAATGGAAAGTGATCTGTACAAAAGTGGTTGGTATAGTTAGTTATTGTGACTCGTATTGCACACTACCGGAGAGTTCTTTTGTCGCTCTGGTGAACATGAGCCCGACTCTACTAGTGGAGTTCTAAATTTTGCCTATCTTAAATTGAGGCGATAGGTGGAAAAGGGACACATTTCGGCCAAAATCTAATCTGTTTTAAGTTAGCATATGTTCTTCACTTCAAATTTCATATTCATTGCCAATATCGCTTTTGAGTTTCACAAACTCAGGGGACCTTGACTTGTGTAATTCCGTTGAAAAATCTATCTCTAATTTTTACTGATGTTGTAGAATTTCGTATTGAAATGCTCATTTCAGAGAGTTGTTAGGATTTTGGTGTTCAGCCCTATGTAATGCCTCCTTTTCTGTTGACCGATTTGGCTTAGTTCGATAGATGTCCTACTCCAGAACGATGAACCTACATATACAATTTCTTGTCGATACATTCATTCCATCGGCAGTTATTTGTTTTTTGGAGTTAAGCCCCTTCTTCCCTTTAATCGAATGGGCTGAAAATCAATTTAAATTTGTAGTGCCTCCCCCCCCCCCTCCTTTCCCCTCCCCCAAATAAAATTCTGGCTATGCCTATGGTCTCAACCTTTTATTGATAAGCGAAATAATTTTTAAGGGAATTATTCTCTTCCGAGGACGTACACAAGTTTTAGGAAACAAACAGGGTTGGTGTTCAGATACAATATGTACTTCATTACAATTTTGTAACGAAACTATATAGTTAGTTCTTCTATTGTACTCTATCGTGATACCAGAAGCCCCCTGGTAGTTTCTTGTAGAAAAATACTGGTCAACTTTTCTCGTTTCTTTCAGGATTGGGGTCAGGTCTGTAAATAAAACTGGACGGAAGTTTCTCAAGAACAAATGAACAAAAAATGTATACCAGCAGATCATTTCCATTGTTCATATACCTTGGCTTCAAAATTTCCCTCATTTTGTATTAATTATACGACACAGGACGGAAGCTCATGGCCCATTGCCCTCATGTCCTACCTGGGTATCAAAATATCTAATCCAAAATATCTAATTAAAAAATATCATGGTGTATATCTAAAACTTAAATATATTCTGTAATATCGATTTAATAATATTGGACGTTAAAATAATTATCATGACTTAGTTCGAAATGGAATGTTTATGCCTAGTTTAATACGTATGACTTGTTTTTCTCTTTACAATTATATTCAACTCATGGAGTGCGTAATGGTCAGTGCCGGATTAAGCCAGCGAGGGGCCTGTAGCAAATTCTGTCAAGAGGCCCTGGTTTGCTTTAGGTTGTCAAGTTTAGGGTATTAAATAAAACAAAACTGTTACAAATAAACTTTCTGGATTTAATATGGGCAAATTTAGAGATAACACTTTCAATATCGACTTCTTTAAGCAAATCATGCTCTATATTCATCAAAGTGAGATGATTAAGACGTTCTTGGCCCATCGTGTTCCTTAACTCATTTTTAATACGTTTTAATGTTGAAAAAGAACGTTCGCCACTGCAGTTAGTGATCGTGAGAGACATATAAATGCGCAAGGCAATTTCTACGTTTGGGAAACACGATTCTAAAGAATTATTTAATAAAAGTTTATAAAATTGCAGTTCCAATCGAGTCGAAATCGAGTTTTAGATTTTCAGGTGGGAATAAAGCATAGCCTAAGCGCTTCGCGCTTAAGGCATGCAAAATATTTTTACGCTCCTATCTAAATTGATATTTTTTTACGGTCAGACAGGCGTTGGAGCGCGAGGCCCCCCAATTCGCGGGGCCCGTAGCATTTGCTACTCTTGCTACGTGGCTAATCCGGCACTGGTAATGGTAAAGCTTTGCCCCTCTATATGTTTTAGCTCCTAACAAATTATCTCTTTTGTACACAAAGGTCCTTAAGAAATTAAAATAGTTGGAGCCTGATGAAGAAGCCTAAGGCTTTGATCGTTGATTTTGAACAAGCATTTATTACTGCATTCAAAGTATGTTTTGAGAACCTGGCCTGTTTCACTGATAGGACCGATGGGAGGGTCAAAATTTTATTTCTTGGGATACATCAACTGGATTTACTCGGTAAACTGCAATTTTGTACTGTGCATTTTAAATCTTAGTCTTTAATTTTTTTTACTGGGAATTCAAATTTTTTACCGAGTGTTCTGAAATTTCCTACTGCGCTTATTAACCGTGTTATTGGATTAACTTACTAGGCAATACATTTTTAGTTATTAAATTAAAATTTTATTTACAGTGTTGCATTTTACTATGCAATTTTACGCTAGGATCGTGCTAATATTAAATTATAATAATGTATTTTAAAATTCCTTATTTTCTTTATTCATTATAAATTTGCCAGTTATAAAAATTATTCGACGTTCGTTTATCTTGTAGTTAATCAGTCGTCTGATATTTTTGTAATACATTTTTTATTGTTTGTTATTATATTTTGGATTTGATCTTTGGACATGGAGCCCCTACCTGCTGGTATCCAGGATGGTTCAACTCCCCACTAGTACGTAGTTGGTCTAATTTCTTTAAATGAAGTTTGTTGGCAGTCTGTCCCTCGTAAATCGTAAGTTCTCCGCAGTTTCTTCCTCTTCGCCCTTGGGACAGATGGAAGAGTGAACATATTCGTGTCTGCGTCAGGCTAGATTCGCGTGCCTCATGGGTACTAATATGGCTGAGAGCTTGCTGTCTACTCCAGCTGATTACCTCCCCACTTATGCCCTCACAACCGATAGCCTCTCCAGTCTGTCTGCAGTCTGTTCTAATCATGTTCTCCTCTGCCTTACTTGTACTCTAAGGGTTTAGGCCCCATCCTTCTTAGGTTGACCAACTCGTCAGCCGCTACGTTTCCATCTATTTCAGCGTGACCTGCAATCCATTCGATGATTATGGTATTTTTTTCTGCACCTATGATAAGTTATCTTTAAGCCACATATGTCATCCATCCGCCACACGAATTGCCACAATTTCCGCTTGGAACACCGTCGCGTATCGATCCAAGATGATGTTTATTTTTTCTGACTATTCCTTGAGTGAATATCCCAGAATCAGCCATGTCTATTCAGCCATGTTTGTGTAGAGAATAGGTTCATAGACAGTTCTGGAATTGAACCGATTGTTTCCGAAGTAATGAATATATGGACACGAAACTTCATACGTAAATCCAGAACCCGATGAGGTTGACACCTATCAAATCATTCTGAGTGAACGGAGCACAATTAGAGAAGGGGGGCTCCACTGAAAAACTCTAATTACTGTCGATGTAACGAATGTACCTACAAGAAATGTATTTATCAACCTGAGATGAGTACCTGACATCGTACATTCTCGGGACCTTTACTCTCCGAAGGACGGCGTGCTCAACGGTTTCTTCACCTCCCAAATAAAAACCCTAAGAGCCTAGGCCTGATTTTGATGCCGTGGGCATGAGCTGAGAAGGCAACCATGCTACCTCTGGGCTATCGGCGCTCTCAATGATTTTCGCTCACTATTAATTAGGTCTATAAAAGCCCCCCCCCCCCCCCCCCCCCCCAAATATAAAACAATTTTATGAAAAATTAGTATGTGAGAAAGGCGACGCAAGATTTTCGATCTGTACCCAACAACAGAAGAAAGGAGAAACGTGCTGTAGGGAGAGGGACTACCACAAAATGTTTTTCACCCTTTGGAAGAGAAACTTCTGTCGTGTCGTAATTCTGTTTGCTCGCGTTTTTGTCTTTCCGTTTGATGTTGCTTTTTATATTAACTTTCCGTGGTCTCATATTCATTAATCGTACTATATAGTTAAGTGCTTCAAAAATGTATCACTTATTTTATTTCATATAATTCCTTTTAGAAAAATCGTTGGCTATGTACTTCTCCAGTGCGAATTATTAAACTAAGTTTTTGCTCTCATTCTTTCTGAAACTTATTTACCAATTTGGTTGGAATGCAATAGATATGTTACTCAGGGACTTCTCAATTCTGTAAATAAATGTCTTGTATTTCTATTTGTTACAGCTACTAGTCATAAGGGTTGTTGTGTTGAGCCACATCCTCATCGCTCCCGTGTCTTTGGCCGATTGTGCTGAAAATCAATAGATGTCGTCCTTGTGGGGTTCTGAATATAAATTTTAAATTTCATGTCGATACATTCATTCTTTTGGGAGTTATCGTGTTCACAAACAGACAGACAGACAGGATTTATTATTTTGGAATCAAGGGGGCCGAAAACATGAAATTCCTATGAAAACTCTACATAATTTTTTTGAAGAATTACATAACTTTGCCTATACGTACCTGGGGAAGTAAAAGAGAAGTTTCACTTAACAACAAACTGTATTTGGTTCAACTGTTCCATTTTTTTTCTTTTTTTTCTTCAGACTGGAAAGTTAAAAGGACCCTGTTTGAAGAGTTTTAAGTTTTGCCTCCTTCAAGAATAAAAATGTCTACAGATTGTAAGCAGCAGTTCAGATAATGAACTTAGTGGTAGCGAGCGTGCTGCTTGAGCTCAAGATCGCGGCTTCTAACCCGGCTGAAATTCTTAGGTTTTTTATCTGGGAAATAACAAATCCATGAGCATTTCTTTCTGAGGGTACGTTAAATGGCAATGCCAGTTACCCCATCCTGAGTAGACAAAATTCAGGACTCTCGTAGTAGAGCAACAGGCAAGGCATAAGAACGCTGGGTGCTTATATCCTTAGTTGAAGAGTTGGGATTCAAAAACAGGTTTCTCACTCAAAACAAAAATTTAGGAAATCAGGAAAAACTTTTTTGCTTTTTTTCTTTCAGGTTGTGACCTTAATTTTTTTTTCAGAGGTGTACTTTGGTATTGTCTTTCCAGTGCCAATAGGTTTCAAAAAGTTTTTAGTATTTTTTTAAATAAACAGAGAAATGTTTTGGAGAAACCTGGTTATGATCCAAACCCTCCATATCTGCATATAAAAATTTTCATTTGTCCTTTAAATTATTTTTTATGAGCAGCAGATAGACAATTCAGTTAGTCGACTGATATGGAATAGAAAATAAACAAAAACGTGCAAGTGAAAAATGTTTGTTATTGTTTTAAAAAAAACCTAAAATCATTAAAATAAATCAACAAAAAAACAGCTAAACACGGACAGCCACCTCATGCTCGAGGCAATCGCATTCTTCTTTCTGGTGTCCATCATCCATTGAGAGAGCTCTTCGGTAATACTCCATACTAGATTCTTCAACATTCGTCTCCCAGTTTTCACCAAACAAGAGACTCACACTTTCTTAACATCCTGCCTTTGATGCATAGCTGTTGTTGGAGAAACCTACTTTTGAACCAAATCCATTTTTTTTTTAAGTAGTTTTAAGATGAGAGAAAACTATTTTTGAATCATTACAGTTACACATACCGATAGCTCTCAATGAGACGAAAAAAACGCCATATCAAGATCATTTTCTAAAAAAATGTGAGAAACCTGTTTTTGAATCTCACCTCCACAGTTGTTATTAACGCAGAAAAAAGTCACATACAATTATGACGAAATTGAACAATCCTTTGTATTAAGATTAAGATGCGAATTTTCGTAACACAATGAAATAGAGGCTTGGCTAGTCCGAGGGTTCCACACAGGTAGTTATGAATAATGAGTCTCGTTGAGGGCTTGTTCATCCTTTAATTAAGTTTCTTCAGTCCAGAGTTACTATTGGTTTAGTTTACTTTGCTAAAATTGTAACGAAAGTCAGATAGAGATGTCCATGTTTCAGTGTGTGTGAAACATGAGTTGTGCACGTAGCACATGCATCGTTAAATATGCAAAACGGTGGGGCTCTTTTCAGACCAGAAGAATTGCACAAACACAAATTACTATTTACACTATTCTTGTTCTGAAGTTTTAACTTAATTCATCTAATTACACTACAGTCCTTCCATGCAAAGAACAAACTATTTGAATATTCTGCAACTAAGTTGTGTCATTAACTAATTTTTAATTAGATAGTACGATTTTTGAGTAGTTGCAGTAATTTTATCAGCGAGGGGGTTTATCTCTAAAGTAAATTACTATTTAGTAATAACAAGACCTTCTTATACATTTTGGAAAGAATTCCTTGCTATGCGTTTCAATTTGAACATTACTATACATTTCCTAAGGTAATCATTGTTCTTGGAAGCGGTATAAACTTTGTTCGTCTTGGTGTCATTTCAAATCTAAGGGAATCTAAATTGAGTTTCAAAATGTCGGGACAGTTTTCGGCATATATCTCGAAAACTGAGCAACCTTAAAAAAATTTATTTCATGTATGTGCCTTTCAGTTTTTTCTATAGCATTAATTTTAAAAAAAAAACGTTTTTGTATAGTGCATAAATAAAACGTTATCTTGTAAAATCTACTTAGACCTAAGTAAAATGGTCAGATTTTGGTCAACATTCAATCAGATCTAAGTTAGTACATGTGACTTCTTCATTACAAATTTTAAGTGTATAGCTATACTCGAGCACTCATAAAGTTCCAACTACATACAGACATCATCGCGAAAATGATCACTACTTATTCTGTGAACCTTGAAACGTGAATATCGAATTTTTGCATTATTACAATAAATCCTTAAGCAAATAAAAATACTATGGAAATAATTACTTTACCATAGGCAGCTTCAATATATTTTCTTATCAAAAAAATTGCCTCGTTTCGAGAAAGTATAGGTACATCTATACAACTGCACATACAGGTTGCAAAATAAAAATATATTCTGACTTATCAGATTTTATTATTATAGTCATGTTAGTCGGCTTTCGAGGTTCTTCTCCTCATAATGCAATCCACAAAAAAGAAAACTATACAATGAAAACAGAAAAAAAAGGAAAGCTAAATCACTGTTATATATTTTCCTTTTCTGAAGTATCGCTTCAAATATTGAGACAGGAAAAGTCACATTATAGAGATCCATGACCCCCATCTTTATTATGGTGTCTCATTTTTGATTGAAAAACCAAAAAGGCTGGAATAGAAGACAGACAGGGAGAAACAAAGAACAGAGAAACATAAAGGAACAGAAAAACCATCAGTTGAAAGTGTGATTGTTTTTTGTTGGCCTGGAAGATGATTGCCAATCTATAGGTCTGGAAGAGGGAAATCAATAAAGAGCAGATGTTGGAGAAAGAAGGGAATGTATTTGAAAGAAGGAAGGCCGAATGGAGGTAATCTGTCGATGGGGAGACCGGGCATGGTTGCGATATTGTCTGCCAAGCTGCCCCATATTGCTGACCGTACATCAGCCCCCTGTTTGCCCAATGTATTAGCACTAGACAGCCCCTCTAATGGACTGCGCAGTTCGCACCCCCTTCTCACCTTCCCAAAACTAACATCTTTCTGCCAATATAGCTCCGAAACTATAATAAAAATTATAAGAAAAAATCTTTTTTTTTTTTTTTCATGATAGTTGAATGAATATAATCACTTCGTTTCACGAGCTATTTATTATTATTTCAAACAACGAGCCAACTTTTGACGTTTCTTTCATCAACAGGTCACCTACAAAGTCAGCTTTCAAAAATAATAGTTAAGAAATAAATAGACTATTGAGCATTCAGTAAAAAATGCAGACTTTCTTATACCAACCACTTTTTAAATAAATAAAGAAAAAACGTATGTTTTTTAAAAAATATTGTTGATTTCACAAAATAATTTACAAAATATATTTAGCCCTAAGTAAAGTGGTATTAATTTTTTTCGGATCAAAATCTAAGTTAGAATGTGATATTTTCATGTTAAATTTCAAGTTTAAAGGTACAATTGTTTCTGAGTTAGAGCGTTTAAAAGGATCCAATCACACACACATTCAGACAGACAAACATCTTCACGAAAATTGTAAAAATGTGTTCAGGGGACCTTGAAACGTGAAATTTTATTGAAAACACGATCTCGGATTTTCGCATGATTACAACACTTTCTTCATATACTAAAAGTATAAGAAACTAAATAAAAAAATTAGTATTAACTAAACTTTATTGAAAGAAGTAATAAATAAAGGAATTCACAAAAATAATATATAATAAAATATTTTTGAAACATGAACTTATCTGGTTCCTGTTCAGTCAGAGTGGAAGGAGGCAGAACTGAGGGCCTACCCCCCAGTTGCTTTTGAGAGGGATGGACCTTTCGAGCTTCTTTTGTAGAAAGACCTAAACCAAAGAGAGAGGCACGGGGTTATACAATATGTTGAACCCGTTGGTGAGTTAGGTGTGTGACAAGGATAAAAGGGACATACAGACAGACACGGAACAACAAGTGTTTGTTTTGATCTGAAACCCAATGTTTCTAAAGAAATGTTGATATCCAAGTCCAAATTACCTGTTAGCTGTCAGAAAGTATCATCAAGGTTTCTCTATCCTTGGGATGTCTCAGGAACCAATACTCAACGTAAAATACTGACGCCTTTTTTTTTTTTTTTTTTTGTATTTATTTATTTAAAGCTACAACTATGTAAAAAATGCACAACCAGCGGCTGGGCTGACATGTAGGTACTATACAAAAATAATAAAAATAAAATAAAATAATAAAAATAAATATGACATGAAAGGCTTGAGAGAGGAAAAACACCCAGCGGTGAACCCTCATGGCATCACTTCATAACAGGAGATCTCTATGCCAAACTCTCTTTAATCTTCTTGGGGGATTGTGGGGTAAATTTGTACTTAAGATTTTGCGAATTTCCGGATTGGTGTGTAAGTAAATTTTGGTGTAGAAACGTTGGTATAAATGTTTAATACTTGTGTCTATGGGTGTGATGTTCAAGTCGCGGTGTAAAGTCTTGTTGATAACGTATGGTGGGCATTGCGTGATCAGTCGGAGAGTCTTGGATTGAAATACCTGTATTCTTTTGATGTTCTAAGTCTTGGCTGTACCATATATTTGTAAGCCATAGGTCCAGAGAGGTCGGAGAAGATAGGTATAACAATTAAGTTTTAGTCGAGTAGATAATTTAGAACGCCTATTCAAAATACTGTACAATAGTCTAAGTCGCCGGTCTAGTGTGAGTCTTGTCGTCCGAGTGTGAGGGTTCCAAGTCAGCCTTCTATCGAGGGTTAATCCTAAATATTTTACGGAAGAGGTATGAGGTAATGGCTGGTTTTCAATGAATACTGGGGGGGCAGTCACCACGGCGGAGAGCGAATGTTACGTGTTGACATTTTGTGGTGTTAAATTTAATTTTCCAAGATTTACTCCAAACATCAATTTTGTTGAGGTGTTGCTGTAGTATGAGTGAAGTGGTGTGAGGATCTGTGTGAGAGAGGCTAGAATGGCGGTGTCATCTGCGTATGTGGCTGTTAATGTGAGAGGATCGGTGGGTAAGTCGAAGGTGTACATGGAGTATAATGGGGGGGCTAATATTGAGCCCTGAGGCACGCCGGCCAGTATGGGGTGGTAGGAGGAAATAACTGAGCCCTGACGGACGGCGAAATACCTATCCGTCAAGTATGACTGAAGAATAAGATAATATGTATGGGGTAGGAGGGGTTTAAGTTTATATAGAAGTCCCGCGTGCCAGACCCGATCAAAAGCCTGGAGATATATCCAGGAATGCCCCGGCTGCGACGCCTTTCTAAATGACAGTTTTAGACTCCGCACAGAACACATTTTTCATGAAAATTCGTATTGCAGCAGATTCAACCAGTACCCCAGGGCTTTTAATGCAGCTAACTTGTTAACTAATTTATGCACCTGAAACAAGTCCTGAATTTACGTAATAATTGGTGTATGTTGCATTCAAATATGCATTCACCCCACGTTTACCCCTTTGTCCTATTCACATCGACTGACCTACATTAAACAATTGAATTAAATTTTCATAAATGTGAATCTCTATTTTATGCTAGCCGGCTTTTGAGGTTGCCCTGATTATCAGGCAGTTTAGTCAAACATTTTTAAAAATCGTAATTTAAATAAAAGAAAATAGTCCAATAAATAAAAATGTATAAAACTATTCAAAAATTGAATAGTTTGTTATTTAAAATTTCATGGATGGGGAAAGATATGTTATTCCTGTTCCACATCTGAGTCACAATTCTCTGGCGATGGGGAACAGGAATAACGTGTTCCCCATCCATGAAAGTTTAAATTGTTGAATAATAAAATGTGACTACTTTTTTATTTTGCAATCTGTGAGCTATTTATCATAAATTATTTATAAGCAAAACCCTTGTTTTGTTAATAATATTTCCTTGTAAAATATTAAATAGGTAATATTTTTTATTGATTCTAACTTTTATTTTTTATGTTTATAGGTAAGCATTTGTGGTATAATGAATAGTACCTCCTTCTCTTAGGTAAGTACAAGTTAATATAATAAATATCGTACCGGCCACTGTAATAAGTGGGCTCTGTATTATAATATTCAGAAATGTCCTGCATGTAGGAATATTTTTAAAAAATGATCGTTTTATCAAATGCACGAACTCCAAGGACTGTAAATACGTTAATCCTATTTAATGTTTACCGATAATTAATACTCTCTCAGAGCACTAGCTAAGCTTGTTTATGAACTTCGGCCTTATGGCTCAATAAAGCCTTAGTTCAATTATTTCTGTTGAAAAAGAAATATGACGGTTTCTTACGAAATTCTCGTTATTTGAAGACATTGTTGTAAAAAAAAAAAAATACAGCTGCTCCAGCAGCTCGTGCATTTGTTGAAACTGAGGGGGAAGGCGTTCTTGACCAGCGCACAGCGGTTTAAAAAATTCGACCATCAACAGATATTGATAAGGTTCTACAGCAAGCTGGTTCCCCATGAACTTACGCCTCAGCAATCCGCTAAGAGAATAGAAACTTGCAAAAATCTTTTAAAAAACCCTTCTGATATGAAATTTTACCAAAAGATTGTCACGTGTGATGAAAAGTGGGTTTACTGGAAAAACCCTGATACCCGTGGGTAATGACTAGATCGTGGTCAAACGGCTTTTCAGGTTGCTGCAGGGGGGCAGTTTGAAAAAAAATCGATGCTTTGCGTTTTTTTGGAACTACGATGGAGTTCATCACGAGTTTGTTGTTATGGATATTCTATGAACTCTGAACTCTACTGCGGACAGTTAGAAAAAAATTGTCACAGCGTTACCCAACTTTGGTTAACCGTGAAGAAGTTCTGTTCCAGCAAGATAACGTTCGACCACACACTTCCCGTCGGACCAAGGGAAAGTTACAAGAGCTTCATAGGATCGAACTTCTGCCATACCCACCATATAGTCGAGATCTCGCTCCGTCAGATTATTACTTGTTTCGATCCATTGTTCTCTTTCTTCAAGGGAAAAAATTTAATAACTTTGCAGAAATCGAAATTGCGGGGCAAGAGTTTTTCGAAAGCCATCCCAAGGAATGGCACCAGCGGGGGATGTAGCAACTGGCTAAAAGATCGCTAATGACAGTGGATCACAATTGGCTATATTTTGAATATTAATCTTATTTTATATTAACAAAATAATAATATTTATTTATTGTTGATAAACAGTCATTTTTTTTTTATACAACCCATTATATTTGTATTATATTTTCTCATGTTATGAATCTAGAATTATAATTAGCTAAACGTCCGTTTTGAAAGTGCAGTTATTTTCATAACCCTTCGTGTCTTGTGTGAAGTACAAATAAAAACTTTAGATCTCGTGTTAGGTTATAAGTAGCAGTTGTACGATTAGATTTTACAATGGGTCTACTTGAGTCTGTCACGTTGTAATTATAGTGAAAGAGGAGGTATATCATCCTCTACTGAATGGGAAATCGATCTTAGTTCATGTTTTTTGTTCGGGTGAAGTGAATTCTTCCACGTAGTTACCTTATGTCACATAAATCCGTTAATAGAGACAACTTTCTCCTCTACCATGACCCGATCTATGTCTGACGTACACTGAACTGCGCGTGAAAAGCGTACCACTCGAATACCTCCATTAGTCACCGGATTTTGAAAATTAAAAAAAGTCGTCAGTGAAACACCGGCAATGTACTTGCTCAGCACAAATTAATTAATTAAGTTTTCGCTCTCCCTTCAAATTTGTGCTAAAATGGAAACAGTCAAAAAACACGAGATCGATTTTCTCACAGTGTTTCTTTTGAGGACTTATGAAACCTCACTTTTTTCTTCATATAGGCTGATGCATGGGGGGAACCGGGTTTCTATCTTTACTTAGTTTTAGTCCAAAATATTTGCCTTTCAGCTCGCACAGTCTTCCCACTGAATGCAAATGCTTCCTTATCCTGCCTTTCCATCCTAAAGCTGAAGTGTGAGAGCAGCCGAAAAGAAGCAGATTTGCATGTGGTGTCTTCATCAAAGAGACTTGTCTCTGTATACGGCAGTCCAGCAGTCGAAAGTCATCCAATTTTCGGACGATCGCATAACTAAGAAAACTACTAATCTACGTCTTCACATTGTACTTCCACAGCTATATATTATCAAAAATTCGATCATTAGTTTCAACGGAATTTCATCTTTTCCTAACCTTGATTCCAAAAATGGAAAAAAAAGAGAAAAAAAAAGAAGAATTTCCTGCGTCTCTGTGAGTCTGTTAACACAATAAGTCCCGATAGAATGAATATATCGACACATATTTTACACGAGAACCCGAAAGGACGAAACCTGTTGATTTTCAGCGAAATCGACTCAAAGGAAGGGTGCTCATCTCAAAAACGTGAGGACGATATAACGAATTAATCAAGACGAAATTTAGGATGTTTATTCAGAAGTCCCTGAGTAAGACACTTATTGATTTTCATCCAAATCGATGAACTGGTTTCAGAAGGAGAGCGAAAACATACTTGATTAATTGGAGCTGGAGAAGTACATTGTCGTTGATTCAACGAGGACTTAAAACTTCAGGAGAAAAACTTTTTTTTCGGTGGTTTTATTTTTGATACTCACTAGTCATCCGTTTAGCTTTTGTCTTCTACCCACAAGAGTGGTGCCTGTCTATCCTGAATATTTCGGCCAACTAGTACTTCCCACTGTATTAGACAAGTTTATTTTTAATCCTTTGAAAAAGGTCATTATAAATTGCCCGAAATATTAAAACTAGTAAGAGAAGAATTTTCATTCATTCATTCACAATGGCGCGACAACCCACTAATGTGTCAAGGCCTCCTCCAACAGTGTCCGCCAGTTATCCCTGTTTTGTGCAGCTGCTCTCCAGTGTCGGACTCCAAGCAGGCTCCTCGCATCATTCGCCACACTATCCTGCCATCTCAGCTTCGGCCTCCCGACCCGTCTAGTTCCGTAAAGCCGGTCCGACATTGTCTTCCTCGGGATCTCATGTTCGCCCATCCTGGCCACATGTCCGGCCCACCTGAGTCTTCCCAGCCTGATGACCTTCACAACGTCTGGTTCCTGGGTGAGGTAATAGACTTCTTGGTTCGTGCGTCAGTAAGAATGGAACCTGAAAAATATGAAGAAAAAACTGTTAACAATTTTTAATTAATAATTATTGTTGTATTTTTGAGATGGAACTGTTACTCGGCTGAGTGCCCACGCTCCACTCTCTGGGTCAGCAGTACAGTGGAAATGATGGAAATGTCTTTCTGTATATACACGTTGTGGAGTATTTGACTTACCGTACACATGTCCGAGTCTGTAATAGCTAATATGCATGCAAATGAGAGCTCTTGGCAGTCACCGAATATGTCATCTCTTTAAAAATATGGGGGCTCTAGTGTCTATCTATGGATACACTGATAAGTAAAATTCCAAGAAATTGTGAATGAATCTTTCACTTTCCCAGATGCACGAAGTGTAGGGGATGTTATGTAATCGGCCAAGAATTTGATGTGGCGTTTTCGACGAAATTTTATGTTTTCCGATCTCCTGATCCCAAAAATACAATGGAGGGATTAGGGTGAGGCTTAACACAAATACTCTAATAAGAGGTTTGCTATCCGTTCTGACAACACTCCCTAGACTTGGTGCTAGGCCTCCATGGACCTCTCCTTCGTAGACTGGTAGGCGTCCACCACTGGGGAGTGTCCGACATTTCTCACCATACTTTTCCAGTCGCCACCACTAATGCTATATCGGAAACTCTAATCAAAAAAGCTGCCGTTGTTACGAATATCTTGAAACCAAAGATCATGTATATTCAAAGCCCTATAAGGACAACACCT
This sequence comes from Aradus depressus, assembly GCA_963662175.1. Taxonomy (NCBI): domain Eukaryota; kingdom Metazoa; phylum Arthropoda; class Insecta; order Hemiptera; family Aradidae; genus Aradus; species Aradus depressus. Next base: position 63,982,618 of record OY759215.1, on the reverse strand, counting down.
ATTAATTTTCTGTGGAATCACCCGATGAGGAGAGAGACTCGACTCAAATACAAACAACTGCTAATGTAATGAATGTATCGACAGTATGAGGATTCAGAAGCCACTATAAAAGTCAAATAGCGAGTTTCAGCCCAAACAGTCGGTTGGCTTCGGAGGGAGAGCAAAAACGTAATAGATTAATTCGTGCTGGGGAAGTACATAGCAGGTGACTTATTTTCAAATGAAGTTTGAAAAAAGGAAGACAAGATTCTGTAACAAATAGAGATGGCGCTCTGTGAAAATGGGTGAGTGTGGAGGAAAAGAAAATATTGGGTACACTTTAAGTTAGGTTGCCAATCAGTTCCATCCACTGTCCACAACCTGGGTCTCAAGGTAGAGTGAACAAGGAGAGAAGCAGAGACGTGAGGAGGGGACGTGATCCGAATAACCGAACCTTTCAACTTCTTCTACCAGCTTTTTTACTTCCGATAATTCACTTAATCGGCTGAGATAATCCTGATCTTTTTTTTTTTTTGCGTCAAACTTTTTTAAAATCTTGTTACCCTTTTCTGTCAGCTGAAAACTTTCTGTAACATTTGCATTTCCGATCAGGGAAACGGCCTTCGGGAGGAAGGTTGGGGCGTGACAAGAATTGGAACTAACAGATTGTTGCCTACCTGGAGGTACTTGTGCGCTAAATCTTCATTAGTCTCTTTTAACTGAATTTGAACTAACCTGGAGTAAAATATAAATTAATCAATTTGCTAATGTTGATTTTATTCCCAGCTTTGTCCGTAGAAGAAAGACGGCGCCGGTAGTTCAGTGGTATATGTGCTTGCTTACTGAGCTCAAGATCGCGGGTTCGAAAGCCTTAGAGTTTTTAACCGGGTGGGGAAAAAATCTTGAGCGCTCCGTCCGTTAAGCGATAGTCCCGAGTCTACTAAAGACCCCTACCCTAGGTGAATAAACCAAGGTAGGCAAAATTTAGGACTCCTATAGTAGAATCGGACTCATGTCCACCAGAGTGACAAAAGAGCGTTCTGGTAGTAGGCGATATGACCTCGTAGTTAAAGCCCGGTGATGAGTCAAAATGACTAGTTATGTAATTGGATAAAAAGTGTCGCCATGGTACCATATTATGACGACCACTCTTTTTTTTTTTTTTTGATAACGCCCACCCTCGGAAAGAATTCTTTCCTTAGGGCTGTTAGAGGGCTGGGGAGACGTAGCCCATTTTTATATTGGTAACCCTAGGGGGGGGGGGGGGGGGGGGGGGGGGGGGGGGCTACATTACCGGGGTTATTTACATCCATGCCCCCCCGGAAGAGAAGTTTTATATATGAAATGAAATTCTCCCCCGGACGGGCTTTGAACCCGCGCACTCGTGGTGAGCCCATGTAAACCAACCCCAACCCTCTAGTGCAGTGGTCGGCAAACCGCGGCTCGCGAGCCACATGCGGCTCTTTGGCCCCTTGAGTGTGGCTCTATTTGGATTTATATTTTTACATACTTAGTTGGTGTTATGTGTCTTATTTATCTAAAAAGATCTTATTTATCTAAGTCTATATCGTTATTAAGTATGATATCAATTTTTATTCAACGCACATATAGTTTAACTAAGACTTGAAACTTTAAGTAAAGTTTATTAAGTTAATTTTAGGAAGCGTGGTGGAGTGAAAGAAGATTGAGAAAGGTTTGTTGAGATGGTTTGGACATATAGAGAGGATGAACGAAAGGAGATAGACGAAATAAGTATACAAGACGAATGTGGATGGCAGAGTTGGAAGGGGTCCACCTCGCGATCGTACCTCAATCAGATTGAGGACGTTTTTAGCAAAGGCTAGCTTAGGAGTACCCTAATTAAGTTAAAAACAATGTACCTACCTATACAGTTTAAGTTTAAAAAATTTGGCTCTCAAAAGAAATTTCAATCGTTTCAATTGTAGGATTGTTGGGGGTGTTTGTTGAGTCACTTCCGGGCGGGGAGGCTGGGATTGGGCGGGAAAAGCGCTGATTGGGCGACCCCCACTCTTCACCAAGGCGGGCACGAGAGGAGAGTGGGCCAGTCTATGAGTAAGGCCAACCTCACATTAGGCAATTCCGAAGCGACGCGACTGATACTCAAGTATCTTGAGGGTATCTTAGAAGTTACTTCCTATGTTGAGTGGTAGGGAGACACAAACGACGCCACTCCCAGGAGACGCGTATCCTACCAGTCTCACGCGACCTGCTAGGAAGGTCGCCCGTCCCTTCAGTCTCCTGCGTGGCCTCGCCATGGCTAGTGAACCCCATATCGCCACACCTCATCAAATGGAGCCATCTACTTCCGCAGAGCACAGTGAAGATGGAATTGATCCCAAAAGTCGTGGACCAATGTCTTTTTCACAATTGCTTTCAGAAGCTATTTTAGATGAGCATGATGAAATGCCACTAATGTAATTAATCTTAAATAAAAATTTAATAAATTACTTATTTATTTCATAAATTACTTATTTAATCCATAAATTACTAAAAATTTAATAAATTACTTACCTCAGCGTGATCAAGATTCTTTCTTATGCACTCACACATTTGTGTGTTCCTCTGTCTTATGGATGGAAACACAATGCCAATCAAGTGTTGGAATGATTCTTTCGTCATTCGGTAGAATGCTACGAACTTGGAATCCGACTTTACCAGCTCTTTAGCACCAACAAATAATCTGCAGTTAACATTCCTTTCGATGAAAGGATGGCGCCATAATCTTCGGATTTTCCTTTTTCTATAATAATAATAAGCAACAACGACATCTTCACTTGACATGGTGAACAACTCAGCTTCTCGCCACGGCTAGATGGAGACTGAAGAGATCCTAGTCGCTGCACAGTATCCTCAGTGTGAGGAGAAAAGTTGCCTACGGGTATCATACCCACAGGCAACTCAAATGGCTGATACTTGAGTATCGTCGCTTCGGAATTGCCTAATGTGAGGTTGGCCTAACTGTGGAACAAGCCTGATCTGGTGACTGGGGATGCTATATGCGGCTGTACTTATTGTAAGTAGCACCATGTATTTACTGTGGAAGCGGGAGAGAGAGGCCCGGGGAGTTAACCTGTCTAGTTGTAGTTATACACAGGTATATATTTATTGCTCTAAATATTGCTACAGGTAATTCTTACAATTCCACAGTAAATACAAGGTGCTACTTACAATAAGTACAGCCGCATGTAGCATTCCCAGTCAACAGATCAGGCTTGTTCCACAGTTACTCATAGACTGGCCCCCTCTCCTCTCGTGCTCGCCTTGGTGAAGAGTGGGGGTCGCGCAATCAGCGCCTCCCCGCCCGGAAGTGACTCAACAAACACCCCCAACAATCCTACAGTACTGTTGATGTTTGGCTCTGTTGACTAATGATTTTGCCGACAACTGCCCTAGCTCATATGGTCTTCATGGCCCCAGGACGACCATAGGCATTTATGTAAACAGCTAGGTGCTATTTGGTTAGCAGCGCTTCGACGTTGATATTCTTGAATAACCAGGAAATCCTTAGATTAGTAGCCTCGCTCCCATCGCTATGCATAAGGTACTAGATTAAAGTGTTAATCCCAGAATGTGTAATTTACGTTTCATTAAAATAAGTTTTAAGTAGTAAAAATAAAATAAAAATGGTAAGTTCGAATATCAAGGTTACAAAATAGAACTTGTGTCGGGTCATTCAAGATCAACAATGAATACATGGAATGACCTACAGACAAAAATAAATTATTTAATTCGTAACAATATTCGTATTCTTGAATGTTCCTCATGTTTTGGTTCTCTAGTTTTTCTGTACACTTTTTGAATAGTAGTCTATTCATTAGTTATATAAAGCCTAATTAAAGGGTCAACTAAAATTAAATTAATATATATTCTCTTCTTTTTTTACTCTTCTTCGGGGGGGGGGGGGGGGGGGGGGTTCTAGGAGCGTGCTCTGACATACACTTTAAGGGTATTTAAATGCGGAATCACGTTTCATCATCTTAAAATTTGATAATGTGTTGGCACTGGCTTAACAAAAGTTCCTTTTCTCATTAAAGGAGTGGAATGTTCTTTACAAAAATAATAATATTAATAATACTGTTTATTTACACTTATTCAGAATAAAATTTTTAAAAAAGTCTTGTGTTTGAAAATAATTTTCTTAATGTTTTTAAATTATTTTAGTTCAGTTATTCATGCGAAATTGGTTTAGATCGTGTCGCCACTTGTTGGATAATTCGAAATCATTTTAAAGCCGATCTCCTATTTTTGTTACTTGTATTAAGACAGTTGTGTGTTCATTCCTGATATTTATATTCTGAAAAGTTCCTTTTGGATTGGTCGGTTCACATTAAACTGTGTACTATTGGAAAATATTTACTAAAGAGTTACTCACCCTAAGGTCATGCCCGGGCTTTACCTATCGCTTACTACCAGGGCGCTCTTTTGTCGCTCTGGTGAGTCCCCTCGATTGTTAATTTTCATCATTCACTATCTTCAGAGAGAATATCGTGAAATCATCTCCTGATCAAATTTTTCGTTGGAGTTTAGTCTGGATAAGATTGATGAGGGATTGTTTAGGTTTACCCCAAAGTTCAAGTCCTTACCTTCAGATTGGACTTACAATGGTTTTTTAAATCTAAACTTTGTTGTTAGTAGTCAGTTTTGAATTTGATGTAAGTTGTCGATGTAACAGTTCGTTTCATTGATTCAGTTCTTTTCGATTAAGTCTTCTACGTAGGTTCCACCCTTTCAAGGTAAAACCTGATATGACTTGGTTGATAGTTATCATGGTGAATGAAGGGCCTCGGCCGGGTTTCGAACCCGCGATCTTAAGGTCATATATATCCCTGAGCTACCGGCGACCTCTCATCATAGTATGGATTATTTATTAGGCCCCACGTAGATATGCCCACACGTTCAAAAAATTAAAAGTCGATACATTCCATTACATTGGCAATATATTCTGTAGTCTGAATTAAGCTCTTATAGTAGTTTCCAAAGGGGTGAAAAAAACAAAATAAAATTAGTACCGGGTATATATTTCCCCAGCTCGAATTATTTATAATAAACTAAGTTTTACTCTCCCTCTAAACTATTTTCCATCTTTTTGGCCAATTTTGCTAAAAATTAAGGGTTGTCGTAACCATGTTCTTCTGAAACTATATATAAAATTTCACGTAAATGTATTCGGCCCAAAGTTATTAAGATTTTGAAGTTACGGTTTATTCAATTATGATAATATTTCGTGTCACTGCAACTAAGCTCACCCCTCCTCTCAACAAATCTCATCATTCCAGCCTTTTTGGCCGGAAACCGAAAGAACCGTCTGTATGGACGCCTGGATCAACATATGAAATTTCATTTCGTTGTGTTCACTCTATCAGATGGTCAGTGTTCAGGAAAAGGCAGATAAAGAACTCCTGGAGAAGTAAAAAAAAATAGGTTAACCTACATTTTCAAAAAGAAATTACCGATTTTTATATAGAAAAAGTGGTAAATATAAAATAAAGAAACATAAAGAACTGGGTAGAGAAAGGATGGAGGTAGGGAGGTTATAAAAAGGTTTGTGTCCTTGTTTTCGAGGAGGACGCCTTCCTTTACAATGTAAAGTACTCTGTTTATTATCTGGGTGCGCATTATTAAAAAAGTTCAACAGGATAGAACCCCTCCAAAATAAATATAAACCAGAAAGAAAATGAAAGCAAACCTTCCTCAACTGTTTTACATCCTCCAACTGGAGCCTGGGGCGTAGAGCCTGGAGATTGGAGGCTGGGGCTTGGAACCGGGGCTTGGATTCTCCTACCCACAGAGTTCTTATTTTAGACAACACTACTACAATAAACTCTATGTACATAAATAAAATTAAAGTTTTGCCTTCTGTGTGTTAACGGATCGAATTTTTTCTTTGATCAGATCTCCGATTCGTGGCATATAACTGCCTTAAATGACATCAGTTCAATTTCGGTTTGTATTTAATGTATACGTTACAGGTCGCACAGTAGAAAAATGGCAGTGTACTTCTCCAGAGCGAATTATTCAATTAATTTTTTGAACTCCCTCAGAAACTAGTCGGTCGTTTGGGCTAAAAATCCTTGTAGGACAAACATATAATTTTTCGTGTTCATTCGAAATCGAAATTATCGTGTCACAGATATTTTTATCATTTTTGGAATTAGGATGTCGGAAAATATGAAATTCCGGTGGAAACTGAACTTCGAATATCTGACCGATTACATAACTTCCCTTATATTTTATATTGCCGGGAGAAGTAAAATGTAGTATGTCCTCTCACTAATTTTATTATAATATTCTAGCCGGCTTTCGAGGTTATCTTCATCATTAGGTAATCTATAAGGAACCAATTTTTAGACAAAAAAGAAAGTAAAACAGGTATACAATTCTAATTGCTAAAATAAGTATATACAAATATTGGCTATATGCACAAAAATTAATCAATATAAATAAATAAATTCGATTAATAAAATCAATAAACAAGCAACAAAAAATAAAGTGATAAAAAAAGCTTCAAAAATCAAGAAGAAGATTATTATATCCAATAAATCAATAAAGATGAACTATTCAAAAATTAACAATTTAAAACTTTATGCATAGAGTCAGATATGATATTCATGTTCTTGTACTCGCTTTCATATGTTAAGATGTGGTAACGATTAATAATTACCTGTTAATAATGATACAAACCAAATTAAAGTGATTAATTAACGATAACTAATCAATAATATGATTATTATTAATACTTCCTACTGTTGATCGTAAAAGTATCATGAAATTCCGGATTCGTTATATGATTTGCATATGTTATATGATTTGTTCTTTTCATGTCATGTATTCGAAGGAATACAATTCCGACCCTCCAGTTGGTCCTTTTTGTGAAGCAGGTCCGATTTTCCTGAAAAAATTATTAAAATAAGTTGCTGGAAAATTCTGGAAAGTAAAAATGTGATTCTTTGAGAAACTTTGTAGGTAGGTTTGTATAAATTATGATTTCTTAAAAATTGTTTTTATTGTACTAACCAAGCCCCACAGGAAATTATTAATAATTACCAGTCATTAATGTAGTTAATAACAGTTTTATTAATCACATGGGCCAAACTACGCGACCAGTATTAATAATGGCCGGTAGTTATTAATACTTACAGATTTATTACATTGACCGTAACATATATATCCAAGTTTGTTTGAGCTTCATAGGGAAACGGCTGAACGTATATTCATAAAATTTTCAGGGTCTTTCAAGGATCGTCCAACTTAGGATATGGTCTATTTGGAATCTCAAAATTGTGAATGAAAAGGGAGCTGGAGAGGCCGGAAACCCGGAATTAGAGCTGGACTTTCATTAGGCCTACATAATGTTTACATCCCCAGTTATACCAAGTATAGGGGAAGGTATGTAATCGGTCGAAAATCCGATGCCGAGTTTTCAACGGAATTTTATGTTTTCCGACCTCTAGATTCCAAATATGAAAAAAAAATATCTGTCTGTCTGTATGTCTATGAACACGATAACTCCTGATAGAATGAATGTATCAACACGAAATTTTACATGTGAACCCAAAACCCTCTAGGGACGACACCTATTGTTTTTCAGTCAAATAGACTAAAGGAGAAGGGGGGGTTAGGGGGAGGCTTAACATGAAATATGTTGTTACTTCGGACAGAATAAATGTATCGACACGAATTTTTTTATGTGACCAAAGCCCCATAGAGATGTACGTATGTAAATGATTCATACTCTATTAATTACTAAACCTGACAATGGTGTAATGCCGAAACCGATAGTTCAGCTTAGTTTTGAAATTGATATGTATTAATTATAAATTTATAGTGGAATTGACACTATAATTCATAAACTTAAATTTAATGAAATTAAACTCGAAATTGTACCAATAGAATTCGAGAGAACCCATCTTGGGTGTGAAATTTTAATAAAACTTGAAATTGTAACAATAGAATCCGAGAGAACATATCTTAGGTGTGAAATTTCTACGATTATGAAGGCTGCCACCTTGAATCCTTAGCCAAACTTGCAGATTTGTCCCACAACCTGTCACCAACAAGTGTGCTATATCCTTAAGGTTCCGCTGCCACTGTACCACACAGATAGTGAAGAGTCTCACTGGAGTGGTTCCTGCCCCCCTCCCCATATAGATATAAGACCTTCCAGAACTGGACAATCCAATTTGTCAATTTCTCTATTTGCCCTTTATCCTCTCTTGTCTGTACCTTCTTCCTCGTCCGCTCTATATATTATTGACCGGGGTACTTCACCCGGCCTCCCTCTTTGGTCATAGCAGTCTCTCTCTCTTAGTTTCCACTCGTCTTCTATTGAGTAGCACTTTATTGCTCGGTCAACCATCTCTCTGTCTTACAGGATTGACTTCTCTTCCATTTATTTAGCATCAACCATTATCTTCTGGCCACTTTATACTTCAACATCCACTCTTTACTTTTGACAAAAATATAAAAATGAGTGAAAAACAAATTATTCAATAATTTATAAGACTAAGAGGAATGTATGCAAACCAATTTTTTTGAGCTTAAATTAGTCACTCACTCCGTTTGCGACGGAAGATCCTTAGGTGTGGAGCCTTCTCAATCACGATCTGGTGTTCCACGGCATCCTTCTTTACCAGATCAGTTCATCTCATGCGTGGTCGCTTGTTGGACCTGAGCTGAGATTTGGACCTGAGCTGAGATTTGGACCTGTGGACCTCTTTGGCCCATCATTTCATGTCGGCTATTACCAGAAGATGTCCATCAGCTCCCGGTTTGTTCAGATCCTCCCTCCTGGTTTTCTCTACCCACTGACTCTTTCCAGGTTTCACAGGATCAGGAGTGGCTTTATCAAGAAGCTGTAGATCTGTGCTTCAGGGATTGCAGATGTCTTCTGTCCACCTCCTCCAATATGGGGGGGTTGATGCTAGGTACTGTGGACCAACTCTTGGAAAAGAGATGGTTCCCACATTGAACTCCTGCTCCATGTGGATATCCTTGTTAACTATGGGGTGGTCGTTCTTGTTAGCATTAACCTGCAGTGATTCTTAACATTTTTACAAAGTTATTGTGAAACACTTAATAAGAAATATAAAAAAAAACGTATGTTTTAAAAAAAATATTATTTATTTGACGAAATAAATAAAATATGTGGGAGCACTTTCGGTATTGTATTCAGAATTTGTTAAGTCGAGGCTGAATATGGTAACAATACCGAAAGTACTCAAATATATTTGATATATTTTGTGAAGTAAACAATATTTTTAAAAAACATAGGTGTTTCTTAATATTTTTTATTAACCTGCAGCCCTACTCTACCCCTCAGTTCAATTAATTTGCCTGCCTTACTTTTAACTTCTTCCGAACTGTTTCCTAAGAAGGCCACGTCACCCATATACGTCAGGACTCCATTTTCTCGAGAGAATGCCTCTTGTCGACCGAATTGGCCAAACATCAATAGATGTCTTACTCAGAGATTTGTGAACCCTCATATAAAACTTCATGTCCTACATTCATTACATCGGCAATCACTAAGGTTTTTAGAGTACTTGTGAGTACCTCGACTTGTCCTGTCCTTCCCCTTAAGGGGTTCGGAAATCATAAAATTACACTGAAAACAATGTAGAATTACTGACCAATTACATAACTTCTCTTATCCCTAGTATAGCTGGGGAAGTAATAAGTTTCCTATTTTGATTTTTTACAGGACAACGAGCTCATTGTGAGCTCACTTCTGTCATTAACATTGATTATATACGGAAAATTTCAGTTATCAGTTAAAAAAAAAAATGGTCGAAGCCTCTCAATGTCCATTTTAACATTTGTATTAATTTATGCCCCCATGGTTGTGGGGTGATGATACATCATCGCTTCCATGATGAATGATCCGATATCATCTCCTACAATTTCTGCCCTCTCGAGCTCCCCCCGCCTCCCAGCTTTTAAATGGAACATCATTTATAATATTCTGCGAAGGGAGGGGGGGAGGAAATGTGATATAATTTTGTCACCCACCACCCTGTAGAAAGGATTAAGATTATGATATTTTCAGGAATGGGAGGGGAGGGATGTCGTTGCTTTAGAATCCCAAATCGGACTGGGGATCAAAAGAAGAGATATGTCATGAATTTATTAAACATTTCAGAACATGAGCTTCTTCTTGAAAAGAGTATTTACATACAAACGGAAAACATATCATCAGTCCCTGGGGGATCCTGACATGGGAGGGGGGGGCTTTTAGATTTTGAAGGGGGCCCCTCTTGTCAGATCAATCCTCCCGCCCATACATTCGGAAACACACTTGTATTGTATCATATTGCGTCGTCCATTTTTTATCTATATACATTTTTTTACTTTTATACTCAAGACATGGTTTTGTAGTTTTTTCAGCATCGAAGGTACGTATGTCCGTTGTCTCCTAAATTGCACCATTGAACGTTTATTTTTTTTCAATTGGCGACAGGCTGTCTACAGGTTGCCATCCTATTGTAAACAACCATAGGGGAACGGAAGAAATATAAAATATTATCTAACATTCATGCGAACTGGTGTTGTTAGGCAGACGTGCTATCTGCCCTACCACCGTGGTCAGTAGCGGTTTTAGGTGCGGCAAACCTGGGCCACCGCCCAGGGCCCCGCGCTAAAAAAGGCCTCGCGCTTGTAAATTAAAAAAATTTATACATTGATCAATTTATTAATGTGCATTTATTAGTGTTTGCATGAACGTTTGAATGCATCTTAATTCCATTTGAAACGATTTTCGAATATAATCGATTGGCGAAAGGTGTGTGTATCGATAACAATATAAAAATATTTCTTCTGATAATATCCTAAGAACACGAGATATTGAATAAAACAATTCTGATCGTCCGCAGTAATCAGTATATTATTCTGAAAATGATAACAAAAACCCATTCAATGGAGTATCGATTGAAAAATACCATAACAATACTATTAAAAGATGATGATTATTCGAAGAATTCGCAGTATTACTACAGACTTTCTTCCCAAATGTTACTTGAGGTGAAACCTTGAGCTGAAATTTAATTTTAACCGCGAAGGCCTCGCGAAAAGTTCACGTCCCAGGGCCTCGCGTTGGCTAACGCCGGCACTGACCGTGGTCCGAGTTGTGTAATATACTTCTGAACTCAGAGTCAAACATCTTTAAAATAAAAAAAATGTATATAATATGGCCCTATAATAGCACTTTCTTGAACCAACCATTTTTTATAGATATTCTCCTGCCCTATAGAAAAATTGTTGACATATGAATGTCCTGTCATGACCACATAACATATATTTAATTTTATCTCTATTTGCTATCTTTTTTAATAAAAAACTTGGAAAAATAAAAAAAATTTAAAATTTATTATAATGCATTTAATTTTTTTTTTTTTGGCCTTATGGACGATCCATAATAGCCATCTCACTGTGTTATCAAGTTATTTACGACATCCATGGCCCCGAGAGGGAGTTCTATCTACGAAATAAAACTTACTCCCGGACGGGATTCGAACCCGCAAAAAAAGTTGAAACCATGCGACCAAAGCTCTATGCTCTAGCCCGCACGGCGACCGTGCCCCCTCCCCTACATTTAATTTTAAACATTACTTAAAAACTATTACAGAAATTCATTGTGTACATTATTACACTGGCTTGGAATATGGTTCGGAGTTCCGTGTTCATGGCGTGTTTCGTACCTGAGGGTTTGTGATCATACCCATGGTGTTACATGGCGTACTGCTATTACCCACTCATATGTAGATCTTAAATCTATTCTTCTCGTAATAATGGTTCAAATGCAATAAAACTTGGGAGACCGGGAACTGGAGCAGCCAACCTTCTTTCTGGCCCAAGTTGCGTGTCCTCGCTCATCACACGCCAACCTTGCATGTAAGTGGGATTTCAGTGTTTTCATTGAGGAGGCGGGCGTAATTAAATTGTGATTTGAATTGGAAGGATTCACTGTACTGACCTTAGCCATTCACGGCCGCGACAGTAGACCAAAACTTATTGCCAATCGAAAACCATACTAGGCGCTATTGTCCACTTCAGTTTTCTTCTGTGATCGTAGATATTCCGGCTATCTTGTCATTTTCCGAAATGGCGCAAGAACACCACATATTTCTGCAAGGGTTCCTCTTACAGGATAAACCGCTACGAATACTGATCAATGATGACTTTAGTTTTATCTGCCAAAAAGATTCTTGTTGTGTTTTTCATAAGGATGTTTTGTCTCAAAATCACAGTGTACTCAGTCACTTGGTACTTGGACTTGGCATACCATGAGTTTTGCCTATTTCCTTTTAAACGATAAATAGTTGTATAACCTAAATTGTAAAGCATAAATTTCATATCCTGAAATTTATTTTTGGTGTTCTCTACATCAAACGAACTAATAAAATTTAAGCATAGCGTCGAGAGATTCGGAGTTCGGGAAACTGCCATCGTCTCTTCGTCAATTTTGTAAAACGGTTTCATTTTAGGAGAAATTACACAAAATTAAAGAGTGGATAGTTTCAATGACTTTTGAACTCCGATTTGTGAGTATCGATCTAGAGATAAAGAAGGCATTGTTTCGAATGAATCTACGTTGGAGCCCTGCTTACGTCATTCCGTTTCAAGTAACATTTCACATGTATGAGCTCTACATCAAGAACTATGGAGTAGGATGGAGTTAATAAGGCGGATGTACAACTTCGGAGTGGGGGAGCCAGATAATGTGAAGCCAGATAACTTTCAACGAACACTTATATCGTCCAATGAACCTAACCTGAGCTAACAATCAAGTAATTGATGGGTGTCATACCAGTTTACAAACCACAATTGGGACGACGGCTGGTGGGCGTCAGAGGCATTATTAAAAAGGGGCGTGGGATGTTTTCCTTTGTCGAAAAAGGCGCTGTCTGGTGGGGGGGAGGGGGTGGGGGGGGGCTCATGTGTTTAATACATTTCCCTTGGGGTGGGAAGGATATATATACATATATGAGATTCATAAAAAATAAAATTTAAGATAGCCATTATATAGTAGCAGAATAATTGGAATAGACTGGATCTCAATGAAACAAAAAATATATGTAAGTAATCGGAGGCATCTCCAGTTCGGTTTTTCCACTCACGCAAGAAATGCTAGAGATTCAGTTCTTCCACTCACGCAAGGAATACTAGAAATAGGAAGCAACTCCACTTCTGTTTGCCATTCATGTAAGGTTGTCATTTATGTAAGGAATATTAGAATTATAAGAAAACTCCAGTTCGGTTTTTCCACTCATGCAAGGAATACTAGAGATTCAGTTCTTCCACTCACGCAAGGAATACTAGAAATAGGAAGCAACTCCACTTCTGTTTGCCATTCATGTAAGGAATACTAGAAATAGGAGGCAACTCCAATTCGGTTCTTCCACTCACGCAAGAATGCTAGAAATAGGAGGCAACTCCAGTTCGGTTCTTCCACTCACGCAAGGAATACTAGAAATAGGAGGCCACCAGTTCGGTTCTCTTTCTGCCTGTGCCCATAGAAACAAAATAGTACGCCTTTTGAATGCGGCCTAGAAGTTTTCATAATTTAAATCAGAAAGAAGGAAATGAAAAGTTCCATGATGCCCAAGATTCAATTAAGATGATGCTTTCAGTGGTAGAAACCTGACTTTGAGGGATCAAATCATATTTTTCAAACCATTTAATTAATATTGTAGACAGCTGATTCCTTTTGAACTTCGCGGCTCGAGGGAGGGGGGTGAATAATTTGACAGAACATTTCAGTCCTGGGGGGGGTGCCGCTTCATTAAGGTTGAAGAGTGTTACAAAAACAGAGCCCCAAAATACCTGCCTTTCACTTTTTTTTCCCCCTCTCTCCCCTTTCACAAATTGACTCACTTAATGAGACGAATTATTTAGGTAGAGCTGCTATTTGCTTCAGCTAGCTGCCCGCCATAGATCAACTGTAGCCAGGCCTGCACTCGCTACTTCCCTGCCACTCCACCAAAAAAAAAAAAAAAACACCTCTACCAAGGTTTAATATGTGTTTTTCTTTTTCTCCTCTTTTCCTTGTTTTTTTCTGTTATCAGACGGATGGGAAACAGGACTGCTGGAAGTTACGCGATGGAAGAGGGAGCTAGCAAGAAAACGTGCTCGCATGCGAGTATGGGAGTTGACACCTGAGGGACATTAATTGCCATGCAGACGACGAATTGATTACCTTGACAAAGTCGTTCTCGATGCCTGGAGCCAGCTGCTGCTAGTCCCGAACTAGCAACACGCAGGAGCCTGAACCTCGTCCGTATCCCCACTTCGTTAAGCGAACCTGTGCGATGTCGAGTACTCATTAAATCGGGTGAATAAACCGAAGTAGGTAAAAGTAGGGCCAGAGTCGGGCTCATGTTCACCAGAGTGACGAAATAACGCTCTGGGATTAGGCGATGTGACTTTGTAGTTAATGCCCGGGCATGAGATAATAAATACCTATCTAATAACTTGACTATTTCTGTGTTTTACTTCCCTAGGTATACGAAAGGGGAGTTATAGGGCTAGAAATTCGATGCTGAGTTTTCAACGAAATTTTATTTTTTCCCATCTCCTGATTCCAATAATCCCAAAAATAGCGTTAGCCAAATATTTTGTCCAAAAACAGAAAATATGAAACTATAGCATGACAGCCGTCTCTTCTACTATAATAAACATTATGAGCAATGAATATCGCCTTATTTCAAATTTACGAATTGAAACTGACGTATCACTGTTGTAGCAGTATTCAGCTCATTGTTAGAACAGTAGATTTCATAGTATAGAGCCATATGTTGGATCGGATTTTTTGGACAACAGACATATAGAAGACATTTCAAGGGGATATTTTTGGATTGTTTGAACGACCAAACACACTCTCCTCTGTTAATTCCTCTTAATTTCATCTGCTCAGACATGTAGTAGCTATTATACTGTACATTTATGTAACATTGATTTCATAATTTTTTTTGTTTCCGATTTTATTTTAGTTAACAAACATTGTTGTCAATATTAACCTAGATCAAATATTCTTCTTCTCAGACAGTCATATTATGTAACTATATACTGCACATTCATGTTATGTTATATTGATTCCATAGAACTTTTATAATTTTATATTTTATAAAATTTGGGTTTCTTGTTATTTTTTAATTTTCAAATATATCCACAGTTGGTCAATACCGTTAGAATATGTTAGGACCCATCCTACCCCAGGTACTCATAAGTTAATATAAATATGTCTGCCTAGCTCATATCTCCATTATTGTTGAACCTTGTGCCGAAACCGGTTCACATTTATGTATATGTTTATGAAATTAGACAATATAAGTTGTTCAATAAAAAAGGGCTTTATAACCACATCTTTACAATTTTATTTATTAGTATTTCCACTATATCGACAACAAACTCAAAAAATGTATTCGGACGGACGTATCGAAGATGGACATATAGAATATAAGGTTGTGCCACGTTGTGTCAACGCTATTAACTAAACAACTTATTGTTAGTAAGAAATTGCTAGGAAATTGAGGGATGTCCTGGCCAGTTACACGTTAGACTTACTTTCATGACATTGAGGGATCCTTTGATCAGTTCGTCCTTTAGAAGTTCTTATAAAAAAGTTAACC
Organism: Aradus depressus; assembly: GCA_963662175.1. Taxonomy (NCBI): domain Eukaryota; kingdom Metazoa; phylum Arthropoda; class Insecta; order Hemiptera; family Aradidae; genus Aradus; species Aradus depressus. Next base: position 63,966,995 of record OY759215.1, on the reverse strand, counting down.
CCTCTCGTCTTCAAAGATATTTTTCTGGTTGTCAGTTGAACATTCATATTGGATGTGAAAAAGCCACAAACTGTCACGTGCAGGCTGAAGGTAACACAAGGCAAAATGGAGTCTATCAGAAAAAAGGACAGGCAGAGGGGGAAAAACAGGATCCAGTTGAGGTGAGTAATACTAACCCGCAACGAGCCCCCCAGCAGGATCAATGTACTTCCCCAGTAGGAGTTCTGCAATTAACCTTTCTATCTTCCTCTGCTGATCTTGTTCGTAGGTGTCTTACCGAGGCTCTGATTCCTCTTATTAATTTCTTTGAAGCTATCTCGTCTGGTTCTCTTCCCGATGGGACTGTAAATTGATGTGTCGTCCTTATGGAGGTTGGATTTACATATAAAACCTCGTCTCGTTATGTTCATTCTAACGGCAGTTATCGTATAGATACTTTTTACTTCCTTAGATATACGGACTATAGGAGAAGTTATGTAATTGGTCAAAAATTCGATGCGGAATTTTCAATGGAATTTCATCTTTTCCGTCCTCCAAAATCCTGTCTGTAAACACGATAACTTCCTATAGAATGAATATATCGACATGAAATTTGGTATGTGAATCCAGAACCCGCCAACGACGAAACCTACTCTTTTTCAGCCAAATCGACCAAAAGGAAGGGGAGGCTTACCTCAAGAACCAGGGAAGGGAGTTCAGGAAGAGATTTCAATTCAAAAACACTAAAACTGCCCTATGATTGTCAACTGAATATGAGCGCAAACAATCGACTGGTTTTGGAGGGTGAGCGAAACGTGAATTGATTATTTCGTTTTGGGGAAGTATATTGTCACTGATTCATCTACGACATTTGTTTTTTTACTTTTTGGAGTCGGGGGTCGGAAAAACAATAAATTCCAATGAAAATGAATTTATTTGAATAGGGAAAAGTAAATATTACAGAGAAATGTCACTAGGCTACTTATTGAATGGTTTCTTCGATGAACAATGAATCGATACAATAATTCACATTCAATGATAGTATAGTCCCTACATTGCCAAACATATTCAAATTTCTTATAAATGTATATATACATATTTTGGAGAATTGGTGGCATAACACAAAAACCATAATAACTGCGATGTAATGAACCTATCGATATGAAATTTTGTATGGTTAACCAAAACGCCGGCACTTTTCATTTTTCAATCTACTTAAAAAGAGGAAAATAGGAGGGTTGCACTCAAAAACCATAATAACTGTCTATGTTATTTATGACGTATTGACACAGAAGTTTGTATGTGCATCCAGGACCCAATAAGTAAGACATCTGTAGATATTGATGAAACCGGACGAAGGAGGGGGACATCACAGGAGAGGGTCAACTCAAACACCCTAATTACTATTCATGTACCGAATGTATTAACAAGAAAATTAGCATGATTCAGAAGTCCCTGAGTAAGACACCTATTAATTTTCAGTCAAACTGACTATTTATTTTCAATCTGAGAGCTTAGAGGAAGAGATAAAACTTCGTTGATGACATGTACTTCGAGCTGGGGACATTACCGATTCATTTACGATTCTTTTGTCATTCTTTTATTGAGCATGATTTACAATCGGAAAAAACCATAAATTTTTTGATAAGGTGGATAATATACTTCTTCGTGCGTTCCGAACCATAAATAATAAAAACGGAACGCTTTTCGAATCCTGACAGCTTTAATTATATCTTTTGGTCGATTTAACCTATTTCTATGAAGCTGAAATTTGGCGTCAGTCATATGTGTAGACAGACATACGATCAAACGAATTTCAGCAACGATCAAAATGGCGGATTAAATTAGTTATTAATAAAACACCCGAAAAAAATGTGATGTACCTAAAAAGTTCTGAGGATAAACATTAAAATATAGAGAACAATCGGAAATTAGTTTCCTCGTATTAGCACAAACAGGGGAATAGTTAGTTACTGTGACGCATGCCCGGGCTTTAACTAAAAGGACATATTGCCTACTACCAGAGCGCTCTAGTGGGCCCGACTATATTGTGGGAGTCCTATTTTTGTGTAGCCAGGATTATGTCCCATACGAAGGAATGCTTAATGTTCTTTTCACGTCCCAGATAAAACAACCTGTGGGGCCTTAGCCAGGTTTCGAACCTGCGATCTTGAGATGAGTAGGCTACCGGCAACCTCACGTCAATAGTTATGAGGGGTCATATAACTTTTGAACCATTTAACCTTTTTAAGATGAAATTTGACATATACGTTGGTCATATGTGCTCAGACAACCTCAATAATAATATTATTATTATGTAATATTATTTACTTAGACATTGTTTATTCTAAAATGACAATCAACTATTTATTATTCATACATCAAATGTTACTTAGCACGGTACTTCGTCTCCTCTCACTCGACGTTTCTAAATATCCATTAATTAATAGTGACATTTTCGGTTCATTAAAATTGTATGAGCTATTTCCCCTCCAATGAATCAATTACAGTTTTAAATTGCGGTAATTGTTTCAAATTGTTCACTATTAGTATAAACTCGAGCTCAATCAATACTGAAATTTTAATTCTTTTCTAATTGTTGTTTTCAAACTTAGATTATTTTTGTTCAAAGGGGCTCGTGAAATGTAATGGGGCCATTATCTTGGTTTAACTTGTTTTTAATGCTATAAAATATTGATATAATTAGGCTGGTATGAGAATGAAAAAGCAATGTGGAAAACCGAGAAAGGTAATTTGCGCCGGAAGGAGTACGCAATTAGAGTTGTGTCCTATCAAAAAGGGGGGGGGGGGGGGGGGGGGGGGGGCTGGAAAAATAAGGGAAAAGGAAGACAGATAAAACATTTAACTGTAGTCTGTTCTTTATCCCCTCTCTTCCCCCCTCTCCCCACCCTCATGGAAAATGGAAAGGAAATATATAATGTATGAATAGTAATTAGTAATGTATCTTTAATTGAAAAAATATAAATAAATAAAAGGGCGCCGGTAGCTCAGTGGTATGCGTGGCTTGCCTTCTGAGCTCAAATCGTGGGTTCGAAACCCGACCGAGGCCTTTTAGTTTATTTTATTTGGGAGGTAAAATAAACTTAAGCACGCCGTCCTTCGGATGGGACGTTAAGCGATGGTCCCGAGCCTGTACGATGTCAGGTACTCGTTAAAGACCCCTACCCTAGGTGAATAAAAATTTAGGGTAGGCAAAATTTAGGACTCCCACAGTAGAGTCGGGCTCATGTCCACCAGAGTGACGAAAGAGCGCTCTGGTAGTAGGCGATATGACCTCGTAGTTAAAGCCCGGGCATGAGTCATAAAACCTAACCTAACCTATAAATAAATAAGGTGAATCCCCTCCTATGTACGTCTCCAGCATGAATTAATCCATTTTTCCCCTCCCTCCAAATCCAATCGTTTGCTAAATCAACAGTTTACATCCTGGATGTGTGGCTACTCGTACATTCATTACATCGACAGTTATTGTGTTTTTTCAGTTGAGCCCTCCTCGGATCCTCCCCTTTCCTACGACTGATTTGACTGAAAATCAATAGGTGTCGTCCAGGGTTAAGGTGGTTCTAGATTTGTATATAAAATTTCATGTCGATACTTTCATACTATCGGGAGTCATGTTCAGACACACACACATACACAAACATCACATAGACACACAAACTACCAGAAAGACAATTTTTTAAATTTATTTTTGGAACCAGTGGGTCGGAATACATGAAATCCCGTTGAAAACTCAACATCGAATACTTAAGCTGTCGTAGTAAAAGGTGAAATGCCGTATTTCCTCAGCACGTTATGTAATGAAAACTGAAATTATTGAAGAGATATTGTGAAATAATTCAAATGAACTTGAATGAAATAAAACTCGTTTATTTGTGATATTGTCTAATTTCACAGAATATATATACATGGGATTTCTACCATCCTCAGCCGAAAGCATAAGAGATAAGACTGAGCAGAGTCTCTTAGAGATAAGACTGAAAGCCCAAGAGTGCTATCTCTTATGCTTTCGAGACTTTCGAGTCTTATCTCTTATGCTTTCGGCTGAGGATGGTAGAAATACCGAAAGTACTCCCATGTATACATATTCTGTAAAATTAAACAATACCACAAATAAACGAGTTGTATTTCATTCAAGTATTATATAATTGGTTCTCCGTCTATATCTAATCGTCTTTCTCAGTGGCTTATGAATCGACTTATACAATTTGGTGTCAATGAATTCATTACATCAGCAATTATTAGGTTTTTTGTTAACCCCCTTGTTGTTGATTCGGCTGAAAATGCTTGTGTTTTCCTTATGGGATTCTGGAAAAACTTATACAATTTCGTGTCCAGGTAAGAATATAGGGGTATTCAGTCTTTCGAGGTTATCGTATTCACTGACAGGAATTTTATTTTTTATTTTTGAATTCAAGAGAGCAGAAAATATGAAATTAGAGTGAAAACTCAACATTGAATTGTCGATCGATTACATAACTTCAACACTTCATAACCCGCAATAACTTCAGAGAGTCGACTAGAAGAAATTACTTCTACTTTGAAAGGAAGTTATCTATATTGAGGAGGGCTGTTTCTCGATGTATTTGCAGTCTTAGACAGCGTGTGGCATGACGGACTCTGATATAAGCTCAAAAAATCTCGATTTCTGTTGTACATTTATAAAATTTCTTAGGAGCAGAATAGTCCAGACTCGGATCAACTCTATTCTCAGTGAGAAAAAACCGATCCAACTACTAACTGTCTTAATACGCCTGATCCTCCCGCACACTGTTGAAGGCATTGAGCTAATATCATAACGTCGTGTTCTGTCTTCAACTATGGACATCCTTCAATTTTCTCTCTTCGATGAATTTACACTACCACATTGACAACACTTACACCTTCCTCGTCTCTCTGGCCTTGCGGGTTATATTCGAATGTCAACTTGGCTAGGCTTCCTTCTCCTTGCTTCTGCTCCTATCTCTTCCATTTCCTCTTTATTTGGGGTGGTTGGTAGATGTCCATCGCTCTCTCATACTTGTGACTGGCCATGCTTTTAAGACAAGGGCTTATGAAAACTTGGAGCTTGTTGCATAATGTCAACAGGGACCACGTTTCACGTTTCACATTCATACAGAAAGACAGACCACCTTACTTTGAGTAATCCGCAGTTTTGTTCTCCTCTGGATTAGTCTGATCTCCAAACAGGTTCAAGCTGAGTGATCGGAATCTCTTTGCTCTTGGAAGATACATTAGGCCGTTGGTTTTCACCTGTCGCATATTAAAAAATAATAATAACTAGGATGTAGGCACTGAAATTTGCAAAAACAAATTCACGCATTAGCCAATACAAATTCGTTTTTTAGTTTACTCTGAAAGGATTGGGTATACGTATGGTAGTGACAGACGTCGGTCTGTCTGTCAGTCTGTTCGTCTCTGTGTGGTCATAAAGGAGGTTTTAGAGGGAGGATGTATGGCTGGAGGTGGGATTGTGGCCTGGAATTCTGTTATTGACAATAAATCGATGCCCGCGGTAGAGCTCCCTCCCCACCACTCCCTCTTCGCCATGTCAAGTTCAACCTTAGGTGATTCCGGGCCCCCATGTAAACACCGGTTTTTACTTAACCTACTTGTCAAGCCTCTATTGATGCTCCAGTACAGGTTCAAATTTTGATTTTTGTTTTGTATTGTTAACAATACATTGTTATGGTTGTGCATATGTTTAGGAAAATATAGTTAGTTAGTGTTTGACTTCCAACTATGTTGTATTGCTTATTACTTAATTAAGATATATAGAAGATAACTGCTTTTTAACAATTTCCTCCTCAGCATATTCGCTTGGGATTTATACCGAGAAGTATTGCTTTGCACCCCAGAACGGCACTCATGTTCAAAATTATGCGAAATTGCGCATATTTCCAAAACCACTCATGCGATTTGCACCAAAAACTAACAGACTTTGTATCCTCACAATGACAAATATTTTACACAAAGAAACATTGAAATCGATGCATTTTTACGAAGGAAAAAAAGTGAACGAAACAAATAGCAACTTCACAACCACTGATCCGATTGGCATCAAAATCAACAGACATGGAGTCCTCGTTGAGACGAACAGTGCATTTTTGCAGAACTTTTCGCGAGTGAAGAAAATTGTACAGACAGACAAACGGACGCACGCACAGCATGACCATGGAGAAACTATTGTTCTGTATCTGTTAAGAGTAGTAGGTACATTACTGAATCTTATCTTCAGAACCCCTTTCTCTCCCCCTCACACTATACCACACTGCCAACTTTCTCTTTCTCTCCCTCACACTATACCACACTGCCAACTTTCTCTTTTTCTCCCTCACACTATACCACACTGCCAACTTTCTCTTTTTCTCCCTCACACTATACCACACTGCCAACTATCTCTTTTTCTCCCTCACACTATACCACACTGCCAACTTTCTCTTTTTCTCCCTCACACTATACCACACTGCCAACTATCTCTTTTTCTCCCTCACACTATACCACACTGCCAACTTTCTCTTTTTCTCCCTCACACTATACCACACTGCCAACTATCTCTTTTTCTCCCTCACACTATACCACACTGCCAACTTTCTCTTTCTCTCCCTCACACTATACCACACTGCCAACTTTCTCTTTTTCTCCCTCACACTATACCACACTGCCAACTTTCTCTTTTTCTCCCTCACACTATACCACACTGCCAACTTTCTCTTTTTCTCCCTCACACTATACCTCTGTATGTATAAAGTTCTACTTGTTGCAGTAAAAGAGTTTTGGTAAACTACATGAATTTCATATAATACTTTTTCCACATATTTAATCGAAATAAGATTATTGGTCTAATAAAACAAATTAACAATTAATAAGGCTTGAAGCCCATTTCATTGACGAACAATATGTTTTTTAAATTAAAGTTTTTTGTTTTGTTCTTCTAATAAGTATTCAAATAATATTATGAAAAGGACTCCATGTCTCGGAGCAGAAAATGGAGGAAAAAAAAATTAAATTTACCCCATTCTTTAAACTGAACATTTAAAATTTAAACTTTTACAACGAAAATTAAGGAATAATTAACTGCTTAAAACCCTTTTAATTATGCTAATTTTATAGGTCCTAATGTAATTTAATTATCAACTCCTAAAATTCTCAGAATTCATAAAATATTCTCATAATTTTACATTTTTTTATGCTAACATAAACGTATTCAATTTCATTCCGGTGGGAGAATTCCTTCATTATTCAAGGACGTACTATATAAAAAAACATATCTATATATAGTACAATCTTATATATTTTATTTATTTCCAAGTATAATTTAAAATATTTAGGCATCTTGTGTACACATCTGCTCAGTAGATGAAGCGGCTGGTCAGGCCCCTGCACTTGATTATTCTATAATATTTGTGCATTAGACGTTTGAACTTGCTCCATCTATAAAACGCACAAAACATGTCCTCAGTTTTACAAAGTATAGGAAATGTTATGTAATCGACCAGAAATTCGATGTTGTTTTTATTAGAATTTCATGTTTTCCACCCCCTGATTCCAAAAATAAAATAAAAATGGCGTCTGTGCGTCTTTGTGTGTGGCTGTGAACCCGATAACTCGCGATATAATGAATGTATCAACACAAAATTTTATATTTATATTCAGAAAGAACTCTTCGGCAAATCTTCCAGAGGTGTCCACTTTTTCAACCATATTCCTTGGAGATTTCACAGCTGGAAGTTTTGCCGAAAATATGAAATAATTTACTGCTCTACAAATTTATTATGAATCTTGTTTTTTTAAATGTATTTATAATAAGATATTTACAACTGTAAAAGCACACAACTAGCAAATTCAACTAGCAACACTCCCTAAAACACTGAGTGACACTCACTCATCGATGTCGCAGCTGCTATTTAGGAGAGCTCTTTCAGGATTTAGGGGAAGTGTGGCGGAGTGAAGGTCACAGATTAGAGGATTATTGTGCAAACTAAAGGAGAAATAGAATGAGTTTAACAACTTGGGTGATGAAGGGAAATTTCAGATCTGTATGAAAGTTTTTGTTGGCGACATAATAAGGAGCATTGGCCAAGGGGTTTGGATTGAAGGGATTGGATGCCTTTGCATAACCCAAAGTCAAGTCTGTATAGGTTTTAGTAATATTCGTTTTGTTTTGAGAGATAATCTAGATATCTGCTCAAATAGTCTCTGTTAAAATCTTTTTGGTGTGCGCTCCAGGTAATTATTTTGTCAAGTAGGAGGCCTAGGTAGCGGACTTGCTATGAGACTGAAATATAATTGTTTCAACTGCAACGTTTTAAAGGGGCTTGTTGAGGAGCCCTGTTTTTTGTAACCTAATTCGAGCTCACATCTTGGGAAGCCCGTATTTGGATTGCATAGGTTTAGCGCTAGCAATCAAGTTTCAAGTGAAATTTAAATGTGGATTAGCCGAGAGAAGCGGCCTGTGGCTACTATGTATAGCTTTATATAGCAGGTCCTAGAACATGGCCACCCTGTCTGCCCTAATCCAAGCTCGTGTAGGAATTAATCCACTTACTCCACACCCCCCTCAGGGCTTAACTCACCTAAATACTAATTCAACTTTCCCACCCCCGGCCTGGCACCACTGCTTCTCCAAACCCGTGTTCCTGAGCTCGCTCTCTCTCTCTCTCTCTCTCTCTCTCTACTTCCTTGAGCACCTTTCCAGTCTCGGAAAGAGTTTTCCAGGGGAAAAGGCGAAAAGGGTAACCGGGGGATATCTTTATTTAAGTCAACTTTCTTCTGTACTTCAATTTTGGGCAAATAGTTATTTATTGAAGAAAAAATCCGAGAATAAATCAAGGATCTATCTACGCAACTACGCCTTGACGGCTGCCCATTTAAATATTCGTTGTGACTTAGGGATGAAATATCGTCGTAAAGAAGACATCTCTGTCAGAGTAAATACATGAACTTACTGTTGAACGCTTCAATACCTTCAATTCGATATTCTTGTATTTTGGAGGAAATCAGAGGATATGAATTTGACGCCTATCTCTGATATTCTTCCTGCTGTCAGCCACCTTGCCTGTCCTAATCCAACCCCGTGTAGGAATTAATCCACTTACTCCTTCTAGCTCAGGGCTTAACTCACCTAAATCCTAATTCAACTTTCCTCCCCACCCCTCGCCTGGCTCAACTTCTTCTCCGTTAGTTCCTTCCTCGCTATCCGTGACTGGCTCCCTCCCCACTTTCCTTGGCACCTTTCCCCCTCCAGTCTCTAAAAAATTAATGGAAACTTCTCAAGTGTTTTCCTTGGGAAAAGGAGGGCGCGGGAAAGGCTAACCTCAGTCCCCGGGGACCATTAGAGTTTCAAGTGTGTTTTCCCAGTTGCCCTCCTACCTTTTAAAATTTCTAAATATAAAGTGTTTTGACTTTTAGCTTCTTAAATTCCCTCCAAATTCTCTCTCTACTTTTCGCAAGATTACATTTTTCACTGAATTTTGTATCTTTCATTATTACTGACGTTTTCATAGCAAATTGCATACACAAGAATCCATCTCTTTTGGTCACATTTAAATCCATATCATGTATGTTTCAAACACTTTCATATGACGCCTGTATGTATGACTGCATCGTCATCTAAGACTTGGAATGGATGAAACCCTAGGTCTTTATACAAATAATAGCTCGAATTTTGTATTCCACTTAGGTATATCTACGTGAAATTCACTTGCATTTGGCGACGTATGGAGTACTGTCAACTCTAAACAGAGGAACCACAACAGTATTGAGGGCGCCGGTAGCTCAGAAGTAGCGTGCTAGCCTACTGAGCTCAAGATCGCAGGTTCGAAACCCGGCCGAGGTCCTTATGTTTTTTATCTAAGAAGTGATAAAACTTTGAGCACCCCGTCCTTCGGATGGGACGTTATGCGGTGGCCCCGAGCCTGTGCGATGTTAAGTACTCATTAAACACCCCTATCCTAGGTAGGCAAAATTTAGTACTCCCACAGTCGGGGTCATGTCCACCAGAGTGACGAAAGAGCGCTCTGGTAGTAGGCGATATGATCTCGTAGCCCGGGCATGAGTCATAATAACTAACTACAGTAAAGTACTGCAATGTATCTGCTCCCCACATGGGCCAAATTGAAAGTTAGTACTTACTGGGCATATAACATATGCATATTATGTGACCACCGCAGAAATGGCGGTATACTACTGAAGATGACACTGTAGTGATTGAATAATCGTTCTGGTTATAAAAAAAAAACAATGTGAAGACAGCTGCTTTTATCATCTGACCTTTGTGCAGTTCCGTTCCACAAATGGAAAGCTCCGACTGTCTGTCGTAGTTTTATAAGTTTTGTACCGTTTAACCTTGAAAGCGAAAATTTCACATATCTCAAACGTGATCGTCTCAATAATATTTCTGAATCAACCAAAAAGGCGAATTTTATTAGTAATCATTAAACGCCTGACCCCCTCAATTTTATTTTATTTTAGATGTATATATTTTAATTTAAGTTTCTAAAACAACTCCTTATTATAATTATCTGAGAGTTGTTTGTATATTGTGAGAGATGTATCACTTCAACCTACCAGAAGACACGGACTCGCCATAATTCTTTTCTGGCAGTCTTCCTGAGGCGTGCTTCTCGCCTGATTCTCCGTTCATGATGCATCTTGCAGTTCTCTGCCCCAGATGCAGTGGACCCTGCTCTACCTGAGTGAAAGACATTTGTTTTTATAATTATACTGCAGGAGCGGACTTAGATGTAATTATTGTTGTCAATGAGAGAAGGTTTTGAGAGCTATGTTTATGTGATATTTATCTTTCAACAATTATTAATAGAGAAATTTATATTATTTACGCAGATAGTGGAGAGCTCTGCGCATGCGGCAAGTCTACGAAAACTGGTATATCAACAAGAAGAAATGTCTATTCTCAACCAAATTGCTCTCATATTAATTTAGTTTATTTTTATTCATTGTATAATTAATTTTATGGTCTCTATTTTTGAGGTATTTCTTGATTATATTAATGTTATTTCCAACATTCTTGTTACCATTAAAAATACCCTGTGGGTCAGTGTGAGTAGTACAAACATGTTTTGTTTATGAAGCCACTCGGGAGAATAAATTATTTGCTATATTAGAATATTTATAATTGTTTTATTTATTTTATTTTTACCCTTTTTATTAACATTTCAGAGAAAAAAGATCAAATTCCAGGTAAGGTATATTGTTAATCCAGACGACCTAGTAAAGTACAATATATCAAACAATGAATCCATTATATTTAAAAAATAAGTGATGTGGTCATTACAGGGACTTCTTATACCAACTGCGCTTACCGATCACTCTCACTCTCTCCCCCTCTCTCATCTCAAAATCATTTCATCCTGGCATTACTACGTATAAGAAGGTATTGAATGACTTTCTTAAACCCAGTAATGCCAGAAAGAGAAGGGAAAGAGAGTGTGATCTGTTAGCGTGGTATAAGAAAGTCCTGTAAATGAGAGGGAAAAAATTGTAAGAGGGCATGGAATTGTTATGGCGAGGCCCGACTCACACATTTCTTTTCTCACAACACAAAATACTGCTTTCTCTGAGCATAGTTTTCATCTTGTGGGTTGAATTTATGCATCGAGTGGCCAGAATGTCTGTTTTTTTTTTCTCTAAGATTCTGCCCATTCTTGGTAATCTGCAAGGCTGCCTAATCAAAAAGAGGCCTGAAGGGGTAATAGCCTGAAAGGGTCTCGGCCGAGATAAGGCCAGTAATACGGGCAAAGGAGCTTAAGGAGCGATAAATCCTTATTGTGCTCACTAAGGTAATAGAGCATCTGCTTTTCTTGAGTCCGTAGGTAATAAGATCGAAGAAGGGACAACAAGAAAATAAGGTGAAGGGCAAGGAAGTACAGAGTTAAATTAAAGAATAAAAAAATTGTGGAATAAAAAATTAAAATAGATCAAACGCGACTCCTTTTGCACATAAAGGGTTCCTTAGAAGAGGACATTATTCAAAAATGTATTTAATTAAAAATGCTGACTAAGAAAGACAACTGCAATGCCAAAATTAATATAATTTATCCTCTATTAAAGATTAAAAACATTATAACACAAAAAATAAATAAGCAAAGCTATTCCATAAAAAAAAAAGTTACCGATTTCGGCATTATGTAAGGAACAAATTTGAAATGGAGAACAAAATTGAAGTGTGCGACGTGCAAACAGTTGTATACTTGACGACGTTTTAAAGAACATACGACTGAAATAAGGAACCAAGGCAAATAACTATCTGTAAAGGAGGCCCTACGCTGGAAATTCTTAGCCAGTGCCAGGCTCAAGCCCCCGAAGCCAATAAGGCCCCGCTTACGAAGTCCAGTCATCGTAAACAGGCGGCTCTTCGTCTACTGTATTAAGTGTAACTCTATTTCATTGTAGAAATATTTTTATGTTTATTTTGAAAAGATATTATGAATAATTCCAAATAGAATTGGAAAAATACAGTTTCTTTTTTATTGATCCGATAACCGACCATCAACCAGATTTCAGAAGAGGCACTTCGATCGCTTTGTTGACAACGCCTTTACTAGATATAAGATACGAGTATATTGTGGGCCGAAGAAGGAAAGTGCCCCGAAATATTGTTAAACCAAGTTGAAACACCTTTACAAAAACATTCTCCATTTTTTTCATATTCATTTCATATAATTGTATAAATCAATTACTATAAATATTTTAAAAATCTATAAATATAGGGGGAATTCGATGAAAGACAAGGAGCGCTTTTCTAAAAAAGAAGCCTAAGAGTCCCAAAACTGCAGATTCGCCACTGTTCATAGCTATTCTTTTGTATTCATTATGAAGCTATGAATTTTGGCGAAAAGCGGATCGTGAACTTTTATTCTAATTATTCAGGAGAGGGGAGCATGTGTTGAAATTCAAATGTACAAAGCTCAAGATACTACCAAAAAGAAAGCGAAAATTAATAAATGAATCACTCAAATTGTGTACAGTATCGAACAACAGCCTGACCTTTTATCGAACTACAGCCCGGCCTTTTATCCAACTACAGCCCGGCCTTTTATCCAACTACAGCCCGGCCTTTTAAGTACATTATCATGTTCAAAGAGAAGAATTTATTTTCGTTTTTATTCGGCAGAGAAAAACACTTATCATATCATATGAAATTTAAATTAATTCTGCAGTTTTATTTGCAACATTTTCCTTTTGATTGCAGCTTGGTTCGGCTACATGCCTCCAATTGATTTGATGTTTTATTTGATGTTTGCTCCCTACTATACCTACATCAAATCAAATATCGGAAAAATATATTGAAGATATAAAAAGTTACCGGCAATGTACTTCCTCAGAACGAAATAATCATTTAACTTGTCGCTCTTCATCTAAAACAAATCAATTCGGGCTAAAGATGAATAATTGACTTACATAGGGACTTCTGAATCCTCACAGTCAGGTACGAATTTCATGTCGATTGATTCATTTCATCGGCAGTTTTTGGGTTTTTTGTGTTGAGTGTGCTGATGCCTCCCTCATCTCGCCTTATCATTCAGGCTTCCAAGAGAATTTGTATTCTTTTCGTTAGTCACTGATTTCATCCTTTCCCAAAGTGTGCCAGCTCCGACACAGCGCTCACGGTATATTGATCGTGCAGTGCCAAAACGCCCTATCGACTATAATTGTTGCCTGATTCCCGTTCTGTCCCTGCTGATACCTCCCTCCTCTTGCCTTGTCATTATGAAGCCAACAGCCAGGTTCGTCATTTGACACCTATTGTTGCCTGATTCCCATTCTGTCCCTGCTGATACCTCCCTCATCTTGCCTTGTCATTATGAAGCCAACAGCCAGGTTCGTCATTTGACACCTATTGTTGCCTGATTCCCATTCTGTCCCTGCTGATACCTCCCTCATCTTACCTTGTCATTATGAAGCCAACAGCCAGGTTCGCCATTTGACACCTATTGTTGCCTGATTCCCGCTCTGTCCCTGCTGATACCTCCCTCATCTTGCCTTGTCATTATGAAGCCAACAGCCAGGTTCGTCATTTGACACCTATTGTTGCCTGATTCCCATTCTGTCCCTGCTGATACCTCCCTCATCTTACCTTGTCATTATGAAGCCAACAGCCAGGTTCGCCATTTGACACCTATTGTTGCCTGATTCCCGCTCTGTCCCTGCTGATACCTCCCTCATCTTGCCTTGTCATTATGAAGCCAACAGCCAGGTTCGCCATTTGACACCTATTGTTGCCTGATTCCCGCTCTGTCCCTGCTGATACCTCCCTCATCTTGCCTTGTCATTATGAAGCCAACAGCCAGGTTCGCCCTTTGACACGTCCCTGCCCCCTATTGTCCCCCTATTAATACCCCACCTCCATTGATGGAAGAACGTCACCACCGTCTTGTCTTTGTCCCATTGTGCCTCCTTTGACAGGCCACCCACCCACCTCCAACACTGTTTGCTTCTCACTGTCCAAACACCCCATGAATCATAGCAATAACTAATTAATCTCACGTTTTCTAATATCTGTTTGATTTATAGGACTCATCCGTCATAGATGACACTAAACAACCTTCTGGTTTTCAGGTCCTCAAATGAAATGTGGGTCGTGTTGATATCAAAAAATGGGCCTTCTAGATTACTTGTCTGCAATTGTCTTTTACACAGATGTAGTAAACCACTCTGATATTATATGTGATAGTAAGATGTTGTGGGACGAGATTTCTAATAGAAATAAAAGACGTCTTCCCACTGTTTTATTTTATACCAGAACCGGTTTTCAACGCAACAGCGTCATCATCAGTGGTTCATCCCACCCATAACTGGCCAGTTATCTTCCAACCGCTGTGCTGTGTGGGTGGGATGAACCACTGATGATGACGCTGTTGCGTTGAAAACCGGTTCTGGTATAAAATAAAACAGTGGGAAGACAACGTCTTTTATTTCTATTACTCTGATATTATTTATTTTCAAAGAGTTTCCATCTCAAGGGACTTCAGTAACCTTCATAAAATCGTTGTACATCAAGTTTTTCAGTTAGGATACAACCGTCAGAGGATACACTCTTCAGTATTTGTTGGCTCATTAATCCAATTCCCAAGGATCTACAGTAATTCAGTTTGACATTGGCTTATTAGAATTATCATTTCTGACTGTAAACGGTCTGTGACAGCCTTCTATTAACCTGTCACTCGTTGTCGCCCGGCAATGATGGAACCCACTCTCCTTATTTGGGATGATACGTGAACATTTGGGTTTATGAATTTCAGGTTCGATTCAATCTGCCTCTATCCAATTTAAACATATTCTTCCATCACTCCCCTTCTTGCTTCATACGTCCACCCAATGCTACCCGCTCTCCTATTGGCCATAATAAGTGTTCATTCAGCAAGACTTTCCGTCATTGGGCCTGAAGCTGTCAAAAATTAGCTTGTAAGAAGCGGGTTCTATATTTGACAATAAAATCCTTTGTTCTTTCACATATCATGCGCACAAAATGTTGCACCTTGTTGCTTCACTAAAAGTTGTGCTTTACACTGTCCAGTTTGTTCCACATCTGTTTCGACCATTTTATCAAAGTTTGGTTCATTGCAATTTGTTTTCTTATTCGCCATTCTTGTGTGAGAGAGCACCTGAGGCGGGAAGACTCGCGCAGTTGAAGTTGGAGCATCATGCTTGGGATATGGATCACAGGATTCGAGATCTTCACACGGCTGGTAGCTCTATTTCCATGAATTTCTGGAGATCAAGAGAAATATTTTTGCAATAGCCACTGTCTGTATTATTTTAAATATATTTATCTATGAAAATGTTATTAGTTTTTCAAATTATTAGTATCTACTATGTCTATATCTATATCTTTTGGCCTTAGCGATGACAACAAATCATTCAAGAAAATACATTTTATTTCTACCTAAGTAATTTAGGGTAGGCAAAATGTAGGACTCCCACAGTAGAGTCGGGCTCATGTCCACCAGAGTGACGAAAGAGCGCTCTGGTAGTAGGCGATATGACCTCGTTGTTAAAGCCCGGGCATGAGTCATAAAACCTAACCTAACCTATCTAAGTTTTTTGTGCATGTAAACATTTTTATTGATTGTAATTTTTTACCTGTCAAATGAAGCACTGGAGATGTTCCAATGTGACCCTCCCATTGTCTGAAATATATAAATTGTGTATTCTAAAATAGTTATATATATATATATATACTATATATATATATATATACTTCTACTGTATATATACTTCCAAATAATTAACAATGGTTAAAAAAATTTCCCAAAAAATTATTCCAAAAGTTTCAGGAAGATTTTGAAATATTAATTTAGAGAATTTGCCAGTCATAAAGTTTACTATAATTTAACTCGATCACCCCTCAACAGTTTTTGCTTCTTTTTTTGTTCGTATCTTTTCTTAAAAGTTAATCTGAATTTTAAATAACTTTACTCTTGGTTCTTTGCCTAATATTCTTATGAATAAAAGAATGAGGACGCTCTTTGTTTTATGCCAATATAATGCGACAAGCTTTCTTTTGTTTGTCTGCCTGTTATACTTTTTTGGGTTTAAAAAAGGATTTTTTAAAGTTACTCCTTTCTCTTATGGTCTAGTCATTTTATTTTTATTTTTAAAAAATATCTGTTCAAAATTGAAATAGTACAAATTTCTGTCGTCGTTCTCCACTCCTGTCTTACCATATGCATATGATCTCTTCTTTGAAAGAAACAGACTTTCTTAATGAAAACTAGTATGATTTCATACAGGAGACTTGTTAAAAATTTTAAATTTTGTCAGACAAGAAACTGGGGAACATGTTTACCTGTTTAATTATTTTTTGCAATATGACGTAGAGATATAAACGGCAGTCAAGCAGGGAATCGAACTGAAAAGATTTTTCACTCGAAATGAAGAGGTAAATTAACATATAAATCGAGGGCGCCGGTAGCTCAATGGTAAGCGTGCTTGACTTCTGAGCTCAAGGTTGTGGGTTCGTAGCCCGACCGAGGCCCTTAGTTTATTTTATCTGGGAGGTAAAATAAACTTAAGCACGCCGTCCTTCGGATGGGACGTTAAGCGATGGTCCCGAGCCTGTACGATGTCAGGTACTCGTTAAAGACCCCTACCCTAGATGAATAAAAAATTTAGGGTAGGCAAAATTTAGGACTCCCACAGTAGAGTCGGGCTCACGTCCACCAGAGTGACGAAAGAGCGCTCTGGTAGTACGCGATATGACCTCGTAGTTAAAGCCCGGGCATGAGTCATAAAACCTAACCTAACATATAAATAAATATAATGCAACATTAAAAAATAAAATAATTAGTTATAATAATGAATCTTGGAAAGTGTTATGCACACAATTAATATTGTTAATTGACTAAAATATTATTGTTAATTGAGATCGTAATTGCATCAAAACAATCATTATATCAATCTTATTTAAATTTTATAGATACTGGGGATGGGCATGGAGTCTATATTTTAAAATGTTGTGATGCAATACAGCAGAAATCTCCTTGAACATAGCAAATTTGGCATACACTTAAATAAATATAGTCATGTCAGGGTATAATTAATATGTGAATAATTAGTGAACTAGCCAATTTAAACACAAATTAAAATTTACTTCATCCCTTTAAAAATGTTTGATATATTCATGGATGCCATTAGGTTTTTTCAGGGTGGGCAAGGTGGAATCAAAAACCCATTACTGACCGGATATTCAAAGAAAATTGCCCCTTTTCTGTTTCAAATCCAATAAAATCATTTTGTACAACTTTTTTTACCATCTAAGCTATACCGTGAATCATGAATACTTCGGAATTACTTGTTAAAATTGTACAATTGTGATGTAGCAGTTTGATTTGAGTCTGGACAATAATTTTAAGTGAATATTTTGGTTACCGTCACCAATAATAGGTTTGGACGGAATTCTGTATGCTAATATAATGAGAGAATTGTTTAGCCTACTGTATGGCTTTAATTAATTATTAATTTTTTCTTATTTACATTTCTTGTATGTTTTTTTATTTTATTTAGGGCTTACTGATATTTTATTTTATTGTTTCTTTTCTTTTTGAATTTTTACATAGTTGTTTTTAGAGGATCGCGGTCTCGAATTAAAATTTATTTATATTTCATTTCAGACAGTCCCAATTCAGTTAGCATTTGACCAACGATTCATAGAATATTTCTAGGTTTTAGAAATCCTTTCCAGGAGATTGGTGAGTCGGATAGTCAGCTGTTCTACGAATTAAGTTACTGTACGGTTACTATGTAGTAAGTTAGTATGTATTTACGATATCCATGGCCCCGAGAAGGAGTTCTATCTACGAAATAAAACTCAATCCCGGACGGGATTCGAGCCCGCAAACTATGGTGAGACCATGCGACCAAAGCCCTACACTCTAGCCCGCACGGCCACCATGGCTCCCATGTAAATAGTTGCTTTTAATGTTTACTTGATCCAGTTTTTTATTATAATTTAGTGAATTGACATTTTAAAAAGTAATGTTATTTATTGTGGCCTCTGGTGGTTTTTGTTAATAACATTTTTGTGTTTTCTCCTCACATTTTGAGTTTGTCAAGTTTTTTTTTGGACTGACAGTGTCATTAAGTACGTACAATTTGAAAATAATCAATAAATAGGTACTCAGTGTACTGTGGATTATTTATTATGAGTGACAAGTAGAAGATGGAAGTTGGTAACACTGTTTTCCTTCTCAAAACTCTTGGGTTGATATATAACCAATAGTTAGAAGTATTATAGCGTGTGAAAGTTTGAAGTAAGCGCCCATAACATGGATATCTCTCATCAACTCCTTTATTTATGTCGAACACTTTCCGGCCATACTTGAATCTTTGACACGCTATTATTTATATGCATTTGAACATATCTCCCTCAGATTTGATTGAAAATCGTCACTAGCTTTTCTGAAGTCTCTCACTCTATACTCTCAACTGCGTCAAAAATAATAAATTTATAAAAAAAAAAAAAAAGGACTTTCTTATACCTACCACGCTTTTACCCATTACCTACTCTCTTCTCCCTTCCCTCCCCCAAAATCATTACATACTGGCGTTATTGGTTCTATGGAAGTAACGTGTCAGCTGTTTTCTTTGTTTCATTGTTCTGCGAAATTCGAGTGACTTTCTTGTGTCCCATAACGCCCATATGAAATAATGAGGTGGGAGGGGGAAAAGGAGTGACCATAGTTTATATAAGAATGTCCTATCATCATATATATATATATATATATATATATATATATAAGGACACAAAATGTATATAAATACATGAAATGGCCAAAAATAAAATTATTCAGATCGTAACAATACAATTTAAAATAAAATAACTAAACAATTTCATACTAACTTTATGAGGTTATATCTTGTGAACTAATATTTGGGGAAAGTGTTTGTTGTGCGAACTCAGAAGAAAAACTTCTGACTAGAATACTGAAAAAAATATATATATGTCAAAAGAAAATAACTATATTGAAAATCAATTTTACCAATTTAAACTTGAGATTTTTTAACTTTTGAATACAAAGTGTAAAATTTTGATGTTTGTTGCGGTTTAGAAGTCATTGCAAAGTTGTCCGTCTTTTTTGACACACCCAAAACAAGATTTAATAAAATTCCAAACATTCAATTCAAACCTAATAATGGTGATGGTTTCCAAAATATTCACTTAAAATTATTGTGAACACTCAAATCAAATTGCTATTGTTCTCCATTCATTGTTTGTTCAGATTTCGTTCTAAAACAAAATGCGACTAGTCCATCTTTCGTGTATTTATTCACTATTTAAGTTATTTCACTTCTAACAGCTGTTTTTATAAAAATAAATATAATTAATTTTATTATAATATTATAGTAACTTAGTATTTTTGTTATTGTTATTAGTATTAATTTTCTGGTTATTGCTGTATA
Organism: Aradus depressus; assembly: GCA_963662175.1. Lineage (NCBI taxonomy): Eukaryota > Metazoa > Arthropoda > Insecta > Hemiptera > Aradidae > Aradus > Aradus depressus. The sequence continues at coordinate 63,947,072 of OY759215.1, read as the reverse complement.
CGTTTTACCTCCATTTTATAATTTCACCTCTTGATCTCTTATGTTAACTTCGCAATATTTCATAAGTTACAAAATTATATGGTCTATAATTATTTATTTATTTCAACTTTCTTTCGTATCATTTATTACATAAATTATTGTCTATAAATTTAATTTACTACTATCATTATTTCTTTCAAATTTTATTATTGTTGTTAATACTATTATTTCTGTTCAACTTTATTATATTATTATAATTTCTTGTATATTCCATACCTACTTAATCATTGTTATTCTTTCACCGAGATAATGTAAATATAAATGTATGTATTTATCTTTTTAACATACTGTAAACGTATTGGTATAATTATACTTAACAAATTGTTGATTGTGTAAAATGGGTTCAATACCATCAATAAAGATTATTATTATTATTATTAACTTATCCATTAAAGTGGACATTTTTATTTTGCTTAAATCCCTATATCCCTCTATGAACGGCGAAGAGGTTTGTCAATCCCTAACATGTAAGTATTAACAGATAATATATTATATTAATAATCTTAGTGTGTAAATTTTTTTCAAATCACAATATATATTGTTAGAAACCGACAACTGCATCACCAACCGTACCAACCCGAGAAGGTTCTAGCTAAGCTTGGATTTCGGTGCCTCCTGAAACATACCTTCTTTTTTGCTGCAATCGATTAGGGGAGCAACCTTGAAGGCGTGGGGCAGAAGGTACGCCATTCTTTTTTCTGCTACTGCTTTGTTATGTTGTGTGAAAAAATACACTTTTTGTCTTAGTGAAGTTTATTTATAATTCCTGTCATTTTATTAATTTTTTAACTAACAATATATATACTTATATCTTACATCACAATATGTGTTACACGCGTCGAGGCTTTCCCAATAGATACGTATATATACGTGTATACATTCCTCACTTTAGTCTAGAATGACTCCACTACACCAGGAAGCGTCTTCTTGATATTAGTTTGAAAATTCACTGCTTTTTTGTGTTCTACCCGGAATTTGGGGCAACTCTATGTGTTTCTTAAACTTCTCTGGGATGTTCCACTGTTGGTTGTTTCCGGCATTTTTTTCCAGAGGTGTCTTCTTATTTTTTTGGACGATATTTCGGGACACTTACACACGATTCGTTCATAGTGATCAGAAGAAGGGACGTGTTAGTGTCCCGAAATATCGTCCAAAAAAATAAGAAGACACCTCTGGAAAAAAATGCCGGAAACAACCAACAACTTTCTATCTCAACAATTCTTTTTTTTTTATTAACTGTTTTATTTTTTACCAACTTTTGTATCAAGTGGCATATTCCAATCAAATTCTGAACATTTCCTTCAAATGTCAGATGTACCGCTATCGACTATTTGGACTGACTGTGGAGAGAGATACTCAAAGAAAGTTCCTTTAGAAATTCGCCTCCTCCTAACCTTTTTCTTCCCTTTCCTATTCACAGAGATATGATCCAAAGGATATTGGCTCTGGTTTTGTTGGGGTCCTGTGCCTGTCCTACGGTGAGGTTGGCCCAAGGGACCTCCCTCTCTTTGTAGCCATCCCTTCTTGTACACTTCCATTCTGAGACACTCCCCAGTCTTTCATCCTCCAACTGACATTTGGCTCAACTTACATTTTATTTCCTCTTTTTAAACTGAGTTGAAGAAGAAATGCTGTCAGGCGGGTATTTTCATATTTTTTTTTTGAAAATCTGATTTTGTAATATTTTAAGCTATACTTTAAGTAAATAGTATCTTTTTTTACATTAAAATTGTAAGAGGAGGCTGCCTATTTTTTATTTTTATTTTTTTTTTAGATTTATTTGGTTTTATCCGTTTCAGGTTAAACGAAGAACATGGTTGTTTCATGGAAAAATAGCTCAACAAATTTGAGCCAAACTTCATATTTTGAACCTGCGTATTCAGGAACTACATTTTGGATACATACGATTTCAAAATCATTCAATAGAGGGCTGGTTATTTCATGTCCTTTTAGTTACTGTTGGCCTTTCGTCAAAGTTACTGAATCAATATGAAAGACAATTTCATTTAAAACTTTTTTTTTAAATAATTCTTTTCGTTACAGTTCGAAATAATTGTAGCGTTTCCGAGTATTTTACTTATATACCTTTTTTACAAAGACGGGAAGCAGTGAGGTGGGGAAGAAGAGCAGTGATGGAAAGGGGAGGGACGCTCTCGCTCACCTGCTCAGCCGAGCCTTCTCATTTATGCGTTTTCTCCCACCCACCCAAAATATTCTGTCTCAGTGTTTACTGTTTACCTCCGTTATATTTTCTGGTAAAGATCATTTAATTTTCATAACAACTATTAAAGTATTTTCCACATCCTAAGAAATATAGGGAAGAAGAAAATCAATTTATTTGGTCCAACACAACAAGTTTCTCATTATAAAATATTTCATGTTCCACGACACCCTAAATTCAATAATGCAAAAATAAATTATCATTTTTGTGAGTCTGTGGATATGGTAACTCCCGTCAGAATGAATATATCAACACGAAATTTTATAGGTAAATTCAAACATGAATACGACACCCAACGAAAGTCCATAAGATACCTAACGTCCTACAGATTTTCAACCATGTCGAGGAAAGAAAAATAAGGGCTCGGAGGGAGAGCGGAAACCCAATTTACTACAAATAATGAATGCTGGAGAACTTCATTGCCCTTTCTTATACAGAAAACATATTTTGTTGGGGTGGACCCAGGGGACTTAGCTTACAGAACATCTCTTGTCTTGAGACACTCCCCCGTCTGTCAACCTTCAACTGACATTTGGCTGACTCAACTCAAATTTCATTTTTAATGGGATGGGTTTCTTGTCTCTAAGCCAAGTTGAAAGGGAAATCCTAACTGTAACGGATCCCAAGGGATGCCATCCTTATCTAGGTTACAGAATTTTGTACTTGAAACCTAAGGTGAGCGGATATTTACGGGCTTTCTGTTTCACCTGTATCCCACTTTTGTTCTTCTCTCCTCATCCTGCACTACTCTAAGAGAAAAAATGCATTTTAATGAGAATAAATTAGTTGTTTTGACTTCTCAGTTTATATTATAGTTGTTTTCATCAAAGAAGGGATTATGGGTGTCTTAACACAAAAACTGTAATAACTGAATTGTAACAGGAATTTTAATATGTAAATTCAACAAACAACAAATTGGCCTTTGGTCTCCCCAAAATATATATTTATATTATTGTTGTTAACGCCTGGCCATTACTGAGAAGTCATCAAACTATATAAATAGATCTATTTCAGTGTTTGTTTTTCCAGCTCAAGTTTTCATTATCAACTAAGTTTTCTCGCTCTATCTAACTTAACCTTTCTCTTTAAATTAAGATTGATATATGTAACTCCCGATAGAATGAGTTAATCGACACGAAATTTTAGGTATGTATCTAGAACCCTATAAGGACGACACCTATTGATTTTCAGCCAAATTGGCCAAAGGAAAAGAAGGGATTATGGGTGGGTTAACACAAACATTGTAATAACACGAAATTTCATATGTAAATTCAAAACTCCACAAGAAAGACATCTATTAGTTTTGCCGAAGAGAAGGGGAGATCAGAGGAGGTGGGTTCGACCCAACAACACTAATAATTGCCGGTTTAGTGAATGTATGGATACAACATTAGTATGAAGAATCAGAAGCCACTATGTAAGTCAAATATTGATTCTTAGCTCAAATAATGGTTTTGAAAAATAGGGTGAAAAATAGATTAATTGATGGGGAAGTACAGATTCACCGACAAGTTGTGCACAGTAAGTCATATAAATGTGAGGGATGAAAGTACACACATTGGAATGACCCGTACCTTAATTAAAGAGAGGCAGTTTTCTCCTTGGTCCAGCCCCGGGTCCCATTAACACACAATGCCTCTCACCCCTATATACCCTCTCTGGCTGTCCTCCATAGCTATTGCGTTCATCCCCTAATAGCACCCAGCACCCCCCTCATTGCATTGTGAATACTAAAAACCCCCACATCCCCTCGTTGGTCCTCTTCTATACGCTAATCACATCAATGAAAACCACTTAATCCCCACCCTCCGCCCCTTTAATGGCTAATAACTAATTTTGTTAGGATCATATTACCAGTAAGGTCTTCAGATGATCTTTACTACCAATGGGATTATCGTTTAAAAACTGGGAAAGCACACATCCATTGGCGTAGCCAAGGGGGAAGGGCCCGTGTTCCCCTCCCCCTTAAATTGTTTTAGAAGTTAGAAGAAATTAAATTATAAAGAAAATAAGTGATGACGTCAACAAACAAGCTACAGTTCATGTACTGCACCCCCCTCTTACCCCCTTTAGGTATTGTTTACCGGAGTGAATGGGCGTTCTAATAAGGGGCTCTGATGTAAAAACGTGGTGGGTATATAGAAAGTCAGATATGATCTCATCAGTTATTTTATAATCATTTATGTCGTTGAAGCATATCGTTTTTAACAATAATAATAATAATTTTTTTTTCGTTAAATCATAACATGTAATTGGAAACGTCATACAATGTTGTTCATCAAAATATCTGCAGTTTCTGGGATTTTTGAGTAGATTCTGCTGAAAATTATTAAGTGTCATCCTTTGTGGGTTTTTGAATTTACATATGAAATTTTGTTTTGATACATTTATTATAAAAGCAGTTATTAAGGTTTTTGAATTCCACCCCTTCCTTTTGGGGAAAAATCTATATGTTTTGTACTTACGGAGTTTTGATCAAACATATAAAACATCGTGTCAATATACTCATTGTTAAGCCTCCCTCTTAATCCTCCCCCCTCACCCCTTTGGTCGAGTAAGCTGAAAATCACAGATAGACAGTAATTTTTTTTTATGTGGATAGATATCTTATGAACTTTCAATGGGGGTCGTAAATGGGTGTTGTCATTAAACGGGAATTTAGTAAAAAATACAATGGAGATAGAGCCTGTACGATGTCAGGTACTCGTTAAAGACCCCTACCTTAGGTGAATAAAAATTTAGGGTAGACAAAATTTAGGACTCCCACAGTAAAGTCGGGCTCATGTCCAGAGTGACAAAAGAGCATTCTGGTAGTAGGCGATATGACCTCATTGTTAAAGCCCGGGCATGAGTCATAAAACCTAACCTAACCTACAATGGAGATAATAATAAAAGAAAAGTGATACATAAATAGGAGAGGGGCTGGGAGGTGCGGCGTTGCCCGGACTGGTATTAGTTCTCGAATCAGTTGAGTTGCGATCAATATCAAATTATCTACCTGTTAATGTGATATTGTTACTGAGAGGATCAAATCACCTCTACCACTCAGATGTGTGTGTGGGCAGTATTTAGCAAGTTCTCTCTGGTACTATCATTGGCGTAGCCAGCATTATTCTCTGGGGGGGCGGCCGGTCAACCGAGATAATAAAACAATAGTTTACATTTCACAATCATATTTTTAGTTTAAGTTTAATTAAACTTAATAATTAATAATCACCAGACACAAAATATTAGTATTTTATAATAAAATAATCAACACAAAAAATCAACCATTAAAATTTTTATTAGTAGTCATCCAGTCTTATACAATAAGTAGTAAGTATCCTCTATTAAATAAGCGTTAATTATTTTTTTTTTTCAGCAAATCGGTCCAAAACGTTTCCAGTTGAAATTTATTTTTTACTATTTCATTCTCGTTCAGATGACAGCACTAAATGTATTATAAAAAACAATTATTTTCCCTTTTTACGGCTTTCATTGAATACATTCTAAAATATGCAGTTAGTCTTAATAGTCTTTTTATTTTAGGTAAACATTGCACCGCTGTGCGGAGTTTTTGGGAGAGATTTTAAAATTGCCGCGCATTTTTGTGACACGCACGACGATGCGTTCGGTAAACTGTCATACTTCGCCGATTGGCAGGATTCGATGGAGTCCAAACTTTAAGAAAGAGTAATTTCAATTTGAATAATGTATGACTGGGAACTGAAGTTTTCAATATCCTTGTCTTGACCGTAATGTTTGTCTATAGTGGAGTTGTCGTTATATATTATATATTTTTTAAATTAGGTACATTAGATCGCACTTTTCTGGGGGCACCGGGCATTCTGGGGAGGCGTGGCCACCCCTGCTAGGGGAGCTACGTCAACGGTAACTGTTGACGTACCTACCTCCACCTTTAAATTTCTTTTTATTCGTCAGTTTCCCCCAAAATGTATCTGTGTAGTATAGGGGAAGTAATGTAATCTGCCAAAATGTGATCTTGAGTTCTCACTAGAATTTTACGTCTAAAATCTTGTTGAATTATGGCAATATTCTTCCCCAGCTCAAATCATTTGTAATCAACAAAGTTTCTACTCTACCACTAAACTCTGCCAATTTGGATGAAAATCAATTGATTACTTAATTAGAGACTACTGAAATTCTTGAAGGGCCTGGCCGGGCTTCGAACCCTCGATATTGAGCTTAGTGAGCAAGTATGCAACCTCTGAGCCACTGGAGCCCTCAAAAAATAATTTATAAAAATACATTGTTTTATTATTTACAATTGATAATTTTTCTTTCCTTTTTTTTCAGGTAAGTCCCACTGATTGGTAGAAGGACAACTGACTGTCAGGTATTTACAGCGTATATTGATAATGATTAGTTTCGAATGTCTTAATATTTCTTTGAGAAGTTCAGTTTCGTTACGGAGAAGAGCTCTAGATCAATGAACAGATCCACTAATGGATTCCGAGGATTATATAGGGAATATTATCTGATGTAAAGGTGTCGGATGTAGATAGAAGTGATTAATTCAGGAGATCAAATGAATGGCGGGATACACTTCTTCATTTGCAGCTAACAGGCGTTCGAGGTTGCCTCATCATCAGCCATTTCACAAAAAAAAAGTCGGTGAATCACGGGTAATGCACTTCCCCAGAAGAATTAATCAACTTTTCGCTCCCCCTTCAAAACCAGTTGACTTATATAGAGGCTCCTATTTCCTCATAATAAATTTCATACATTCATACATCGATAAATTCATTACAACGGCAGTTATTATTAGAGTTTTCAAGTTAAGCCTCTAACCATAGGTAAAATAAACTTAAGCACGCCGTCCTTCGGTGAATGAAAATTTAGGGTAGGCAAAATTTAGGACTCCCACAGTAGAGTCGGGTTCATGTCCACCAGAGTGAAGAAAGAGCGCTCTGGTAGCAGGCGATATGACCTCGTAGTTAAAGCCCAGGCATGAGTCATAAAACCTAACCTAACCCTTAATCTTCTCCCCTAATCCTCCCCTTACCTTTGGTCGATTTGGCTGTAAATATGGTAATAGGTGTCGTCATTAGGGGTTCTGGATTTACATATAAAATTTCGTATCGATGCAGTAATTTTAACAGGAGTTATTGTGTTAACAGACGCACAGACACACAGGCTGAGATATATATATATAACATTTTTTTGCATTCACGTCGCATCAAAAATAAAAAATAATCGTCGATGAATCACTGTTAATGTACTTCCACATCACAAATTAATGCACTTAGTTTGCAATCTGCCTCCAAAACTAATTACCGATTGGGCTGAAACCAAGACTTACTTACGGACTTATGAATTGTTTTTTTTTTAAGTTTTGTGTCGATACATTCATTACATTGGCAGGTATGCCTAATTTTTGAACTGATATATTTCTGATCTCTCATCCTTTTCGGCCGTTTTCACTGGAAATTAATAGGCGTTGTTCTTATGGGGCTTTGAATTTACAGTTGAAATTTCGAATTTTTTGATAAGCCCCCCTAATCTCCCCTTTCCTTTGAGGCAGATAGTTGTGGCCAATTGCATAACTTTCTTTACTTGGGTGCGTTAACCCAGTATGAGTTAATAACTGAATATATTTGTATTCATTTCGAAGCCAGAGCTTTAACTATGAGGTCATATCGCCTACTACCAGAGCGTTCTTTTGCCACTCTGGTGGTCATGAGCCCGACTATAGTGTAGGGGGTCCTAAATTTTACGTAGGTACTCTAAATTTTTATTCACCTAGGGTAGGGGCCTTTATCGAGTATCTGTCATCGTACAGACTCGGTACCATCGCTTAACGTCTCATCCGAAGGACGGCATGTTCAAAGTTTTTTCACCTCCCAGATTAAACAACCTACGGGCCTTGGCCTGGTTTTGAACCCGTGATCTTGAGCTCTGTAAGCAAGCACGCCATCTCTGATCTATTGGCACCCCTCTTTTATTTTGAAGATGTTATTATATTCTTCTTTCACAACACTCCAGGTGGTGGGGTGGATAGCACGTCTTTCTACCAACCGTCACGTCCTGGGTTAGAATCCTACCTGTAAATATATGTTTATATTTTATATTTCTTCCGACCACTTATGGTTGTTGTAGATATCCCGTTGTTAACCATTGTAGATAATGTGACATAAGATAAAATCAACCCGAAATACCCCCGACCTAGATAATCCTCTGACGTATGAGCATTGAGTAAACTTCACAAATATTTTATATATGTTAATGGGGGGGGGGGGGGGGGGGGGGGGGGGGGGGGCTGAGAACGCTAAATTTGAGCTTAAACGGTAACAGGTTAGACCATGAGAAGTTAATTACGGTGACAGCTTGTAAAGCCTTTATCACATTATAATTTCAAAGTGAATTCCCTTTCCTCCCTGGTAAGTTTTCATAAATTATACACAGAGACAAGAAGAGAAATCGTAATTTTCCGACCTCGTTATGGCTTTTCAACCCACTTCTCAGTGAGAGAAACAGTTAAGCTCCATTTTGAAAATTCAAATTTTCTTCAATTCAAGAAAATTTATACTAGTTATCTATTAGTTAAGCCTCCTGTGTACAATTTTTGATTTTGACAATTCTTCATAAATGTCCCAATTCTACGGCTGCGCTACAGGAAACGGGAGCCCCCCCCCCCCACATAGACTTGATCTTGAATGGAGCTGTTGCTTCTACAGATCCAACATGCGGAAGAGCAAACATTGGTGAGCTCTTACTCCTAATCCTGGAGAAAGAGATGCGCGGACATTCCAGAAATGGGAAAGACGTTGGTTACGATGCTCGGATGGCCGAACGACGTATGCATACTTCCTGGACGTCCGGATACGCCTCTACTTAGAAACAGCCTAACCACAGGATGGTGACTTTACCTCATAGCTGTTCTTCTTTCAGAGGAGGAACTGTTCGTGCGGCGGTATCGAGAATGCAGAAGCTAGGACGGAGTTGATTCACGGGACAGGATCCTATTTGGGACTGGATCTGAGGCAGCTGGTGACATATACAGACTACGCAATGCTCTGCTAATTCGTCTACTCCTGGCTGGAACAGAGGCAGGCACTGTACTATGGGCTAGGGTCGATCGGCTCTGATATTCCATCGATAGCCGATCCCTGTTCCTCAGTAACCCCTTGGTCCCCGAGTTCTCCCCGGTGATATTGCATCAATGTTCTCCATAGCGACTCACTTTGAAGCCAGTAGACATATTAGTTCTCCAGCTATATCAGGAAGTCGATCAGAAAAGTTAACATTTTCCTGTGACCCCCTGATTAAAAAAATGTATGTCTATGTGTGTAATACACGATAACTCCCGATTGATAAATGGCGAAATTTCATTTGTAAATTCAAAACGGTATAAGGATGGCACTTACTAATTTTCCGCAAAATTAATTCTTGCTGAGGAAGTGCATTGCCGGTGATCCTACCTTTCCAAGTGTTATACCTCAAACTAACTGCGTAACTTCCAAACCACTTGAACATTTCACCTGAAAATGTTTGGGTAAATAGGCAGTGACGTGACTTCACATTTCCTGTTTTATTTGTCCTTAGATCTCCCACCCAGCATAGAACTTGGAAACCGTAATGCTTGGACCGTAATTGTAGCGCATTAGCATATCAGACTGAAATGGTTAAATTTAAAAATTAGGACCAAGTAAGTATAAAACAGATAACATCAAATGAACTGACTGGAGGAAGGAAAAATATATACTTTAATGATCGGGTCTCCCCCGGACTGTGGGGGGAGGGGGTAGTTTCATCACTGTAATTAGCAGCTCACACTAAAGTTGGTCCCGATCAATCTGATAGGGGTGGAGATACGAAGAACGACGGATTGACACATACATAGAGACTGTTATATTAGTAACCTTAACGTAACATTCCAAATTCTGCGTAACAATATAATTAAAAGCTTAGAGGTAATGGTTTTAGTTTTACCAATTAAATTTTTTTGTGTGGGACCACCAGAAATGTGATAAGACTGTCTTACAATCAGACTAAAGAAACTAAAGAAAGGGAAGAAAGCTGAGGATGAAGGTAGGGAGGTTTACCGCATTTCAAATGTCCACGGACCGACAATAGATAAATTGTAGAGGGGATGGGCCTGGGTTCGATCCATCTGACACTGACGAATGCATGAGGGACCCTAGAGATCTTTTTGTTCAAAAGGACTTGGAGTAGAAAATGCTGAGAGGGTAGTTTCTACAAAAAGTGATCTCAATCTTAAAGGAAACTTGCGGGAGACTACAAAGAAGTTGGCATTCCTCATTCATCAGCTCCATCTTCTCTAGGCGCTCTTTCTACATTGGTCACGTCCTCTCAACCTGTGCTTTCTTCATCAGCCAAATCCTCTCAACCTTCTCTTTCTCCATCAACCATGTCCGCTCTAGCACCTCTTTCTTCATCAGATACATCCTCTCAAGCCTCATCTTGACCCACCCACATGGTCCTCTTTAGCTATTGTTTCGACCTCATATAAGGTTTCTCCTTCGGACTGATCCGATGCAGAAGGATGCCTTGGAACCACATATGGTGAACTGGGGAGCGGTGGCATCCGACGTATTGCGGTAGCACCCGACGTATTGCGATGGAGAAGACTGTCGTGAGCGACTAGGATCTTCAGAGTCTGTCGCCAACGGACTGGCCGGGTCATTAACCCTTCAAAGGCACACGGGGGTCCATGGGACCCCACCAGAACCTAGAAAACGAACTACGAATTAAATTTCTATCCTGATGTCAGTGGAAATCTTTGTATTTGTTATTAGTAGAACTGTTAGCATATAGGCGAGGGAATGGAAGGTTATACATTTAGCTAGAGACCCCACCCAAAGCGTTTGAATTTTGGATGATGTCTTCCGTATCTCTTCACGTTCCAAATTTGAATTTGCCATTTTTTTTTCTTTAACGTTTACAAGGTAAGTAATTATATTGACTTAAGTAATTATTTTTCAGAAATTTTATTTTCTGATTAATAATTTTATTTTCTGTTTAAAATTATATTCAGAATTGATTCAGGAACATTTATGAACGACAAAGAGTGTCTGCGTAATGTCCTTTCATGATTGCTATAAAAAAGTCTTGTTATGGGCACATCAAATATTTTTTTAATAAATTCTTTAATTTTAAGATACAATTTTTTTATTTTTTGTTTAATGTAAAAAATTAATGTATTTATTTTTCTGCTGATTTGTATTTTTTTTTTTAACATGATTCCTTCAATTATTTTTAAGCAGATTACAATTTCAGCTTTCATTTTTAATTTTTTATATAACTTATATTATTGTGTTCCAAGGGACTCCAGTATGGGTTTTTCATCACCTCGTACGCAGCAATTAGTGAAGAATGAGTCACTGAAGTATGGTACACTCAGAAGTAGGAAGTCTGTTAAAATAATATTTCGGTCAATTTAATATTTTTTGTGTCCAATGACGATACTATCCTTAACTGTTAACTTTACAAATAAGACTCACATGGATGGATAGTAAATATATGATTACTGATATGGACTGGTGGGATTGTATGGCCTACCCCAGCTGAGGGACGAGTGGTGTCAAGACAAAGCCACTTCTGGTGCTAATCCCACAGATGCAGACTCAAGAAGAGGCTCCAGTAATAATGCAGCGGTCTGGAGTGCCTCCTCTTTCAATCCTCCACGGATCACCATGGAATATTTACCATTTCTCTAACATTCCTTCATATTTATTAGTCATTCATCTATATTTTAGCTGGCCAACTCATACTGTCTTCGAATGAAATCTGTAAATATTCAGTATAGTAATGCAGGTCAGAAACCTTACCACAAACCTCTGACGTATACTTTCGTTTCTTTCTAGATTTAAAATGGCATGCTTTGGTCATTAGCAATGGGTTATCTTATAGGTAAGACATCCTGTTATAACCCCCAAGGTTTGGCTGCAGAAATGTAACAGTCATATCATATGGTACTACGAAGAATGTACCTTTAACGAAATTTATTATTTTTGAAGTCCAGGCCCAAAGGGACGACATAATATGTCTCTTCACTTCGACCTATTTATTTGAAAATCAATATATTATATTGATTTTCAAAGAAATAGGCCGAAGTGAAGATAGGACCAGAGGAGGCGAAATCTCAACTCAAAAACCTTAATAACTGCCGTTGTAATGAATGTACCAAGACAACATTTAGTGTGAGGATTCGGAAACCCCCAAGTAAATCAATTGGTGAGCTTTAGCCCAAACTCTCGATTGATTTTGGAGAGAGAGCGAAAACTTAGATGGTTAATTCGTGCTGGGGAAGTACAGTGCCGGTGATTTACGTTTTTTTTTTTAAATAGGTAGTTAACAAAAAATGATTCGAAGTAAATTATCTCAACGTCAATGTAAATCTCTTATAGAAGGATGATCCCATCAATTATCCCCTCCCCCCGCCTACTAAAACTTACATAGAAAAAGGAAGATTGTCTTCACTCAAATTTAGATCATTCTAATTTTAATAATAGAAACGGAAAAATTTGATAGCTCCATATAAAAAAGTTTCTCTACCGATTTCCAATGTGTTGTTAATCTTTTAAACTAAATTTTTGTTCTATAAATTGTCAATCAATATCTTCCAACGATCTACCGGTTCTGAAGGGGGGGGGGGGGATAAGTATGTCTCAATGATCTACCTGTTCTGGGGGGGGGGGGGGGGGGGGGGGGGGGGGATAAGTATGTCTCAATGATTGATCTACCTGTTCTGAGGGGGGGGGGGGGGGGGGGGGGATAAGTATGTCTCAATGATTGATCTACCTGTTCTGAGAGGGGGGGGGGGGGGGGATAAGTATGTCTCAATGATTGATCTACCTGTTCTGAGGGGGGGGGGGGGGGGATAAGTATGTCTTAATGATTGATCTACCGGTTCTGAAGGGGGGGGGGGGGGGGGGGGGATAAGTATGTCTCAATGATTGATCTACCGGTTCTGAATGGGAGGACAATTTATTTTTTTTATTTTATATTTTATTTATTATTTATTAATTTTTTTAACGGAAAATACCGTCGAGGTATACTTTTTTTTATACTCAAAACAAACTGGGATCACAAACTTCACTGGATTCTGAACAAATAATCATCAGAATTTTCAATAATTTTTCATTTCCCTTCTTTTTTTTATTCCAAATCCTCATAGTGTATTTTTTTCTTTAAACTTTTGTCATTACGCGAAAAGTTTTTTCATTTATTATTTCATTAGTATTGACTCTTGATGATTTGTGCTTGACTTCAGTGATGGTCCCCTTGGAATAAATATACAATAAGTTCTTGGAGTAATCACTGATTGTATTTGAGTTGCTCCCCTCCCACGCTTTTTGTTTGACTCAACAAATCTATACTTCTCTTTAAAATTTATGGATTTCCTTTAGAACGTCTGCATAAGAAAGTTCCTTTTTAACTTCCCCAGCTATAGGAGAAGTTATGTAATCGGACAGAAATTTTATGCGGTTTTCAGCGGAATTTCAATTTAAATCTCAGAATTTCCTTTTTTTGTCGGACTTCCGACATCTTGATTCAAAAAATGAAAAAAAAAAAAAAGTCTGTTCGTCTGTATATGTATCTGTGTGTCTGTGAACACGATAACTCCCGACAGAATGAATGTATCGACACGAATTATATACTCGTATGTGTACCTAGAACCCTCTAAGGATGACATCTATTAATTTACACCCAAATTGGTTAAAAAGAGAAGGGGTATTTTATAAAATGTATATATTATATAATATAAAATTTCTCGTATATATATTTAATATATAGGTTAGGTTAGGTTTTATGACTCATACTCGGGCTTTAACTACGAGGTCATATCGCCTACTACCAGAGCGCTCTTTCGTCACCGAAAAAGATGCCTCCCTGTCTATGTATAGATCGTATTTTTGTGTGTCAGTACGATAATCTTTAAAATCTTATTATATCAATATTATTTATGAAGGAATGGTTGGCAATGTAAGGTTCTACAAAAAGCCATATACATTTGGCAGATAGTCGTATTATTCAGTAGTTTTTGCTGCAATTACCTTTCCAAACATACGGGCAGATAAAATTACGGATATAGAAATAAAAACTATTATTGATTACTATATCCGTAATTTTATCTGTTCCTATGTTTGGATCGTTAATTGCCGCAAAACTACTGAATAACATGAAGCATCCTTATAAGCCCGATTGAATCTGTTCTTTAACGTTTGATCGGATTTTCATGAAATTTCACAAATATCATCTTTATAAGCCTGGTTCAAACATTGACCATGTGCCATCCCCAAATATTGAATCACAATGTATCTCTTTAACGGTTGACTTTTCGAGTGTTTTTTTTTTTTTTTTTTTTTCTCGGGTGCTCCGGTTAATCACCCGGCCCGTTTTTTTTTTCGTCGGGGAATGAGGATACATGACATGGTTATGCTAAATTTATTTATTTATTTGTTGCTGTGGGTGTCTGGGGGCGACAGCCTCTGGTCCTTGCGGGACAAACTGGCGCTCCCAGACCCCCTTGTGTTGCGGCTGCCAGATGGCGCCGAGAGAGCTCAGGATCTTGGAGTGGGGGCTGCTACTACATCGCGGTCGCCGGGGGTAGACATCGGGCCGCAGCCCGTCAATCGCCCCCGGCGCCGGGTCAAGCGGGCTTTTTATGTTCCCGCCAGGAGGTGGCAAACCGGCCGAACGCCGGATAGTTCGACTCCGTCATCAACTCCGGCAGGCTCAATCCCAGATATGATCCTGTCACGCGGATCAACTCCACCCTAGACCTGTCGTACAGCGGGCAATCGAGGACCACGTGTTCTGCAGTCTCGATGCCGCCACACGAGCAGTTTGGGCTATCCTTCCTCTTGAAGAAGAAGAGTTTGGAGTTGAAGTCGCCGTGACCTGATAGTACCTGGGATGTCCAGTGATCGGGTTGTACCCAAGTGGAGCGCAGGCGGACCTGGACGTCAGGGATGTACGCGAATGTCGTTCGGCCATCGGAGGAGCGCGACCATCGCTGTGACTTTTCGAGGTTAACATAAAAAAAAAAAAAAAAAAAAAAAAAACGAATACCTGTCATTGCCTAAATCAAAAACCTGAGTACATCTGTGCTACCGCCGCGGCGGTCCCCTCCCATCCCCAGTTCTAACTAAAATATTAATTATTCTTTACTTAGTACACCAGTTGAAAACTATATTGAAGAATATGGTTTGCTCAGGGCGGGTAAAAGCTTAGAACGGGATTAAATGTGCAGTTATAAGGGCTGATAACTTAATTAATCTGCCGTCAGATTCATTTAAATTCATGTATGTTTCAATATTTAGTCAGTATTCATATTCACTTATGATTTCTGTAATATGAGGTCTTACTGCATTATGTATACATTGGATTATGTTCATACAGAATGTTTGTATATGTTGGCGAACAGGCAGATGTCAGTCAGTTACATTTTTGATATTACCTTAAAGTAATCGGCAAGAATCCTTTCAAAGGGCAAGTGGGAGGGGGTCAAAGGGGGAATTAGGCCGGAAAAATAAGGCTTTCCATCCATCTGTTATGAATCCACAAAGTAAAAAAAAATGCTCAACGTCAAAACTATTGTCCATAAAAGGGAGCATTTTTCACTCCCCTTAACTATGAATGAACCACCAGAAATGCAATTTTTCTTGTAATCGACTACGTTTTCGTTCCTTTGCCTGATTTAACTTACAATGAATAGGTCCTACTCACTGATTTCTCTTCCTACATTTATTCCATCGGTGGCCAATTGTGTTTTGGAGTTGAGCCTTCCCCTTTCTTTTGACCAATTTGGCTGAAAAACAACAGATGTCGCCATATATTAAACAACAGGTGTCGCCATATATTAAACAACAAGTGTCGCCATATATTAAAATGCCGAATTCCGGTTTTAACCACTATTGCTAATAACCAGTGTCTCAATTTAGGTGCATTAAGGTGAACCTTTAAAGCACCGGTTATTTTTTTTTTTTTTTTTTTATTTTTTTTTTTCATTTATTTATTTTACAATCTGTACAAACAATAACAATAAGCAGAAGTGATGACAAAGATGACATGATAAAATAATAAGAAATACAAAATATTTAAAACATAATAAGAAGGAAAGAAAAAGAAATGAATAATACAAAATGGTAGCAAACATATACAAAAATAAATAAACAGAATACGTAATAAAAGGAAAGAGATAAAATAAAAAAAATAAAAATAAAATAAAATAAAAATAATTAAATAAAATAATTAAAAATATAAGAAACTGGACGAGGACAGCACCAGTAGGACTCCAGCACACTGCCATATAGCAGTCTCCAACTAGTGGAGAGGGGAGGAGGCGGCGGGAGAGCAGCGCTGACCCTCCCACCACACTGCCCAACCATCCACTGTCCAGCAGTGGAGGAAGACCACGAGGCGGGGCGTCGAAAGGATAGAGAGGCGTGAGGGGAGAATCCGGTCATCACCAGCACTCCCTTAAAAATGGCGTGTGAAGAAGAAAAAAAAAAATAATAATAATAATAATAAATAACAAAAGTTAAAAGAATAAATTAATAAACGCACAAAAAAAATAGAATAAAAAAAAAATAGATAAAAAAATATTAAAATAAAAAATATGTATATATATATATATATAATACAAATTAAAGAAGATCGCGAGGCCAACGCCGCCTCAGCCTTCTTGGAGGGCACCGGTTATTAAAGGCACTTTAGCCTCTTAGTGTCCTGGAAGGCTTTAGTAGGTAGTAGGTAGAATACTATTATATGAAAATCAATAAAAGAAAAGAACTTCTTGTAACTTCTAGACAATAGCCTAATTAAAAAAAAAAAAAAAAAAAGTATACATATTACATAAAGTTTACTGGTTTCGGCTTACGCCATCGTCAGCACAAAGATCAAAAATGTTACTTTTATATTTGATGGAACAACAAACAGGCGGTCAAACGGATGTGCAAATGTACCATCACTAATATTTTTGACGTTTTATTGACTTTACCACCGTCTAAGCTATATTCAAAATATTATTTCTTCAGTAATTTAAATTATTATCCTGTGAGCCTACAGACAGATTCTTAATTGCTAAAATATTAAAACTATTGAAGTTTTATAGTTCCCGTAGTTATTGTTATCCGCTACTGGTTAGTTCATTTCGCAAAAATTTGTCAACAATCTCTTTTTCTTTCATTTGCATTCTAAGAATAAAATGACCCCATTATAGCTTTCCATTTTTGAAAAAGGAAAAATTTTTACCCAAAGCTGTTATTTGATCAATTGACAACTTAGGAATCGAAGTTTGTAATTAAATATCAAAATATTGAGAAGGCAGACAACCAATATTAGTTATTAGTGAGAAGGGTTCAGTGAGATTGAGGTCTGAGACGGAGCTTGGTCCTGTCTTTATCTGCTAACTTGAGCCGACTGCACCCACAAGTAAATAGACTTAATCTAGCAAGGCACTGCTTGGGGAAAACAGAGTCTGTTATTTAATTATCTTATCTTACCCTCAGTAAATTAATTAGTTGGCCTGATCTGTCCCTTAATTGAGATATACTGCTGCGGAACCTGGTCAGATGGGAGGTACACATAGAGGAGGACAGGATGGGAGAGGTAAGGCGGCCATGTGTCTTCTGGCAGAGATATGGCCGGAGCTGTGCTGGCTACAGACCTCTCCCTCAGGGTGGAACCAACAGGCGTCCGCAGAAATATTGCTTGTCTTGGGAGGAAAATTGCTAGGTGTCATCCCCATTGTATTTTTATTTTAATCCCATCCTCTGTTTCTTTCCTTCAAAATCAATAGCTGTCGTTCTCATGGAATTCTGGATAAACTTACACAATGTACTCCTATCGAGAGTTATCGTACACACAAACGGATACTCTCACAGACAGAGAGGAGATTTTTTCCTCTTTTTTTTGCGCGCAATTCTAGTGAATAAAGAGTTACTCACGATAGTGCGGATTATTTATTAAGTCTCAAGTTAGAAGTTAGAAGTCTGTGACAAGATATTAAAAATGCACAACTTTTCCGAAACTAGAAGAATCTTCTCAACGAATGAATTGATCAACAGGGGTCGTCAATTATGTAACGAATCTAGGGGGAGGGCGACGAACTTTGCGACATTTTTCGAGAAAGGGGGAAGGTCAAAACATTTCAAAAATTGTATGAACGGCCCCACAGAAGCTTCTTTAATATAATCGTGAGTCATATCTCGCTGTTGCTGAAATTATTCCATCCAGTTGTTTAGAGGGCACGTAAACTATTCTTTATTTTTCAGTCATAAAATATAAATAAATAAAAACTGTTTTAACAAATTAAAAAAATTATATACAATCACAGAAAGATATTGGTAAATAAATATGTATATATATTTTATTTTTGTTGAATATTTTCTCTTTTTTCCCCCTATATTTTCTTGTTTGAGAGCTGAGGAAGACTAGCGGGATTGCTCCGAAAGATAATCTGCACATTGTGGCTTGAAGATGGGACGTAGAAACGTCCCAAAATATCGCCACGAAAGAAGACACTTCTGAAAGTATTATAAAAATATATTAATCAGAATTTAAATTATAATTAAAAAACTATTTATGTATCTAATTATTTTTTTTATTTTTTTATTTTTTTATTTACATATTCACAACGACAACATTTGTCACTAGTGATTGTGATGATGTGCTGTGGCAAGTGTGTCGCTGTACTGCTGAGGTACGTGACCGAAGAGGAGTCCAGGCTAGTCCTCGAGCAGGTCCCTCTGCCATGCCCGCTTTAGACGTCTTGGCGGATTTGTGGGGAGAGTGTTCGTGGATAATTGGAGAATAAGTGGATTGGCGTAATGATGAAGTTTGTCGTGAAAATTTTGATATCGTGTCTTGATAACAGAAGGTACAAATGGGATGTTGAGGTCATTATGTAATTTGAGGTTGGAAACGTAAAATGGGGCATTGGCAATGTGGCGTAGTATGATGGATTGTAATGACTGAAGGCGTTGTATGTTTGATTTTTTGGCTGATCCCCATATCTCGATGCCGTAAGTCCAGATGGGTTTTAGTATAGTGTTGTAAATGTGAAGTTTGTTTTCAAGCGATAATGTCGATCGTCGTCCAATGATTGATTTCAGTCGTCCAAATCGTCTTTTGAGGTCTGTGTGTTTCAGTCTGATATGAGTTGTCCAAGTTAAACGTCTGTCTAAATGAAGTCCTAGATATCGGACAGTGTCTGATGCAGGAATGGGCTGGTTGTTAATGTAAACTGGTGGACAAGTGTTGTGTCTGAGGGTAAATGTGGTTTGCAGAGATTTGTCTCTATTAATTTTTAGTCTCCATTTGTTGGCCCAATCTGTTAGCTGGTGTAAATGTTCCTGTAAGTGTGAGCTTGCTTGTGTTGGGTCTGAGTGTGTTCAGAGAATGGCTGTGTCGTCTGCGTACGTAGCGAGTGAGGAGTGGGGAGAGAGGAGGAGAAAGGATAAGAGGAGAGGAAGTAGGTGAGAGGAGAGTAGAGAGAGGATAGTAAGAGGAAATATGTGAAAGGAGAGAGGAGAAAAGACAAATGAGAGAGAAAGAGGAGTGAGGAGACAGAAGAGAGGAGAGGAGAGAGAGAAGAGAGTGTGGAGAGAGGAGAGAGTGGACAAGTGAGATAAGTGAAGGAAAGTAAAGCTGAAGTGTGGGGAGAACAAAAGGTTGTCATAACGGTGTCTTGTTGTTGGTGCTCCAGTTTGGCAACTCTTGTCTCTGGATGTTCCAAGACAGGACGAAGGGACTTTCTGCCATAACCCCCCCCCCCCCCCCCCCCCCCCCTTCTGGAGATTGTACCCTTTATTACATTGTTGGCTCATATCCCTGTGTCACTTATACCCTTTCTCACATAGACTGCCCCAGACAATGGCCTCGTACCGCTGGAAAATCAATTCTCCTTCCCCGGCGTTTTGTTCTTTCTTAGCCGTCTCAAAATTGTTAAAAAGTAGATACTGGAGTCTATATGTCTGGCTGGCTTTGAACAATTTGATTTACTTTGAATGAGTTTGTGTGAAATTATGGAATGATTAAATTCCAGATCAAGATAAGTAATTAGAGTTAATTACAAAACCCCAGAGAAGTGAAATGGTTTAACTCACTTTTGGTTATTATATACTAATTATAATATCTGGCATCATCTCTAAAACGGGAAGTTTGTTCAAGACGATTTTCACGATAATTCCACTTCTCGTCGCATGAAAGCAGAATTTAATCTGATGACTAGTCATGTCTGCTTTGAATACGATACAAAAGACTCAATGGAGACTAAGACTGAATCTCTTCATATAACCAAGAAGTCAATATCGCCGCCATTTTCTTTCTTCGTGATTCTTTGTTTCACTAGCTTATGGATAAATACTATTAAGCATTATTTCCACAATTTCAAAACTATCATTTAACATAAATTCCAAATGCGTTCCATCAATATAACAACTGACCAAATCCTACGCAATTTTGTGAGCCTTCTCTGATAACTTTACCTTAGTTCTACAACCTGTAAAATATAACGTTGGTGCAATAATGTCAGCAAGAGACAGTGACGAACATTACAATTACATTGAAAATTTAAACCACCTCGTCTGGTAGAAATAGAAGACGTCTTCCCACTGTTTTATTTGCGACCAGAACCGATTTACAACGCAACAACGTCACCATCAGTGACACATCTATGAATGAATACATATAATGAAAGGTAACTAGCAAAATCTCAAGACATCAGGGTACAGAGCAACAAAATAAAAAAAAAAAAATTAAGATTATGCCCCGCTGTTATGTTGAAAACCGGTTCTGATCGCATATTTAATTTCTATGAGGTCCCACAACATTTCATTATCACATATGACCTCGTCTGGGGATGTTCATAAACTGCCACAAACTTCTCTCCCCAAATTCTTTACATAATTTATGGACGGCCCCTGTTAAACTATTCTTATAGTTTCGGAAAACTTGTAAATTTTTCAATTATTGAAATTTATGTAGACTCAACTGTGTCTTCACAGACACAATTGAGTCTACATGTGGCAATATACAGGGTGGCCCAGATAAGCGGGCCACAAGTGAAATAACTCCAAAACAGTTAGAGATATCAAAATTGTGCATAGGACTAAAGTTGTAGCACTCGCCGAGAGCTATAGTATGGCGTCCTTGAAAAGACAAAAATTACCCTTTTAATGGCTCAAACAGCCCTTCGAAGGGCGAGGTTACCTTTTGACCCTTAAGTTTCGTTACATTTTATTAAAGTACTAAAGAAACAAGGAAGAACTGTGCAAACAGATTTTCGATACGCCAAGTAGTTCTCGGAACAAAAACGTTCAAAGTTGTCGTTTTTCTTATTCTGAAGTTAGTTGGAATTTAATAACATAATCTTTGCGTTTTATAGATATTTTATTTTTTCTTATAATTGTTCATCCATAGTTGTTACAATTGTTTATATTGCAGTTTATTATTTTACTTAACTTTACTACATACCAATGTCACCAAATTCACCATACTTTTTTTTACCGATTGCAAGTATGACCAATGAACAGAAAAAATAATAATAAAAATTTCATATTTTTATATAATATATAAATTATATGGCGAGAAAAACTTCCTTGTCCCTTTTTATCTGGAAGGCAATTACCCTTAAAATATGAAATACATTTCGACAATGTAGAGCAATTATCAATGACCTCCATCATCTGATGTGGGGCTTCAAGGTGAAGCTTAACTTTTTTTTTATGGATATATTCGAGTGAGGTATCAAATGAGAGGAGAGTGATAGAACAGTCAGAATATATTTTTTCATTTTATTTTTCAAAATGGCGGCTTGAAAGGAGTGAATGTGAGGGCCAATGTTGAATCCTCCTCTCTCCCACATTTCGTTCATGGACAGAGGGTTGAAAACACGAATTGCCGGTGAAATCCCAACGTATAGTTTCTGACCGATTCTTATCTTATCGATCACATAACTTCCCCTATCCTTCATACAGGCGAGGAAGTGAAAAAAGACGAAGGAAATGATTGCATAGAAGGGATCATAAAGGATAGATCCTATCTTTTTGCCTGGAAAAATTCATATGAAAACAGCTCCCAATTATAATAGATAATAAATATTATCGGTTAGATATGATGAAGCCCTTGTGATGGAATCATTCTATTCAAATTTTTAGTCTCTCATCATATTTCCAAACTAATTAACGAAATTCATTGTGAAAGTTGATAATGAAGTAAACAATGCTCCTCACAAAATTTCATTATCAGTCATTAAAAAGTTATTCTGAATTCAATGAAAAATAAAATGTTTTTAGAACGTTATGACTTTCCCGCCAGTTAGGTCATATCGCCTACCAAAGCGCTCCTTCGTCGCTCTGGCGGACATGAACCTGACTACTGTGGGAGTTCTAAATATGGTTTACCCAGCTTTAGCCGGGGAGGGTTTTTTTTAGCGTAGGTACTAACATTATATAGGGTCGGGCCATTGCTTAACGTTCCATTCGAAGGATGGCGTGCTCAAATTTTTTTTTCACATCCCAGATATTGAAATCTAAGGGCAGGGTTTTGAACGCCCGATGTTGAGTTCATTAGGCAAGAACAACTGGCGTCCTCTGGGAAACTACGTATCTATTGTGTTATGGCCAGTAGTTCTTTTCTGGGCTCTTAATGTCGAGAATATTAATTTTTGAGTTATGACGTATCACAATTAATAATATAATGGAGGGGGATGATAGAAATGGCCGACAGGTTGTCCTTGCCTTCAAAACCAAGATCTCAGGATTCAAATCCCAACGTTGGCAGCATTGTCAATTTATAATTTACATTCCTGCCACCTACCTATGAATGTTTAAAATGGGGTGGCCGATCTGGAAATAGCCAGTTGTTAATAACCACGATAGTTAATGCGATGTTAAACAACTGAACCCCCAAGAAAAATTAATCTGTCAGAAATTTTATGCGATTTTCAACGGAATTTAAATTTCAATCTTAGATTTTCCTTTTTTTTGTCGGTTTTCCAAAAATGAAAAAAAAAAAAAAAAAAAAAAATGTACGTCTGTGTCTGTGAACACAAGATCTATCTCCCGATGGAATGAATTTATCAACACGAAAATTTATATGTGTATTGAGGACCCTCTGTGGAGGTCCCGAGCCTGTGGGATGCCTAAATACCTTAGGTAACCAAACCTGGTTAGGTCCAACATTGGTATACCACAGTAGTCGGGCTCATGTCGACCAAATTAATCGGGGACGATGTGACCCCCAAGCATAAGTCACAATAACTAGCTAACATCATCAATAAGTGTAAATATGTTGTAATTATGTGTATTATTTATATTTAAAATAAATAACGAATAAGGTCTAGTTGGCATTTGAGGCCAGTCATACCATTCCTGGAGCGGGCGCTGCTGGCTAGCGCGGTCCGATCTGGCCCTCACCACATTTTTACCTGGGAGACAGTATACTAAAAAATGACTTTTCGTTAATGAACACATTTTATTAGTAATTTGATTCCTTCTTGAAAAATAAAACGCAGCAATTAAAAAAAAAATGTGTATATACATTGTGTGAATGTGAGTAAAGCTGTGTTAATGAGGAAGCGGTCTGAATGTGCTGCTAATTGGTTCGGGACATGCAACATCCAGTTTTTTTTAAATATTTATTGCATTGCCATGTAACGTTGTTTTGTCTCGTGTTGCAACCTCACACACCGACCTTTGTTACACCGATAAAAGCCATTCCGTCCACGTTTCTCCATTTAACATAATAACATGTAGAAAAAAAAGAGAAGAAGCAGGTCGTTATTTCTGTCCAAATGGTGTTGTATCATACCGAAAACGACATGTACTCTGTTATCACCCTCGTATACAGCTGAATTTTGGGGTCTATTCATCAAATGTCACTTTCCAAAATATACTACAACATTTCTAACAGTTTACTGTTCTAACGGGTGTAATTTGAAAGCGGTTTCTGTTTCTATGGCTTATATAGAATATATTCTTGATATCAAGCTACAGGTTAAAGACCCCTGCCCTAAGTGAGTAAAAATTTAGGGTAGGCAAAATTTAGGACTCCCACAGTAGAGTCGGGCTCATGTCCACCAGAGTGACGAAAGAGCTCTCCGGTAGTAGGCGATATGACCTCGTAGTTAAAGCTCAAGCATGAGTCATAAAACCTAACCTCAAGCTACAGTTTATTTATTTAAGAAAAAGTAATCGAGAAATCATCAACTATGTACTTCCCCAGCGCGAAATTAATCAACTAAGTTTCTGCTCTCCCTCTGAAACCAATCTACCCATTAGGATGAAAATAAATATGTGCCTTACTCAGAGACTTGTGACTCCTCATACTAAATTTCATGTTTATTCATTCATTGAACGACCCCCTCTAAATCTCGCCCTTTCCTTTTGGTCGATATCGTTGAAAATCGACAGGTGTCGTCCTTATCCGGGTTATCGTATTCCGGACACACACATATGCACACATAGACCGGGAGGCATCTTTTTCAGGTTTGGTATCAGGTCGGTACCTCAAATTTGGGGAAAACGCAACTTCGAATTTCTGACCGATTAGTAACTTGCCCTAGCTATATATTTTGTATAGCTGCGGGAACTAGAAATTCTAAAATTCCTCCCTCAAAATCTAACCTCCAGTGAAGCTCTTTATTTGTGGTTTACCACTTCATTTTCATACTGTAAACATGATTTTAAAAGCTCATCAAATCTAAAACATGAAAATCCACTCAGTGAATGTTCGTTAGTGAATGTTCTTTATAGAACTGAAGATATGCCCCTTGCTCACCTCTTCTTCGTCCCAAACATTTGGAGAAGATCACTTAAATAAACTTCTCAATTGTTTCTCTTTCATAATTTAGAAATGCAGTCAAAGTTCAACTTCTTTGTTGTTATTGCAAAAAGATGTAATCGCTCAAAAATAACGGGATCGAAAAAACGTCTTCTTAATTGTACTCCATTTTAAAAACTAAAGAGTCCTGATGTTATGCTGTGACAACGTTTTAGACAACATTCCCAAAGATGGATATTTGTGAGACTTATGTAGTTTGTAAGGCCTGGAGTTAGGCGAACATCGAATTGTAATTTTTTCAGTTTTCAGGGTCCATCTCATTGAGAGATAGTGTGCCGATTCTTCACAAAATTTTTTGAGGGAGTAACTATTAATAAGACACTTCCGAAGAGTTTTTTTTGAAAAATAGTTTTTTTATTAAATTGAAAAATGTGTCTACTTATTATGAACGTATCTTGTATTATTATTATTAATTTTTGTTATACACTTATATATTTTTAAGTATTTATTTGTAGTTTTTATTAATTTAATTTCCTTTTTTTAATGTTTTTTTTGTTACTACTAATCATAGATGTGTTAGACTCAAGTAGTTATAAATCTAATTTATAAGCTATCTTAATGTATAAATTCATTTGACGTATCCTATTACCATGTGTTGGTTTAACGGAAATAAATTATTATTATTATTATTATTATTAACAATCAATTTACTATTACACGCTTAATAACCCGTCCAGCCCAAAAGAAAATTTGTCGGCATCAAGATGATAAGAGGAAACACACAAGTGTACTTAAAAAAAGTAAACAAACGACTTTAGACAAAAAAAATTATTGTACTCACAATTTGGTAATTCGCAACAAATCTATAGTAACCCCCTCCCCTTTCATTTAGCTGAAAATCAATATCTGTCTAAATCGCATATCTATATTAACTCTTTCAAGTGTTATCTTGTCCATATAACATACAAACTGAGAGATGAGCGGGGTAGAAAAGGAAGGGGTGAGGCAACTCATGAGACTCGAATTTCTGTGCCCTAGGACTTCAACGAATATCACATAAGCTTGGGACCGCCAACTAACGTACCCCCTGAAAGGCCCTCAGCCAGGTTCCAACCCCCAGTCTTGAGCAAAAAAGGCAAGCATGCTACTCCTGAGCTAACGGCGCTCTCTACCAATATGATGAGACTCGAATTTTAGTTTTCCATGGCTTGTGTCATTCATCTGTGGATGTACAGTTAATAGCCAGAAAGATGACGACGAAAAAGTTCTCGACAATTTATCGACTGTGTCTGTACCTACTGTTTGAATCATTCGATTTGTATTGGAAAGTTGGGGGTACGGGACTAATTGTTTTATAATTATTCAGTGTATCGACACGTAATTTCATATGTGAATTCAAAACCTCTAAAAGACGACACTTGTTTATTTTCTGCAGAATCGGCAGCAGGGAAGAGGGGGGGGGGATCAGAGGGGGCTCAACTCAAAAACCCCAATAACTGCGGTGTAATGTATTTATCGACATGAAATGTCATATTTAAAGTCAAAACCCAATGAGGACATGACCTTTGTAATTTCAGCGATTTAAATTGAAGAGAAAAGGGGTTCAGGGGAGGCTCAATTCAAAAACCCTAACAACTGCCGATGTAATGAATTTACAAAGTTGTGTATGAGGATTTAGAAGCCCCTATGTAAGTCAACTGTTGAATATTAGCGAGAACGTTCGACTGGTTTTGGAGGGAGAAAGGAAAATTATTCGATTAATTCGTTTAGGGAAGTACAATGGGGGTGATTCACCGACTTTTCTTCCTTTGGTCTTTGGTCCCGGTATCGAATCAGCAATCGTGGTGCGACCATGCCACCAATGCCCTACGCTCTAGCACGCATGGTCACCATGGCTCTTGGCATGTTTCTTAAAGATTGTTTAGTTCAAGTGATATTGGCAAAAATATTATCCATTTATGGGCCTGTTAAATGTGAATTTTGTGACATAGGTACTAAAAGTTTTAATCATAATAATATCTGAAACTAACGCTATAAACCTGCCTCCTCACATGAGGTCCTCGTGAATCACCTATTATATTGCCTAGCTTAGACATATTTGCCGAATTGATTTCCAATCATTAAAATTACCGTTCACACATTGCCTGTAAAAATGCATTAATTTGCACAGGAAGTGCGGTGATGCAGGTACATCTGTTCTATAACAAAGTATATTAAACAAGATACAACCAATAACACTATGACGAAATGCAGGTCCCGCCGTTTTTATCTAAAACAAGCCTCTCAGTATAGATATTTAGGACTTACACAAGACTGGCATGGAACCCTCATATACTCCTCACACAAAACAAACGACTTATAGTGCTTTATTGTCTTCTGCACAGACATTCAAAATTAAACTTAGCACAAAAGTCTAACTGTTACACATTCTTACTCAAACCATTTTGGATATACGATTCACAATTTATGATTCGGCTAAAACATCTAAATGATAAACACTGTACACGACACAATTCAAGACGTTTCCATACCAAACTGCATCCACACACAAATCCATAGATACACTAACTCTCTTCATCACAGTACAATCATCTGGTCCCACACTTCTCTTTGGCTGGAAGTTGATCTTGATAGACTTTTGAATTTTCATATATGAAAGTTATTTGGGTTTTGTGCCCTTTGCTTTGGCCAATCTGGGTGAAAATTTATATGTGTCGTCCTTCTGAGGTTTTGAAATACTTCAGCAGTTATTGGAGTTTCTGTGTTAATCCCCCCCCCCCCCCCCCCCCCCCCATCTACCCTTCTTTTTGGCCTTTTGGATGAATATCAATAGGTGTCATTCTTATGGGGTTCTAGATACACATGTAAAATTTCATGTGGATACATGGGAGTTCATCATTTTCTTAGATACACATTTTCATTTTTGGAATAAGGGTCTGAAAACATGGAATTCCGGTGGAAACGCAACATAGAATTTCTCATACATAACTTCTCCTAGTCTTCGTATATCTGGAGAAGTAAAAACAAAAGGTGAAAAGTTCTCAAAAGTACCCATAATATCAAATTTTAATCCATAGCTACACTTTTGACATCTGATTCATAACTTCTGTTTTAGGGTGAAAGAAATATGAAGAATATATATGTTTCAAATTAGTGCAAAAGCTCCAAATATTGCATTAAAGTATAAAGACAGAATCCAAGACGTAGTTTAATTTGAACTGAGATTGAGAACTCTCGATCGGTATTTTTGAAAATTTGATAAGATCGAACTGGATCTAATCCCAGGATATAGATTTCAAAACGTAACGTTTGATGCTCCGCCGTTGTTTGTCTTGTACACACACAGGCTATTTGAGTAGCTCAAGTTCAAACTTATTTAAATAAGGTTAACGAACTGAGCTTAAGTAAACAAACTGGCATCCGATGGAAGCTCTAAGACAAATATTGAATATTGCAAGTGTGGAGAATTAATATCCTCTCTATAGACACTGCGAATTACCGTTCTGATATTTACCTACGCTTCCGATAACGTAGGATAAATGAGATTTAGATAACCATCCTGTTCATTTTCCTTTGGAAATGGATTTACAAGCTGCGTTGGATCATATCTTGCAGAGCATATTTTAAGGAATTAGTGCTGCGCAACCAAAGCCTTTCACACACCGATTAAAGAAACCATTCCTAATTGAAGTGTGAAGAGAGACCTGATATGAAAGATAAGAAAGCTCATTGGTTTAACATCTTTCAGTCAAGTCTGATCATGAACCTGTGGCGTCCAGTACTTTGGGATCATCTAACCGTACTTTTGTCCTCAATTTCAGAACATAATGTATCAGATCAGATCCTGAGGTCCTTACCGTAAGCCCACATGAAGCTGGGAATGGGTGAGTAAATGGATTTTGCGAAGGAATACCCATTTTAAAAACGATAAAGCCAATTAATTGATGTTTCAATAAACTTGCGAGTATAGTCCCAACATTTGAACAACTTAGTGTCAAGCCTCACAGTCGTGACACTGATGTTGCTGATAGAGGCGACACTGTCATCAACTTCCGCCCCACTTCCATTATATAAACAACAGTGGACTCCAGCCGAGCATGTGTTTCTGTTGTGCTGAGAAAATAAATTAGTTATATTTACCTTTTCCTAGAGTTTGTTGATCATTTTCATCTGCAATTTCCTCCGGATTTTCCAATTGCAACACACCGTTGCACTCTCACCCAGTACCGCTTCTTTCATTCGCATTTCATATCCAAAACCACTCTAAGTTCCACAATATTTGTAACCACGTGTAAAATGGCTCGGCTATTTTCCGAGCCTCCAATATTTGACAGACACCATGTGAACAATTATAACTTGGCAACTTACGACGATCTGCGGAGTGGCACTCGGGAGTGGGGGGTGACCGAAAGGGATACTTTTACCCCCTCCCCTCCCTATCCGTTACTCCTCTATCCTTTTGTAACTATTTCTCCTCTTTTTTTGTCTCTTTTCAAGAATATTCAATAAAGCTATCTATTAAAATATTTTGAAGTAAAAAATATATTGTTACGAACTGAACCATTTATTTTTGGACATTTCGTATATTCATTGTTAGCCCAGGGCAAGTTCTATTTTGTAAACTTAATATTCCCACTTACCATTATTTCATATTTAATTTTTTGAGTTTACTCATATGTATTTTTTAGTTGTGGTCGTTTGCTATTTAAAAGTAGTTTTCATAAAGCTATTAATCTTGTAATTCATCTGGAAGATTTTGATCATGTTTTCACTTGTAGACGACCAACCAGACAGTTACAGTTCAGTTAAATTCTGACCAATGATAATTCAATGAATCTTCTAGGCTTTAGAAATTCTATACATATCAGATGAAAGAGATTGGAGAAGTCAGTCAGCTGTTCATGGATTGAGTTAGTACAGTGACCGGTTAGTAAGTTATGATGTAAATATTGGCTTTTTGTGTATATATGATCCTGTTTTTTAGTATTCTTTTGCCATTTTGAACTCGAATGATTTTTATTAGTTACATAAAGACAGTTAAGTGGTTGTCTGGAAAAAGGGCCTATGTCGTGATTTTTTGAAAAACCTTTTTTTCATGGAAGAAGGACCTATGTGATGTGGAGCAAGCACCTGAATAGTTTTCAGTTCAATACTCTGCCACTAGATGCCATGTACCTTATCTTTAGTAGTGTGATAAAGACAATTATTTGAAATAATAATTAAATAAATAAAATTATATACGTCGTTACCTTCACAGTAGTCACTTACTACTTTTGCAGTAATAATTTTTTTTATGTTCCGACCTTATTTTGGAATAAACAAATCGTAAAAAAATTATTCTGTTTTCAGTCTTTTTCCAATGGAAAAAGGGCCTATGTTCAAAATTGCGCTCCTGTAAAATTTGAAAAACCTGACATAGGCCCTTCTTCCAGACACCTATTCAGTTAAGTCTCATCTAACTTATTGGTCCATTAATGACCGGTAGATGTGTCTTGTCTTAAGTCATTCCTCCTGATACCGGTTCGCCCAGGTAACAGATAGACAGAGAGAAGTGGAGGTGGAGATGAGCAGTAGCGTCCTATCATTTAGGTTGCCAATCTACAGTGCTATGACAAGGAATGGTGAGGTTTATAAAGGAAGACTTTACGCACCTAGGTAGTCCGATCGAGGTGGCTCTGGGCCCGCTCTACTGCAGAGATATAAAGACTTTACACACCTAGGTAGTCAGATCGAGGTGGCTGTGGGCCCGCTCTACTGCAGAGATAAAAGACTTTCCACACCTAGGTAGTCAGATGGTCAGATCGAGGTGGCTGTGGGCCCCCTCTACTACAGAGATATAAAGAAATGCCCCAAGAGGTGAAGTGGCTATTGGCAGGTTGGAGTGTCTGCTTTTGGACACTGTCCAGCACAGATTTCACTTGACCTGGTTTCCTCCACTTTAATTATCTTTAGTATGTCGCTCTTCTTAACCGAAATTTCAACAGCCTACATTGTTATATTTGAAACCAAACAGTCATATCAAACAAACAAATATTACAACGAAGGGTTGTGCTCAATGTCAACACGTTTTGAAGTTTTTTAGGTAATTTCCAGGTCCTTTTTATGTACTTTTTCCAGTTCTGAAAGCCCCTTGGTAGTCAGGTGAAATATTAATTGGTTTAATATATAATTAGTTCTATTGGGACACGGAGCGTGTGAAATCCACAACTAATTTTGGTCCGTATCGGCGGATCCTCCAAAAATTAATCAATGAATTTACGATGTAAAAAAAGAGAGAGTCAGTATTCAAATTTTAAATGCTATCTAAGATCATTATTACGTCTCTCTAAACCATTCAGTTACCAAGTTTAGGCAGATCTGTTCTAAAAATAATCAACTAATTTCAGGCAGTCGGATTGGACGATTTTTTTGCATTCACATCCTCATGAAACTGTTTTAACCCAAGTTGTTACCAAATCGGCTGATCGTTCGTAAAATAAATGACAAAATAGAGATCTGTAAGAACCAAGTAAATTATGAATATCATCAGCGACAAACTAAATGTATTTATTCACGTATTCACAACTACATATCTTGTCATTAGCAAGTGCGATGTGAGTACAGTGATAAATGCGTGGCTGTACTGTTGAGGTACGTCACCGAAGAGTTCAGGCTAGTCTTGGAGCAGGTTCCAAGAAGTTTGACTTTTTGACTGATCCCTATATCTGGATACCTTTCAGATGGGTGTCAGATGGTGTATATGTGAACATTGTTGGGATATGACAGAGTCGATCGTCGTCCGTTGCTTGTCCAAGATACCATTCAGATGGATGACAGTATGATGGTGTATATGTGAACATTGTTGAGATGAAACCTTGTCGATCGTCGTCCATTGCTTCTCCAAGATACCATTCATTATATTGAATATTAACATACATCCCCCTGCTAAAATGTTCATGTCATTGAGGAGAGAGGCACGAGAATGGGCTATAATATAAAAAAAAATGTTTATTAAAAATGTTTCTCAGTGAAAAGCTCTTTGTAAAGTGAGACTGGTATAGAATATTAAAAAGGAAGTCATTTGGACTTTGTTCATCATAAAAGCAACGAACCAATAACAGGGCAGGCATGTTTCTTTATTTAGATATGTTGCTACTCAAAAAATAGCCATTCAGAAAAAGGAGAATACTTATATATTTTGAGAAAATTATATATATGCGAAATTTCATAATTTCTCATTGGATGTAATCATTCAAGTGCAGAAGCAACATCTAAAAACAGTAAAAACAGTACATATTTTTTTTAAATTACTTTTTGACAAAAGAGTTCATTTTTCGCACTAGAAATTGTTCTTCTTATTATTATTATTCGATTGGATTGGGGACGGGAAATATCTAACCGGGATGACTAACCTCTTAGCGCCTTCTTTTATAAAACATCGATTTGGCTGAAATATCGGTTCAAAAAACTAAATAACCTTGGGTTATATACGGCACCTCTAGCACTTCAAAGGTTGATCCTACATTCACGAAACTTGCAACGTATTTCAAGGGTGGTACAACTTAGACCATGTTTAACCCAAGTTCTTATTTACAAAGAGTGGGGTGGGTAAGTGGCACTCAAAATTATTGAAAATTTCAACTAATTTCTGAACTGATCTAACTGCCAGCTATTAACCTTATAGAGATTTTTCTTTAGGTCATTAATATAAGCGATAACTTAAATGTTAAATGTACGTAAGCCCAGAAGTAAAGTCCAATTTCGGCCAAAATCTAATCAGTTCCAAATTAGTTGGTATGACATAATCTCAAATCACAACGGTAATTATGAGTGTTTTTGTGTTGAGCCTATGGGGAGGAGTTATCGTGTTCACACACTCATTTTTTTTTTAATTTTGGAGTCAGGGGGTAGATCATTTTAGACCGATTACATAACTTCCCCTATACAGCTAGGAACTGATGAGGTAAAACTAATAAAGCCGGAGTCAGTTGAGAGTTCATTCAGTTAGTAAGTCAAAATAGTGTCGTTGCATCATCATTTCAGACCAATTACATAACTTCCCCTATACAGCTATTAACTGATGAGGTAAAACTAATAAAGCCTGAGTCAGTTGAAAGTTCATTCAGTTAGTGAGTCAAAATAGTGTCGTTGCATCATCATTTCAGACCGATTACATAACTTCCCCTATACAGCTAGTAACTGATGAGGTAAAACTAATAAAGCCGGAGTCAGTTGAGAGTTCATTCAGTTAGTGAGTCAAAATAGTGTCGTTGCATCATCATTTCTAAACTGTTAGTACGGTCATTTCATTTCTTTTTTTTTTGTTGTAATGTGATTTTTGTTAGTTGCATATTTGTGTGTTCTCCCCTCAGTGTAGTCCTGACATGTTTTCTACTCCGGGTCAACAAGTGTGTATTGCCCCGAAGTAGTGAATAAAGAGAACACACCTGTAGTCTCTATTTATTTATTCACAAATATACTTTCCTCCCATTCGGTCAGTGGTAAATCTGTCACAATACCATTTATTCTTGTAACAGTAAACATTTTTTTTTCGTGAATGAATGAAAAATGAGGAACGAACAAGGAATCAAAGTTAAAACCTGTAAAAAAAACCCATCCAAACACAATTGAAGTGGTAGCAATATCAGTGTTGCCAGGCCATGATTTTAAAATACCTTTCCAGTAAATCCAAACATTTCCAGTTCCCCCGGATGTTCTTTTTCAGAGAAATTTCTAACATTAGTATTCAAAATGTGAATAAAAAGTCGTCGGTGAATCAACTGTAATCTACTTCCCCAGAACGAATTAATCAATGAACTTATCGCTCCAAAAGCAGTCGACCGTTTGCTCTAATATTCAACAGTTGACTTACATATGGCTGTCGATAAATTCATTACGTCGGTAGTTATTCGCTTTTTTGAATTGAGCCCCCTCTCCTGAATCCCCTTCCTTTCAGCCGATGTCGCTGAATTAGTGTTTTCCATATGGGGTTTTGAATTTACATATGAAATTACGTATCGATACATTCAACTGCCTTTATAGTTATTTGAGTTAAGCCTCACTCCTAATTCCCCCTTCCCTTTGGCAGATTTGACTGAAAATCAAGGTGTTGTCGTTTTGGGCAATGGGTCACACATATAAAATTTAGTGTCGTTACATTCATTATATCGGCAGTTATCAGAGTTTTAATGTTATGTCTCCCCCCTAATCCCCCTAATAAAATTTCGAGGCGATAAATTTCTTTTATCGGGAGTTATCGTGTTACACGCACACAGACAGACAGAATTTTTTTTTTTTATATTTAGAATCCAGAGGTCGGAAAACATGAAATTCCGTTGAAACTCCGCATCGTATTTTTGATTAGATTACAAAACTTCTCCTATACTTCGTATAGCCGGGGAAATAAAATTACTTATAATATCGACTGCTAACTGTCGAAACAATCGATAGGGTGAAATGACAACATCTCTACAGTTGAGAGACAAGAAATCAGTGTTTTTGAGACAATATGGCTGGCCACCTTGGCCACGGGATGTCATCAGGATTTTAGTTTGATGCCAGGGACTACACATGTCTTCATCTCTTCCCGCATCAACAGGATCTGACTGTCTTTACATGCCTTTTTCGTATTATGTGTCTGTTCGTGTTGCAATCTCGCCCGGCTTATAGTCTCTACTCAGGTTGTACTCTGCATTATAAAATCCCACTCTGCACCGCTGCCCATAAAGATCAGACTCTTATTAAACGGTCAACTTCCATTCCTTTCTGACCAGGTGCTAGTACCATTCTTAGGAATCTTCACTTAGCAGTCTTCTAAAAGATCTTTTAGCCAGGATGATAGTACTGACTCCTACTTTTTTACTTTATATATTTATTTTAAAGTTGCATCAACATTGGTGGTTATTAGCAGATTTCGATCTACTACATCTTTAACAGCCGTGAGAATCCGGGATTCGCACTCAGGCTCTTTGCCTTCTTAGGCCAGTTCATTATCTTACTCACTCCCGATGAGAAAGCTACTTGCACGACTATCCTGGTGTTTGTCCCCAGTATCTGATTATCGTCAACTCCAAGCAGATCAGGCGTACGGGAACTTGGCATGGTGGACGAGCAACGAGCGCCACCCCTCCCTTCCTCACACATTTGGATTACAATATAACAGTATATAATATATATACGGGTATGTATATAATATATTATACGGGTGCTTCAAGACTCAATTTTAATATATAATTATTATCAATGATTCATTTTTAGGTTATCTACTATTTGCAGTGTTCCACGGACGGTCAATTCAACTTCAAAGTAATACTATTTTATTTTCTCAGTTATCTGCAGTGTAGGGGAAGTTAGAACTGCAGCTCAGCCTTGTTCGCAGGCAGTAATGGCTGAAAACACTGTCCATCTCGACCCAACAATTGCTGCAACTTTTCTCAAATACTATTATCATAAAATACACGAGTCGGTCGATAATAAAACAGAATGTAGACTCACTCTATTATGAATACTGGGTGTAAGCGAAAATGGTCTTATAAAGATATCTGGATTTCCCCAAAAAGTTTTGAATTTTTTCTCATGTATTTACATTGGGCCTTACATAAATTTAATATAATAAATAATATAACAACTAATTTCTCTGTTTTTTTTTTGTTTTTGTTTTTCACCTGGTAAAAAAAATAAGGTGATTGGATCTTTTCTAACGGGAGTAGGGATAGTGAATAGTAAAGAATGTGAATGAATGAAAACTGCATTCCACATTTTTCGATAGGTATTAAATCAAAATGAGTTTGATAAAAAAATTAATTTAAAAATAATTATATCATCATGATTATAATTATTATGCAACTAATGTCATTAATAACTCTCCTTTTATTCCTTACCCTCCTTTTCTGCAAATGCGTTTTACTAAAATCCCCCCCCCCCCCCCCCCCCCCCCCCGAGCAGTCTACCTTTATCCCACTACCGCAGCTCACTAACAAAAACGAGCGATTAGGGTTTATCTCTTGTTAATGACGACATTTACATACCTTCAAACAAGAAATAACAATCTATTCACGGCCACTTATTTGTTGTATAGTTTATCTCAATCATCGCAAGAACACGTAAAATAATTAAATAATTGTTACTCCTACTTCATGCTTACTAGGAATGAAAATATATTTTAAACACACTTACATAAAAAAAATTGTTTGATAAAGTGCCGCGCCCAGATTTTGCCGTCTTATGTGGCTTCCTAGTTTTCCTCGCCTCAATGGTCGCGCTGACCCTGATTCTGTGCTCATCCTTTCTGTGATTCTGAGCTTATCCTCTCTGTGATTCATCTTGAAATCCTTGTAAAGAAATCCCATAGAACGGCCCTTCAAGGTGAAATCCGCTTCACTCTCGCTTTTCTGTTCGAGGCATCCACAGAAGGATAATTTTGCTCAGTAACAACATTTCACACTTTGAGGGTCCATCAAAAATTCCACCTCAAATATTTTTTTCTTCCCTATAATTCTCTAGGGACCCCTTCAGTGTGTGATCATATCACACTTTTCCATGTCATGCGAGCCTGGTGTTTGATAGATACATGTGAGTATTGGGGTGGGGATGGGATCCAGGGGCGATATTTATACAGAAGGTCGATATGTATAGATAGATAGCCAGGATGGCGGAGGGGTGGTTGAGGGGGGATGGTGGGGATCGATGTTGGCCCCGGACACACACGAACTTTGCCGAAGTCTCACGAACACAGCCACCGCCCTTTTTTACCTCACCACTCTCTGTTCCTCTCATTCTCGCGCTCTCTTCGTCACCAACTCTCTTCGTCACCAACTCTCTTCTCTCATCTTTTCTCTTGTTTTTCTTCATATCTTGTTACATTTCGTAATGGGAAATCTATAATTACTAGGAAAATATAAATCAACAGGGCCTTGCCTATGATTTAGTATAAATTTAAAAATTTTAATTCGAAATATATTATTTTTACTGTTTTAGCTATACGAAGTATAAGAGGAAGTTATGTAATCGGTTAGAAATTCGATGTTCAGTTTTCAACGAAATTTTTTTTATGTTTTCCGACCCCTTGACTCCAAAAATGTAAAAAAAAAATGAGCTGTCTATCCGAGTGTGTGTCTGTCCTATGAACACCATAGTGTTGCCAGACCCTATAATAAAGACGACGCCTTTTGATTTTCAGCCGAAAGGAAGGAGGGATTAGTCCCTCCATAATCATGATGATAAAATAAAGCCTTAAGGCAGGAGGGGGGCTTAAAACAAAATCTCATGAAAACGTGGTTGATTAATTCATATTGGGGAAGTACCGTGCCTGTCATTCACCCATAACTTTTTGGGTGAGATGAATTACTTGATCATAAAAAGTGGTAAAATCGCACCTGTGTATATTCCGGGGTATGAAAAAAACTGTTACGTTTCATTGAATAATTTAAAATACTAGCGTTAAAAAGAGGAATAAAGGAAAATGTGGAACATAGCGAGGTCGCGAAATGGCTACTTTTGCCTATCTCAAAAAGTTCATATAAGGTTTTTGATTACTTTCAAGGACATGTTTATCTCTGATCTCCCCCCTTTCCTTAGGCCGATTTCGCAAAAAATTGATATGAGTTGTCCTTATGAGGTTTTGGTTTTATATATGAAATTTTGTGTCGATACATTCATTACAACAGCAGTTGTTTTTGTGTTAAGCCTCCCCCTTAATCTCCCTCTTCTCTTCAGCTGTTTCGGCTGAAATACATTCATTCTATCGTGTTCCAGAAACACGCACACAAACACACACACACAGTCCAGGCAAACTTGTTTCTCATTTTTGGAATCAGGGCGTCGGAAAACATGAAATTCCTGTAAAAACTCAACTTCGATTTTCTGACAGATTACATAACTTCCTCGCTACTTCATGTAGCTAGAGGGGTGAGTTGCGGTAGTGGGCACTCAAGGCTGGACTGCTCTCTCAACCCCAGGTTGGTCTGCGGCAGGTAGACACTCAATGCCATGAACCCAAGCTACTGATTCTCTGAATCACTCCCTAATTAATCCCTTTAGTTTCCAGATTCCTAGAGGCTGCTCTCTGTTCAATGGCTCGATTTACCTCCGTATCAAGGCTTATAGAAAGTTTCCTACCTGCTAGCTACTAAATGCCAGCCCACGGTATTCAGGGGATGGGTGGGATTAGTGTTTTATGATGAAAAGAGGCACACTCACTGCTCTCTCTGAGAGAGAGGTGGATAAGCCCCACGTTAATGAGCTTAATTGTCCAACGGGCCACTTAGTGGAGAAATATGTAGCCACTTCACAAATTGCATTTGATGGGCTTCGTTTAAGTTGAACTTTATTCGTTGGAGGTCTCATTTAAATAGAACTAGCAACGGTTCCCCTGTACTAAGGCGGAACGAAGGAAAAATAAACTAAAGCATTTTTTAGGCCATAGGTGTTAGGCCCTATGGTAAAATAAAAATATTTAATAAATATTTATAAATTTATAAAAAAAATGCTGGGCTTTTTGGCTCCATTGCAATCCATTTTGTTGGGATTCATGTAATTTGAAGCTAATTTGATAGTATTATGTAGATAATTCGACCTACCTAAATTCATCTTGGCCTAAATACATTCAGTATTATTGAAGCTATTTGTTCTTTAACCTCAGATCAATAACCAAAATCTGTGCCCCCGCGATGGGCTGGCATCCCTTTCTCAGCGTCTTTGTTTCATCTATTTATTTTCCTCTTTGTAGTATAGTAAGCCTGTAATTAGGCAAAATTTATTTTTCAACATGCTCCACTAACATGTTTCATTTTCCTAGTTTTACTTCCTCAGCCATACCGAAGTATAGGGAAAGTTATGTAATTGGTCTGAAATTCGATGTTGAGTTTTAACCAGAATTTCATATTTCCCGGCCCTTAATTACAAAAATGAAGAAGAAAAAAAAAAAAAAATGGGAACACAAAAACTCTAAAACTGGCGTTGTAATGAATGTAACGACACAAAATTTCATATATAAAACCCCATAAGGACGACATCTATTCATTTGCACTTTTTTCCTCTATGATTTTATATACAAAAGTGAAATAACAGAAATAGTAGTAGTGATCTGTGAGTGTGACTAAATATATAGGTAACATAAATAAAATTAAACAAATTAAATAGGTAATTAAAAATATAATTCAATAAATAATAATACTAATAATTAATAAATAAATAGATGGAACAAAGCCTTCTTTCTTCAAGAAATGTTTTTGAAGTCCTCATTTTTTACAAATTTGGTGAATTCGTCAGTCTGCTTTTTCACCAGAGTTTCACTCTAGAATATGTATGACATGCCAAAATAATCCCTACATACATAAATTACAAAGTCAAATGTATTTCCTCTCAGTGTACACATTAACTGCGGAGCCATGCCAGTCTTCACCAGTCTGTTCTTGATTGTCGGCAAAGGACTTCTGGTCCTGGTGTGGCAAGAGTCTTGCATAGCTGCTTCCCTTGTGGAGTCAACAGCAGGTTCTGGAGAACAAACTAGTCATGATATCGTTGTTGCTGAACTCATCTCTGCAGTTCTCTTACGATACGATCTCCGCAAGCAGACGCACATTCCTTCTTTGCATTCTGAGGATCCTGCTGGCTTGAAGCCTCCCTTATGGTGAGGACCGAGTGTAACAATACCAGGTAGGCCCGCCTCACCTTGAAATGTTACTTGAGGGCCATATAGGGTATACTCCGTTCTTTTCTAATCTCATAGCAGTGAGCTGACGAGACCCAAACACTCTGCAGAACTTATTCGGACCATGCAACAATTAGCAAAAATAAAGACACTTAAGATAAACGTTCCTTAACAATACAACATGAAGAACAATATAAGAAACATAATATATTTTTTATAAAAAACAATGTTTAAAGAAAAATTGACCACTTTCAGAAAAAATTGTTCTTCTATGAGCTAATCAGCTACATACATTTAACTCATGAATATATTAAACAAAAGTTTAATCGTCCCTGTTAGGTATATATGTACTTAAATGTGGTTAACCCTAGAGCGGGCGCAAAGGTATAAGTAACACCGGCGGTCGCAATTATCTATCAGAAACAGTGCAATAAAATGATAATATTAATTCATATTACGGTTTGACGTATTTTAATACTTGGCTTGTTAAAAAAAAAATACTTAATATGCATAATTATTTAGTTATGAAAAAACAAAAACAGCTTGAACTTAAAGAAAAAGGAACATTAGAATAATTGCTATAGCAGGAACTATTAAAAATTAATTTCCTTATAAAAATATTTACAAAAAATAACTTATTGTAAAATAAAAGTAAATTGCACAAAAGGCAGATATTGAGGAGCTTTAGAATAATTGGAGCAGGAACTTTCAAAAATTAACATAAACCTTACATAAATGTTTACAAAAAAAAAAAAACCTATTGTAAAATAAGTGAATTGCACGAAAGGCAAATATTTCTGGAATGCTCCAAACAGATGAACTTGGAACACATTTGACACATATATTTGGTAACTCTGTTTCTTTTTTCACAACGACAAGTATCACATCTTCGTCTTTTGCTGCCATCAGGTACATTATAATGGGGGCGCCTTTCAGAATGTAACATTTCCAATAAACAAATGTATGTATTGAATTTAATTAATTTATGCACTATTTGGGCAATTTAAACAATATATAGTATATTCACTTAGCTTCTCCTGAATCAGACATATTAGCTAAGGTTTGAAAAATAAATGAACGGCACTGTACCACTGTCAGAAACTGATGTGTAAAGATAATGACGTGGCTTTCCTGTGTTTACATGCCGGCTTTGCCCACTTATTGTAAACAACGGAGGCCCACCTCTTGGGTTCAATGTCTACAACTAGTCTACTTCCAATACCAATTGTTCCCATCTCTTTCTAGTGAAAGTTTCATAATTTGAATTTTTTCGTGCTAAGTTGGTGAATTGCCCCACTATGCGGCCCCCTCTAGCTGTAGAGTCTTCGTTACGTCGAAGAACAACAGTCATCAACGTTGTTTTATACAGTGCTATTACAACAATAGTTCTTACAAAATAAGGCCCGTGCGGGACTACAGCGTAGAGCTTGAGTCGCATGGTGTGCGGGTTCGAATCCTGTCCTTGAGAGTGTTTTGTTATCTTAAATAGTTTTTCCTCCCAGGCCCATGGATGTTGTAAGTAACTGGTATATTTACCACCGTTAGAGAGATATGGCTAATATGCATCAAATATATAATAGGATCAAAAAAAATAGTTTCTTATCAATAACGATAGTATGCAAGTTTGTTGAAAAAAAAAAACATATTTTATTCACATAATAAAATTATGTTATCATTATTTATAATATTTCACAAATATTTCTTTTTGTTAAAATGTTCGTCAATACACACACAAACTGGGGGGCGCCGGTAGCTCAGTTGTATGCGTGCTTGCCTTCTGAGCTCGAGATCGTGGGTTCGAAACCCGGCCGAGGCCCTTAGTTTATTTTATCTGTGAGGTAAAATAAACTTAAGCAGGCCGTTCTTCATGATTGGATGCTAAGCGATGGTCCCGAGCCTGTGCGATGTCAAGTACTCGTTTAGGGCCAGGGGTCTTTAACCGGGGTGAATAAAAATTTAGGGTAGGCAGAATTTCGGACTCCCACAGTAGAGTCGGGCTCAAGTCCACCAGAGTGATAAAGGTAGTAGGCGATATGACCTCGTAGTTGAAGCCCGGGCGTGAGTCATAATAACTATCTATTATATAGATACAATTTATAACAGTCTGTTTATATTTGTATTTTTGTCCGCTTCTGCGATACCGTCGTTGTTCGCTACAGCTTGAAGTTAGTTATTAACAGTAAATAAAATAGGTAGGTACATAAAACAGTTGTACATATATTTTTGGTAATAAATCATTTATTTACTTCAGGTACATTATAATGTTGAGAGAAATAATTATTTCTGTCAACTTCTTCATCAATAAGATCTTTATTTTCTTCTCTCTTTCTTTTTAATACATTTTTCATATTTGTTATCTTTTCTTGGAGTTCAGTGGAGATACCTCTTCCATTAGTGTTGCTATGACGTTCAATCTGATCATGTATCAGCTCATTAGCAAGTTCTCTTAGGAATGACCGACGTGATTTAGAAACGTTGCGATTTCCGACGTAGAGTACTCTAGCGTTTATCGCTGCCACATTCAACAACGAATAAAATACTGTCATCGGCCAACGATTTGATTTGCGAGATACGTTGTATGTTTCAGTCATTTGTTCTACTACATCAACGCCAGCTTTAGTATCATTATAAAAAGTTATAATAGATGGTTTTTTATGGTCACCGCTTGTAGGATCTATTTCATCGTCGTCATGAAGATTGGATATGAGTAGTACATTTTTCCCTTTTTTAAGGACATAGGAAACTAACGTCGAATCCTTGGTGAAGCCAAACATAGAAGAGAGCAAACTCACCGATTTTTTACATATTTAAATTCTTGTGGGATCTGGGGTTTATTTTTTTTTAACGTTCCTACAACAGTCAATCTCTTTTCTGCAAGATCTTTGATCAAATTATAATCGGTGAACCAATTATTCATAGTTATGTTACGTCCAGTGTTATATATTGGTCGGGCGAGCCTTTTTACAACGTCTTTTGGACTGTTGCTTAATTCAAACATCCCACGTTGTTGCTTTCCTGGATAAATTTCCATGTTGTAAGTGTAGTAATGTTTTGCGTCTACCAAACTATAAATTTTAGTTTTTTAGTTCCATATTTTCTAGGTTTGGAAGGTATGTATTGTCTAAATATACATCTCCCCCTAAATCCTACAAGCATTTCATCAATGGTAGTGTTCGCACCAAGAGAATATGATGCCTGAGAGTTGGCAACAAAATATTCAAACAGCTCTCTAATAGCTGTAATTCGGTCTGATTGTTTTCTTTCCTTCCTCGTCTCTCGATCATCAAACCTTAGGCACCGTAAAAGAAAAGAAAATCGTTTTAATGTCATTGTCACCCTGAATTTATCTAATCCATCTCCGTGGCAATCCCACAATTCTTCTAGATTGAGCCTGTTTGCTTTATATACACCAGCAAGATACAATAGCCCAATTAATGCTTTAATTTCTATTTCATCCGTTAGGGGAGCATCCCTTTCTCTAGTAAATGACCTCTGAATAAATCCTATATATTGATTCGTATATTGACGATAAGGGTAATAATTGATCCATCAAAAAGTAAATTCCATGTATGGAGTACACCGGTCACATTTCTAGCTCTAGCTTTTACTCCTGGTAGTTGGGAACGAGAATGTTTCTACTAGCTTTTTTTTTCCTGATGTTAAAAGGAGTTTTTTTCCACTCTATAACTTCTTGGATTTTTTTGTTTTGTTTAACTGTGGCTATGTAGAAGCCTTCTCTTTCGTTAGAATCTTCTGGTTCTGAATCCATGTCGTCTTCCTCTGTCTCTGAGTCTCCTTCACGTTCCTCTAGACAAATAGATGCATCTGTCTCACATTCTCCATCGGAAACGTCTGATTCCACATCACTTTTTTCTTGTAGGAGTTGGTGAAGTCGCTCGATGTCTTTTGGACATTCAAAATTGAATGAAGTGTTAGTGTTCATCCTAGAAAAAAAAAATCACATAGATAGTCGCAATTATCTCTGAGATTATATGCAGTTCTGATGGTGGAAATCATTTATACTAATAAATTTTCCTAGCCACGCATATTTATTTCTCATACAGAAATTAACTAAGTGAAAAATTTTAAAATATAAACAAATTGTAATACTTACGTCATCAGGCGCAATTATCCCCACAGATAAAAATGCCCTCCACTCTTCGCATGTAGACCTCAAAACAGATTGTAATGACACTGAACGGTAGTAGGGGTTGAGCTAGGAGGATACAAGAAGGGGCGTGGCCAAACTACTACCCGTTTAAGTTTTAATAATCATAAAGCCAAAAATATTATCTGTGAGATATTTAGGCCGCTCCAGGGTTAAAGATGGCCGCATTTTGGATACAAAAATTTTTAAATGCATACGTTTATCAAATAAATCTTGCAAATTAGGTGGCGAAATATTATGAATTAGATAAGCAGATAGAAGAAAAATAATGTTTATTTGAAATATGTTTACAAATGACAATATTGAACAATAAGGTTCCTTAAAACTTATCTTATGTAAATACTTATAAATATATATATAACAACTGAATTCATTAAAAAGAAGCCTGCCTAAGAGAAAAATGAAAAAAAACTTGGAGAAAAAACAAAGAGAGAAAAGGTGGAGGAAAACTGGGACATTTAAGTAGTATATAAATTGATATCAGTTTCCTCTAAAAGTATATAAGTTGAACAGTTAATTAGCGACTCATGCCCGGGCTTTAACTACGAGGTCATATAAGTTGAACAGTTAATTAGCGACTCATGCCCGGGCTTTAACTACGAGGTCATATAAGTTGAACAGTTAATTAGCGACTCATGCCCGGGCGTTAACTACGAGGTCATATAAGTTGAACAGTTAATTAGCGACTCATGCCCGGGCTTTAACTACGAGGTCATATAAGTTGAACAGTTAATTAGCGACTCATGCCCGGGCTTTAACTACGAGGTCATATAAGTTGAACAGTTAATTAGCGACTCATGCCCGGGCTTTAACTACGAGGTCATATAAGTTGAACAGTTAATTAGCGACTCATGCCCGGGCTTTAACTACGAGGTCATATAAGTTGAATAGTTAATTAGCGACTCATGCCCGGGATATAACTACGAGGTCATATAAGTTGAACAGTTAATTAGCGACTCATGCCCGGGCTTTAACTACGAGGTCATATAAGTTGAACAGTTAATTAGCGACTCATGCCCGGGCTTTAACTACGAGGTCATATAAGTTGAACAGTTAATTAGCGACTCATGCCCGGGCTTTAACTACGAGGTCATATAAGTTGAACAGTTAATTAGCGACTCATGCCCGGGCTTTAACTACGAGGTCAT
This sequence comes from Aradus depressus, assembly GCA_963662175.1. Lineage (NCBI taxonomy): Eukaryota > Metazoa > Arthropoda > Insecta > Hemiptera > Aradidae > Aradus > Aradus depressus. The sequence continues at coordinate 63,902,112 of OY759215.1, read as the reverse complement.
ATAGTCTACTACCAGAGCACACTTTCGTCGCTATGGTGGAAATGAGCTTGACTCACAGGGGAAGTCTTAAAATTGGCCTACTTTGGTTTTACCTAAGGTAGGGAAGGTCTTTAACTATTACCTGACATCGAACAGGCTCGTGGCCATCGCTTAGCGTCCCATCCAAAGGACGGCGTGCTCCACGTTTTTTTAACACCCCCCCCCCCCCCCCCCCCCCCCCTCCCCTCCCCTGATAAGAAACCTAATGGTCTCGGCTGGGTTTCAAACCCAGTAGGCTAGCACACTACCTCTGAGCTTGCGGCGTTGTTTTCAACCAAATTGTTTTTGTCTATGTAGTAGCTCTATTTCTAAGTCTTCGTTGATTTGGAGAATGTAGCTATGTATGTCCCTTGGGTAGGTAGCTCTGTAGCCACTTGATGACATCATTTTACTTGTAAAATTTATCTTCTGTACTATTTTCATTCCATAATTAATTTCAAATTAATACTTTGGGGCACATGTAGCTCGAGTATTAATATTTTCAAACTTCAAAAAAAAGCATTAACAATATTACTCAAAGAACAAGCTGCAGAGAATATCTAAACAACTTAAATCCTACCTTTTCCATCGCTGTTTGTATTTGAAACATTAATGGTTATTAGGAAAAATAAAAATATTTGCCCTCTCAACAATATTAGCCACGATTACGATACCAGGAAGAAAGAAGACTTTCGAATAACTAAACATTGCTCTTCTCTTTTTGAAAAAAGTACAACTCATAAAGGGATTAATTTTTTTAACTTGTCTTCTTGAAGTCAATAAATTCAAAAAAAAAAGTAAACATCAACTACAAAATCAACTACAAAACAACAACTTGTTAGAGAAAACCCTTCTCACGGAAACGTAATTTTATTCTCACTGTTCAAAAAGTAGAATAATCACAATAAAAAATCGCGTTTCATATTCAAAAACATTATTTGATAGAAAGCTTTCATTTTTATTTTTTAGGCAGAGTTCCTCCCCCCCTTAATGGTCAGTTGAATCTGTTATGTTAAATCATTATTTTTTACTACTTATGTACTAATTTATTTTATTCCTCTTGGTAAATGTATTTTTATTATTTTTTTATTATTATATTCAGAAAAAATATAGTAGTATAAAAAAAAAGATTATAATTTTTTGTTTATTCCTTATTGTTATTATTATTTTATGGATATATTTATTCATTTATAGTTTTTTATTTATACACTTTTTATTTATTCATTCATATTTTCTTATTTATTCATTTATAATTTTTTATTTATTCATTTATATATTTGCTATGTATTCATTTAAACTTTTTTATTATTTATTCATTTATAATTTATTAATATATGTATGTATAAATATTTTATTTTATTTTTTATATATTGCTGAAGTCACATTGTTTTCTTTTTCTTTTTTATATCTCGCAAATTGGGACCTGATGAAGGGACGTAAGAACGTCCCGAAACTTCATTATGATAAAGACACTTCCGAAGAGTCTTAATTTTTATGAATTGAAAAATGTATCTACTTATTATAAATGTATCTATGTATTAATTTTTTTTTGTACCTACTCATATATTTTAAGTATTTATTTATTCAGTTTTTATTCATTTCATTTTACTTTTTTTAATAGTTTTGTCATTACTACTAGTCATACGTGTGTTAGACTCAAGTAGTTATAAATCTAATTTATAAGCTATCTTAATGTAGGTATAAATTCTTTTGACGTAGGTACCTATCCTATTACCATGTATTGGTTTAACGGAAATAAAATTATTATAATTATCTTCGCGAGCACAATTTTATTAATTTTTTTATTCAACAATCTTCATTTTTGTTGTATTTTTTTCAGCCACTAAAGATTTTGGACCCACATTTTCAGAAACCCAGATGTTGCACTTACTAGTTATCGTTTACTGAAAAATTAACCGAAAAAGTGAGACGAAGCACCTCCGCATAATTTATTTGATTGCTTGGTCAAATATTCAAAGGGAAAACTTCAAAGAAATCTTTTATAAGTCTTGTTTATTGTCTAGTCCAGTAACTTTGAGGTCAAGAGGCAACTTCCACTATCCATTTGAACACTAAAATTTCATTTTTTAAGTTTTTTTTTGTTCAGATCCTATGTTTCTGGCTTTCTCAGCTTGGAAAATCTAAGCATACAAAATGAGATAGAATTATTAACTTGAATTGTTTTCCTGAAGATAGACCAAAGCCCGTACATAATCCGTTCTGATAAACAAACCTAAGGTAAAATTATATGCAAAGGGTGGGAAGATAACAATAGGACATATAGTTATAATGCTAAAACACCTCTAAATAGATTCAAATATCGAGTGTTAGGATGTCTAGTACCTACTTTAATTCTCGAGAACCGAGCAGGTAGCCGATTCTTAGAAGTACTGAATTATTAAGCAACAAAAACTTGAAATTCCTATTCGACTCTGCCCGATCCTAGTCGCCTTTGCATACCCTCCTTTAGTGTACCAACACCATTTATATTTTATAATAACAACATTGGAAAGACGTCCATAAGCTCCGGATTACCACAGAGAAAAATTTTGGGTGTCTCAAGACAAGGATCCATCTTTGGCCGCAATGGCCTTGCGAAGTGTGGAGAGTGTGGCAGACCGCTGGAACTTGAAGCTCAATACTGCCAAAACGGAAGCCAAAGTTTTCTCACTTTGTAGAATTAACACTAATACACTAACACCACTCAAAGACAATAATACAGATAGTAATAATAATAATTATTATTTTTTTTTATTGTTTAAAGGGATCACCCCTATACTAGTACAGATATAATGGGGTGAGTAAAAAAAATAGTTTTTCCATTTAAAGAGTGTTTTATTAAAAAATAACTAATTAACATTAATCTTCAAAATTTAGACCACCATGTTCTATAATAGGAACCCATCTTGTGGCTAGCTGTTGGATCCCATGCCGATACAATTTCTTGGGCTTAGAAGCGAAGAATTCTTGTACACCAGCCGTGATTTCCTCAAAATCGTCGAAATGTCGATTCCGAAGAAAGTGAGCCATTGATCGGAACAGATGATAATCCGAGAGAGCAAGGTCGGGGCTGTACAGTTCGGAGAAACAACTCCATTCCATCAAGTCACCCCTTTTGTATTGTGTTGCGCATCCTGTTGGAAGAGTACTCTCTTCCGGTTCTCTAAGGCCGGATATCGATGAGTCAAAACTACATACATCCCTTCCAGCTGTTCGCAATAGAGACGGAAAACGATAGGCGGCCAGTCTGGGATAAATTCAAATGGATAATCACTTCATAGTTCCAAAAAAACACTCTACATCACATTTTTCGAATTGGGAACGTTTTACAAAAGGCTGAGCTGATTGGTCCCGACTTGACCAATGACCACTACAATATGGATGATGTCAGTAGATTCACTTTTCGTTGCACGTTACAATTCTATTGATGAAGTGATCACCTAGTGGATTTTCGAGCAACTTCTGGCATCTTTCCAAACTACGTTGAGCTTGCGCGGGGGCCAACTCGTGAGGTCACGCTCGATGTTTTTTTACCCCTCGATGTTTAGTTGCCAGTTTACAGTCCACTGAGACAGCCCCAGTTCTGATGACAATTGACGGGTACTCTTTCTTAGTGCCGACTCCAAAGTGTCAATCAAAGTGTCCACCGAAGAAGGTCGTCCCGAACCTTCCTTTCTCTCCAGATTGGTGTTTCCATTCTGGAATTTTTGGAACCAACGTTGAGCTGACCTTTCATTCAAGACCTCAAAATTCAGGACCTTCCTGGACTGTCGTATTTAATAAACGAAGGTTAAAACTAGACTGAGCAATCAGAAGAGAACCAAGGATACAATACATTTCATTAGAGATAAAGAAGGATTAAGATAATCTCATTCAATGTTTAGTTTCAGTAAATAAATAGAGTCCGCAAGCCACTAAGAATGTTATACTTGAAAACCGATTTTCCTTTTTGACTCAACTAATTAGATTAGACACCCAACCATTCAGATATCTCGGGATACTCTTCGACACAGAACTTACTTTAGACTCAACAGATGAACAAACAACTCACAAGAACATAAACCCGACTCACACAATTATCAACTCATCACCCACTCATCAACAGACACACTCCAACTCCACACCAACACGAATGTTCTACACTTCTTTGCACCTCACTACAAATTCAATAAAATTAACAAAAAAATAAAAATATCTGGGATATGACCATTACAGGACTTTCTTATACCAACCACGGTTACAGATCACTTTCTCTCTCCCCTAGCCCTTCTCAACATCATTTCATTCTGACATTACTGAGTAAAAGAAAGTCACTCTCAGAAATACCACTGACGCCAACTCATTACTTTCATATACCCAGTAATGACAGTCTGAAATTCCTGCAATGGCCGCATCACATAATTTTTTTATTATAATTTCTCTACTATATGATAAAATATACTTCTCTAACACAAAATGAAACTGATAAATGCAACATTTTCGTGCTGTTTATATTTCTCTTGTACAAATGTTACTTCCATGAAAATTAATTTGTAATATTTGCTTTTGTCTCTTCGTATTTTATCTGTGTAGTGTGTGCATATCGTATTTAAAAAAGGGAAAGGTTTAATGAAAATAGATATGCTAATGCAGCATAATGCTGGTCCGGTTCACCCTCCCCCTCCTACGTCACAGTCCCGGAATTAATTTGTTATAATAATATTAATATGTTATTAATTATAATTAGAATATATACTCCAATAATATATTATAGACCAATAACCTGTAGAAGTTGGGGTCAAATTAGATAATGAACCAATATCCAGTTCAATGAAGCCTATCTTCTCGAAGCCGCCATTTTTCATTTTCTTGAAATCATAAAAAATTCAGAATTTTATTTTATGTTTCGAGTGGCCTGACATCTTCATTTCAAATTTCAAGTTCTTTGCTACAATTGTTTCTGAGTTAGAGCGCACTCAAAGTTCCGATCATCGCCAAAATGGACAATACATGTTCTCGGATTTTTGCACGATTATGATACTTCCGTATAAATAAGAAAGTAAAAAAATAGTACTAGTACTAGCTTTAACTACAAGGTCATATCGCCTACTACCAGAGCGCTCTTTCGATACTCTGGTGGACATGAGACTCTAATATGGGAGTCCTAAGTGTTGTCTACCTAGGTTTATTCACCTAGTAGGAGTCTTTAACGAGCAGCTGACCGTAGGCTCGGAACCAACGTGTAACGTCCCATCCGAAGGATGGCGTGCTCCCACCTAAAAACTTGGAGCCTCTATCGAGTTTCGAAGCACGAGTTGTCTATCACGATACCTCTGAGCTACCGGCATCCTCGAAATAAATACGTGTTCTATGTTATTAAACATTGAATAATTATACTTAATACATCTCGATCCAAATTATTAACTAGTTAGTAAAATAACACAATAATTAACTCACCTTGTAATTAGTTAAGATATAATTGTAAGAAATAAATAACATTTCTTTAACTAGAATAATAAATAGAGTGGAAGGACGTAAACAAAGACAATAACCAGCACGTTTTGTAAACATTTGATAAGAAGGCTTTGTATTAGTATTAGTATACAGTAGCGCTGTCCTGTGGAGAGACAGCGAAGTGACAGCTTCTCTAATTTGCCGTCAGGTCTGTCTGAGCCTTCTCTACCTCTCAGTGTGGGGGCGCCGGTAGCTCAGTGGTATGCGTGCTTGACTTCTGAGCTCAAGGTCATGGGTTCGTAGCCCGACCGAGGCCCTTAGTTTATTTTATCTGGGAGGTAAAATAAACTTGAGCACGCCGTCCTTCGGATGGGACGTTAAGCGATGGTCCCGAGCCTGTACGATGTCAGGTACTCGTTAAAGACCCCTACCCTAGATGAATAAAAATTTAGGGTAGGCAAAATTTAGGACTTGCACAGTAGAGTCGGGCTCATGTCCACCAGAGTGATGAAAGAGCGCTCTGATAGTAGGCGATATGACCTCGTAGTTAAAGCCCGGGCGTGAGTCATAAAAACCTAACCTAACCTCTCAGTGCCGTTGTAGGAACCGTCCCCATGTATGCCACAATATTGCAGTTTATTTTATCCTATTGAACATCCCAGTCAATTTCAAATTCTATATTTTCCCACCCAGAAATCTAGAAATATAATAAATTTGAATTTAAATCGTTATCAAAGCAATTAGAGCTTATTGTAACCAAATTAATGTCCTAATTAAAAAATAATTATTTTCATATTTTACAAAACACTCCTTGTAAACTTTTAGTGATTTTCAAATAAATAAATAGTTTTATTGAAAATTACTTCACAGTCACTAAGGGCAATTTTAAATTATGTTAGATGCCATTACATTGGGAACTTTGGTATCTTGAATCTAAAGGCTAGTACAGACATGCGAGCAACGAACTGAGCACTGTTCGGCTCATTTTCAGTTTTCAACGAACACACTCCAAGCCGAACAGAGACGAGCAAGAGCTTTTGGATGCTCCACAACCATACTAACGAACATAACCTGCACAAGTTAACCTGCAGATAACAAATTTACGTTTATTTGTATATCATTTTATTACTATTCAAAATCTTCAATCAGAAAATGCTCAAGGTAGGTAGCTACTTACGTAATTAATTTACATATTTGTAGTACAATTAATACGGATACGAATTTATTATGATACGTAATTTATTTTTACATGTAAATTGTTTAAAATGAACACTTTTTTAGGAAAAGTGTTTGAATAATTCCTCCCAAGCATCCAATCTCTTTATTTTATTAAAATGTAATTTGTGTTTTAAATCCCATATGACTGGGTACTGTCTCATAGCCTGAGCAAACTGAATTTGAATCTCCTGAGACCAGTCTTCAGAAGCCATAATAAAATATAATTTATTGAATAATATTTAAATATATATTTAATTAAAAAAAAAAAAGAACGTGCACTTCCAAAAACCTAAATATTTCAGAAGGTTATAATATTGGTTATAAACAACAGTGCTCGGGTCAAGTCGGGACGGTTCGGCTTGGTACCAGTCCACACACACCGCAGCCCGAGCCGAACATTCCTTTGATGGTTCGTCAAAAAACCGACAACAGATGGAGCAGACCCCGAGCCTCCCTTGTTCGTCGAGCGCCTGCGCACTATTCCCCAGGCATGCGCACTGACTAATGTTCGGCTCGTTGCTCGCGTGTCTATACGCCTCTTTAGGGAATCAGAATAGGGCATTACTGAATTATTTTAACCGGTTGATTTTGTATAACAAAAACTGGCAGAAAGTTCATAGATACTTAGCAATAACTGAAAAAGAAAAAAAGGTGGATATGCGATATTATTTTTAATAAACTCACTCTCCTTATAATAATTTCTTCCGTTCTGCCGATTTGACTAATCAGTCAATTCTCTAATAAAATTCAGCAGTTACTAGACCTAACTTTGGTCGATTCGGTTGAAAATCAAATGAAAATCCTATGGAGTTTTGGATACACATTTAACATCCGGTCGGTTAAAAGAACATAGAATTTATGAGAGGGCGCCGGTAGCTCAGTGGTATGCGTGCTTGCCTTCTGAGCTCAAGATCGTGGGTTCGAAACCCGACCGAGGCTTTTTATTTTATTTTATTTGGGAGGTAAAATAAACTCAAGCACGCCGTCCTTCGGATGGGACGTTAAGCGATGGTCCCGAGCCTGTACGATGTCAGGTACTCGTTAAAGACCCTTACCCTAGGTGAATAAAAATTTAGGGTAGGCAAAATTTAGGACTCCCACAGTAGAGTCGGGCTCATGTCCACCAGAGTGACGAAAGAGCGCTCTGGTAGTAGGCGATATGACCTCGTAGTTAAAGCCCGGGCATGAGTCATAAAACCTAACCTAACCTAGAATTTATGAGATATTACTATTATTAATACCTATATATATTATATATTATTAATATCTTTCCTTATACTAAATGTTGTTGGGGAAGTAATAAAGGAAACAATCCCAGTGGGTGACAACCCACCCCCTTCCCCCTCTCTTGCTAATGTTTTCTTAACAGAAGGGGAAGAAATAATTACTCCAAAATCCCTGGCATTTTCCTGCAGTTAGTGGCACACTTGAGTCAACCAAGAAAGTGGTATTATACTAAGCATGAACTGGGTCGTTCTTCATAGTAAGAAAATGGGCTATCAGTTTGCTGAAGCAGCAGGCTTTGGGTTCCTGACTGGGAGTGGTTCCTGCTAAAGTTGTACTTATCAGAAGACGGGAGAGAGGGGGTGAAGTTCGACAGAGCTTGCAACCAGGGCAGGCTGAGAGGAAATGAAGTCAAGCACTTATGTAAATGAGCACGTCCCTCCCCCTGAAGAATATAGAGCATGCCTCCCTCTCTGTGTGTGTCTGTCGGTGGTGGAATGTGTGCGGGAAAATTCAATATCTTAAAAAGAAATCTTTTGAGATGGGGCCAACCCGTGTGTGGGGGGGGGGGGGGGGGGGGGGGAAATCCGAAGGTTCTTCTGAGGAATGGCTCGTTTCAAAAACCACTCCCCTCCACCTCGTCCTTTCCCTAGGCCTCTGGGTAGCCCTATATTAGGAGGAGAAAAAAATCTGACATTTTATAAATACGCTTTTTTATTTTTTGGTCGTTGGTGAATCACGGCCGATGTATATCCCCAGAGCGAATAAATCAACTGTTTTCCCCCCTAAATCGACGAGGACGCCAGTAGTTCAGAGGTAGCGAACTAGCCTGAGCTCAAGATCCTGGTTTCGAAACTCGGCCGAGGCCCTTAGGTTTTTTATCTGAGAGGTGAAAAAACCGTGAGCACGCTGTCCTTTCGATGGTATGTTGGGCGCTCTGGTAGTAGACGATATGACCTCGGGTTAAAGCCCGGATATAACTAACTCAATGTTATTAAACCTTAGACCGATTCGGCTGAAAAATTATAGGTGTCGTAATCTTTATGGGGGGTTCTGGATGCACATAAAAAATGTCGTGCTGATAATATTATTCTATCCGAATTTATCGTGTTCACAGACACAAACGGACTAAAATTTTTGTTTGCATTTTTGGAATCAGAGGTTGGAAAACACTAAATTCCGCCGAGTTTAATTCGTTCCTTTCGGCCGAAGAGCTCTTGAAAAATGACTTGAAGATACATTAACAGGTATCAGAACACTAGCCACCGAGAGTACGAAATTGGGCACAGAAAAGACTTCAAAGGACGCGAGGAGACAAGTTCGAAAATGGGAGGTGGGGCGATAAAAACGAAAGATTTCCTTGGAATGGTCTTACAGAGTACGGTAAACCAGTTTGGAGTGTTCGGTTCGTGTGGAAAATACTGGACTGGGACTCCTTGCACGTCCTACAAATGTTAATGCCTTGTGGCCCCACACCCTGAACTAATACCAGAAATATGTAAAACTGAGGGACATGGAAATGTGCTGTTGGGAAGGACGAAAGGATGCAAATAAAGCCTCGCTCGACTCCAGTCTCCAGTCAGTTCTAACTCATTCCCGCCCTCGTCTCCTTATCACCTTTCAGTGCCGACCGCCGGCTCGCCTCTCTTCTCTTCTCCATTAACATTTTTATTTCCCAGTTACTCCTGTACTCTGTTCTTCCTTTGCAACACCCCGCTAAGGGAGAGGAAGATCCCTCCCTTAGATAAAAGGGCTCCTTAATATTAATGCAGTTGTTTCCTTGGGGTCTCTTTGCCTCCTCCACCCACCCATACCATACCTTACCACTTAGAGATCCCATAAATTCTTTTTCCGTCTGCTTGACTTTCTTCTTCCTGTCTAACTTCATTTTTTTTCATTTCTTCAGCTTTTCCGCTTCTTCTTTGATCTTTCTTACATATGTTATATTAATTCAGACTATGTACCATCCACCCAAATAACAAAAAAACAATTACTTTCTTATTCATTCAGAATAAAGAAGTATTGTAATCATGGAAAATGCGAGATCAAGTTTTTGAAGGAATTTCACACTATAAGGTGCCGCGTTGATCTTTGTCTGTTTTATGTGATAGGAACATTGTGAACGCTCTAGATCAGAGACACTTGTAGCAATGAACTTATAATTTGAGTTGAGATGTCACACGTACTAACTGTTTTGTATTTTAGCCGATATCAGAAGAAAATTGAGACCACTTCACTCCGTGGTCTGAGTACATTTTACAAAGTACCTCCTATATTTATGACAATCAAAAATCTCTTCCAAGTACAAGTAGTAGTTGTAAACTGAATGGCACATTTTATATGTATATAATACGATATATCGAAGATCACCCGGTTTACGAGATGTATGCCGAAAACCATTTTATAATTGAAGCGGTCATTGTTAAAAGGGGATATGTGACATCAAATGTCAAAACGACTTTTTTATATTTTCATAATCTTGAGGACTGAACACATCTTCTGTGTTGAAATGAGACATGTGCAGTGCGCTCTTTGGTTGTGGTGGAGCTGAGAATATCTGAGTCACTGTTGAAAGGAGTTATGTGACGCAATTCTTTAGGAAGTTTTATTGAGCTTCCCAAAATTTTTATTTTTGTTACATATCCCCTTTCAACAATGACCGCTTCAATTCGTATTTAAAGTCCTTTTTTTAGAAGTCTGCTTACGCGAAAGTCTTACCAAAAAATTGGACATTACCAAAAATGTTTCTTATTATATTTCCAACTGTTAATATGTCGCTGGATTTGAGATAAGTTCCAGTTAGCGCCCACATAATATTTCAAAGTAATGTTTAATATATAACGTACAGCAACGAATTTTAAAATATCATTATTAGAGGTAGTTTTTTTTTATTAAAAAATAAAATGTAGGTGATGTGACCATTCCAGGATTAACTTATACCAACGACTTTTGTTCAGACCACTCTACATTGTCCCTCTCAAATTCATTTCCTACTGGCTTTAAGAAACTCACGAATATATGCTGTAAAATGTAACAAAGAAAACAACTTACGACAACACAATACTTTCTCATACACTCAATACTAATATGTAATCAATTTGTGGGGGGGGGGGGGGGGGGGGGGGAGGAAGGGATCTGTGTAAAAGTGGTTGGTAAACCGTATCATACATTTTTATTGTTATGATAATTTTGATAATTTGAAATTATTTGGTAAATTTTTATGAATTTCTACCTCTATCCTATTTTGTATGTTAAATTTAAGGTCAGCTCAATAGGGTCATACAGGGGCCTTTATCACGGACCTTGTACATATTCAAAATGCTAATATTCCAGTCAACTCAGTTGGAAAATCAGAGTATCCCTTTCTGGTCAGGTAGAGTATCTACACAGCACACTTGTGAGGGATAGTTATCTGGATGTTTTACTAACCTCAAGTTATCTCAACCATCAGAAATTTCATGTTAAGTTTTCAAAGAAATTTCATGTTTTCCGACTCTCTTTTCTCTTAATACAAAACTCAGATAATTGTCGTTGTAATGAAGGTGTTGACACGAAATTTCATAAAATTTGACTTTAAAATATTTTAATAGATAGGTATAGTGAATATTTTTGAAAACAGATGAGAGAGAAAAGTAAAGGATAGAGAGTGAGAGATATGGAGAAGTATAGGTGTACCTTCGGTCACCCCCCACTCCCGGGGTCATAATTGCCTACCACCAAGAGGGCTCTTTCGTCTCCTATGAGAGTTCTAAAATTTGCCTATCCTAAATTTTTTTATACACCTAGGGCAAGGTTAACGAATACCTGACATCATACAGGCACGAGATCATCACTTAACGTCCCATCCGAAGGACGACGTGCTTACCCACTCCCGAGTGCCATTCCGCTTAGAGCCTTAACATCTAAGTTATAGTTGTTTACATGGTGGTCTGCTTTAGTAGATTTTATTGGAGTTTGTATTTGTATTGGAGTGTCGCGACATTGATCACCTCAGTCGGTGGGGAAATATCCGCGCATATACATGTGGTTGCAAATATTGCGGAAGTACGGGTGAAAAAACAATGAATTTGAAAAAGAAAATGATTCTGTGGTCGTTTTAGCATATGGTTCAGTCTTGGAGAGGAAAAATTACTAGGAGTTGGAGGGTGGGGATTCTGAACTTCATAGAAGCGAGCTTCGGCAACTAGCAGGAATCCTCTTTTGACAAAGGCCGTTCTACAGACACTTCCGTATTACAAGAGATAAGGGCAGCAACTTATTTCTTGGGTAGATGCCCGGGGACGGAGGAGTGTTCTTAGATTTGCAAAAGAAATTAGAAGGCCAGGTTCTTCATGAAATTCGTATTTTCAGACTCAAGTAAGACAAGTGTAAGCCCAGTGCTTTCAGAGATAGGATGAGAGCTGGATGCTTAGGTCCCTAGTTGCTCGCACCAGTCCACCCAGTACATATATTCAGACGTTTTGAATCAAATCTCCGATGTTGGTCTACAATAGAATTAATCATTTAAATTGGTTCATCTTTGTCACTTAGCTCTCTAGTGGATTTAACGCTTTATAAATGAGATGTAGTAGAATGAGATGGAGAGAAGGCTGGAGGCTGGAGGACCATGTAACTAATGGGGTTTGGTTGTGTCTGGGGCCAAGGCTGAAGGCTGGACAAAAGAAAACAACTCATTGAGGCTGGAAACTGAAAACATCATTACTTGTGGAACGACACGAGGGTGCCTCCTTCCCTCTTTAGTGCTCTCAACATATTGGCATTCTCCTGTTGGTCTCATCCGCGAAACCACCCTTCTGCAAGAAACATCAGCCAATTGAAATCTGAAAATTATCGAATTTTCAACAACGTTATGAGCAGCTGGGAAATAACAAGACTATTTTAAATGTAGATGTTGATTAGCGACTGTAGATTCTAATTGTAGGAATATTGAGGGTCAGTCAAAGATGAAAAAAAAAAACACTATTCAGATGCCAACGTTTCGATATATTTTATATCATCATCAGGGCCTACAAACATGGGGGGGGGGGGGGGGGGGGGGAATCAAGATTAGAATCAAAAATAAACAAAATTTTTTTTTTTTTTTTGATAAACATTACTGAACGTATATATGTGTTAGAGTATACAGACTCCAACAACCTTAATAATACATATTTACATTACTTTCAACATTTCTGCTGTAATGTGACAGTTATGACGGGGTTTTCCGAGCTCCCTGTACCTGTTTCCTTCAGCACCCTAGTATTATTTTGTTCCATTTCATTGCAATGTAAGACTCCATCCAGTGTACATGCCTTCTCCCCAACCCTGCTTATTCATAGTAAGTCATTTTAATGTTTACTCTTTATTATGTTCCACCTATTTGTCTATTTCCATTATTAATGTTTATCTTTAGTAATGTTTTCATATTTGATTTTAATGTTTAGTAATTAATCATAGTAAGTCAGTTTCAATTTTTAACTTGTTATAATGTATTTTTAACGTTCAGTAATGTTTATCAATAAAAAAAAAAAAGTTTATTTTTGATTCTAATCTTGATTTCCCCCCCCATGTTTGTAGGCCCTGATGATGATATAAAATAAATCGAAACGTTGACATTTGAATAGTATTGTTTTTCCATCTTTGATGACCCTCAATATTCCTACAACTATTTTAAATCTTTAAATAAAACTGTGAGTGAGTATTTTTGTGTTTTATCCATTTTAGTGTACACAAAGACCACTCAAGTTTTCGAGTAAGTTCGTTTGTCTTCTCTGTAACTACGCCTGTTTGTTCCCACATCACAGGAAAATGACTCAAGATATTTCAACTAAATTTCACATTTTGAATCTGTTTAATTCAGAAATCACTTTTTGTATAGATGTAATTTCAAAATTACTTAATAGTGATTGGGGCTTATTTATATACAGAAACAGTTATCTTATATTTTCTCAGTTACTATTGTATTATTCTTATATATTATAAGCTACAGTTGAAGCTGTAACGCTTTCTATTGTGACGCCCGCTAGAACTTTATAAGGCATTGAGGCCATGTAGGAAGAAAATTCTTCTAAATTTGTTACTTACCCAGCTTCAGGGGGGGGAGGCTTAAATAAAAACTCTAATAATTGCTGATATAAGATGAATATATCTTATAAGAAATTTTATGTGATTATACAAGACCCCATAAGATAATCTCTAATTTTCTATCGGCAAAAGGAAAAGAGGCGATGAGAGGAGGGGGTTCATATGAATCGTTTCTCTGTTTCCACAAAAAACAAGTTCATGATTTTTAAATAGGTACTGGGACTGTCTAAAATTATGTAGCGCAACTGGGGGGAGGGGGGGTTGAGCTTTGTAAAAGGGGGCCCGGTCCGAACGGGCGACAGCCTCGTGATCCCGGATTTTTGGATTAACATTTATTCAAACAAATTAATTGTGTTTTATTTTCATTAAATATTCCTCAAAAGGGCCTTGTACAATATGCCGTACTAATAATGAATTTTCTAACAAAGAGATTGTTAAAATTATTGACAGGAGATGGGTTTGACAGGCAGCCCTATTGACACAAGACCTCATCAAAGCTAACTCAGAGGCCATTTATAGAAGAAAAAATAGTGATAACAATACAAAATATCCTTCTCTAGGGAAAGAATAACTTTTAATCATAGAAATAAAGACGTCGTCTTCCCACTGTATTATTTCCGACCATAACCGACTTTCAACGCAATTGCGTCATCATCAGTTGCTCGTGCAGTATGGTATCTAGGAATATTTTCAAAATTATTGATTTATAGCGCCCCAAAAGTGTAAAATAAATTTCTGTAGGAAATATTTCAAAGGAGTGAATGAATTGTAACGCATCAAATTTTAAAATATATTTTTTATTATTTGTGGTTTTTCAATAAAAATGATAAAAAAATGTGGCCATAGCTTTTCTTATACCCGTATAAGAAAGTCACTCTCAGGATTACGATATACAAAGAAAACCGCAGATGCCAACACATGACTTTCATGTACCCCGTGTGTAATATGAAATGAACTTGAGAGGGGTGGGTGAGGGTGAGTGATCTTTGTAAAAAAAGAGTTGGTATAAGGTAAGTCCTGCTATGTCCTGTTATGAAAATGTGAAGGATGTTGACAGGAAGTGCAGTAGGGGAAAGGGTGGCTGTTGCCCTCACATGCCACCACCAGCTCCACCAAAACAAACCTCTTCCCTCCCTATTGTTAGTTACTCCTTCATTGCACTGTAAAATTGTTGTGATTGCTCTCCTATTTAATTTTTATTTAAAAGTCGTCGGTGAATCACCAGCTTTGTACTTCCCCTTTTTTCGTCCATCCAAAGTCAATCCAAAAGACAGTTTGGACTAAAACACAATAATTGACTTATTTATGTTTTAAACATAAGCTCATGTGGAGAGAACCGTGTCGTCTCATTAACCACTTCATTAATACATGTTTCGATTTTATGAAATAAATTATCCCAGCAATCATGTTGATTTTTTATAAGTAGGTACCCTATAAAACTTTAATATCGCTTGTGGATGTCGAAAAGAGGTTTTGCTTAATATAATATTAAGTATTTGAACTTATTCAGCCATTTAAACGAACTGAATTGGGTTCCGTTATCTTGTTTGTTGATAAAGATTTTTGTTAGGGTCGTTGCCGGATATAAATAAAAAGAAAATGTTTTGTCAATACGAAACTGTAATTTGATGACATTATTTTTAATAAGGTACATAATAAGACAAAAACAAAGGTTGACCTACATAATGGAATTAGGTAAACACTCTTGTAAACACTTCTCTCATCTGTAAAGTATAAACAATCAATGGGCATGGTACGATTTGAATAAATAGAATGTAAACAACATGATATCACAGGTTACCCTATAATTCATAATGTTGGAGTAACGACTAAATGCACGAGTATGGGCAACGATGTTTATGTAAGTGTTTTGGTCTATACCAACTCCTATGAGTACAGAGACGGACTTAATGGGTGATTTGATCTGTCCGTACTGGCTTGTATAATCGAATCTTCTTATTGATCAGGTATCGAGTTATCTTACACACTTTTGATATGTGCACTTATATTGTTGTTTGTCTTAGCATAGTGGCTGCACAAGTCAAATCATTACATCGGCAGTTATTAGAATATTTAACCCCTCTTCTTTGGTACCCCCCCCCCCTTCTTTTTGACCAATTTTGGGAAAATTGATAGTTGCCATCCTTGTGGAGTTTTGAATTTAAATATAAAATAACATATCGATTCATTCATACATCATAATCTGCTTTTTTTTAATTTTTGGAATCAGGAGGTCGGAAAACATTAAGTACAGTTAAAAACTCCGCATCGAATTTTTGACCGACTACGCAATTTTACAACAATGAGCTGAGACTTTCAACCAGTCTGGAAGGCGCTTCATAAACAAGATGTGTTTTGAAATGTTTGTAATTTTGTTATATTTGTGCGAATGGTGAAAATCATTCGAGTGAGACGTTGGTGAGTGTGGGAGCACTACGAGGCCTGTTTGTGGGGGTTAATACGAGGTCACATCGCCTACTACCAAAGGACTCTGGTTGACATGAGTCGACTTTGGGAGTCCTAAATTTTACTTACCCAAGTTTAATTATTTACCTGACATTGCTCTGTCTCATCCGAAGGACGCCGTGATCATGGTTTTTGTACCCCAGCTGGGGCGAAATCGCGATCCTTTTTAGTCAACATCTGACTTATGGGCAGTTTAACATTAAAATCAGAATACTCAAAAATATTAGCAATTATTTCTATAAAAATCAATTTTATACTTATTTACGCTATTTTCCTCAAAGAAGAACTCTTCATTTATAGATTTCTGAACAGGTGTTCACAGGCGTAGCCCAGCCCAACTAATCGTACAATTCAGATATTTGTGAACACAGGTCAGCCTGTCTGGAACTGGAACAAGGATCATGTTTCACTGAATTAATATCAATAGGGGGTCGTTTGTTAAAACCGCATGTAACGAAAACATGTAACGCTAACATCGCTTATACCTTTGCAACCGTACTTTCCGCAAGCCTTATTTTGGTATTATTGTGTAGAGGAAAGAAGCCGTTACTCGAGCTCGCATGTGTCGTATAATCCATCGAACTCAAATCGGTGCTCTTCAGGAGTTATAAGGGCTTACAAGTATGTAATTTGTTACAGAAATTTGACTGTTCGGATATGGCAGCCCCGCATTTAACACGTTGTGTATTTGGTTACGTCATTTCTGCACCCTAGTGCCTATACACCCTCAGCACGCACAAGACGTTTCACGTACCCCGTAAGTCTGTGGCTGCGTACCCGCTAAAGCCTGTGTTTTTTTTACTTTTTGAAATAACATGATGGTCCATGTTCTAAACCAACAAATAATCTATTTTGCTCAAGTTTAGCTTAGAACGGTTTTCTCATTATACATTTCCAGTAAAAAAGATTTCCAAAGAGGTAAAAAGGATTTTTTTTAAAGGTTCATACTAAGTAGTGTAAAGACGTCATGTCTAGGTAAAAGTTTCCCTTTGAAAAGCCCCGTGGGTAAAGAGTTTTAGAGTGGGAAAAAGTTTAAATGGAGTGTAATTGATGGGTCCCAAGTTGTGTGGGGCTGTACCTGCGCCACTATTCGGCTATTCAGAGCTTAGTGGCTGACTCAGGGCAAAGGGGGAACTGGAGGTTCTATAGAAGGGTTAGGAACTATCAGGGGCGTAGACAGAAACATTTCAGGGGGGCTTCATTAGAAAAGTTGAATGGTCTTCATCTTAAACAAGATCAGGGAGGACATTTTAGTTTATTCTAATGCGAAATTAAAAAGAGAAGCCTCATTTATCTGATTGTAGTCAGAAATAAATAATATATTTATTGATCTTTAGAATAAATACATAAAAACTTATATCACGATTTCAGGAGCGGATCCAAAGGGAAGCTTTGGGGAGGGGAATTTAGATACATTTCTATTGTGATAAATTTAATGTCCTTATATACTTTTTATTGTTAATGTATCGTGTGTGTTCAAAATAATATTTAGTATAACTCAAATTTCATTAATCATGTATATAGCTGACTCCAGCTCAGAGATTTCTTTGCAGAGGCAAATGAAGATTGAGTCTTTGCGATAGTCATCTCATCATAAGAGGTCACTCATAGCTCACTGAGTAAGTGGCAGTTTATGCTTAGTTTGAATTCAAATAGCAAAACCTTTTTCTGCCTGAAGGATGGACACTATGAAGAAATAGTGGATATCTTCAGGATGTTGTTCGTTACATGTTGTGTCATCAGCAAATATGATAGATGCCGGTATAAGTGCCAAGACAATATTAAATAAACTAACTGACACAGTATTTATAATTTTTCTTCTAGAGGACGCCCGTAGCTCAGTGGTATGCGTGCTTGCCTTCTGAGCTCAAAATCGTGGGTTCGAAACCCGACCAAGGCCCTTAGTTTATTTTATCTGGGAGATAAGTACGCCGTCCTTCGGATGGGACGTTAAGCGATGGTCCCGAGCCTGTACGATGTCAGGTACTCGTTAAAGACCCCTGAATAAAAATTTAGGGTAGGCAGAATTTAGGACAGTAGAGTCGGGCTCATGTCCACCAGAGTGAGGAAAGAGCGCTCTGGTAGTAGGCGATACGACCTCGTAGTTAAAGCCCGGGCATGAGTCATAATAACTAACTAGTTTTTCTTTTAACGTATGCATATTGTTTCAGCCTAATACATTATGCGGGTGACAATTGAATGCACCATGCTTAATGCGGCCGCAAATGTAAGAAGGTTCCCGTACCTTGTGCTAGAAGCCAAGGTATATACCTTGGATATATATCCGCATTCGGTTTTGTCTCGACAAACCACACTGAACGTACCTATAATATTCACATTGGTATTCTGAAAATCTCATTATCTTAGAAAACAGAATTGCTGCGTTATTTTGCATTTGTTGTCCGAGTAGCGTTGAGATGCCTCCACTGTACAAAATGCCTTTATGAAAAAAAAAAAAAAAACGAATAAAATATTGAACGTTCTGATATGTACCTTCTTAATCAAGGAATTCTTTAGATTCCATCTTTGCCGGAATGTAAAATATGAAATATTTGGGTAGACAAAGACACAAAAATAAGGAAATATCTGGTTTGGCCAACTCACAACTTATTATGAACAGTCTTATAAAGACACAATTTACAGAAATTTATGTTTTCCTTAGGACGAGAATTTTGCTTTTCAATAAACCGCTGAAGTGATTTTTACCATATTCAAATACCGTGTATTTTGCATTCTTGTTATCAGATTACATTAAGAGAGCACAGAAGAGAATGTTTACATTTAAGCAGTAGAGTCTTAATGTGTTTTGGCATGCTTTCAGTTTTTAAACATCTGAGCAACACACCTGAGTTTGAGGTTATTAGGGCATCTAAGTTGCCTCTCTTGCCTTTGACCGATCTGGGTGAAAAATAATAGTAGTCATCCTTATGGGATGTAATCAGCAAGAATTGAGGGAATATGGCGTTTCTCTTCTCATGTGGTTGTACTTCCAGATTTCCGGTCCACTTGGTTTGTCTCCGCTGCTGATCAGTGCTAGCAGAGCAAGACGGCAGGGGAGTCCCACTCGGGTTGGAGGAATTGGAACGGCGGGAGTATTTCCGAGTGGTCTCGGGCTAATTTATTATCTGTACATTTTTATATTTTCTTCAATTTATTAGTCTACAATTTTTTAATATATATTGTAACGTGTATTAACTTACATTTTAATTGTTTTCTTTTCGGGAAACTATTTTATGCAACTGATCCTAATTCATTTCTTTGTTTAAAGTTACAATCTTTTACTATTCTATTATTTCAATTGTCAAAAATCACATATTAGGGTATTACATTATTTTATTGTAATTTATTTTAAAAAATGTTAAATAAAAAAAAAAGGGTTAGTCACAATTTTTTACACCCATGAAATTTACCGTAATACATTATGCTTGCATGTTTTTTTTTTCTTTTGAGTTGATACTATGATGAGTACTATTGGTGAGATGGTTTGTTGAAATGGGTTGCGGAGATATCTATCATGCCGTCTCTCTCGTTCTAGAGCTGGTGTCTTCGCTTAAAGCATTTATCTCTTCTTGTTTCTATGTTCTAAAACAAAATAGATCAGTCATCTGGGATCACTGTTGCATATTCCGGGACACACCCTTCGTGTACTTTTGTCTTCCGAATACCGGTATTCACCTTCTAAACGCACATTATATTTTTTTTACTTTTTACATCACTGTTTCACTCACATGCCCACTGACCTTCCTCTGAACACCTCTCACACACCACACTCTCTCTCGACTCCTTTTTTATTCCGCAAGACCCCATTTTATTTGCGCTACGCCCTCTCATTGGTTAAAAATTTTACTGCCTTATAAAACACCAAACATCTGTTTTTAAAATTTTCATTACCATCAGATATTCTAATATTCTCTCTCCGTTGCTTAATTTTATTTATAATCAATGGTGTGTCATATTATTTAAATTTTATACAGTTTTGTAATTCATGAATGATATTTTTTATACCATATCGACCATGGTACAGTATCGATATGATAACCTCTTAGAACCTTCACTCGGTAGAATACATCTCAAATAGTGACCCAATCTCTCGTACATTACTTTCTGTTTTATAAAACTATTTATGTAATGGGCAATAGTGATCATTACAATATATATACTATTATTTTTATTTTATAGAAGTAGTTTATTTCCATATACTATTTACTAATGGGGTGTAAATCTATTGTAGATTTTCTTCAAAGACAATTCCCAGGAAGTTGGAACATTTTAGCTTTTATTCCAAATAGGAAGTGAAATTCTCTTGAGAAACTCTCGTGCAGAATTACATAAATTTAAAGAAATTTACTGTGAATAATAAAAATTCTTGTTCTTTAAAAGTTGGCCTCAAAAGATACTTTTTTTTGTGAAATTATTAGCATCAATAATATTGAATCTAAAACTCTTCTTACAAAAGAATATGAATATTATTCAGATTTTAGAGGGGATGGTACACTGAGTCGTTCTTTTGGAGGACCAACCCAGAGCAATCAATATGTTTTAATATTCCTTTGAAATATTCTTTACAATTCTCTAGTTAACGTACATTATTTGGAACGCCGTAGCGCATCAGTTCGCATTGGCCATATTTCAAACCTGAGGGCACTTAAATTGGAAATTTCAAATGGAACATTTTCTGTAGAGACCACTTTTTTGATAGGACTTTTCATTGATGAATCAATGGAACCTCTAAAACACTGTTATCTTCTTTTGATGGTTTTCGAACATATCCGGCCAACTAAGGATGCCCCTAAAATTGTTATTTTGAGAGCTGTGATCAAATCAGTAACTTAAGAGGTATCAAATAAATTTAAGTGGTTTCAATTTTCCACTGATTTCTATAATCCATGTTGATTTTTCAGGCATTTTTTCCAGAAATGTCTTCTTTTTAGACAATATTTCGGGACACTTACTCGTCCCTTCTTCTGATCACTATGAACATTTTCCTCCCGAGGACCCTCCTTTTTATAGCCAAAACCTTGACTGTGGCGGTCTCTCTCTCTCTTCTAAGAACCTAGTTCACCTTCAAATATCCTTAGTGATTTTTGTTATTGGTTCCACCAACAACCAATCCCAAAAATAATTACCTGCTGTTGTTCATAGGTCCACGACCAGGCGGCGCTCATGTTGGTGCCCGACTCCAGGCCTGGTCTTCCTGGACAGATCCATCCTATTCTCTTTATTGAACTTTTTCGTGTTTTTATTATTTTAATGCTTTCATGGAGAAATTCCTGAAGAAATTAATGCTCATAATTGAAATTCCTTTTCAAGCGCTGAAACTTAAAACGGTACTGAAGCCTACAGTATACTAGTAATGTAGCTGAGCGCAAGTTTCTAGGGGGTCTCAACCAAATGGTCCAATTGGACAGGTTCCGAGGGGATGAAGGATTTTTGGCGGTTCAGTTGACGGACCTCATTAATTATTCCCTCGGTTTTGGTTTATTGCTTTGAGTGATTATGAGAACGATACCCCTCCTCTCTTTCTCATTAAGACACTTTCTCTCATTCTGTCTGACATATCTCTTTCCCTCTCTCCATTCAGGTCACATTATAACCCTCTCTTTCTCTCTATAGGACACTTCATTTTCTTTTTCTCTCTTTAGAAGAAGTATTCCGTTGTTCAGACAATTTCTCTGTCTTTAAGAAATATTTTCTCTAAGGCACCACCCATATATTTCTCTTTCTCTCTTTAGGTTAAATTAAAACACTTATATTTTTCTCTCTAAGTCACATCTCTTTTCTTTTTCTATTTAGTTCACATTATATCGTCTCTCTTTCTCCCTGTAATAAACTTATTTTTCTATTTTTCTCTATAAGTCAATTCTCTCGTTGCCTTTCTCTTTAAGTCACATTAAAATGCCTCTCTTTAAAGCAAACGTCTAGGAGAACGATTAACGAGGATCAAAATGAAGTTGCGAGAAGATAATTATTTCCAATTTGACGTAGAATTAGTGATATATTTTACGGGTTCTATGTTTGACATTCAGACCAACAATACGGACTATTCTTACTGTAGTTGTCAGACAGATTTTTTGATTGAGAGCTCTTGTAATGAAATTAAAAGCGAGGATAAATGTGGCTGGTGGACGCCATTGTTCTGTGGAGATTTGATTGACATAAATTAAGACCCCCCCCCCCCCCCCCCCCCCCCTTCCTATATATTTAGTGGTGTTGAGGTGGGTGTCAGAGTCAGGCCCCTATAATTGCCCGGCCCCCAGCTCGCCTATGGATGGCCTGTGTGGCATTGTGTAGAACGTCTTCTACAGGCTCCCTTTACCACACACCTTGTCCATTATGTCACCTCAGATAGGTGGCCAAACACCCCAACAACGGTTCACTGATTATTATTCTGCCCCAGATTGAAGCCAGCAATTATTTGTATTGAGATTACACAACTGTTAAAATGATGTACTTAATTTCAAAAAGTTACAAAATAGCCAATAGAGTGCGCACTCGTAAGATACTTCTTCTACTGCATTTACTGCGAAACTATCGCTTTCTCCTTAAACAATAAATTTTTTTTTGGTAAGAATTGTATGCCTTTTAATTTGAAAAAAACCTACTATGAAAAACACTCAACTATAACCGGAAAATCAGTAAAAAATGAAAAAGTATGCATGTGATGTCTAAAAAAGTTAACTTGTGGGAAGGATCGTTGGAACAATCACTGCTATACGAATTTAAAATTGGTTTTGTTTTTTTCAAAAATTATGAAAGAAAAGTTCACAAAATCCGTGCCTTCTTTTATGCTGTCTGTAATATAAAGAGGGCGCCCGACCAAGATTCTTACTAATTTTTTAAGTGGACATGAGTCCGACTCTACTGTGTGAGCTCTAAAATTTTCAGGTTTATTCTATGTAAGGGGTATTTAACATCGTACAAGCCCGGGACCATCCGAAGGACATCGTGTACAAAGTTTTTTCACTTCCCAGATAAAAAGCCTGAGGGTCTCGGTCGGGTTTGGAACCCGCGATCTTGAGCTCAGTAGACAAGAACGCTACGTCTGAGCTACCGCTACCCTCTCTATATGGGTTACCTTCTGTTGGTTTTTGTAAACCAGGTTTTATTTTAAAAAAACTTATATTTGTTGTGACTAAAAACTTATTTTTCTTGACTGTTACAGGTGAGTGTGTTAGACAAAAGGTTATGGTGGCAGCGTTTCAGGTAAGTAGGAATTATATATAGACGATATAATTTTAAGAGGTTTTCCCGCCTGTTTTGAATAGATAGAAGAAAAAAAAAATACCCCAGCATGAAAGAATCAATTAGGTTTTAGCACTCCCTCCAAAAACAATCGAGCGTTAAAAATCAATAGTTGACTTACATAGGAGCTTCTGAATCCTCATACTATATTTTCTGTCGATACATCGGCACTTATTTGAATTTCTGAGTCGAGCCCCCACTTTCCTCCAGCCGATTTCGCGGAAAATTAATAGGTGCCATCCTTATGGTGTTTTGAATAGAAATATAAAATTTCATTTTTAACATCGGCAGTTATTGAGAGCCCTCTGATTTTGCCTGTTCTGCTGATGCCGCTGAAAATCAATTGTTGACGTCAATATGGAGTTTTGAATTCTCATATGAAATTTCGTATCGGTACATTCATTCTATCGGGAGTATTAGTGTTCACAGACGGACACACACAGACAGGAATCAGGAGTTCGGAAAACATAAAATACTTGTGAAAACACATCATCGAATTTCTGACTAATTACGTAACTTCTTCTGTACTTCGTAAAACTGGGGACGAAAAACACTGTTCCTTTCATAGATTTAAAATCACCAATTTGCAAAAGTTTTATTTTGTTTCATCAATATTTCATTTTCGATGAAACAAAATAAGCTCGCAAAATTTTGCAGATAGGGGGAATCACAATTATACCGTTGATATATACATCGGATGTATTGCACATAATATTCGAACATTATATACAACACTCGTATATAACTTCTTTTTTTTTTTTCTGGCCTTATGTTTGATGCATATTAGCCATGTCACTGTGTTATCTAATTATTTACGACATCCATGGCCCCGGGAGGGTAGTTCTATCTACGAAATAAAACTCACTCCCGGGCGGGATTCGAACCCGCAAACCAAGGTGAGACCATAGCCTCCCAAATATATAACTTATACATACAAAAAAAAAAGGGAAAAGAGAGAGTAATTAAATATTTGTATGCTAAAGATGAAAAGAAAATATAAAGCCAAAATAATGGAATTTAAAAAAACAAGAACTCCAGATGTTGTTAAAATTTAAAAAAAAAATGTGCCTAATGAAATAAATAAGTATGTAATGAATAAATAAGAGAGTACTTAGCCTTATTTAAAAAGTAAAATTAAAAAAAAAACATTCAAGAATATATTTTATTCAGTTAATCACTAATAATAACTAAAAAAGAGAAAAATTAGGGTTATAGTAGGTAGGTACTTAATTTCAATTTATTTTACGATGAAATTTCCATTCTACTATACAATAATAAATGTAAGAATTACGTTGAACTCCGATGTTTGTTTGTTGTTTTTAGTAAGTATCCAATCAGCATATGAACACCCCCCCCCCCCCCCCCCCCCCCCCCCTACCCCTCAAAACGATAGCTAACCTTTGTTAACATTCAATATGTCATTAAAAAAATTAACGAAATTAACTACAAAATGACAACCTGCTTTTTCTGTTTCAAACATTTTTCAGAAAAGTATCCAATCAGCATATGAACACCCCCCCCCCCCCCCCCCCTCCCCCCCCCCTACCCCTCAAAACGATAGCTAACCTTTGTTAACATTCAATATGTCATTAAAAAAATTAACGAAATTAACTACAAAATGACAACCTGCTTTTTCTGTTTCAAACATTTTTCAGAAAATGTTTGCCGTCTGACAACAAAATAGATATCCATACTTAAAAAAAAAAAAATTATAATATCTTACCATACATAAAAAAAAATGCCATCCTCTTCTCGCTCCAAGTGGCAATGCCAACCCCTCTCATGATATATAGACGGAGAGTATTGAGACTATTCTTGTTTTTGTTTCATGTTTTCAGGTTCATTACACCTTACACCTTGAAACTACACTTTACATTGTGTCAGGAGATTCTTAATTCATATATAGTTAGTTATTGTGACTCAAGCCCGGACTTTAACTACAAGGTCATATTGCCTACCACCAGTGTTTTCCTTCGTCACTCTGGTGGACATGAGCCCGACTATGGGAGTTCAAAATATTTATTCACCTAGGTAGGGGTCTTTTACGAGCTACCTGACATCGGACTGGTTCGGGACCATGGCTTAACATCCCATATAATAATATATTTTCTTAGAGTACATTTATTAGTATAATAATGTATTTTAGACTTAATATTTTCTATAAAAGGAAGATTCTGACCGATAAAAGGAATAGTTAACCTGAAGAGCACATGTATTGACGATGTGAGTGCTTCCCGAATCGTTTGTATTTGCTATATTTTGTGAAGGCAAAAAATAAATGTGAGAAGTGATGAACTAACAATTAATTATATATAAGATAATAATAATAAATTGAAATTTGAAATATATAAGGAAAATATAAAATGTAGCTCTACGAACTGCATTAAAAAGGACCTTCATTATTATAAATGTTAATTAGACTGAAACGGGAATATAAATGTAGGTAATGTTGAAAGGGTGATTACTGTTAGTAGACCAGTGGCCTAAGTAGAGCTGGAGTAAGTAAGGAGAGAGGGAGGGAGGGAGACATTAGAGGGAGCTCACTCTGTCTCTTGTAGCTTCATAGAAGTACTCCTCTTTCTCTCCAATCATCTGTCCTCCCTCCCTATAGAAAAGGGCTCAGACCAGGCTAGATAGATGCTGGACCTAGTAGATACCTACTGAGCTGAAGATCGCGGGTTCGAAACCACGTTAGGTTTTTTATTTGAGAAGTGAAGAAACTTTGTGAACGTTGTCCTTCGGATGGGACGTTAAGCGATGGTTCCGGACCTGAACGTTGTCAGGTACTCGTTAACGACCCCTTCCTTAGGTGAATAAACCTGAGTCGGCAATTTTAGAGCTCACACGGTAGAATTGGGGTCATGTCCACCAGCGCAACGAAAGAGCGCTCAGATAGTAGGCGATATGACCTTGTAATTACAGCCGGGCATGAGTCATAATAACTAACTAATATTAAATACACATTTTGGCTGTTAACACGAAACAAAAAAAAAGAAAATTCGTACTTAAATATCAAAATTAGAAATATATATCTGTATATACCGATATATCGCATATCTGACTAAGAAACCTTAGAATTCGCCATATAGTGTTGAACAGCGGACGGATTTAGATGTTATAATGTTCCTCTCCCCTAGCGAGAGTCCTACATATCAGGTCGTCTGACAGGTAACCTGAAACTAACTTATAATAGGCAAAGTTAACGCCGGGTGTATTTGCTAGTTAATTACAAGTTTCTCAGTCGATGTCTTTCAAAATATGAACGAAACAGCATATGTTTGGATGAGCTATTTTCATCAATCCATTCGCTGTGAGATCATTCACATTCAATAAAAGGTAGAACTGTTTTATTTCCGATCAGAACTGGCTTTCGACGCAACTGGGTCATCATCAGTGGCACTTCTATCAATACATATAAAATATAAATATGAAGAATGTACCTAGCAAAAGCCTTAAAGCGTGTACAGGGTCACAAAATAAAATAAAACTGCTTTCCATCCGTATAATATGGTGAGAAGAATACTGGCTCACATACAAAAAATACTAATATAGAAGATATACACAAGAAATAAATTAAATATCAATTTTTTTTTTTTTTTTTTTTGACAAAATTTACTTGGCTGTTTGTTATACCTATATGCTCTGTGATAGTTGGTACGTTTGTAAATTTATTTTCCTAGTTTTTGCTTTTTTTTGATAAAGCTTATTTGTTTGTTGGCCGAGTTTATATTAATTTTGTATTATTGCATAAATATTTATTTATTCTAGATATTTATTTTATTTATTGTGTATACCTAAATATATTAACGAATGTTTAATATTTTTGGGCATGTATATAGAGTGAGTGAATAAACCTCGTATCCCTTCCTCTTCGATCTATTAGCCAGTGTTTCTTTAGACAGCATATAATACGGTTGTTAAACAAATTATTTAGTTGTTATCACCTCCCAGATGAAAACCTAAGGACCTCGGCTGGGATTCGAACCTTGAAGTCAGTAAGCAAGCACCTACAGGCGCTCCTCGGCTTTTAGTTAAAAAAGTTCAAAGAATATAAAGATACTCTTCCAGACTTCTTCAATTCTCTGCAGTGAGCATTAAACTGAAGAGTCTCCGGGAAAAATGGTGTTGTTATAACATGAGATAAAGACACCATAATGTCCAGACACTGTAATGACATTATATCCAACGTCTTAAAAAGCAGACGACAAGGTTAGCTGTTCCATCCCTATTTTTTTATGACCTTTTTTTGTGAATAATAAAAAACTTTTTGTGTCACCATCTGCCACCCTCTGTAAATGGCGCTGAAATAAACCAACGGAAGTACCTCTTTGCTAACGCCTGGGCTTCACCATCCACTTTTGAAGAGGAACAGCAAAAAGGTCTTCTTGCACTGAGCTAGTTAGTTATGGTGACTCATGCCCGGGCTTTAACTATGCGGTCATATCGCCTACTACCAGCTCATACCTCGCTCTGTTGGGTATGATGTTAATTTCAAAATGTATTTTATCAGATATGATTATTTTAATCTCTTTATATAAATTTCATTTTGTTACTTTTTATCATTTAATGTATTTATATTTATTTAAATCTTTATTGTCATTATATATTATGGATTGTTACCAACAGAACTTTTTTTTTTTTGCTTAAAGATTTTTTTTTGTAGACTGCTTGATGATGAGGGCAATCTCGAAAGCCGGCTAGCGAATACAAACAAAGAGATCTGTGAGAGGTCTTATTTTGAAGTATGATCCCAGTTACTCTGGGTGTCCGACATTTTGCCTGTCCAGTTTTAGATCCTAAATGTCTTTAACGAGTACCCAGCACTGTTGCTATCTTATTCCTGCTAACGATTGGTGTTTCTGATGTGAAGCAGAAAAGTTCTGCTGAAATACAATATTCCTTGTTACACTGTAATTTCTATACACATAATCCATAATCTCTGAGGTGATAATTTAGTTATAATCTTTTATTCTAAAGGTAGATTAGTGAGAGTTTACCTCTCTGCAAACTTCCATTACTGATGTTTTTTGCGTTATAATATGATAGCGGCCGATATTTTTGGAACGGACTGGAGAATGCCTATCGAACTGATCTTCCTCAAGGACAAAAATTCACTTGAGAAATGACTTTTATGGGAGAGTAGACAGTTCAGGATATTAACATGTGGTATATGTCAGGTGGTATTCGTTTTTATTACAACTTTTGCAATGCTCCTGGGATTAAGGCTATAAGCATTATTTTTGTAACTAACGTTAAGACATTATTTTCCAGAGAGTTGAGCCAGGCTGGATTGATTTAGGTTGTGTATATTAGGATAAAATATGTTGTAATGTGTTCTTGTTCTTGAGATAATTCATAAATGCGTCCGAAACCCTGGTAAGAGAGTTGCTTATAGCATTTTTTGATCCAATTTATTTAATAGGTCCCCCTCCCCAATTTCATTTGAAATCCTTTTTACTTGAGACACCCCAATTGAATCTCTTTGCATTTGGCTTGTGTAAAGTTAATTTAATTCCCTTAGTTTTATATAACAAATGTTGGGGTAGGTATCTACTTTTGTCAGTATTTGATACCTAATCATTTATTATTTAAGAAATAAAACATCGTGACGTAAACATTTAAAAAATTCTAATAATATGAAAAAAAATAATAAATAAATAAAAAGAAGTGTCAGATCACACACTTTCAATATAACAAAAAAAGTGCAATTTTGCACCGATCCTCACCGTTTATTGTCCCTGATGGTCGCCAGTTTAATAATTTCAGAAAACTGAACCCGGATTCATTCTAAGGGCTTCAATACTTTTCATTTGATATCCCACTTGTGTTTTGGGTTTTTTTTTTAAATGTACCGTAACAGCATAATGCGCGAATATCCGCAGTGCAGGATTTTTCATGGCTGTGAGGTCTATTTGATTTTCGAAGTCTAATTTGATGACTAAAGAGCACAAGCACTAGGACTTATTGACAGATTATTGAGTATTGAAGGGCCGCACTTTATGGAAATATCAAAAAAATGTTGAGGGCTTTCATACCTTGAATTAAATCAATTGATTGTAGATATTATTGAAAAAATAATAATAATTATCATGAAGTGGGCAAGTGAGGACAATGTTGCCAGGACATGGTGTGACGTCATACTCGTATTCATTCTATTGGGAGTTATCGTGTTCACAGACTCTCACACATACAATCACACAGGAAATACGATGTATGGAGAAGTTATGTAATTGGTCACAAATTCGATTGGTTTTGGAGGGAGAGAGAAAACTTGGTTGAATCGTGCTGGGGAAGTACATTGTCAACTGAGGAGGTCAAAACTCAACATTGATTTTCTGACTGATTCTTCCCTTATACCTGGTATATCTGAGAAAGTAAAATGACTGACCACATTGGCAACGCGCTTACGTCAGTTTTTAGGCAGGCGAAAAGTTTGCCTACGACTATACATATGAAAGAAAGAAATGGAAAAAATATATATTCATAGTACAAAAAAATATATGCAATATTGTAGTGAAAAGAGTTCTCTTAGTTCTTTTAGTTCACACTTTAAAGGCTTTCAGAGAAAACTTTCTTTTATATCCGAACATAAAACATGTTATCGCTTTTATACACATTTATTCCCTTATATGCATTTTTGGTTGTTTTTTTCTATTTTACCTTTGGACCTTCGGATTTTTTTTTTTTCTTTATGTACGATACATATTAGCCATGTCACTGTGTTGTTATCTAATTATTTACGATATCCATGGCCCGGGGGGGGGGGGGGGGGGGGGGGGGGGTCTATCTAAGAAAGAAAACACCCCCGAAGGGGATTTAAACCCGCAAACCATGGTGAGACCATGCGACGAGAGCCCTACGCTCTAGCCCGCACGGCCACCATGGCCCCCATAAATTTCGTGTTAATACATTCGTTACATTGACAGTTAATAGTGTTTTTGAATTGAGCCCTCTCTGATCCCCCCTTCTCTGGTCGGTTTCCCTGAAAATCATTATTTGTCTTCCTCATTGAATCCTGGGTTTTTAGTAATGAATCTGCTGACAATTGATAGATGTTTTCATGGGGTTCTGAAACCAGACATAAAATTTCGTGTCAATGTATCCACTCTTTCGGGGGTTGTCGTGTCCACAAACAGATATTAATCAACATCGAATTTCGGAGCGATTACATAACTTCCTCTATTCTTCGTATGCTGGGGAAATGAAATACATGTATATTTCAATTTTATAGATCAATAGTTTCATGCCATATTTATATCGATTATCATAATGATCGATGAGTAACAACATAAAAATAATGCTCAGATGTCAATAAACTGTTAAAAATTATGGTGCGTCTGGTCAGGGACTTAACTACATACATATGAGCTGCAAGGATAATGTAAAGTTATAATAAAAGTGAGAATGGACTATATATATTTCAAAGTAAGTTCACATACCCGGGCTTCAACAACGAGGTCATATCGCCTACTACCAGAGCGCTCTTTCCTCGCTCTGGTGGACATGAGCTCGACTCTACTAATTTACCTACCGTAATTTATTTTTATTCACTTACGATAGGGGTCTTTAACGAGTTCAAAGTTTTTTTCACCAACCAGATAAAGAACCTGAGGACCTTGGCCGAGGTTCGAACCCGCAATCTTGAGCTCACTAAGCTATTGGCGCCCTCTAAAAAGAAAGTGAGAGATCTTAAATAGGCTTCCGACTTAAAATTAATAAGGACAAGAGTTTTTCCTATTATATTTTATCAACGGAAACGTTTTGCTAACAAAAAAAATTAACAAGAGGGACAAAGTGGTTCCATTGGAGCCCTAAAGTTGGGGTGAAAGTGGAGAAAGAATGAGGGAACAGAGAAGACAGGGGAAGGTTCCGAACTGAACTTTGTACATCCGTAGATCATTTTTATTGCTGCACGGAAAAGTTAGCTCATAAATATCAGAAGGAAGAGTGAAAAATGTCAGCGTCATTGAGGAAGGGGGGCGATTTATTCTTCTGCAGTTATCCCACTTTAACAGACTTTTTTTTTTCTAAACGTGTTACGTTAATTCGATGTGAGGGATTGACAGTAGAAAAGGCACACGCTGGACTGCGACTATTCCTGACAGAAACCTCAATAACTGCCAATAAGGACGACACCTGTCGATTTTCAACGAATTTGACAGAAGGGATGGGGATCAGAGAAGGGAGTCAAAACTCAAATTGTTGTTGGAAAATGCTCCCCCTTCCAAAACCAGTTGACGATCTGCGTTAATATTCAGTAGTTGACTTACATCCCCCTTCCAAAACCAGTTGACGATCTGCGTTAATATTCAGTAGTTGACTTACATAGAGGCAACATAAACACTCATACTAAATGTATCGATAAGTTAATTTAATTGGCAGTTATTAGAGTTTTTGAATTGAGCCCCCTCACCTTTCCTTGGGCCGATTCCTCTGAAAATTAATAAGTGTCGCCTTATAGGGTTTTGAATTTACATATGAAATTTTGTGTCGATACATTCATTACAAATCGGAGTTTTTGAATTAAGCCTCTGCCCTAATCCGCCCTTCTCTTTGACCGATTTGGCTATCGGCTCAATCGGTAGGTGTCGTTGTTATAGGCTTCTGGATTCAAATATTAAATATCGTGTTAATACAATCATTCTGTTTCTTAAACTTCTCTTGGATGTTGAAATGTTGATTTTTTTATTTTTTCCAGCATTTCTTCCAGAGGTGTCTTTTTTTTTTCTTTTTAGACAATATTTCGGGACACTAACACGTCCCTTCTTCTGGTCACTATGGACACCTCTGGAAGAAATGCCGGAAAAAAAGAAAAAAAATCAACAATCATTCTATCAGGAGTTATCGTCTTCACAGACAGACAAACAAACATGACGTTCCGTTGAAGATCAAATTTTTGACCGATTACAGAACTTCCCCTATACTTCGTTAGCAGGGGAAGTAAAACCCTAATAACTGTCTTTCAACTCGAAAGCTAGAATATGACGATTGAGTAGAACTTGAGTAAGACACCTACTTATTTTCGAATAAATCGGAAATTTGGTATCAGAGGGAAAGCGATAATTTATTTCATTAATTCGAGGTAGTACATTACCGCTGATTGACTGACACCATTTTTAACGATTATTTGAAGATTTATTATTACTGTCGAGTACAATTAACAAATAAATAGATTACAGCGGGATATAATAAAGAACACACAAAAAGTTCTGGGATTGACAGGACACTTGGGGGAAGCTGCCACAAGGTGCTACTTACTAAACAGGGGTGGGAGAGGAGACTAGCCCAGCCCAACCCCCAATTTGGCCCACATAAATTAATATTATAAGGCAAAATTATTACAAAATTTGTATCCGTAAAAGAATAAAATTACTACGATAAAACAATGGTCTGTCATACAAAATCATTATTTTATACGTAGCTTTCATTTTTTATTTTCTTGGCATTGATCCTCTTCAAATATTCTCCTATGAAGGTCAGTCGAATCTACTTCTTGTTTAATATTTTCGTTACTAATATCGTTATTCAATATTAGTTTTATACTAATTTATTTAATTTTTTTTTATGCATTATTATTACTGTATTATTATTTTTCTCTTTCTTTCTTTTCTACATTTCGCACGTTGCGACCAGAGGAAAGGACGTGATAATGTCACGAAATATCGTTTTAAAAGGACACTTCTAGAAAAATTATAAAGAATATTTATCAAAAAATTAAATTAAAAACGGAATCTACTGTATTTATTCGTATTATTATTTTTTGTATTTTTTTCTATTTTTTATTTCAATCATTTTTTTCTTAATGTTATTTGACTAGTATTGTTATTACTAATCACATGTGTGTCCTGCCCTAATAGCTGTTTATGTATTTAATTTATGTTACTTAATGTGCACACTTTTATGACGTAATCTATTACCATCTTATAGTTTAAGGGAAACGAAGTGCTGAATTTACCTTCATATTGACCTTGTTACCATTCTCGGAATTTTCCTTTCTTTTGAATCTTCTACCAGTTAAAGCCCGGGCATATCTATTAGGTTTTTTGGGTTGTATATGTTACGCCGAATGGACGAAATTGCCTAGTTCGTGAACTAGGCAAAATATTGCCGAATTCACGTACTAGGCAAATCTACTGCCTAATACATGTAATCGGCAGTAATCATGTTGCCTAGTTCCCGAATTAGGCAACTACATGCAGCGCATCCTGGTGGCTGTTCTGCTCAAGCGCAGTAAATGAAAGTTGTTTGATTTGAAAGTCGCTGTGAATCTAAACAAAGATAAACCAATATAGTCTATAATTTGCGAGTAATCAAAACTCATGTCAATCATTAACAATATCATAATATTAAAAATTTTAAAAACACAACAATATCATAATTGTTGTGTTTTTTTTAATTTTAATATTGTGATATTGTTAATGATTGACATGAGTTTTGATTACTACGCAAATTATAGACTATACTGGTTTATATGAAGATGGCTGGTGTAGTGAGGAGTGATTATTTCACAGGTTGTCAAATGAAATGTAGCATGACATCATCATCAGGCAGTCTACAAAAGAAACTACCCTTAATATAATATAAAGGCAACAAAGATAAATATATTAAATTGTAAAAAATTTATAAACAATTTTAAACATTTTTTGAATGAACACTAAATAATTTTATAATAAAAATAAATAAATAAACAATCTAAAAACTTTAACAATTTAAGATATCATGGATGCTGGTTTATGTATGTTTAGATTCACCACCTGATGATCTCGGCTTGACTCACGAAACTAATATCAAATTATTGCTAAATGTATCCGTTTTAATTTACTAGCTCAATGATGCCCGCTACGCGCGCTCATTATATTTCACATATTTTTTGTTTTGTATCTATCAATTTTAATTCAAATTTTTAAGGTTAAACTACAGTATTTACAGTATTTTAGCTTAAAATTTCTTTAAATACGTAATTTTTCACTTTGTGATCCTTTTTACTACTATCAATATAAATTTTTAACCCACTTTTCGAACTATAATAATTGATATATAGATCCCAATAATTCCCTATTTAGGAAATTACCCAAAAAGTGGAGGTTGCCTATTTCGCAAAATGAAACCAACAAATTGCCTAATCCATGAATTCGGCAAAGAGGTTGCCGAATTCACGAATTCGGCAATTTTTTGCCTAGTTCACGAACTAGGCAATTTCGTCAATTCGGCGTAACATATATATATATAACTATGTATGACTATGTTGATTGAAACCCCCATAAGGACATCTAGATTAGGAGGAGGGAGGGGCTTAAATAACTGCTAATGTAACTATATACCTATTATACTATGAATAATAATTTCCCATTGTTCGTACGCTCGACCTACTTGAGGGATCTTATCGAATTTCCTCCAAAGACGGGAGATGGCACTGGTTCATACTGAAGATAATCCCTTAGAGTGTCTTTCAGAAACGTCAAGTTTCGAAAAGTTTTAATTAAATTATCTTCATATTGAAGTTAGAAGAATGCGTTGAAGTTGGTTCACCCGGTTCTTCTTTCAACAATTCCTTCCACTCCGACTTGTATTAAATACCTCCTATCCATCATCGTGTGCATTAACGATATTAATTGAAGCGAACTGTTCCTTACAAGAGAAGAGATCTCCCAGGTCCCACCTCTCATCTCTCAGGTTCCATCTCCCAGGTCTCAGGTCCCACCTCTCATCTCTCAGGTTCCACCTTCCACCTTCCACCTCCCTGGTCCCAGCCAATTAACTCTCTTCTCAGATCAAAACTTTCTCAAAGTATTTAGAAGGAATGCTATTATTTGGGTATAATTAAAATAGTCTCGAAATAGAGCTCAAATCTGTTTTAAAAAATAATCAAAATTAATTTGTATACCCAATAACCAGAAGATTCATCAGCAAGATACTTTTTTGTTATCACTTAAGTACAACAGTATAAAAAAAAAAGGAATAACCCGATGCAAAGTGTCATGCAATCCTGCATCTCTCTGGAAGAATTCATATAAGAGGTGAGATTTCTCATCAATAATTAAATTCAATGGGGCCCATCCAAAAATAATAATAATCTTAGAAATAAAATTATTGTCTTGCCACTGTTTTATTTTCGTCCAGAACCGGTTTTAACGCAACTTCTGTAGATACCACATCATACGGTTGTCACTGATGATGACAATGCAATTGCGTTGAAGAGTGCTTCTGGTCGGAAATAAATTCATCTTTATTTAGAAAATGACCAAAGATTATAGATGCGCCAGAAATAATAATTAGAATGCATAATCAAGAAGTCTTTAAAGCTATAGATCCAACTAAATCAATTTTTTTATTGAAAAAAATTAAAATACCTAAATAAAATTCGAAATATGATATCAGTATTCTTTGTTAGTTATTGTGACTCAGACCCGGACTTTAACTACGAGATCATATCGCCTACGAGCAAAGCGCTCTTTCGTCGCTCTAGTGAACACAATTTCGACCCCTCTGTAGGCGTACTAAATTTTGTCTACCTAGTTTTATTCACTTTGGGTAGGGATCTTTAACAAGTACCTGACATCGTACAGGTTCGGGACCATTGCCTAACGTCCAATCCGAAGGAGGGCATGCTCAATGTTTTTTCACCTCCCAGACGAAATACCTAAGGGCCACGGATTTCGAACCTGCGATCTTGAGGTCGGAAGGCTTGCTTGCTAGTTCTGAGCTACCGGCTCCCTCAACCAAGCCAGTATTGTTGAAAATAGATATGTATATAGAAAAATAGTGAGTGAAAATAATAAACTGTTTATTAACAAGATATGCAGGGTTTCATGACACCTAAAGGCTGCACTTTCATTACACTTTTTTTTATTTTTAAGCAGATATCAAATAAGAAATTGAAAAAAAGTAGAAGCTCAGAAGTAGCGAGCTAGCTTTACTGGTTCGAAACCCGGCCCCGAGGCCCTTAATTTTTTTTATCTGGGAAATGGAAAAACCTTGAGTACGCCGTCCTTCGGATTGGACGTTAAGCAATGGTCCCGAGCCTGAACGATGTCAGGTATTCGTTAAGCACCCATACCGTACGTGAACAAACCAAGTAGGGCAAAATGTAGGACCGCAATAGAGTCGGGCTAATGTTCATCAGAGTTTCGAAACCGCGCTCTTCTGGTAGTGGGCGATATGACCTTGTAGTTAAAGCCCGGACATGAATCGGAATAATGTGTGTTAAAATCGAATATGTAAAACACCCCAATTGAAATTATTTGTCATATTGATTACCTACTTAGTAAAATAACATAATTAATTAACCCATCTTGCAATTTATGTAATATTTATAGGGAAGTAAACAAAAGTAAAGTGATAGTATATGTATACATATATTATATGGAAGTAAACGGACATGATCTGGAAACATTTATTTGTCGAAATATCGGAGAAAGATATTAGAATAATATATTGGAAATATTAGGTAGTTTCTTTAGAGGGAAGGTGGAGGGGATAGAGTAGGGGGAAGGGACGGTTTCTGCCGAGGGTCAGCGCTGCTGTAGCTCTCTTCCAACGTCATATCACAAAAATTTAGTTTTTGTACATTACATGACCTGAGATTTCTTTTTATGTTGTGAAGATATACAAGATACAAGAATATTTTATTATTGCGGTATGTTCTAGACAGGTAAACCGACTGACTAGACAAATCAAGTGGGAACTGGATTATTTTCGGATCGAAAAGTATAAGAAGTTCTTGGAAGAAATGTCCCCAGGCGATCCAAACCTGTGGAAGGAGACCAGACGTGTACCGCGACAGACCGTACCTATCCCACCTCTTAGACTCAACGGAAAGACAGCTCTGACGGACGAAGACAAATGTACAGTACTGGCAACTCACTTCGAACACACTTTCAATACCACTCCCACCAACACCTATCATACCGCTGTCATCACACATTACAAGAATAACCCCATACACAGCCGAGTTACCTCTAAAATACACAACCCCAACAGAACTCTCAGGATTTATTACAAAATTGCCATCCCGAAAGGCGCCGGGCGAGGATCTCATTCCCAACATTGTTCTTAAGAATCTTTCCATAAGGGCGCTTGCTTTCCTCACCAGCGTCTTCAACAGCTGTCTCCGTCATGGTTACTTCCCTGCTCAATGGAAGAATGCTGTCGTGATAGTGACACACAAGCCAGGTAAACCGAAGGACGAGCCAGCAAGTTATCGACCAATTAGTTTATTAAACAGTCTCTCTAAATTACTAGAAAAGGTAATATACACTAGGATACTAGCCTTTCTCCACGATAGCGACCTCCTTCCGCCCCATCAATTCGGTTTTCGCCCTAAGCACTCTACGGTCCATCAATTGCAAAGAGTGACTGAAAAAATCATCCGAGGTTTGGAAGGAAAACAGTATTCAGCAGCCCTTTTTCTGGACGCAAATTCTGCCTTCGATACGGTATGGCACGAAGGCTTAATTTACAAATTCCAGAGAACAGGAGCTCCTTGGTACCTTTGCAAAATTATAGAAAGTTTCCTGGCAAACAGAACCTTCCAGATGAGAATAGCCTCAAGTTTTAGTAACAAGAAGCCCATTGAATCCGGAGTTCCATAGGGCGCCATTCTGAGTCCCATTCTCTTCAACTTGTACTGTCACGATATGCCAGATACCCCCAACTCACTGTTGGCCACCTATGCTGATGATACTCTGCTTGTATCTCAGCATCCAGATGTGTCATCAGCAGTGGAAGCTCTACAAAGTGATGTTCATGTCGTGATGGACTGGTTCAATAGGTGGAATCTTGGAATAAACACTGCTAAAACGATGGCCAAAGTTTTCACTCTTCGAAGGATTAACTTAGACACACTCACACAGATTCGAATCAACAACGACCTCATACCCTGGACATCTACTGATGTGACAATCAAGTACCTTGGAGTACATTTCGACACTAGACTGACATGGAAGACACACATACATAGAAAACTAACACAAGCATACACTCGACTATCACAACTATACCCACTACTGAAAAGACGTACACCACTCAGACACAAATGCTGCACACTACACAGCCTTGTTACGACCACTCATCACCTATGCATCACCCATTTGGCAAGGTGCAAGCAAAACTCATCTAGACAAACTTCGAAGGTTTGAAAACAAGGTCCTTCGTTTGGCAGTGGGCGCCCCTTGGTTCGTCCGAAATCAGCAGATTCGAAGGGAAGTGGACATCCCGGACATCGAGGCATTTATCGCCAACGTGACCCGTGTCTATCATGAAAACCTGGCCCTGGTGCCTGGAGCCCAGTTCTACAAGTTGGGAGAACCAACACCAGATAGGAGGCTCAAACCTCGCCCTGGTGCCTGGAGCCCAGTTCTACAAGTTGGGAGAACCAACGCCAGATAGGAGGCTCAAACCTCGCCCTGGTGCCTGGAGCCCAGTTCTACAAGTTGGGAGAACCAACACCAGATAGGAGGCTCAAACCTCGCCCTGGTGCCTGGAGCCCAGTTCTACAAGTTGGTAGAACCAACGCCAGATAGGAGGCTCAAACCTCGCCCTGGTGCCTGGAGCCCAGTTCTACAAGTTGGTAGAACCAACACCAGATAGGAGGCTCAAACCTCGCCCTGGTGCCTGGAGCCCAGTTCTACAAGTTGGTAGAACCAACGCCAGATAGGAGGCTCAAACCTCGCCCTGGTGCCTGGAGCCCAGTTCAAGTTGGGAGAACCAACACCAGATAGGAGGCTCAAACCTCGCCCTGGTGCCTGGAGCCCAGTTCAAGTTGGGAGAACCAACACCAGATAGGAGGCTCAAACCTCGCCCTGGTGCCTGGAGCCCAGTTCAAGTTGGGAGAACCAACACCAGATAGGAGACTCAAACCTCGCCCTGGTGCCTGGAGCCCAGTTCAAGTTGGGAGAACCAACACCAGATAGGAGGCTCAAACCTCGCCCTGGTGCCTGGAGCCCAGTTCAAGTTGGGAGAACCAACACCAGATAGGAGACTCAAACCTCGTCTCTACCAACATTTTGTTGACTATCCATGAACTTTTTATTTTCTCTATTGTTTTAATTTAAATGTTACCTTTTAATGTTTTCAATTTTGTGTATAGCACCAACTTGTGCTGATCCAATAAAATGTATTTTTTTTATAATTGTAAAAAATGAATAACTCGTAATTGTATATGTCGATTCAAACTGCCATAAGGTCGATGTGTACCGATTTTGAGACATATCGGCCATATGGAAGGAGAGGATTAGGGAGGGATTAACACATGCCGTTATAATGAATGTGTTTGCTACGAAATGTCATATGTTAATATTAAACGTATTAGTATTCAGAAGCTACTATGTAAGTCAGATATTGATTTTTTGCTCTAAGTCGGAAGGAAAGCAAAAACTTAATTTATTAATTCTGCCGGCGATTCACCGACAACCATTTTTATTTTTATACTGGAGAATCTGAGAGAAGTGTTTACCGTATCGCCAAGGGGCCTCCACAAGTATTATTAGATAAAATTCGGATTTAATGAGATAAACTCAACTAAAAAGTCCTTGTCCCCCGTAAAAAGTTAAATCTAACCAATTTGAGGCTAATGTCGACTCAGTCATAAATTAGGCGAACATTAATAAATGTTGGGGGGATGGGGCTTGCCAAGATCCGGAGGGATGAAGGAAATACTCAAATATTTATAAGAAGGGTGGTAGGCTGAGGCTGAGGGGGAGTCTGCCATGTTATGAATTTCATGAGTCTCTCCCAGACGGCAGCACATGTTTCCTATACTCCTATTGATATTTTGATAGCCCCCCCTCCTGTCATCCCGCCCCTCAGCCCACCACATTTCCTATTAAAAAAAAGCATATTTTTATTTATTTTTTCGCCATTAATATGACATGTTTTTAAGCTGGATCAACGCCAAAGGTGCTTGACAGTCACTTACTTAGGCGGGATTCTGACTGATACCTTATGTTTGCCAGTTCGTGGAAGTGCTGGGGAGTCCCCCCTCTCCCATCCCTCCTTAGAACCCTGTGGCATCCTCCCCCCAGTGTTCTGTATATCCCAGAACGGTTTGGGTGTATTATAATTCGTTTTAATCTATTTATTTGTTAATAGTACTCGATTACACAAATAACATATCTTAAAATAATCTTCAACCCTAGATAGACCCCATAATTATTACGGATACCGGGAATTGGTGCTCTCTAGCTGGCAAAGGGCGGAAGGTGTATTCATAGCTACATTGTCAGCCACATGCTCTCCAACATTTCTTCCAGGAGACTCAAAATCGGTAAGTCTAACCGTGGTTTTTCGGTGGTTTACTTTTTGACGTTACTTTTCTTCGAAAATATTACGGGGGTATACATTTCCCAGCTGTATGTGTCCTGTAATATTTCTTCTATCACAAATAAATCCGCTTTTGAACTATTTGAAAATTGATTGAGTGTAATTTTTTATTAATAATACCTTGATATTTGCTTTAATTATAACTCTGATGAAGTGATATCATCCCTTCTGGGTTTTCATCACCTAAAAATCTGAATTAAAAATATTTCATAAATAAGTTAGCCTGATGTTGAGTGACTACCATTGTTATTTATTTACAGGCCAACAATGGACAAAGGAGAGTCAATGAAAATTAATTCCTTTGATTATTATAATTATAATGTTCGCTGTCACTAAACATCTATCGATCTGTATTGAGAGCATCATGACGCAAGCAACATCGGACAAATTTAACTTTGGAAGGGCTTCACACCTCAAAGTTCCGTATCTAACTTGAAATTAAGGACCAGGGAACTTTTCACAGCTAATCTTCCCCCCACTCCACCAGCACCTTATTCTTGCGCCAAAACTGTTATAAGAACCTCTCGGGTGGATATTTACTTCTATTATGGCGGGGAAGATTAATCGGGGAAGGGCTTCTCCTCGGGAAACTCATTACTCGAGATGGGCCGCCTCCTTACTGTGTAGTAACAACGGACACTTGAGTATGGTCGAGTAATTACTACGGTAATGATCAAGTATTGTGTAGTGCCAGCCCACCATCAGGGTGTCAAAACAAGGAAATTGCTGTCTACGTAATTCTGTAATATGCGGCGGATGCAGGCATTGTTACATACTGATAGATTGATGTATTTATTAAATACTGTATTCGGAAAGTCACAATCATTCCAGTCTTGTAACAGCAAAGTGTGAGGGCGCTAAAAGCTTAGTGGTATGCATGCTTGCTTACTGAGCTCAAGATTGCTGGTTCGAAACCCGGCCGAACTCCTTACTTTATTTTATCTGTGAGGTAAAAAGATAACTTAAACATGCCGTTCTTCGGATGGGACGCTAAGCGATATTCCTAGCCCGTAAGACGACAGGCACTCGTTAAAGACACCTTATGATAAAAGAAATTTTTGTAAAATAAATAAATAAATAATAAATATAATTTTATAAAGAAATAATAAATAATTTAAAAAAAAAATTACCACATTTCCTGTGGAAGTTTTCTATTTCAATGTTATTCCTAACCTTTTTGGTTCACCACACTTTTCTCACTCCTAGCCTGTTCGTCCTTCACACCTCATCTCATCTTTTGTTTTCCACTCATTGGCTCGTTCCAAAACAAATGCGACTTCATATAACTATTCACCAATTTAGTTGTTTCTTTGTTTTTATTTTATACCAATAAATATAATTAATTTTTATAATATATTATTAATAATTGGAATGTGTGTAATTTTATACATCACAACAAGTGAATAAAAATTTAGGGTAGACGGCATTTTGGCCTCCCATAGTAGAGGTCGGCCTCATGCCCTTCAGAGTGACGGAAGAGGGCTAGTTTGCGATATGACCTTGTAGTTAAAGCTCGGACATGAATCATAATAACTAACTATAACTAACTTTTTGCATCACATGAATGGAAGCTGTTTGGGTGCTGAGTTAGCCTTGAGAAGGACGCCATGGGCCATCAAACAAGCAATCGCCATAATATGTATCTATTTAGTATATTATACTAAAAACGTCGTCGGCGAATCACCGGCAATGTACTTCCCCACAACGAATTAATCAATTAACTGTTTGCTGCTCCTCCAAAACCAGTCAACCGTTTGAGCCAATATTCAACAGTTGACTTACATAGCGGCTTCTAAATCCTCAAATTAAATTTTGTGTCGATAAATTCATTTCACTTCTGAAAGTGGGGGA
This sequence comes from Aradus depressus, assembly GCA_963662175.1. Taxonomy (NCBI): domain Eukaryota; kingdom Metazoa; phylum Arthropoda; class Insecta; order Hemiptera; family Aradidae; genus Aradus; species Aradus depressus. The sequence goes on along the minus strand of OY759215.1, from coordinate 63,859,278 downwards.
GGGGAGTCTTGAAAAGTTTTACTTAACGCAATATAACTACAGTAGAACCTCTATAAGTCGAACGTCAAGGGAGACGCCAAAAAATTCGAGTTATAGAGTTTACGACTTATGGAGGATTTCGACAGGCGGATTTTGATTCGACTTGCAGAGGTTCAATTTATTTTTCCGAGTTATAGAGGGAAAATATGTACCATAATGGCTTGTAGGGACACTGATTATTTCGACTAATAGAGGGTTGAGATTTCGAGTAATGGAGGTTTTGGAGCTTGAAGGGAAAGGAACAAAACTTTTTTTCGAGTTTTAGAGGTTTTCGACTTATCGAGGTTTGACTTAAAGAGGTTCTACTGTATCAGTTATCATACTTTCAATTGGTGAAACAGCCTAAAGTGTATCTTTGTTTTTCTGAAATTCGTGATTATTAACTGGATTCAGTCATTAAAAAGAAAGTTGTTAATTTTCTGCACATTTAGAGAGCAAACATTTAATTGAATTCGTGCCGGGGAAGTACATTGGCGCTGATCCATCGACGACTTTCTTCACAGCACGACGATTACACTGGCAGAAAATCAGCGTCAGAAGTATCCATGGTAACTTAAAGACGAGTGGGTGGGTGCTATCACACTTATGATAGCCGGGTTAAGCTGATACACAGTAGATCTGTTGGGATTACAGCCCTAAGTACTTAGTGTGGATGGGTTGAGAGGGCTCTGGATCCACCCTTACACCCGATCTACCTTATTGGATTTGCCTAATTATTCTAAACCCTAAGGTTTCCTTTTAAAAGTTTAAAAGGGATCCCTTTAATTTTTAAGGTTTCCGAAGAAAGCTCTTTTGATCCTTTGGAAAGATTCAATGTCATTTCAAAATCTTAAAGAAGATGAAGAAGAAGCATCCCTTTGGATACTTAATATAAATCATTAATTTTTACTTTGATTAGTTAATATACACCATTAATTTTTACTTTGAATAATTAATATACACCATTAATTTTTACTTTGAAAAGTTAATATACGTACACCATTAATTTTTACTTTGAATAGTTAATATACACCATTAATTTTTACTTTGAATAATTAATATACACCATTAATTTTTGCTTGGAATAGTTAATATACACCATTAATTTTTGCTTGGAATAGTTAATATACACCATTAATTTTTGCTTGGAATAGTTAATATACACCATTAATTTTTACTTTGAATAGTTAATATACATCATTAATTTTTACTTTGAATAATTAATATACATAATTAATTTTAACTTTGATTAGCTAATATATACCAATAGGTATTTTTTTTACTTTGAATAGTTAATATACATCATTAATTTTTACTTATGAAATAACTGGGGCACTCGTGCCTAGCCTATAATATAAATGATTTTTGTTAAGACGTCTGGCGATGAAAGATTATATCTCAAATTCACAACAATCCTTTTCAGGACTAACAATGAATCCCACAACAATAAGCCAAACAGACCGCAACAAAAACAGTGTAACATCTCCTATACATCGTATAGCCAGGGAAGGAAAAAAATAAAATAAAAAAGTATGAGGGCTGTTCAGATAAAATAAAATAAATAAATTGTATACTCATATGTATTGGAAAATCTATTTTATGTTGTCTTGTGACTCATGGCCGGGCTTCCACTATGAGGTCATATCACCTACTACCAGATCGATCATTCGCCTGTTCGGTAGAGCGCGACTGGAAACCCTAATGGAAACCCTATCGAAAGTGGGTTTTAACGAATTTCTGACATCGTACAGGCTCGGGACTGTCATTTAACGTCTCCTCCAAAGGACGGCCTGCTCAAGGTTTTTTATAAATCACTCAAATATGATGCCTCGGTCGGGTCGAAACCTGCACTTGAGAAAAGTAGTAAAGAGAAAAGAGAAGTTTAGAAAAGTTTATTATATGGGAAATCGTGGAAAGCGGGAAATGTTTCTAATCTGAAACTACAAATAGGTAGGTTGTCAAATTAGAAATGTTGATGTTACTTAACTGAATCTGAAATTCGTTTTTTGAAATGCTGATAACAGGGAGAGGCGGAAAAGTGGAAAAAAACATAAGTTACTCAATCCTGTTGGAGAGCTGCAATATTGGGTTGATTAGAGTTGTGTAATCTCATGAAATATAGTGCACCTTTGTCTAAAGGCGGCTCCAGACATGCGGGATTCGCCGAGTGCCGTCATGCTCCGCATGGTATACACCAAATAATGTGCATATGTAATACATACATGCGGGCATTGCCCGAACACCCACTTTTTGCGGTAACAGCGAATACCTATATGCCAAGTGCCATGCGAGTCCGTGTTTAATGTCGTCATGCGAGCGAGAAACGGATTAAAAGTGCTGTCCGAAAAAATCAACTTTTTCCGTATATGTTTCCGCCCACATACATCGCAGAGATGTGATTTATTATCCATGTATTCGTTTGGTTGCTGTTCCTGGTGTCAAGTGAAGAGATACACTGTTGCAATCCGCTGAAATTGGTTGTATCTTTAATATGCTCTTTCGTTTTGCTGAGACTTATGTTGTTGTTTCGATTATATAACAGTTTCGTTACGGAATCAGCAGGGATATTTTTAAACGTCTATGGGAAGATCTGAATATTGAGGCTAGATTTAGTGTAATTCTATTCCGACCTCTGTGAGGATGAAACAAAAATAACGTGTTTTTTTTAAAGAGAAATCTCCCAACAATGCGCCTGGATTCCTTGTTTATTGAATCATTCAGTGAAGCTTTACAAACCCAAACGAATAGTTCGTTACGTTTTTTGTACTTTTTACAGCTCAAACCTTTTTGTTTCCATTTTGTTGTTCTGATTTAGTTTCCTAATCCAACAACTCCTTCATTCTCGTTGCCACCCTAAATTCTCCAAGTACATTTCCGGATGCCGAAAATTCTTCAACACCTTTTTGTTCAACCAATCTAATACTCTTTTTCCTGCTGCTCCCTACATTCCAGGCAACCCATCACGTCTGCTGAGAGGAGAAAGGAGGCTTCTTTTATGTTGGAGGTATCAGGCTTTTTCCCCTTCTTGTCACGTCCTACGTTTAATTTAATTCGCCAACACTTTCACATCACTATAAAAAAATGTAGAAAAAACAATAGAATGTGTGCGGGTTCAGTGCCACACATCATCTCCCCTCTCCTCCTGCTTGTAAAATTGCTTAAGCATCACTGAAAGAACATTTGAAGGAATTTCGCAATATTAAGATTTATCGTCTTTCAAGAGATTGGTTAAAAGAATAGAAAACAAATATGTTCATTGATATCCTTCATTCCTTAGTGTCTGCTTTCATTCTAAGTTCCATGGAGATCGACCATTGGGAAGGCGGTGAGATGTGTCAAGGTTTGCCTCCTAGTTGGTTCCGTCCAACCTTGATGGACTGTAACACCAATGCGCTGAGCACCATTTCCTAACTTCTTGGTTACGTTTGAGAGAGAGGTCTCATCCTACATTTGTGAAGGCACTCGCTCCCAGAAACTTTCAAGATCATACTGCAATACTATTCTTATCCGGATGAATGAGGCTTTTTCATTTTTATATCCTGTTTTTTGTAAAAGACGACTCTGAACATATGATAATTGTCAGAATACATTTCTGCGATCTCTGTCGATGAAATCGAAGATTAAAAAAATAAATAAAGACAATGAATTTGTTTAGTTTTATATTTATAATTACACGAAAATGTATGCATAAAGTGTTTCTTCTTACGCCATCGTCAGCACAAAGTTCAAAAGGATATTTGAACATTGTGCTGACGATGGGCTAAGCCATAACCGGTACCCTTTATGTATATACTTTCGTGGAATTTGACCATATAAAATTTCTTTGTTTTTATTTATTCCATATAATAATTGCTCCCGCGCCATGTTGCTCCACCCCACCTCACTCCACCCCTCTCATCTATCAGTCTGTCAGTTAGTTATTGTGACTCGTGCCCGGGCTTTGACTCTACTGTGGGAGTCTTTAAATGTTGCCTACCGGTTTTGAACCCGCGATCTTGAGCTCTGCAAGCACGCTACCTTTGAGGTAACGGCGCCTTCAGTCTGTATGATAAGAAAACATTCGAAAAAATTAATATAGATATAAGATTTAGACGCCTATTGATTTTCAGCCAAAGGAAAAGGGGTGGAGGGAGGGAGGGGAGGGGAGGAGGGAGGGGAAGGGGCTTAACTCATAAACCCTAATAGCTGCCGATATGATGAACTATCGCAAGAAATTTTATGAGGATTAACATGTCTCTTTGCTAAATATCTATTGATTCTGAATCAAATCGTCTGAAGGGGAAAAGGTTTTGAGGGAGAGCGAAAACAATTGATTACAAATAATTCGAGCAGGGGAAGAACATGACCGGTGATTCATCGACGACTTATTTCAGTTCACCTAATTATGTTTTTTTTAACTAATAACAGTATTAATATTTTTTATGTGCGAACACTTACTGGGTTATGCAGACTGTAAGTTTTCAAAAAACTGGTCCTGTAAAAAGCTGAATGTATTTGAGGAATGCATAAGTAGATGTAAAAGACGTTTTCTGGAAAAATTGTTACATTGTAAAGTGCTAAGTTATATCCGATCAGAAAATTTGCATTTTATCAATGTCTGGAGTGGATTAGAGAGTTGATGGAGGGTCATGATTGATGGGAAGGAAGAAATATTGGTAGGTACAATGCTGGGAGGGGGGGGTGCCTCAAACTGATTCTTTGCCGGCGCGGCAACTTGCTCCCCCGCAGTGGAGTGTTTCTATACACACCTTTCAGGTCCCCTAACCCTGTGTCTATGTCTCCCTCGGGATCCCTATTTCAAGGGGGTCTTCTTAAGTGGGAACGTGCGTAGGATTACGATGAGACAATTCTTTTAACGCTATAAGTCTAAAGGAAATTGGACAGCAAAAGTTCATGTAATATTGCGTTTCTCAAACTTTTTCGCTCATTGACGCTCTGGAAATTTCTGATATCGAATAACAGTTGAGATGGGTCCCTACGACCTGAGCATCCAGTGTTCGTATCTCTCACCTGGAAGCGTTTGGCTTCCTTCAATCTCTCGTCTTCTTTCTCAATTCCCCTGTGTGGAGTGTATCTATAAACACCTTCCACTTACCTCCCGTAACCCTGTGCCTATGTCCCCCACGGGATCCCTACCTCAGCGGGATCTTTCCTTTCTTCATTGGGAACGTGCACAGAGTCACGATCAGACAATTCTTTTAACGATAGTCTGAGAGTTGGACCAAATAGTTCATTAAATTTGGTTTCGCCAACTTTTTCACTCGTTCACCCTCTGGAAGACCAAAAAATGCCGAGGTTTTTTTTGGGATTCCAGAGCATATTATGCCTCACCTTTCACGACATTGTTGGAATCTGAGCTGTTTCCTGTAACACACTATTTTGCTATTTTTGAAGCGCCTTTGTTCTTATTAGTTCTAGCTGTGGACACTTTTATGATTGAACATTTCATAATGAACATTTTCTGTAAAGATCAGTTTTTCGATCGGTTTTTCCATAAACAAAAAGCTGAAAATTTATGTGAGAGTTGTTGATTTAAGACAGTTTTCTACTTTCATGCTTTTCAGTTTTATATACAACTTTTATTTGAAGAGATGGTTAATATCAGTTCAATGATTTATTGAGAAGCAAAAATTTCTTCGCAATGAATATACAAATTTAAGGAAATTGTCTGTCTGTGAGGAATTTCTGGCCTCACCAGTTATTTTTTGTTAAAATTCAAATTTTATATTTTAAATAAATGGATATCTGGGATATTGAAGAGGAATGATTTATTGAAATATTAAAAATTCTATGAACGTTTAAAAGCTTTAAATTTATGCAAGTTATTTTATGAATAATTTATGCAGATGAGGGCTGCAAACTGAAATAAGGAAGAAAGGGAGATGAAATGAATTAATAATTTCAAATAAACAGATGCTAGACAAACAGAAACTTGCATAAAAGGATCATTTGGACACAGAATATTCCTTGCTTTTTATAACTTCTCTAAAATTATATTTTCCTCTGAAAGGCCCTTTAAAAATTATAGCGTAGCCAAACTGGGGGGGGGGGGGGGGGGGGGGGATTTTCTAGCAGATGTTATGTAAAAATTATGTTATCTCTCAAAAATGTGATACTGAGATGAGTTTCATTTTATCCGATTTCCTGTAAAATGTCAAATTCACTGGCAATATACTTAGTAGAAAACATATCAAGTACTTAGTACCTACACCTGTATATGTATATATAATATATAAATAAAACAATTGCAATATGAAATATTATATCAAGCGAAGGGAAGGAAGAATCATAACTGTAATGAATATATCGACATAAAATTTAGTACAAGAATTCAAAATTCTGTATGTAAGTCAACGATAGATTCTTAGCCTAAAAGGCTCGATTGGTTTTGGAGGGAGAGCTGAAACTTATCAGTTCAATTCGTGCTGAGGAAGTGCATTGCAGGTGATTCACCGACGACTTCTTATTAAATTGAATATTCAATATAGACAATTATTTGACTGACATTTTTTGATTGCTTGAATATTTTCTGCTCCACATTGATCAAAATATCTAACAAGAAAGAACATCATTTTGAATAAAAGTGACGAAAAACCGTCTATCAGTTTTTTTTTATTTAGATACCCAAGGTAAGAAGGCATTTTTTTTTTTTTTTTTTTTGTATGTACTCAATGACATTTATATAAAACCTTGATTTGGCTCATGGAGAAAACATGTATCAATTGAAAAATATATCAAAAATCTATGTAACGTGGCCATAACAGGAGCATGCCTTTTTCTACAGATCACTTTCTTCCCTCCTTTAAATTCATTTCATACTGTCGTCACTATATGAAAGTATTGTGCTGGCGTCAGCTCTTTTCTTTTTTTCATTGAACAGCACAATTCTGAGAGTCCTAAATTTTGCCTACCCAGGTTTAGTTACCTAGGTTAGGGGTATTTAACGAGTACCTGATCTTGTACAGGTTTAACGTCCCATCCGATGGACTGTGTGCTCACACTCTTTTTCCTTATGGGCCTCGGTTGGGTTTCGAACCTGGGATCTTGAGCTCAGTAAGCAAGCATGCAACCTGTCTAGTTGTTTGTGTGTGAGTGAGTAGTGAGTACACAAGTGACAGATATAGTCAAGGTGACTGAGAGAAGAGAGATCAATATAGGGAGTCCATTAGCTGGGGCAGGGTGTAGTGCCCCAGATAACAGCCGGTAATCGGGCCCCATCACCCGCCACCCGCCACTCGACTTCATCTGCCTAATTTAATAAATAGTCACAATAGTCACCCATCAAAACAAGACAAGACACAAGACTACAGCTAAACAATAGACCAAAACAGCTTACCCAAACGATTTTATACAGCTCATTACTGTTCAACCGATTACTGTTTAGCTTCTGAATGATCAGTTTATTACTGTTACTTCCCCTCCCGAAGTATAGGAGAAGTTCTGTAATTGGTCAAAAATTATATACGGAGTTTTCTACGGAATTTCGTGTTTTCTGACTGATTCCAAAAAATTAAGAAAAAAAAATCAGACTGTCTGTGAGCATAACTCCCGATAGAATGAATATATCGACACGAAATTGTATATTTGCTTCCAGAACTCTCTATGGCCAAGGATACCTATCGATTTTCAGCGAAATCGGTCAAAGGGAGGGGGCCTCAGAAGGGGACTCTACTCCCTTTATGTAATGAATGTATCGACACAAAATTTAGTACAATTCAGAAGCCAAATATTGATTTTTAGCTCAAATGGTCAATTAGCTTTGGAGGGAGAGCGAAAACATAATTGATTAATTGGTTCCGGGGAAGTACAGCCGGTGATACACCGACGACTTATTGATTGTTTTTTATAGCTCAATTTAAAGCGAGCACTATATATTCAGTTTCTGCCAGAAAATGACTGATTCAAGCGTCTAGCGCGATAACTAACTACTAAAACTATCTTAACCCATTAATCAAGTTAAACAAAAAATGTGTATAAAGAATAAATGTCATGTTAAGAGGAATATGTATGATAAGGTTGTTGGTCTTGGGAGATGTCCCGCCGTATCCTTTCAATGTTTCCACATTTAACGGTTGGTAGAACTGTATGGAAGTGCTGAAGTTATCAAAACAACAGTCGTCCCCTAGTTTACCACCATATTGTCGTTTTTTCTAGTCTCAACATTGAACTGACTGAGATTTTATCAATCCACTGACTGTTTCATTACACAGGTTGAAAAATGAAAATGTATTTTGACCTCTCACAGAATCATTATTTTGTGCTAGCTTTCTATAACAAATAAGTTGTCGGTGAATCCCTGGCAATGTATTTCCTCAGCACGAATTAATTGATTACGTTTTGGTCTCCCTCCAAAGCTTATCGACCATTTGGAAATTTTGTATCGATACATTCATTCCATCGGCAGTTATGAGGATATTTGGATCGAAACCTCCCCTTTCTTTCTCCCTTCCCTTCGACCGATTATGGGGTTTTGAATTAAATATAAAATTTCATGTCGATACATTCACTACAATTATTGAGATTTTTGATTTGAGCCCCCACTGTTCCCCCTCCCCTTCGACTGATTCCTCTGAAAATAATAGGTGTCGTCCCTGATTCATAAATTTCAACGCCCTTTCATTGTACATATGAAAATTCTTGTCAATACATTCATTACAACGACAGTTATTAGAGTTTTTATGTTAAGCCCCTAATTCTCTCTTTCGGCCGATTGGACTGAAAATCAGTAGGTCTGTTCCTTAGAGGGTTATAGTTTTATATATAAACTTTCGTTTAGATACATTAATTCTATCGGGAGTAATCCTGTTCACAGTCATACAGAATCTTTTTTTTTTTTATCGGTAATTGGAAAAATTCCGTTGAATTTCTGACTGATTACATAACTTCCCCTCTACTTCGTATAGCTGGGAAAGTAAAATAAATATAAAGTATATAGTTATCCATGAAATTTTGTGTATTTTATATTTATTGGTTTTCTTTACTTTTTCAATCATTCATCCAAAAATCATCATTGTACAAGAACATGTCGCTCTTCTCGTGATTATGGGCCAGTTACCCCGACTTGCCCTATCCCAGCCGGAAATTCAAGCCTTCCCCATGCTTTTAAATCAGTCTAAGAAATTAAAATATATAAATTAAATTTGATTTCAATCAAGGTAATAGACTATATATAATCAATATGAATAAATATTTAATATGGTTGGCCAGAAGGCTGTTAGGTAAGTTTTCAGATAGTATCTAGTGTGATGTGATGGAGGTCGACTGACGGACGAGTCAGTTTGCGATAGAACTGAAGTCAGATATCAGTTATCAGATTGGAACTGAATTCTGTCTCATGTCAGTTTGTTTCATCAATCAGTTTCATTCAATGTTACACAAACCAATACAAAACCTCTCATTTGTTGTACGACTAACTTCCCCAGGGAGGTTATAGGGGAAGTTATATAATGAGTCAGAAAATATATGTTTAATATACACCGGAATTTCATATTTTCGACCCCCGAAAAAACATGAAATTTCCACAGATTGAAAAAAAATACACGATAACTCCCCTTAGAATAAATATATTATATATATATTAAACACCCCAATTACTGTCATTAATGCCTGTAATGAATGTCGACATTGAATATATGGACCTTCAAAATCTCTGGAAGAGGCCATTATTTTTTAGCTGAAAGGGAACGGTGGATCAAAGGAGACTAACTCAACTCAAAATCCCTTAAAAACTGTCGATGTAGAGAATGTATCAACACGATTGGTTTTGAGGGAGAGAGAACAGTTGATTAATTCGAGTTGGGGAGGAATATAGTTGGTGATTCACTGATGACATTTTTATATTTATATTATTCATTTATTTAATGGCAGATTACCTGGGAAATATTTACCTATAGCTGACTATTTGCGATATCCGCATGTAATAAAAGCGTTGAAATGGAGCATTATGCACTTTGAGAAAAAATTTAATTTATAAAGTACACAAGTCGTTATAGCTTACTTCGATAATTTTTCTTAATGGATGATAAAAAAAAAAATGATAAAAAAAAGATCTTGTTATCCTGTTTGAGGGTTAAAATAAAGGATTGGCTTGTTTGAGTAATTAAATGGTCAACTAATGGCAAAGGTTGTGGTAATGACGAAAAGGGCCGATCGATCTTGGTCCAATTAATTTTTGTATAACAGCCATTTCCAACACCCTCCCTTAAAATGGCTATCTTTCCCACAAGAAAAATGTAACAACTCTTCTGTTTTATAAGAAAAAAAAACGTTGAAACATTTTCATGAAAAAGGATTACATTACCTTAATTACTTTCCCTCCCTTCTTAAAGAGGACCCTCTTAAAAAATAAAAATAATATTAACAAAACGATGTCTTGCGGCTCAGGCCGAATTTCCTTCCCCTAAACTGGGCCATTTTCATTTTACTGCTAATCCTTAAAGGATTTGTCTTTAGGCTATACTTTATATAATTTCAAGAAATGTATCTTTATTATTATTTTTTAAAAAGAAACAATTTGTTTATTAACAAAAGTAATTTAAATCTTTCTTGTTCGGCCTAAGGAATTATGTACTCAGATTTGTCATCCCAAGAGAGTAATAAATAAATTAGATGAGAGATATGTAGAAAAGTAGAGCTAAGAAGAGATGACCGGTGGGTGGGGAAGTCCTCGCCTCTGTCTCCCCTCCCACTCTTCTCCTTTGGGCTATCACGAGCAGGGGAGTGCCCAGGATTTTATTTCGGGGGGATAACATGTATATAAATATTACAAAATTAATTCAAGTGTTCTAGCTTTTGATTGTGTAAGCTTTTTTAAAAAATTTTCAGGGTCTAGATGAATGTCTCTGTGTATTGACATCAGTGCAAATCGATTCAATCTGTCTTGGCTAATACTATTTCTGATATAGCTTTTCATACGTCTAAAGGTTGAGAAAGACCGTTCACTTGTTGCTACAGAAACTGGAAGTGTAGCTCCAAATTTCAAAAACCAATGAATTTGTCTAAAATAATGAATACGTCTGAAAGTTCTGTATATTACATTTGAACATAAAGTGTTTTATGTCATCTCATCAAGTGTTCATGTTTTTTAATGAAGTTTCTTGAAGTGCTGAAGTCTTTCAAGGTGTTTTTAGGTTCTAAACAGTCGTAAATAGTCTAAAAGTGCTTAAGGTGATCCCAAGAGCTTAAGTGTCTAAAAGTATGTCAATGCTTAAAATTCTTTAAAGTTTCTATTTCATGTACCTTAAAGTACTTTTAAGCGGCTCAAAGTGGTTTTAATTTCTAAATTTTCGTAATGTTCTTTAAGTGCTTAAGGTGTTTTCAAGTGCTTCCAATTAGACAATATCAGACATAGGATGTTTTAATATGTTCTAAAGATCTTCCCACAAGTACCCTCATTTCACATGTACAATTTTGTGGGCGATACATCCTTTTCATTGGCAGATATCAAAGTTTCTAACCCTCCCTTCCCTTCGGCCGATTTATCAGAAAATCGATTGGTGGCAAATCTGGCGTAGATTTCATGAATTTTATAAGTGGGCTTCCCGATCCACATATAAAATTCCGTTTCTATACACCTATTCATCAGGTTTGCAGTTATATTCACAGACACACAGTGTATCGTTAAATCTGCTTTGGCTGTGGTCTTTCCACTGGAATGGATGCTCGTCAGAACACGCTTCCATTCTCTCAGTCTAAATGTGGTCATTTTCACTAGTGGGAATTGATGGAACTATGAAGCTATGATATCCAATATTGAATTAAAGTGAATATTATGAGATTGAGAGAATATCTGGTATCAAAATAACGCTTCTAACCCGGGATATGGGCTATGATATACTGATGAGGGGTGGGTAAGCGGTAAGCTGGTGTTTCCCTCGGGCCAAGCTGGCTAATGGAGGGAGCCAGGGAAGTGTACCGTACCACTCTCCAGGGACTATTAGCTAAATGAAATCCACAATAGGGAGGATGATGCTACCAACAGCCTGCAGCAACATAGATACACAGAGCACAGTTCTCTTTGTGTCAGTGGCTACAGCCCAGATTTGTGAAGGAGCTGGCCCATGATGCTACCAACAGCCTGTAGAAACATAGATACACAGAGCACAGTTCTCTTTGTGTCAGTGGTCACTGTAAAGATATGTGATGGAGCTGGCCCAAGATGCTACCAACAGCCTGCAGCAACATAGATACGCAGAGCACAGTTCTCTTTGTGTCAGTGGTCACTGTAAAGATATGTGATGGAGCTGGCCCAAGATGCTACCAACAGCCTGCAGCAACATAGATACACAGAGCACAGTTCTCTTCATGTCAGTGGCCACAGTCCAGATTTGTGATGGAGCTGGCCCAAGATGCTACCAACAGCCTGCAGCAACATAGATACACAGAGCACAGTTCTCTTCATGTCAGTGGCCACAGTCCAGATTTGTGGTGGAGCTGGCCCAAGATGCTACCAACAGCCTGCAGCAACATAGATACACAGAGCACAGTTCTCTTCGTGTCAGCTGCCACAGTCCAGATTTGTGATGAAGCTGGCCCTACATTTTCCAATAAGCAACATACACGACTTGGGTTTTAAATTTTAGTTATACCACTCTCGGATGATCGATGTAAAAATGGAGTCGCTCACCTTTAATCCCCAAAATCACTGTTAACTCCAATGACTAACTGGATGTTTTTTTCTCTCTTTCTTTAAAAAAAATTGTCGGTGAATCACCGGTTTCTTAGATTCCAGAATTTACCGATTTGGTTCAAAATCATTAGGCGCCCTGTGATGAGGGAAGACTAATAAACCTTAAGTATCGATGAGATGAACATTAAAAAATGAATACGAACCTACAAGCACACACTGTTGACTGTAAAACATGCATTTATCGTATAAACCCTCATTTATCTGGTTTAGCCACAGGCTACTGTTATCAAACTAGTGAGGACCCTAGAAAAACAATGTTAGGGGTGTGGACTAACCGATATACCATGGATCCCCACATCGGTCTTATCGCGTCTTTCACGCCGAAACGGCTCGATAAAAAAGTTCCTCGAACAAGGATATCTGATTGGCTAGAAGTTCGGCAGTATTTACCTTACTTTATTCAGTTACTCAACACCCCCCTCCCTTTCCCTCCACTGGCCTTATCTATTTTGGGACAAAAATAACTTTTTGTGTTTACGAGTTCATTTTTTGAGCGGAAACGTATCTAAAATCATTGCAAGTTAACTACTCTTATTTGAGGGCGACGCGTCCTCCCTATTGTAGCCCTTCTCTTGATATCTCTCTATATGTTGCCTCTCGTGCTTACACCCCCAAGGTCCTCCCTATTGTAGCCCCTCTCTTGATATCTCTGTATATGTTGCCTCTCGTGCTTACACCCCCAAGGTCCTCCCTATTGTAGCCCCTCTCTTGATATCTCTGTATATGTTGCCTCTAGTGCTTACACCCCCAAGGTCCTCCCTATTGTAGCCCCTCTCTTGATATCTCTGTATATGTTGCCTCTCGTGCTTACACCCCCAAGGTCCTCCCTATTGTAGCCCCTCTCTTGACATCTCTGTATATGTTTCCTCTCGTGCTTACACCCCCAAGGTCCTCCCTACTGTAGCCCCTCTCTTGATATCTCTGTATTTGTTACCTCTCGTGCTTACACCCCCGAAGTCCTCCCTATTGTTGCCCCTCTCTTGATATCTCTGTATATGTTGCCTCTCGTGCTTACACCCCCAAGGTCCTCCCTATTGTAGCCCCTCTCTTGATATCTCTCTATATGTTGCCTCTCGTGCTTACACCCCCAAGGTCCTCCCTATTGTAGTCCCTCTCTTGATATCTCTGTATATGTTGCCTCTCGTGCTTACACCCCCAAGGTCCTCCCTATTGTAGCCCCTCTCTTGATATCTCTGTATATGTTGCCTCTCGTGCTTATACCCCCAAGGTCCTCCCTATTGTAGCCCCTCTCTTGATATCTCTGTATATGTTGCCTCTCGTGCTTACACCCCCAAGGTCCTCCCTATTGTAGCTCCTCTCGTCCCTAGTTCTTCTTTCTCATTGTAAAAGTTAAGCCATCAATACCGATTCGACTCCACAAAACACAAAAGCAGTCTTCTACCCTTTGTTTTAGTATTTATCAGAGACTGGCTGGAGGCTGGAGGCTGGAGCTGGAAGCTTTCCCCTCCACAACTTGTTCTCCGTTCCTCTTTACAACAGATTACAACAAAAGGAACCAAAGTTTTTTTTTTTTTTTTTTTTTTTGTTTCATCCTTTTTGAAATGAAATTGACAATCTATAAAATACAGAAGTTGAACTCACGTTTCCGATAATTCTAAACACAATTACTTAAACAACTCAGGCCGGCATTACACAATAAATGATATTGAAAAAAATCTTTCATAAAAGATATTATACAAAACATTTTCCCTACAGTGTCACGAGGCAACTTAACTTGAGCTTATAAAAGTTAAATATTATGAAAGTTCGATAAATTCAATAATCAGACATTTATTTTACCCCCCCCCCCCCCCCCCCCCCCCCCCCCCCCCCCCCCCCCAGGAATACGAAGTATAGGGGAAGTTATGATTTATGTTGAGTTTTCACCGGAATCTCACGTTTTTCCGACCCCTAATTAAAAATATGAAAAAAAATTTTTTCCGTTAATCACCGGCAGTGTACTTCCCCAGAACGAACTAATCTATTAACTTTTCGCTCTCTAACCAATCGACCGTTTGTGCTAATATTCAACAGTTGACTTACATGTGAGCTCTTAATTTCTCTAAAATTCTCTAAAATGTTTTGGCGATAAATTCATTACATCGGTAGTTATTAGGGAATTTGAATTGAGCCCCAATATTTGAATAAGTCATAATAACTAACTAGACACAAAATTGATCGAAACAGTTTTCGTTACCATTTCATTTCCTCATATTGCAGTTTCTTCTGCATGTGTCTCGACTCATATATTTCTCCAAATATTGACAGAAATAATGGTTAATCTGAAGAACTCATGATGGGAGTGCTTCATGAAATTGATATTTTTTGAGAAGGCAAAAAATAAATGGGAGAATAGATACTATAATAATATATTTGTATATGTTGCCTCTTGTATTTACTATACCGTCTTGGATCTACCTACAGCTCTGTCAACGCCGGGTACTACAGCTAGTAGTCCTGTAGTAAAATGTGTGTTGAATGAAAAATGAGAGAGATCATTGAAGAGGTGCGGTGACGTTGATCCAGGGGAGGTGAGCAGCGGACGGCTTCTTCCCTCCGTCTCTCTATATCCCTTCCTCCGACTAGCACATAAATCCTCCAAGAAAAGTAGGTATAAATCCACAAATGTATTTTCCGAAGAGGGTTGGAGGGATGGAAAAAAAAAAAAAAAAAGAACAGAGAAAAAAGAGAGACAATATAAAAATATAGGCCTGTCAGAGGATGTCCAATATTGAGACATCTGTTTAAATCCCCTCTTTTTTTCTTTTTTTTTTTTTGCGCCCCTATAGAGACAGTTGATGTGGAAAAAATTCGAATTCGATTTCGAAAATATGATTTTTTTTGTATGTATGTTTATCGTTTTATGAAATTATGTATCGATTTTGTCAATATTTGGTAGACTGTGGCCTGTGGATGAATCTCCCTCGGAGCAGCATAACGTTTCATGATTTAAAAATTATTCAACGTTTTATTCTGCAGTAATGTCTTTCAGCGGCTCTTTCGTCGTTCTGAAGGACATGAGTGCGACTCTACTATGAGAGTCCTGAATTTTGCCTACCCTAAATTTTTATTCACCGAGAGTAACACGATTAAGGAGGCGGGCTTAAACTTTAATAAGAAAAACTTTAATAACTGCCATTGTAAATAATGTATTGACATAAAATTTTATAGGATCTGGGGAAGTGCATTGTCGGTGAATCACAGATGACTTAACGTATCGACTACTTTGGCCATTAGCTTAAGAAGACTTTTCTTTTTTATCATTTTATTCTTTGGTACAATATTTATATTATAGAAACTTTTATCGAATCCGTCGATAGTCCATGACATTGCCATTGCGAAATAACGATATAAAGAATGGGTTAACGCGGCTGTAATGGTTGTATTCTACCTGAGTGGTTTATTGCACAAAATGTGTTGTGATAGAGAATATTGTGTTAGGGAAATTGAAAGAAAATACAGTCAGATTTCTAGGTTTTATTTACGATCTAATCAATGGGGATAAACAAAAAGCAATATAACCCTGATATATATATTTAAATTTGTATGCAGTCTAAAAAAATATGTAGACATTCATTTAAAGGTAAATGATAAATTTTATTGAATACAAATTATCTAGGAGGGGGGTTTAGTGGGGTACTTTCCCGTGGGAGCGCCATGCGCCATTAACCAAGCAATAAATCAGATATATACAGAAAACTAAACAAATATCAGACTTTGGGAAAATATATGCAAGCAAATGAAAATGTTCGCAGCCCCCCGTTACCAAGGGAGGTTATCCGTGAATCACCGGCTATGTACTTCCCCAGTACGAATTAATCAATTACGTTTTTGCTCTCCCTCCAGATGCAAACTACCCTTAGGGCTAATAAAACCCATTATTTTACTTACGTAGTAGCTTTTGAATCCTCATTTATAGAATTTTCAGTTGAGCGCCCCCCCCCCCCCCCCTTCCTATCTGCTGATTCCGCTGAAGACGAATAGATGTCCTCCTTATAGTCAATAAATTCATTACAACTGCATTTATTAAAGTTTTTGATTCAAGCCTCCCTTAATCTCTCCTTCCGCTTTGACAGATTTGTCGCAATCAATGTCGTCCTTAGGTTCTGGATGCACAAATAAAGTTTCATGTCGATACATTCATACTATCGGGAGTTATCGTCCGCATCTAATTTCTGTCTGTTTACATAACTTCCCGTATACTTCTTATAGTTGGGAATGTAAAAGTTAAAACTGGAATTAAGAAATTACAAATAAAGTTGAACGGAACTCCGAGATGTCGTTTTCCTCCTTTTATTTTCTTCAATTTTTTAAAAGTTTATGGCTCGGCGGATCCACTATCCATAATAATAATTCGAAAAAAGTCAGGAGGAAAAAATGGTATATGAGAAAGTGGGTAGGTATATATTAAAGATTATATTTCCCTGGAGAGACTCTCCAAATGTGAATGAAGGTCTTGAATCTCTCTCTGTGTTTACATTTTACATGGTAAGAACTTGGCTCAGATATGAAAGATGAATGATGCGAATATTGGTTTGAATGGTTCAACTATCTATAGAAGGATATCACTACTTGCTATCTGCTCGCCATCACCAATAAATAGATCAAAAGAAACTAAATGGTATTTATAGAAGGCAATCTTCATGGGCACTGCTTCTTTACCGGACAGAAAAAATTGAAACGAGGTCACTGTCTCTGATGAACTAATGGCAAAATGCAGAGTTATGGTCAAAGGAGAACTTTAGCAGACCTCTCTATTGTTCAACCTGGCCCTTGAACAAGTGATAAGGCAGGTGCTGAGGAACGAGGAGTGCACTCAAATAGCTGGAGGAAACGGAGTCCTGGCGTATGCGAATGGCGTGGTTTTCTTAGAAAACAGATCAGAAGAAGTTAGAAGTAAGACGTGCAAATTACTTGACCACAGCGGTAGAGTAGAGCAACAAGGGCGACTACCTCATAGTTCGCAAAGATATCCACCTGGGGCAAAAGTTAAACGTATTTTTCAAAACTTCAGATACCTCCGGTCCACAACTAACTAGCACCGATCTGATGTTGGAGGAGGTGGACAAAAGACGTCTAGAAACCCAAAGACCGTACTGCTTTGTCATCAAGCGATTACTGTCCAAAGTCCATTCAGGGAAGCACAGGATACAGCTCTGTGATAAAGACAGTCTTGATCTATGGATGTGAAACCTGGACCCGGACCTCACATCTAGAGAAGCGTTTCCAGACATTCGAAAATAAGGTTCTGAGGAAAATAGAAAATCCGGTCAAGAATAAAGAAACCCAGGAGTGAAGGATCAGAAGAAACAGGGAGCTATGGGGCATCTTCTGACAATTTATGATCGTAGTAGCAGACATGAAATGACGGCGCCTGCTATGGGCTGGGAATGTGGAGAGAAGCGGATCACAGACAACACAGGTCTGGCATCATGGACGCTCAGGTGGAAGCGAGGAAGACCACGGCTGTGTTGACACAAAATTTCATATGTGATTTTAAAATCCAATTATGAATCGTCCGAAGAGAGAGGAAGATCGGATGAGGGGCTCAACCGAAAAAACTATAATAACTGCCGATTTAATGAATGTATCGACACGAAAAGTATATAAATATTATAGTATAATTCAGTCTCCACTAAGTAAGTCCACTATTATATAGCTAGGGCCCCCACAGCTCCAGAGAGGACTGCAGCCCAAGGGCTAGGGCCGCCACAGCCACAGAAGGGCCAGGGAAACCTCCCACTTGTCAACCAATTCAATCCCCTCTAAATCCGGCACTGTCTGTCTTAATTGTTCTCTTTCTTTCAAGTATTAGTTAACAAGTCGAAGAGTTTTGGGGCTTCTGGATATCTTAGCCAATATGAAGTGGTATAAAAAGTAAGGAAGGAAGGAAGAACATCAGTCAAGTCATTGGACTGGGATAATGGAGACCAGATAATGGATCTATACCCCACTTCTTGTGTCTTTATATCTCCTGAATTGCTTCTAACTCCTCCTCTTTTTGTGTTTGTCGGTGCGCTGGTGTTCTTGTGTTTGTCGGTGTTCTTGTGTTTTTTTGATATGTTGGTGTTCTTGTGTTTGTTGGAGGGTGTTGTTCTTGTGTTTGTCAGTGTCGCCAACATACTCACCGCCCCTTACGATCTCCTTCTCTCTCACACAGCACTAAGAGGGAAAACAATAAAATATTTCATGAAACACAACAAAGTATTTTGGCACATTCGTATTTTTTTTAGTTCTATTATTTTGTAGGGTTAAGAAATGTTGTATCATATGCACAACAGTTATGTATTTTCATCAACTCTTATCCCATTTAAAAATGCGTGTTTTCGCCATTTTATAAGAAACATTTTTTGTAAGCACCCAATTTTTCATAGGACTAAGCGTTTTCGCGTAAATCAAGCAAATGTCTAAAAATCTGTTTAAGACGGTTTTCGGCTTGAATCATACAAACCGACGGTCTTCGAAAGTAGTATTTCATATATAATGTGCCTTTCAAATTAAGATACAACTTTTAATTACATTACATTGAATCATAAATATAAGCGGTACTTATACCGTAATTAATGTACTTAGGCCTCGAAAAAAAAGTGGTCTTAATTTTTGTCTGATTTTGGTACAAAATCTAGCACATTTGACTTCTTCATAACAAATTTATAGTTAATTGCTATATTGGTTTCTGAGAGCTCACAAAGTTTCAAACAGAGATACATTCGCACAGAAATTTGTTTTTACTTTTTTGGAAACATCGAATTACTGAGCCCATTTTCGAAAATGCGAAATTCTCAAATGGTCAACCGTATGCACCTATGAATTAATATGTTTTTGGGCATGATAGTAACTTCAGAATATTAATGTAAAAATGTAATGAAAAAAACGTCCGGTGATCCTCAGCATGAATTTCGAGGTATATTGTAGATTAGATCATTTTTTAACAGAACGAACTGTTTACCCCTGTCTGGAAATGATGAGATTCATGATTGAAATACACCTAATTTTATTTCATTGCCTTTTTTTTCAGTCGTTCTTTCCCTTTGACAAGTTTAGCTCCGAGAATTTTTTTTTTTACTTTATTTTTATAACCCGTGATCACAATTTACATTATTATTATTATTTCAGCTTGGGGGTTGTAAAAGGGGAGAGACATTTCGAAAATTCCGTTACATAATTTATGTAGATCCCTTAATGAAAGTTTCATGTACCTATTAATTTCATTGATTGATTTCCCTCTATTTATTGTAATGGGTTGATTTCACGTTGAACAGGACAATATTATAGAGTGTTGTCACTATTGTTGTATTGTACCATCGTCGAGGTTAACAGGCTCTATTCTGTTTATTATAGGTGTTAAACCTTGGATTATTCTGGACACTGTTTATCGACACGAGGGCTGTATTATATTTGATATTGGTAGGAGGGTAGGCTGGGCGTCAGTGTATTGATATTGGTAGGAGGGTAGGCTGGGCGTCAGTGTATTGATATTGGTAGGAGGGTAGGCTGGGCGTCAGTGTATTGATATTGGTAGGAGGGTAGGCTGGGCGTCAGTGTATTGATATTGAACGAAATTAATCATAAAGACTAGGAAATTACAAGCTGTCAGGCTGGTGGATTTGTGAGTCGGGGCGGAGAGACCCGAAAATCCGGCCTCGACATAGTAACTGGCTGCTCGTATTTCAAAATTAAAAGCCCAACTTGTCTCTCCAGGACCAGCTTTCGGCCATTTGATAGCGCTTCCCGATCGTATTCATGATTCCCTTATCATTGTTATTCGGAAACGAGGAGAGAAAATAATATACAGCCCCCATAGTCTATTAAAATCAACCCATATAACCAGTTGGTTCATTTGGATCCAGATTTGGTGAATTGGTTCGTATAGATGCAGCAAGGAGTGCTGTGTCGAAATTCGTCGTAACCGAACTCAACCGAAATAAGTTTCCTTCATGGTTTTTTTCTTTCATAAACACGTTTTTTATGGATTTTTTAGGCCAAAGAACAAAAAAAGTCGTCGGTAAATCACCGGCAATACACTTCCCCAGCACGAATAAATCAATTAACTTTTTGGCCTCCCTCCAAAACCAATCTGGGCTAAAAGTCAATAGTTCACTTCTGAATCCTCTTAGTAAATTTTGTGTCGATGCATTTATTACACAGACAGTTATTCGAGTTTTCGTGTTAAGCCCCCCAATCCCCCCTTTCCTTTCTCCGATTTGGCTGAAAATCAATAGTTGTTGTCCTTTCTGCATCAACGTATAAAATGTCGTGTCGATACATTCTATCGAAAGTTATCGTTTTCAGAGACACATTTTTTTTTCAACAAATAGAGCATAGTGACCGATCCCAATTTTTTTACTTCGCGCGGTCTCAAAAAATTCGATTTTGTAAAATTTACAAAAAATTTCCAAACCGACCCTCTCATGTCAGGACAAACAGAAAAACAAATAGCATCAATGTAAGTTTCAATCTTATATTTCTTCCAGGTTTGTTTGGAAGAGGATGGCAACCTGTAGAAAGCCGCTCTTAGCCGTAATACATTATTTCACTGGCTGGAGAAAGCTTTGCGGCCTTTAAAGGGCGCTTCGTGTTTCGTACACACAACAGTTTCCTTTGATAGATACGGATTTCAGAATAATAAAATAAAAAATCCCGATTTTCTGTGTAGTAGGATCCCTGCGATTGAAAATCTTTTATTCCACCCTATGTTTATGTACATTTCACTTCAGATTTTCCGTAGGTGGATCAACTGTGTCGATGAAAAATGTTAAAACCAGTAACATAAGATATAAACAATGAAAGGTAACTAGCAAAATCTGAAAAAATCAGGGTATAGAGGATAAATTAAAAAAAAATTGAACAAAAAAATTGCCTACCCCATCTTTACAGTGTAGAGGCTAAAGGCATACTGCCATAGTTGAAAGGGGTGGGGATGGCAGGGTTCACTTACACTAACAACATTCATAATTCGAAAAAAGTACACACAATAACTAAAATAAATATCTCAAATAGTAATAAAATAAATGTCTGCAATAATACCAACAAACAGTCAAAGGAATTCTTGTCATAATATATAATAAATAAATTAATTTAATAAAAAATTATGTACTATTACAGAGTTCATAAATATGAATGCGTCATCATCAGTGGCACATCACCCGTATAATACGGTACCTATGGAAACAATAATTTTGGCAATCTCTATAGGAACCATACTGTATGTGTCACTACTGAAGACGCAGTTACGTTGGAAACCGGTTCTGGTCGCAAATGAAACAGTGGGAAGACGTCTAGTAGTCCTATTTGTATGGGGAATATATATCTCTCAGTATTCTAAGAGTTAGTTATTATGACCATGCATCGTCTACTATCAGGGCGCTCCTTCGTCACTTTGGTGAACATGAGCCCGACTCTTCTGTGGGAGTCCTAAATTTTGCCTACCCTAAATTTTTATTCACCTAGGATACGTCTTTAACGAGTACCTGAGATTACAGACTTGGGACCATCGCTTAACGTCCCATCCGAAGGACGGCGTGCTCAAGGTTTTTCACTTGGAGCCTCGGCCGGGCTTGAAGCCACGATCTTGAGCTTAGTAATCAAGCACGCACACCACTGAGCTATCGGCGCCCTCCAGAATTCTAAGATTCCTTCTCATAATTTAACCTCATTAACCTACTTTTCTAAAGAAAAACAAAAAACATCCATGTTTACTTTAGACTTTGGGTTAACCTTGATTTTGCTTTACCCGCCCCCACCATTAACCATCGGAGCAGAGTCTGTTTAGTAAACTCTGCACTGAACTAAAAAGAGCCAGGCAATGTTCTCCTCTACATTGTTTACTGTCTTTATAATTTGTTTGGCTTTTTTTACTTTAATTTAATGATAAGTCATGCATGAAAGAACGCTTTAAAAAAGATGGAAAGTAATTATGTTAAAATTGAGTTTTCTGAGTAATCTATTAGCCTCTTCATGAGGTTAAATATAAATGAGTGTCCTGAGGCAGTATTTCATAAAGCCGCCAGAGGTCAGGCACCTTGTTGCAGATGTGAGCAGTATTACGCTGGCTTTAAAGAGCCGACCACATTCGCCACTTCTTTACTTTCACGAAGTTATGTAATCAGTCAGAAATTCGATGCCGAGTTTTCAACGGAATTTTATGTTTTCCTATCTCTTGATTGCAAATATGAAAAAAAAAATATGTCTGTTTGTGGACACGAGAACTTCCGATAGAATGAATGTTTCGACAGGAAATTTTATATGTGAATCGAGGATCCTGAAATGACATTTATTTTTTTTATTTTAGATTTAGCCAAATCGACCAAGGAAAATGGGGGATTAGGGGGGGAGACTCAGCATAAAAACTCCAATAAACTGCCGATAGAATGACTGTATCGACACGAAATTTCATATGTTTGACCAGAAATCCATAAGGACAACACCTATTGATTTTCAGTCAAATCGGTCAAAGGGTAGGTGGAGATTTGGGGAGAGGCTTAGCTCAAAACCTTTAACAACTGTCGTAATGAATTTATCGACACAAAATTTCATATGTAATTTCAAAACCCCTAAAAACGACACATTAAATTTTATCGAAGGGTCCAAAGGACAGGGCACAATAACTGCTGATGTACCTAATGAACTTATCGCCAATTCTATCAATAAACTTATTTTTAAAAAGTCGGTGAATTACCTATAATGTACTTCTTCCCCAGGTTTAATCAATTAAAAATTTTCTTTTTCCCCCTCCAAAACCAATCGACCGTTCGGGCTAAAAATCAATAGTTGGCTAACACCACTCACTGCTTGTGAATCCTTATACTAAATTTTGTGTCGATACATCATCTGCAGTTATTAGGCTCCCTTCTCTTCCACCCAATTCGGCGATTAATGTCCTTATGATGTTATGAATTTAAATTTGAAATTTCCTGTCAGTAGTTTCATTACCACGGCTGTTAATAGAGTTTTTGTGTTAACCCCCCCCCCCCCCCCCCCCCTAATCCCCCTTCCCTTTGGCTGATTTGAGTGAAAATCAATGTTTCGTCCTTATGGGGTTCTGAATACAGTTATAATATTTCGTGGGATACATTCATTATATCGTGAATTACCGGCAATGTACTTCCCCAGAACGAACTTACTTTAATCAACCCTTTTGACTGTCGGCAACACGGTTTCATTACGCCTTTGTGATCCCTATTGCGTTCCATAATAACATACCCTTAATTCTCGCGATGGATTAACATTTCATGGGGTTGGGTGGTATTGACACAAAAGCTCTAATAACTACCGATGCAATAACTGTATGTCGATGTATCGACATAAAAATTTGCTATGAGGATTCAGAAGTCCTGATGTAGGTCAACTATAGATTTTTAGCCCAAAGTTTTGGAGGGAGAGTGAAAACTTATTTGAATATACCAATTATTGGTTCTGGGGTCACCGACAACTATTTTCTTATTTTCGACTCACCAATCCACTACTGGAGTTTTGGACTCTTCGACTGTAAATCTATAGATAAGGGTGGTAACAAAAATCGTCAATTCCAAAATCCCAGAACTTTCAATCAGAACCAAATCTCGGGATTATCGGTATTGAAAGTTGGGCAGGATCCCATTGGGTATCCCAAACCCTACTATGTAGCACTAATCAGGGGTGATTGATAGTAGGATAGGTGGGAGGCCTCATGGAACGGTGCATGTATCATCACAACCCCCCCTCCCTGTTAATGTATTCACATCAGTTCAATTTGGCCCCCGGATGAGGGTGTATAGAGTAGAAAATAACACAGCCCCAGCTCATGTCGGACCTCCTGCATTATTCATCACTATCGGTAATAGAGGCATGCCAGGCTCCGAGCTCCTCTAGCGTCCAACAATAAAATAGGCATGCCAGGCTCCCAGTTTCTCTAGCGTCCAACAATAATAGAGGAATTCCAGGCTCCCAGCTCCTCTAGCGTCCAACAATAAAAGAAGCATGCATGCCAGGCTCCCAGTTTCTCTAGCGTCCAACAATAATAGAGGAATGCCAGGCTCCCATCTCCTCTAGCGTCCAACAATAAAAGAAGCATGAATGCCAGATTCCCAGCTCCTCTAGCGTCCAACAATAATAGAGGAATGCCAGGCTCCCAGCTCCACTAGCGTCCAACAATAAAAGAAGCATGCATGCCAGGCTCCCAGCTCCTCCAGCGTCCAACAATAAAAGAAGCATGCATGCCAGGCTCCCAGTTTATCTAGCGTCCAACAATAATAGAGGAATGCCAGGCTCCCAGCTCCTCTAGCGTCCAACAATAAAAGAAGCATGCATGCCAGGCTCCCAGCTCCTCCAACGTCCAACAATAAAAGAGGCATGCCAGGCTCCCATCTCTTGTAGCGTCCAACAATAATAGAGACATGCCAGGCTCCCAGATCCTATAGCGTCCAACAATAAAAGAGGCTTCGATAGAATTAATGTATCAACACGAAATATTATATGTAAATCCATAACCGAGTTGAGTTACCTATTGATTTTCAACTAAATTGGTCAAAGGAAAGGGAAGATTGGGAGGGAGACTTAATACAAAAACTCTAATAATAGACGATAGGCGAGTTATGTCCGAAAGTGGCCTGGAAGAGATCAGGTTCTCAAATAAAATTTGTCTACACACACTCTGTATTTCTATCAAAAATATTTGAATACTGAAATATTCCGAGGTGAAGGTGTTATGAAAATGGGAGGTTTAGTCTGAGTCTGGAATTACACCCTGCCAGGGTTTACCTAGCAAATCTTCCGGGAATTTTTAAAAGCCTCTACCAACAAATTTTGCCCAGTGGGGTTTTAAAGGGTTAATCCTCGAACTGGTCTTGAAAAATTCTTCTTTTTTTTCACTGCGTTCGGTTAAAATTTCATAGAAAATTTAAATAATATATGAAGAATTTAGGAAAAGCGTGATAAGTCACATTCAGTAGTATTTTCAAAGATACTTTTTAAGACTAAAAACAAACAATAAGTCTTAATTAATTATTTTAATGAATATGATTTCCTGAATCTGAGGTTATTTTTAAATGAAATTTCACGATGATCCCTCAACTTATAAAAAAAAAAGAGAGATGGGTTTACAGACCAGTGGGCCTTTATATTTTCATTTATTACCAGTCCAAGCGGTTGAGGACAAAAAAATAGGTTTTGGCAGCCCTGCGAGTTGGCGCGAGCAGGCTGCGATCTACCAGCGCACTTGGCCATTTTGGCTCGAACAATGGTATTTGAATTGAACCCTTCTCATCGGCCGATTTCACTAATAATTAATAACGTTAGTAGATGTTGTCCTTATGGGGTTTTGAGTTTAATTTCATGTCGATACAATCACTCTACCGATAGTTAACATGTTTACAGATATATACACATAATTTGTTTTCATTTTTGGAATATGAAGGTCGAAAATTTCAACATCGAATTTCTGACCGATTACAGAACTTCCTCTACTCTGCGTATTGTTGGAAAATCAAACAAAAAAATTTATTTTACATGAAGTACTAATGAATGTACTATATAATTTTATTACATTTTTCGTAATGTAATCTATTTATTTTACATAAATAATACAAGCTTACATGTGCATCCAGTAAATAAAACGGTTCCAGGATCTGTCAGTAAGTTCCCAGACTTGTCGGAAGGATTGTACGATTCTATGTTATGGGAAAAGTTACGATAAGGTAAAATTGGCTGTAAGGTGAAAGTTGTTGCTGTTTTATTCGACTTTTCTCATTTAAGTTATTGTGGACGTTAGAGAGGTAAAGTTATTGTGGACGTTAGAGAGGTAAAAAGTTGGAAAACTTACTTTTTTAGAGTATTTCGACTTTTGAAGCTCTAGGAGAAGAGCTCAAGTTGAGAAAAAAGTAATGCAATTGTTAAGTACAAAATTTTCTTTAGATAATTTCGAGTTTTGTAACTAAAATTTAATTTTTTTTTTCTTATTTCTAATGCAAAAACAGCTATTAAGGAATCGTCTGAGCCAAGACTATTTTACGATAAGATATCGAGACCGTATTATCCAAGTGAAGCCTCATCCATATCTCCCCAGGTTTATCACTTAAACTTGAAAATGAACTCATCCGAAATGTTTGCTCAATAGTCAATAGTCACGCTCATAAATTGTGCTAAAATTGGGAAAATTAAATTAATGGACACTGAAAATTGTATCAATCGATAGGAATGTTCATGCTCTACACTTTAGATCATATGGCATTTTATCGGATCGTTTTAGAGGAAATCGCAAAATATGACAACCCAATCCTGGGGCATCCCAGTGCGCTTGCTAGTCAGACCCACATTTTCCTTGTGCACTTACTACAAAAAAAAAAATAAATAAAATAATAATATTATTATGTTCTTTTGCAGAGTTTTATGCTCTTCATTTTTTGTTGTAAACATTTCCCCCTAATAGTTATAGGTTATAAGATATTTATGAAAAATTTCAAAAAATTTATAATAATTTCAGCAAGAAAATCTGCTGTTGCCTAAAATGACCAAATGTCAATACGTAGATTGTGGGTATGCAGAAAGAGAGATAAAAAGTAGGTGAATCATGGCAACTGCCAGAAGGAATTAATCTAAAATAAGTTGTTGCTCTCCCTCCAAACCAATGAACCGTTTGGGTTACAAATCAATATCTGACTAGACAGTGGCTTCTGAATCCTCACAGTGTCGATACATTCATTAAATCAGCTATGAGCTATTAAGGCTTGTAGGTAGAGGCACTTCCCCTGCCCACCCCTCTTCTTTCGGCCGATTTTGCGGCAAATTATAGTCATCCTTATGATATTTTGAATTTAAATATACAATGAAATATACGATGTTCCTGGGTGTGGATTCTAAGGTGTTGCCAGATATAATGTATATGATTATACTATTTAAAGCACAGAATAAGGAAAGTCCTTCAGAATTATATTTTTTTGATGAATTTGTTCTGAAGAAGCATAAGGGATAAAGCTTTCTTGGATTACTTGCTTTTCAATTAATTTTTTTCAAAACCCACATCCAAGTTATTTATTAATTAAGCATTGAAATTCTAATTACCACCTAAGGTAGAAAAATTCCTTGTTTTTGTTTTCTAGGATTTCATACTTTCAGATCATTTCAGAAAGTGGGGGGAGAGAGAAACCTTTTATCAAAAAGAGGGAAATTGGATTGCACGCAGATGAAAATGAAAATGAAGACATACATTGGTTTTCTTTTTGGAGGAACGCCTAATTACATTTGAAAAAGGGATCCTAGTGAAAGGCCTTTCATTTTCCCCAGTAAAATTAATATTGTATTAAAGCCTTCCAGTGCGCCTTCCAGGCATCCTCTGGAAAAAGAAAAATGAAAATAAGTTGTGATTTATTAATTTAATTACAGTAATCCTCCTACATCGCGAGCGTTATGTTCTTGACATCTCCAGCGAATGTCAAATTCAAAGACCACAATACAATGAGACAATTAGGATCAGGTGCTTCATAAAAAAAAAAAGTCATCTGTGAATCACCAGCGATGTACTTCACCAGCGCCAATTATTTAACAAGTGTTCGCTCTCTCTCTGAAACCGTCTGACCAATTTGTTTGAAAATCAAATGTGTTACTGAGGGATTTCTGAATCCTCATTCTAAATTTCATGTTGATACGTTTGCAACATCACAGACAGTTTTTGAGCTGAGCTCTCCTCCTCTGATCCCCTCTTTTCCCTTCAGCTGACTTCCTTGAAAATCAGCACGTCGTCCTTATTGGGCGTCGTTATTTTATACGCTGTTCAAATTCTCTCTTAGAAACTACTAAATTCATAAAACCCGACGCTTTTGAGCTCCTTTGAAATATAGTTAAGCCCTCTTCACTTTTCTGTTGTCTTAAACACACTGAGTGGCTTAGTTCTTGTGTCAAGGCAAGATTTGAAAATATATATATGTTGTGAATTCAACTAGTCTCATAAAATCGTATTAATTCCATTATTAGCGCAGTTGCTTGCCTTTATGGACTTATATAACGTAAACCATTTTCCTAACAATATTTTCCACTCTATTAGGGTACTTACACTTGTGTAAGACCTCGTCCGTTCAACTTCATTGGGAAATGTAGTCGATCTCGAAATCATCTAAACTGGAAAGCGTGATTTGAAGCCTGTTGAGGTAGCGAAGTGTTAATAGAAACTATAGCACAAGAGGACATAACACTATCCCGCAGCTAAACTACTTTAAGATGGCGCAATTAGACATTGTACCGACCTCGCCTCTGTTCTGAATAGCAACCGATACAAGTATACCTCAGATTAACACATGCTATTCAATAGAACTTGGCTCTAGTCTGCCATATGCACTATGTTCTTATAATGAGGTTCAGGAGCTGTATTTTCCTCCTACCATATACAGCAATGGCTGATCAATGGGGCCTCTCAAGTTGGTCTAGATTCGGTTTGCGGAATCCGTCTTTGATTTCCTGGAATGAACCGGCTGCTTTTGTTCTTCCTCAATGCGATAGTTGTTTGCATTCATCTCGGATTGTGTTCTTCTTGGAATCTCACCTTCCTTCTTCTTCTTCATATTTCCCTATCGTCATATGGAGTGAGCCTCAGTCTTCTTCCATCCGTCTCTGTACTTGGCTCTACCTGGCTGCCACTACAGGTCTTGCTTCCATAATCTTCCTTGGTCCTCTATCCCTCGGCATCCTGTCCGAACCAATTGAGTTGCCTCTTCTTCATTATTTGCTGTGAATGGCACCTCAAGTTCCTACCGGATCCTCTCATTCCTTATCCAATCTCTCTTTGTTTTACCAACTATTCTGTTCAGGAAATTCTTTTCAAACTCTACCTCTACTCGTTAGTAGTCTCCCTTAGGTCTGCATTACAGTAAACTCGCACATCTTCGCGTTCTCTACCTTATTCCGTTAGGATGCAGCAGCGCATGGCTGGGAAAGCTGTTTGATTCTAAACTACAGAAAAACTTAATATTTAAAAACTGAGTTGTGTTGAGGAACTGCAATAACGTATCGAGTCCCCCCTCCATCCATGCAAGTTTGAGTTCTTAAATTTTGAGTAATTATTTCTTAGACAGTATTATTTATTTATTAGTTTTCCTTTTTTTTTTTAAATATTAAATATTTATATTTATGTTTAAAAAAAAATTTTTATTGGACCGCTTGATGATGAGGGCAACCTTAAAAGTCGGCTATCACAAAATAATAAAATCTGAGAGCTCAGACTAAGATTTTTATTTGCAACCCCTATGAAATAATCACTTCTCAGTATACCTGACATCTTCATATGTATCGTAATTCAGGGAGAAATGATCTTTTAATAAGCTATTTTAATTTTATGAAGGGGGAGCCATGGTGGCCGTGCGGGCTAGAGCGTAGGGCTTTAGTCGCATGGTCTCACCATGGTTTGCGGGTTCGAATCCTGTCCGGGAGTGAGTTTTATTTCGTAGATAGAACTCCCTCCCGGGGCCATGGATGTCGAAAATAACTATATATAACACATAGATGGCTAGTGTGATGTCTACCGAGGCCAAAAAAAAAAAAAAAAAAAATTATGAAGTTGAAAATTTGTCCGCCATTTTCTGAAGACTTAAGAATAGCAACCCAGAGCTATTCAATACTAGTTGGCTCTAGAATGCACTATGCGTTAATTGCTCATAATGAGATTGAGAAACTGCATTTTCCTTCTTTCATATCCAGGCTGAGGAATTGTCAGAAATGGCGGATCTATGGGAAGCAGGGGGAACCCCATGAAGACACCATATATATATTTTTTGTACAATTGTACATGAAATTAATATTTTCTTATTTTCGTTTTTATTTTTACTTATTACTACGACTATTTTCATTATTTATTTTTATATATATTGTTATTGTTTTTTATATTTTATGAAGGCCCTCTCTCCAACCAGAAGGCTCTAGCCTCTATCAGTGTATTTGTATGCTAGATACTTGAATACCTTGCAAGTGCTTGATTTAATAAAGTATTCATTCATAATTGAAATCTATTAAAACGACACCTGACACCATTCCAGTTTTTATAATTTATTTTTACAATAGCACTCCTGTAATTGTTAAAGAAATTAGATCCAATCGACTGCTATATTAAGTTTATATTTAAACGCCATCATTCAAACAGCGTATTGATTCCTTCCGTCTAAGAATTACGAGAATTCCCCTGGAATGATTGAAGACTGAATAGGAAGGGGAAGCAGACATGCAGATATTGGTCTTGCCTCAAGGGTCTTTCACTGACAGACCTCTCTGACTCTGGTCGACCTGGTTTCACATCGATAATTGAATTCCACGTCGATAGTTGGCAAATCAACCTCAACTCTTCACTCAATGTTTACTATTCAGCTCACATCGCGAATTTATCATGCCGAAAACTACTTATTTCTACCCAACTTTTATCAACAATTTTATTTTAAAAAAGTCGTGCTTCTTCCCCAGAATTAATCAATTAAGTTTCCGCTTTCAAACACAATCAAACTTCATAGGACTTGTGGAGTAGGAACGTTTCCATTGGACAAAAAGTGTAATGTTTGGAACATCCTATAGGGCTTTTGGTCGTAAAACCATGAACATATCGCACCCCCGCTTCAGAAGTGACACAAGTCAAAAATCATGAGTGTCGGTAAAACGACACGGAAAAATTACTGTAATTTGAAATAACTATTTTGAAGTAATGAGGGTTCGTACATTGTTCTTTCTAGTTTCATTAAGTCAGTGTAACATTACTTATTTTATAACCAATGCGTTTTACTTTTTTTATATTTCTTGGGGGGTGGAGGGAGGAGAAGTGTCGTTTCTGAATTGGTGCTGCTCCAACAGAATTTTGAGTTGTGACACTTCTAACTCTACGTTCGATAGAGTTAACTCATTAAAATCAAACTCTCCCATTTTTTACATTGAGTTTAAAAAGGAGTTTATTCTCTTATTTAGATTTAGAGGCCCTTTGGAGTTATATTCAAGTCGAAATATCCAAATTGAAAAGAAAGATTATCCCCCCAACATCAGTAGCCTAGATCTAGTAGTAGGTTTTTGATCACACCGACCAAAACTTGGATGAAGGGAGAAAAGAGGCAATAATTAAGTATCAGGTGTTATAATTAAATATTAAAAAAATAAATAAAATAATAATTTTACTAACTGAAAGTCAAAAGGGCAAAGTAAGAAGCTTTCTAATAAATATTGAAGATTAGAATAAAAATGAAAGGTCACCGACTGTAACGTCAACAGGGGATGTTAGTGTCTTGCAAATAGTACCACTATGTTCAGCAATCTAAGGAAGAACCTCGTGGCCTTGGAAAAGGTCTTGCAAACTCTTATTCGTACTTAATCCATTCTTCCTTCGTAGTTTTGATCTTTTGACATTCCAGTGTTCAGGAGCTAACTTCATTTTCTTTCCTTTCTTGGGAAAAAAACTTCAACATCGCCCGTTGACGCGCAATTGGTTACTTTTTAAACAGCTAAAACTACACAGATAAAATTCAAATTACAACTTACTTAATTAACTTATAAAATTAGCTTAAACACTACATTGAAGATAAAAATAAGATAGCCACTTT
The DNA here is from genome assembly GCA_963662175.1 of Aradus depressus. Lineage (NCBI taxonomy): Eukaryota > Metazoa > Arthropoda > Insecta > Hemiptera > Aradidae > Aradus > Aradus depressus. The sequence continues at coordinate 63,827,040 of OY759215.1, read as the reverse complement.
ATCAAAAAAAAAGTTCATAATGCAATTATCAACTCAAGAAAATTATTATTATGTTACTAAACCTATTTATAAATTTTGAAAAAAAGTAGCATACAACTTTTTAATATGGTTGGATTCCAATAGAGATAGGAGGTCGTGCTTCTTGCTATCCTTCAACATCAATTTACTTGTATATACAGGCTTCAGAGTAGGAATTAATGTTTCACATGCATCACTGCCTCTTCGTCTTATATTGATTTCAGTGAAATCGTTTGCTGAATACGTTATTTTTATGAGAAGTTTGCTCAGATTGTTTCGATCAATTTTCAAAACTTTTTCACTTCCGTTATTAATAATTTTATAAGTCGATATACAACACTTCTGTGAATCTAACCGCCTCCAGTGTTGAAAGGCAACTGCTCTATCTCAAGATGTGTCACTTCAGTTGTTGATACTTGCAGGCATTTTACATAGTTAGAAGTGACACTTACTGCCCCCTAGAAGAACCTACTGGAACCAGAGAAGTGTCGTTTTTCCTGTATAAAGAGATCATAATTCTTACTTCATTTCTGACATAAACCAAAAATTGACGAATTTTGAGTTATGTCACTTCTGAAGCGGGGGTGCGATATGTCCTTCGTTGCTCAAGCCTCCTAAACATACGTAGATGATATACTCTACTCTCGAGTTTCACAGATCTGGCCTAAGATTGTCAAGGAAAATGTTCACACAATCCCATTATCCTGTAACTACCCGGCATAACCGGAACGCTTAATCTGAACGCTATTTTCGAGAAATCTAATGACTACAGAAGTCTTTCTCAGCAGACAATCCAAACTTTCCATTGAAAATAAACTGACCTTTACAAGACAATAATATAACCTATATGAACATTCGGACTTGAATTATGGGGTTGTACTACTAAGCCATCTAACATGACTTGAAAATTCTTTTTGTTATTGACTTCTTCAAGTCCCGATTCTCCAAATACCACCCCAACCTTTCTTCCCATGTCAATCCAGATGCTCGACTCCTGTCATCCCATTCCCATCCAGATAATCTCCCTCGAAGACTGAGGCGGCGTTGGCTGAGAGACCTGCTACTGTAGCAAAAATATTTAGGGAGTGCCGCTGATGACCAGCTTCTCTCCTCATGTAATCCTCTCACCTTCACCTCTCCTTTCCTTCTTGGCCTGCCTCCACTGCTGGACAGTGACTGGCGGGGCAGGGGGGTTCACGGGGTCCAAGTTGGAGGGATGGGGATGACGTAGAACCGGGGGTGTTTCGAGGGGTCTCGAGTTGAAGGGCTTTGCTGTTTATTTTATTTTACCTTTGTTATTATTGTTTATCTTTATGTATATTTTTATTTAAATTTAATATTCTGTCTTTGTTTTGTATATAGACCATGTATGGGCAACCTTTGACATGTTGCGGGCCAAACTTTAGTGTGCAAATTCGTTCGCGGGCCGCGTAGATGGTTCAAAATAAAATAACGTCGGACTTTAGTGTTCATAATTTTTAGCGATAGATATTAGACATGAAATAATAAGACAATGTTATTATAATACAATTTATTAAAATAACAAAATGAAATGAAAAAAAATAGGTACAATATTATAATTAAATCGTGAAATTTGGAATTATTACAAACTACGAAAGTTAAGTAGCGACACCGAAATCAATGAGACACTTGAGCTTGAATTTGGGAAACTAATCCATTGGTGTTTGGATTAATTCCACTGACACAAAGACGTAAAGAATTTTCCAAATTATCTTCAGTGAGCCTTGTACGATGTTTTGATTTATTAACTTTCATCATTGAAAAGAACTGTTCGCATTTATAAGTACTGCTAAACGCACAAATCAATCTTCTTGCGAATTTTCTAAGCTGCGGAAAATGGTTTTTTGTAGAAATCGCACAACTCCACGTCTTCAAATTTAGATTTTAGGAGTGAGTTTTCTTGAATCTCGATCAACTCCATTTGCAAGTTTATTGGAGCAAAGGCTTTGATGTTTGCCGCCTCACTCTTTGATGATCGCCGCCACGAGGAGCCTATTCTCGGGAAGGGGTTCCTTTTGCATGTATTTTGTTCGGTCTTAACACTATCAATCAATCACATGAATACGATCGCATCCGCAAACACGCACATAAAAAACACAAAAAAAAATGCGCATATTTATTGACCATAAACAAACATGCGCGATGACATGAATTTTTCCTCACTCGCCTTGCTCGCTCACTTGATTCCGCAGTAGCAAGCGACAAACCCCATCCTACTCGATCTTCCTAATTTGGAGTGAGTGTGAGTAAGTAGTGTAATATTATTTTTTTGTTTAATTTGGTTTTTCAAAATGTCTCGCGGGCCGGACCAAATCTTACAGCGGGCCGGTTGTTGCCCACATATGATATATAGACCATTAATATTTTATTATATATATTTATATATTTTTTTCTATTATTTTTTACATAACCATAATATGGTTCAAAACTTATAAGGTCAAAACTTATAATTTATACAGATTAGTCTAGTTATTCTAAGCGTTCCACTGCCTTCTGGGGATTAATCTGATGATACATTTTAAAAAAATCATACAGACCACTTTTTGCAGTCGGCCATGGCCACTATAAAACGATCGTTTTGTCATAAGCACCAGTCATTAATCATCTGCAATTTCCCCAACCAGCCCATGTGTAATTCGTAATGCTGAGAAGTCATTTATTTGTTTATCCCATTAAACCCTTATTGTTGAGAATGAAGAAAATTTCGTTATACATTATAGGTCATAAATCTGATATGAAATTGGGGGAGGATGGCATTAGACCCATTATTTTTTGTCTCATGTGAAGAAGACGAGAGCAAAAAATGTATAGTGTCACCACCAGATCTCGTTTTTACTCGTACCTACTGTAGGCTCCACACAATCTTTCATCCAGTACTCAATTTATTTGCTCCTTTACTCATATTTTAAGTTCCATAAAGTTTTTTTTAACTTCCCCACGAAGTATAGGGGAAGTTAAGTATTCGGTCGAGAAATACATTGCGGTGTTTTCAACGGAATTCATGTTTTTCAACCTCCTGAGAGAAATGAAAAAGTTCGTATGTAAATTCAAAATCCTCTTAGGATGACACCTATTGATTTTCAGTCAAATCAGCTGAATGGTAGAGTAGAGGGGGATTAACACGAAACTCTAATAACTGTCGTTGTAACGAATGTAGTGATTGGCACGAAATTTGATATAATTTGATATTCAAAGCTTTATAAGGACATCATCTATTATTTTTTAGTGGAATCAGCAGGCAGGGGATGGGAGATCAGAGACGAGGCTATAGTCAAAAATCTCACTTGCAATGTAATGAATGTATCGACCTGAAATTTTATATTTAAATTCAACACACCATAAGGATGGCACCTATCGCATGATGAATTTTTGCACAGCTTTAGCGCTCGTATAGATATAAATTTCAAAGAACAATACAATTTTTTGTTGAATTGAAAACAAATTTCATTTTCGGGGAATTTATCAATTTTTAGCAGCTATATCCAAGTAAAAATTGTACCTGTAAAATGTGTTTGTTGGTAGCCTCTAATGTATCAGAAGGGCCTCTTGAAGTTTTAGCAAAGTTCTGCCTTTTACCAAAGGCCAAAATATAACTTTTGTACGGAAGTTTGTCAGTGTATTATTCTGTCGCGCTCACGTTTAAACTTAAAAACTGAATCTGGCAAGTAACAGTGAAAAACCATTAGTTCTAGATAACTTTTCGGCAGGAAATTTGCGGAAACTTGCCGTAGTCAATATAAAACATAGCCCATAAAAACTTAAAATATTCTCTTTTAACCAGAGAATAAAATAAACCAATTGTTTGAGTACTGCCGAATTTCTTGGGCGCCCCACTACCCTATTTTCCATTCAAAATTTTGAGATGCCACATAACCAATATCCTAAGTTGCCTCCGCACGACCCCTCTATTTAATTTCGAGATGCTACGTGACCTATGTCTGAACCGAGCTTATAAGGATATTTATTGCAATTTCTAGCACATTCTAGCACTCATTGTATGTTTTGGGTACCCCACAACCCTGCCTCAATTTTACACTTAGCCTCTATCCATCTCGCAAAAATGTTCTGCCATAAGAATCTGTCATAAAAAGAACCGCATCAAAATCAGTCGACCCATTGAAATGGTAGGATGTAACTCACACAAACGTTGGTCCCAAATACACAATACCTCTTTTTTTAGTCGAGGGTTAAAAATGTGTAATATGCCTTTTTGATCAGTTGTGTGGCTTTTGTGCAATAGCTCAAAAAATTTACATATCGAAATTTTAATCATTGTATTCCTGAAACTAAGAACCCACCCAGAAATCCAATTTATTTTCCTTGTAGAACATTCAAAGGGCTACAAATTAGAAGCTTGTTCATAGCACTTTTAGTTCTTGAAATAGAAGCATAGCAATTTTAAGCATGTAAAAATATCAAACTTCTTCAACTTGACTAGACAATTGCTCGAAATCTAGTTTTGTAGAATATTTATATTGATTTAGAAACTGTATCTACAGAACGTTTTTGTTACATGATGTGTATATCTATATTTTATAGTTTAGGAAATATTTCGAGTGAAAGCAAAAAATAAATAAAGAGAAAACTCACTCGGACAAAATAATTTAATGTTTTTTGGGGGAAAATAGTCCAAATTATTAAAATATTGAAATAATTTTTGTGTATTCATAAATAGCACAATATCACCGACAAAACAATTATGTATTGTTCACATTTTGTCGAGGTTTGGAGACAGAGCCTTCAAAGTGTTTCTATTCATCGTTCTCCAGGAAACCCAAACCATTATTTACGTCAAAATGAAAAATCGTCTAATTAATATGTTAATATGGTATGTCATTTGTTCATCATTTTGGTTCTCACATTCAATGAACATTGTTTTCCTTGATAGTCCAGGGTCATTTTGGTCAGGCTGACACCACTGAGTAACATATACGAAGAAAGGGCGCCGTTAGTTCAAGGGTAGCCTACTGAGCGGAGATCGCTGGTTCCAAACCCGGCCGAGGCCCTCAGGTTTTTCATCTGAGAAGTAAAAAAAACCTTGAGCACGCCGTCCTTCGGATGGGAGGTAAAGCGGTGGTCCTGTGCGTGTGACATATCAGGTCGTTAAAGACCCCTCACTCTTTTATATTTTTGAATATCCATGCTTTCCTCTAGCATAAACATTTCTTTTTATCGTTAATAATTATTTAGTATCTATTGCTTTCATGAAGTGGGAAAGTACATTAAAAAGGGGTTATTATCCTTGATAGATCAAAGTATAATAATAGATTCAGTGCAAGAAAAAAAAAAAAAGTCTAAACCGTTAACAGTGAGCGATAATTCCAAAAAGGTATAATAAGCACTTTTCCTCCTTTTTATAAATTGGTTGGGATTCGTTTTTCTACTGGAGGGGGGGGGGGGGGCGTCGTGGAAGCCTCTTACCCTAATATAGGGAAATCCCCCCAGAAAAATCACCCCTTTTTCCACTTCAATTTTTCCCGCCGAGGGGACACAGTTCTCGGCTCCTAGGAAATCCCTCTTTCTCTGCCGATTCCACAGATTTAAAACCTGCTAAACGAGATATGTTTAACGCTTTTATCCATAAAGTGCTTTAGAAAACCTTCTTGGAAATATCACTCTTTCCATTTGAATTCTTTCAACACGGAATTTTCTTTCATTTTCTTGACACTTTCCATTTTCCTACTTTCATTACCTTCAATGTTTTTTTTTTTTTGTTTTTTGTTGATACTTTTGTATATATTTTCTTTATATTCGACCTTATCAGGATTCATGAAAAAATATTTAGAAATTGAGATCCAGCCAAGAAATGGTGGAAAAGCTTAAACATTTTTAAATTTACAATAATTTGTACATAAATTATACGTATTTTAACTTAAAAACTTTCAAAAGTATGTAAAAAACGACATCGTTAAATCACCAGCAATGTCATTTAATAGAGTAAGTTTTCACTCTCTCTCTCTCTCTTAAAGCCATTCAAAGATTTGATTGAAAATCAATGTTTTACTATGGAACTTCTGAATTCTCAGTAATGTGCTGGCGTCTGCAGTTGCCTTTGTTTCATTGTACAGCCTGATTCAGAGAGTGATTTTCTTCTACACAGTAATGCCAGTATGAAATGAATTTGAGGGGGAGGGAATGTGATATGTACTAAAGTGGTATAAGAAAGTCCTGTTATTGACACATCACATTTTATTTTTACAATTTTTAATAAAAAAAGAAATATTTCCCACGGGAATTTATTATATACATGGAACGGTAATTTTGTTCTTATTCGTCCTGCCTCAAATCTGTCATTTCGTTGGTTGGAAATTTAATAAAGAACATTTTTGATTCAAAACGAAATTTTAGGACGGTTGTCGCCAACCGCGCAACCTGCGAAAAGAATTATTTGATTTAAAATGGGCCATTATATCTAAAACTTTTATTTAAGTGATTTTGATTAGGTCATATACATAAGTGGTTTCTTGTAAAATATACTTAGTTCTTGGAGTAAAGTCGTCTTATTTCTCTTTCGAGTTCGGCCAAATCAGATCTTAGTTAGTAGCTACATGTGACCAAGTTCCAAAAACATGTACACAGACACGCACACACATAGACATCACCGCGAAAATGATCAAAACGTATTCCGGGGACTTTAAAACGGCAATGTTCGTTGAAAACTCGATCGGATTTTCGCACGATTATATTATATTATAGAGGTAAAATAAACTTAAGTAAAATTATTACACCTTGAGAGATATAATGACACACATTTAACTTAATAATGTTATTTAAATATACCTATATATTTTTTTTATTTTATTATTTTTTTATTATTCTACAGAGGGCGCCGGTAGCTCAGTGGTATGCGTGCTTGACTTCTGAGCTCAAGGTCGTGGGTTCGAAACCCGACCGAGGCCCTTAGTTTATTTTATCTGGGAGGTAAAATAAACTTAAGCACGCCGTCCTTCGGATGGGACGTTAAGCGATGGTCCCGAGCCTGTACGATGTCAGGTATTCGTTAAAGACCCCTACCCTAGGTGAATAAAAATTTAGGGTAGGCAAGATTTAGGACTCCCACAGTAGAGTCGGGCTCATGTCCACCAGAGTGACGAAAGAGCGCTCTGGTAGTAGGCGATATGACCTCGTAGTTAAAGCCCGGGCATGAGTCATAAAACCTAACCTAACCTGTACTTGTACTTATTATAAATATATCTATGTATTATTATTTTTTTATACTCAAATATTTTAAGTATTTATTTATTCAGTTTTCATTAATTTCATTTAACTTTTTTTAATAGTTTTGTTATTACCAGTAATCATGTGGTGTGTTAGACTCAAGTAGTTATAAATCTAATTTATAAGCTATCTTAATGTATAAATTCATTTGACGTATCTTATTACCATGTATTGGTTTAACGGAAATAAATTTATTATTATTATTATTATAAAATGGGGTCTACTAACTAAATACGACTAAATGGATTAATGGCCACATAATCATATCATACTTTGACACTAAAATGAACATTCTATGTGAATTTCAAAAATATTATCCACCATCTTGATAATGATGGATCCAAAACTGGAATTTAAGGTCTGGTGACCATGCATATGCATATGCCGTCAAATATATCCGTGAGTTCGTTTTTAAATATGCAGGTATTCGGAGAACAATATTTGGAAATTAAAATGTCAAAACCTGAATTGGAGTACACAAATAAAATCATTAAATGACCATCAAAATAATGTTTTGGGGGAATTAAAAATATCCAGGAGGGATTGATGACGTGGATTGTGACGTGGTTAGCCATGAAACAAGGTGATAATTATGTGGCTTTGGATGGATGAAAATTTTAAGCCATAATAGCTTTGATGAGGCTCATAAATATGTAACGAGCTGAGAGCGTCGGGAAATTTATTCCATACCGCTTTGCCTAATTCGTTGGTTCCACCGCCAACCAACCGTCTATACATAAATAGAATGGAATAATAACACTTGAGGAAAACCTGACTCGATGGAACAGACGCTAAGGATGGCGTTATGAGGAATCACGCGGTACTATTGGCGAATGTAAAGTGGGAAATTGTGTGTGTCTTCTTTATACTCAATAATGCCAGTATGAAATGAATTGAGAGGGGGTGGAGGAGGAACGGTGATATGTACAAATTATGTTGGTATGAACAAGTCTTGTTATGGTCACATCACATATAATTTGTTGTTTTACTTTTTAATAAAAAAACTAGTAATAATACATATATTTAAAAAATTTCTTTCATTGGGGCGCTATAACTCCGATAGTATTAGACCTCATCTCAAATCTAGGAATACATTAGCGATGGGAAATTTACTGAAGAACAATTTTGGTGAGAAACAATTTTTCGATAGAACTACTCGTTTTCGGGGAAATCGTGGAAACGTCTAAAAATATGTGTTTCAAAACGACATTTCAGGAAGAATAAAACAGCGACATAGGAAACTGACACATTCCTACCTACTTCTTGGACTTGAACCGCCGGCATGCTCCTGCAACCAAGACTATACAGAGCTCACGTAGTCACATTTACTGACTGACTACAAATTTACAATACACTAAGAGACAAACACAAACTGCCGACATGAAAAAACTACTCCAAACACCCACCGAGGAATACAACGAACTCTTGTATGTACTTCCTTAGGGGGCGTTCAAGTATTACGTAACGCAATTTGGGGGGGAGGGGGGGGGGGGGGGGGTCTTGTAAAACTTTACGATGCGTTACAGGGGCGGGAGGGGGGAAACTAGGGAATTAAAATCTGCCAAGTTGGCAACCCTTTTCGTTTGTTCTACGGGGAATCCCTCGACTGTATTGTATTGTGTCATTTTTATTTTGTTTTCGTTGTCAGTATTCGTTAGTGTTTACGCAGAAGCACATTGCTGTAGTCAGTGTTGTTAAAGTGAGTTCATACTGTAATGTCCTCAAAAGAGGGAGATTTGCATCATCAGCTGTTTTTGGCCCATAAAGGATCTCATGCTGACTTGCCAGCGCAACTGTGCCAAAAAAATGCCAACGAAATTTTGAAAACGGCTAAAGAAAAACTAAAAAATAAATGGGAGTAAGAAAGTAAAAGCTGCTTCAATATAAAACGTATTAAAAAATAAAGAAAAGTTTATAGAACATGTAAATGATGTTATACGAGAGTTCAAGGTGAAGGCCACGAAGAAGAAAGCAACAATGCTTAGTTATTTTACACAGGTAAGTTTACTGCTAAAATGAACGGCGCGTTACATGGGGGGGAAAATTGCGTTACGTAATAATTGAACGCCCCCTTAAAGACGCAAAACTCTACTAGGACATTTAGACACAATAGTAGTCGCTAATGACCGAAGTCGATGCAACGTTATTAAAAAAAATTCTTCGGTCAATCACCGGCGATATACTTCCCCAGAACGAATTAATAAAATAACTTTTCGCTCCCCCTCTTCATTAAGGGGGACTTACATAGGAGCTCCTAAATCCTCATACTAAATTTTGTGTCGATACATTCATTACATCGGCAGTTATTGGGGTATTTGAGTTGAGTCCCTCTGATTTGCCGATTCCACTGAAATTAATTAAGTGTTGCCCTTATGCTGTTTTGAATTCACATATGAAATTTTGTGTCGATACATTCATTACAACAGCAGTTTTTAGAGGTTTTGAGTTAAGCCTCTCCCCAAATCCCCCTTGGCAATGGCCGATTTTGGCTGAAAAACAAGGAGTCATCATTAAAGGGTTCTTTCTGGGTTCAAGGTTTCGTGTCGATAAATTCATTCTATCGTGTTCACAGACACCAACTTTTTATCGAATGTTTCGATTAATTTTGATAATTCGATTACATAACTTCCCCTATACTTGGTGATTCATAATAAAATCAAAGTGTGAGCGCTCCTCTTCTGTTAATTAGTTTTACAACAATCAACAGTTTTAAAGGAAATCTCTCTAACAAAATGTTCTAAGTATAATTAAAAGGGATACTAGTTACAAAAGTTTTAAATTAAAATGATGGTCTCTGTGTGGAATACCTTTATGTTCCAAATGTGGAATAGTATTCCGTAATTGGTGCTTGTCCATGCAATGTTTATTGCCCTCTTTTATGTTGATTTTTATGCAGTTTGGAGGTGGGAAAAGAAGATTGGAGAGCAGGTGCAGGATGCATGTGCTTGCATTGAAGTTGCTCTTCAGAACTTAGAGGACTTTTTTCCGGGCCCAATAAATTTTTTTGTTTTCTTTTTCAAAATATTTGAATTGGTGAATCTGACATCTACTTGGTTAACGGTGATTAAACCACAATTTTTTAAAAATAGAATTATTTCCAAAATGTGAAGAAGTAAAGTGGACTTGAGGTCGTTGTACTCCATCATAAGAAAAACTGTGTTTTTGCTGAAAGCAATTATGTATCTTTTACCTTGGGAAACCCAAAAATTCTTGGAGGAAAGTGGGATACCTTTTAACCTTCCACCAATTCCAATATCTGTCATGAACACGAATCCAGTGTACTGAGTCTAAAGAAATTATATTCGAATTATATGTTTGATTTGTTCAATTGATTTTTTTTTTTATAACCTATTAGACTCATCTTCACTTCAATGGGGGCGCCGGTAGACACTTGCTTATACCATCCACGATTATACAACATTCTCTCTTCCGCTCCCCCTTCTCAAAATCATTTTATACTGGCATTGTGGGGTATAAGAAAGTCACTCTCAGAGTTACGCTGTACAATGAAACAAAAAAAAATACCGCCGACGCCAACTTATTGCTTTCATATGTAATACCAGTTGATTTTGAGAAGAGAGAGTGATCTGTTAGTGTCAATGTGTAATGTGTAATGGCCACATCACATATATTTTTCTATTTTACAATAATTGTAAAATAATGTGTAATGTGTGTCATTATATCTCTCAAGGTAAAATTATTACACCTTGAGAGATATAATGACACACATTTTACTTTATAATGTTATTTAAATATATATATATATTTTTTTATTTTATTTATTTTTTTATTCTACAATCTGTACAAACAATAACAATAAGCAGAAGTGATGACTAAGAGGACATGATAAAATAATAAGTAATAAAAAATATTTAAAACATAATAAGAAGGAAAAAAAAAATAATAATAATACAAAATAGTAGCAAACATAAACAAAAATAATAAATAGAATACGTAATAAAATGGTAGATGAATAAACAGAAAGCATAAAATGGAAGAGATAAAATAAAAAATAAATAAAAAATAAAATAAAATAATAATAACTAAATAAAATAATTTAAAATATATAAGAGACTCAACGAGGACAGCACCAGTAGGACTCCAACTAGTGGAGAGGGGAGGAGGCGGCGGGAGACCAGCGCTGACCCTCCCACCACACTGCCCAACCATCCACTGTCCAGCAGTGGAGGAAGACCAGGAGGCGGGGCGTCGAAAGGATATTTAAAGATATTAACAATGCTTCCAGTTTTTATTTGAATTGAGAATAAGTGTTTTTGCCATTGATTGACAGATTACTTTTTTTTTGGAAACAAGTCACATTTGACCCTAATTTTGTTTTATGAGATACATAATTAACAATGAAGATAATATTATGGTAACAATCGGGGGAGGAAGTCGATTTAGAATTAGGTGTGTTGAATAAAGATGACTTGGCGGGCGGGCCGCTACTGGGATAACAGACAGACAGGTAACAAGATGGAAATTAGGTGCAGTGGTTAAAGAAGTTTGGCGGGGCCCAACTTGGGACATGGGAAGACAGGAAGACAGGGGAATGACTGGAGGCAGCAGACAGCAGCAGCTCATCAAGGATTCAATCTATGTAGAAACTTTCAGAGCCTCCCGCCAGTTGTTCACTCTTCATACGAGCTATCTCTCATTATAATCGTAAGTCGATCGCAACACTCCAGGAATAGCTAATAGTGCCCTTCGCCCCAAGTACCATCCTCCAAGTGGTAAAACTTGGTAAAAGTTTAATTAATACTTGGTGTTAGTGCTGAGCCACGGCAAGAAGTTCTCATTTCTCTTCTTCTTGGCTAGTTTGCCGTCTATCACCAACGGCATACCTATCATCTCAATGGGGGATGGGCGGGGGAGAGTAATCGCGTCACCCTCCCTATTTCTAAAATCTATAGCGGGGAGGGTCGTAGGTGCTCTCTGTTATCCTACAAGTGAGGTGGTGAGAGGAGGGGGAGGTTTTCGTATTTCTCCCTACAATCTAAGAGAAATAATCGTGGGGGGAGGAGTGGAGGTTTTTGTAAAAAATCTTAAATATTTTTTTTAGAAACCCCGAATTTCTGGAAGCTAATATTTGGCTAGGTTTAAAGTAGGTAGAAAACGACGTGCCCAGGGCGGCGCTGATTCGCCAGACAGGATCGTACCTGGGACTGGACCTGCCGGGACTGATGACAGAGGCTGGCTACCTGGCTTTTGGTCGGTTCGTCTCCTCCTGGCGGAGAATCAAGAAAGCCTACTAACTCGGTGCCGGGGGCCCCACCGACCACCGACAGGCGTGCGGCGGCTGCCCCCGGCTCCGGGACACAGGCGGAACAGAACCCCCGAGAAGATCCCGAGATCGCTCGGCGTAAAGAGCCGGGAGAACATAGGGTGATGTGACCGACCCCCCTAAGGGTTCAGGAGTGTTAGTGCACGACACAACACGAATCTTTAGACGTTTCCATATCAAAATTGCACGTACCCAGGAGACTGAAGAGGAGATGGGACCGTGACTTACTCCAGTACCAAATTGCAAACCCTCTCTTTTTGAAACTCTGTAACTTCCCTCTACATCACAAAAATCATTTTTAATTTTTGTTCGTCTTTCGCTAGGTGGCTTTCCTCTCTCAAGACACTTGTCGGATTCATTGTCGACAGTTAATAATCTTGATATTACATAAGAAATCTCTTGAAAGAGCTCATTTCTATAGACATTTGGAGATATGCTCGAAGTTCTAAGTTTTTACACTTTTTGTTTTCTCGACCAACGATTATATTGTTTATTCTTCATCTGAGCTGGAATTGAAGACAAGTAGCTTCAGTTTCTTCTCCTTCTATTCACTTCCCACCCTGATGAAGACTGAATAAAATATTCGTTGCGTTGGCTCGAGAAAAATTGTAAAACTTTATGACAGAACTTTCGAGCTCATCTTCTCCGTATATTTTTACGAATTATTTTTCTACAAACATTTCCAGGGTAAAACTTGTTGACCCAAGGGAAAATAGTAGAATATTTTGTCTAAACAAATACAGAGAAAACAGAAGAAAATGAGAAGAAGAAAAGACAAGATAGCCAAGACATACTTCATACCATAAATAAGAGTGGTCCTAAGAAGGAAGTAACTTTAAAAGGAAGGACTTTAAATAAACTTTTTCACTTTCCTTTTTTTCCGTAGAGAGGGGGAAGGACACGTCGCGAGGTCCTCATTCCTGCCTGAATATGAGAAGTCGAGTTTTGGAAGAGGGCTGAGAGGGGGAGAGGGGGTTGGAATTGGGAAACTTTGTGTGCCTCCCTCAGGGTTGGCCCTTAAGGGATGCTAACTGCAGGTTTACACATCACCTGGACCCAGCCCTTACACTTAAATGGCCCTTCCACCTGCTTCTCTTTCTCTGTTTAGCTCTCTCAAACACATTCAAATACTTTTTTTCTTTTCTTTTTTTTTCCACTTAGTTTTGTATGAGAAAGAAGTAGTTAAGAAAAAAATAAAATAAAATTATTTGAGGAAAAAATCCAAGTTCCTTCCTCCAGTCCGCCATTACTTGTAACTAGCAGGTTATCTAGCGTTGTCAGGAAGTAACTTTTTATTATATTACAACTGTCTAATCCTTTGAAATGATATACCACACATATTCTGGATGTCAAAAAATAAATTGAGCTCTCCCCACAAGCGGCCCACCACGCTTTTGGATAAGTATTCTATATTCCATGATTAGCCATCTTTGAGTAAGTGTATAAGTATTGTGAATATAAGTTCAACCGTTCTCGCGTAATCCTTGACATGAAATCCCCCCTCCCCCCCCCCCCCCCCCCCCCCGCAAATTGAAATAAACGTGGATGCCACATTCTAAGTTGGGCCCTCCTTGGAATATCTTCCTAGTTTCGCGAATATATGTTCAGCTGTTTTCGCGTGATGCACTAAAAAACAATCAAGGGCTTTCAGATTTATTTAGGTAGAATTGAAAGTCAACTATTGACGTTTGTCCCAAAACTCTTTTTGGGACTTTTTTAGTTGAATGTTGCCCAACTCTGGTACATGTTCCTTTTTTAGTTGAATGTTGCCCAAATCTGGTACATGTTCCTTTTTAGTTGAATGTTGCCCAAATCTGGTACATGTTCCTTTTTTAGTTGAATGTTGCCCAAATCTGGTACATGTTCCTTTTTTAGTTGAATGTTGCCCAAATCTGGTACATGTTCCTTTTTTAGTTGAATGTTGCCCAACTCCGGTGCATGTTCCTTCTTCCATTCGCATAGCCCCACCCCATAGATCTGACTCATTGAATCTTCATTAATACAAGTTCAGAAATAATAACAGTGTCCCCTGAACCACGAGGCAATATGGATTGTATTAACCTCTGTAGAGATCATGGATGACATAACAGTGAGAGGTAGATCTCCGAAGACAAATAGAATTATGGTTACTGAGAACAGATAACTCCGAGGGGGGGGGGGGGGGGGGGGGGGGGGGCTATACCAAATTGAAAGAAAGAGATTTGTCCCAACACATTTTTCTTTCCCCCCTACTTATCTCCATCCCCTCCTCTCCCCTTCACATTGCTAGAGAATAAAAAATTATATTTATTTCATTTCTTTTTCCTTTATTTTTCTTTCTCTCTCATTCATTTCCTTTATTATTTTTTTTCCTTTTCTTATCAACATTTCCTTGACAAAAGTTTATACACCCTTGGTAGGTGTTATGTGAAGATGACAAATTGTGTTTGATTTGAGTCCATCTAATAGATACCCATTATTTTTTTTCTTATATCTTAGTATCCTTATGAAAGTATGAGTATATCGTGAACGTGAAAATTAAGGACGTTTTACTTTGGTGAGGAGGTCTTGACTAAAAAAACAATTTTTAAAACATACTGGGGTGAAATGCGGCGTTGGTGAGAGTGATGTATGCCATAGAGTGAAAGGGTCTGAAATCAACAAAAATAAAATAAATTATAGCGTAGGCGAGGAGCGGTGGGCATAGGTAAAATAAAATTCAAATATGATGTGCTTGTGTTACCATGGTGGCTTAGGCAGGTGAGACATCTGAAATGAAAACAGTGATTGTTGGGAGGAGCAGATGAGTTCTTATATTCACCGTTTCCAGAACCTTCTAGAGTTTCCAGTATTCGCAGTTTATTGGTGGTGGTGCATGGGAGCCGACATCTTGTTTTTTTGCCCTTCCGCCCTACACACAGAAAAATCTTTACGAATTCTGGTGTACTTATTAGAATACTTCGTCGGTCCTTTGGCTGTACGAGCAAAAGTCTGCTCCTGTATTATTCCACGGTCGTGAAACGTGTGGCCGAGCTATCTTTGTACTTTTTGTCGAACGATTTGGATGAACGTTTTATCGTTCGGTAAGACGTAGTGTGTGGACCGCCCTTTAGAGAGTCAGTTTTGACCTAAGAAAAAACGCTTTAAGCAATCGCAGACAAGGTTATGTTATGTTTACTTAATTTTCAACCTACAACGTACTCTGCAACCGACTGTCTTAACGTACGTTTTTCTAACGCTCATGTGACCGTGGAATAATACAGGAGCAGACTTTTGCTCGTACAGCCAAAGGACCGACGAAGTATTCTAATAAGTACACCAGAATTCGTAAAGATTTTTCTGTGTATAGGGCGGAAGGGCAAAAAAACAAGATGTCGGCTCCCATGCACCACCACCAATAAACTGCGAATACTGGAAACTCTAGAAGGTTCTGGAAACGGTGAATATAAGAACCCATCTGCTCTCCCAACAATCACTGTTTTCATTTCAGATGTCTCACCTGCCTAAGCCACCATGGTAACACAAGCACATCATATTTGAATTTTATTTTACCTATGCCCACCGCTCCTCGCCTACGCTACCGCCTAGTACTGAAGTTAAAATGACATCGTAAAACGAACATCACAATACAAATGCTTAAACAGTGTCTATAGGTAGCAATTAGGTTAATGGGTTTATGGAGCACTCAGCATTCGATTGGTAAAACAAACTATTATGAGGAAGTAAAGAGAAAATTGTCAGATATTGTTTTCAGTATTAAGTTTAAGATAACTAATTGTTTTCACGATTTTAAATTAAACAAGAAATTAATAACAAATGAGCTTATAATTGACTCCTTCAAAATAGCTCATAATCACTTCTATATGTAGAGGTTCATGTGCTCAATAAGGCCCTCCCATATTGTAATTTGAACAAGAACTGGAGCACGAAATTCTATATTCGATAGTTAGGTACTGTAATAAAGACAATGTCTTATTAAATTTTGATTAGAACCAGGTCAACCGAAAATGGAAATTTACTCGAGTCATTTTATCTGACAAGTCTGAGGAGTAAACTTCCTCTTTTCGGTTGAATTATTTTAACCAAAGTCTCAACTCTTCAACCAAAGTCAATACTTTGTCTTTGTAGCTACTTCATTTCAGCCTCTTCCACGGTCTCGTTTCAGTTTTCAATGTAATTTTTAGGGTTTCATAGATAGTGTAAGGCAGTATATGGAACCCTATTTACAAGTGTTTTACAACTGTCTGTCTCCCTCCCCTGATATCTTGGAAACCACTGAAATTATATTACTGAAACTTCGCTCCATGTTAAAGGGTGACATGTGGCGAAAAATCGATAGAGAAAAAATAAATACTACATTTTCTGGTTGGATAGTTTAATTCAATTCTGAGAACCACCGCTTCAAATAACATTCAAATTTAATTCCATAACTGAGCTCAAGATCGCCGGGATCGAAACCCTGCCGAGGCCCTTAGGTTTTTTATCTGTGAGGTGAAATAACATTGAGCACGCTGTCCTTCCAATGTGACGTTAAGCGATGGTCTCGAGTCTGTACAATGTCAGGTACTCGTTAAAGACCCCTTACCCTAAAATGAATACAAATTTAGGGTAGGCAAAATTTAGGACTCCCTCACTAACCAACCTATAGGACACCCTCACTAACCAACCTATAGAACACCCTCACTATTCAACCAAAACGGTGGTTGGTTTTATAGGGAGAGGGAAAACTTAGTTCATCAATTAGGGCTGGGGAAGGGGGCTAGGGCGTAGGTCTTTGGTCGCATTGTCTCACCATGGTTTGCGGGTTCGAATCCCGTCCGGGAGTGAGTTTTATTTCTTAGATAGAACTCCCTCCCGGGGCCATGGATGTAGTAATAATAATAATAAATTTATTTCCGTTAAACCAATACATGGTAATAGGATATGTCAAAAGAATTTATACATTAAGATAGCTTATAAATTAGATTTATAACTACTTGAGTCTAACACATCTATGATTAGTAGTAACAAAAAAACCATTAAAAAAAGTAAAATTAAATTAATAAAAACTGTACAAATAAATACTTAAAAATATATGAGTATATAAAAAAAAATATAATAATAATACAAGATACGTTCATAAAAAGTAGACACATTTTTCAATTTAATAAAAATTAAGATAGGTAACTATTTTTCAAAGAAAACTCTTCGGAAGTGTCTTTATCCCCCAACGATGTTTCGGGACGTTCTTACGTCCCATCATCAGGTCCCAATGTGGCGAGATATAGAAAAGAAAGAAAACAATGTAACTATAACAATATATGAAAAATAATATGTATATAATTAGTCAATTATAAATGAATGTATGAAAATATTAAAATAAAAAAAATATATATAAATGAATAAATAAAACAATAATGTACATTGGACTGACTTTTAAGGTGTGGAGGAACTCTGCCCAAAATATAAAAATGAAAGCTTTGTATCAAATAATGATTTCGGATATGAAAAACGATTCTTTATTGTGGATTATATTATTCTTTTTGAACAGTGAGAATAAAGTAATATTAAGTAAACAACTTACAAAATAAAAATAAAAAAAAAAAAGGCTGGGGAAATTCACAAACTATTCTTTTCAATCAAAATGTGAAATTTCGGTGAAAACTCAAAGAATTACATGAATGTCGTGTAAAGTTGGGGAAGTGAAAAAATGATCTTATCAAGGTTTTGGTTGTCTCATGCTTATGAGGTAATGATAATGGACCAATGTTGACCCAATGGTCTCTTAATGTCTTTTCAATGTTGGAGGGCAGATAGGTACTTGAGAATTCAATTCAATTAAAATTCATTAAATATTTGCCAAGATGTTGTGTTTTGTATATTCATCATCCGTCTTCCTTCAATTAATTGATGAACATTCAATTTAAGGCAACCAATCTAGCTCATAACTTCCTTACACTTCCTGACCCCCTCTTCTTCTCATAATTTAATTAAAGTACAACATTCCTCTCCATTTAATCAATAATCAAATCATATTGCCTTAAAGCAGGAAGATTATATACCTGAAATAATTAACATATATTAATGACTATAAGGAGGAGCAACTGATGACGGAAATGTTTTCTACATTCACAGTTTCCTTCCTGTCCCCCGAGGTCATATCGCCTACTAACAGAGCCTTTTTTATCTGTGAGGTGAAATAACCTTCAGCACGCTGTCTTTCGGATGGGACGTTAACCAATGGTCCAGAACCTGTACGATGTCAGGTACTCTAAATATCCCTCTATCCTTGGTCAATAAACCTGGGAAGGCAAAATTTAGGACTTTCTTCTGGGCTAAGAGCATTAAAAATGGCTGTTGTCTGTTCCTTAATGGCCATAATGTGCGGAGTGACGGCTATGCGCACCCCTAGATACGTGACCACAAACGTGGTTTCAAAACATTTCAGTAAGGTTATAACTGGACAAAAAATGAATTAAATATAAAATGTTTCTTTCAGTTTCCTCTACAACTTTTATTTTAAGAGATTTTTGATTAGGTAATTTTAAGCGGTTGTAAAATGTACTTAGGCCCCGAAGTAAAGTCATCTCAATTTTCGTCCGATTTCGACAAAAATCAGACGTAAGTTAGCACATGTGACATCTTCATTTAAAATTCCAAATTCATTGCTCCAATGGTTTTTCGAGTTAGAGCGCACACGAAGTCCAATCACATATACCCACATGGACCGACAGACATTAATGCGAAAATGAACAAACGAACAGGGTGGCCTTCGAAACGAACATACAGACGGACATCACCATCATCGCAAAAATGTAGGGGACCTCGAAACATAAAATTCCGTTGAAAACTCGATTTCGGACTTGCACGATTAAAATACTTCCTTATACTAAAAATATAAGAAGGTAAAAAGATCTACATTTTTTTTATTTTTATGTGTATTTTCATCTTATGTACTTTACATATTATGTATTTTCTCGCCAAAATTGTAGAGTGTGGATTGGATGACCAACCCGTAAGTTAATTGAATCCCCGGTCAAGTTATTGACTTGATCAATCTTGACCGTCGAGAGATAGTTGGGGAGTGTTGACTTACCCGTGTTGAGATTGACTCAGGTTCTGTCTGAAGTTTACCTGTCTGGTTTGTGTCACCTTCCATGACCACACTCAACCAACAACTCTCCTTCTGAGTTGTCTCTCTTGGTTTGTCTTACCAATAACTTCGTTAGCTTGCCTTCAGAAATGTAAGATTGCTCGGTTGAACGACGTCACCGATTCATCTGGTCAGTTGTTTGTCTACTTATTCGAGCGGTGATGTTAATTTAGCAGCTGATTCAGCAAAGTATCATATAGGAAGTTTTCTTGTATTGTTAAACAACATAGATTTATGTTTATGTGCATTAAATATATAAACATTCAGAGCCAACATAGACAGACCACATTCACTCTCAGACATAACACTTTACCACCAGTTTTCATTAAAAACAAGCCAATTCCTACATCCGACACTGTCCGATATCTAGGACTTCATTTAGACAGACGTTTAACTTGGACAACCCACATCAGACTGAAACAAAAAGACCTCAAACGACGATTTGGACAACTAAAATCAATCATTCGACGACAATCGACTTTAACACTTAGAACAGAATTCTCATAGTAATGTGTAATCGATTATTGCAGTAGACCCTAACATACTCAAACATGGTGATGGGTAGTTTTGATCTATTGCAGTTTACAACTTCCAAGTTGAGAAGTGTGGAAACTTGAATAATGAACAAATAAAACAAACTAATTTTTTTGAAATATTGTCTACACTACAACTAAGATGTATACTTAAACTACTCATCGGCATTAAACTTTTGTCAGCTTAAACTAAGGTCAAAAAAGAAGTTTGTTTTATTTATCTGCACAAATCATTCGCTAATACTCTCAAAAAAGAAAAAAAAGAGACATTTGCATTAGGGTAATCCGTTGGAAAATCGCGGAGATATTCCATTTTTAAATCAGAATGCATGGTAAAAAAAAAGGATACTGTTAGGAAACATGTTGATTTATTGCCAAATTCAACATTGAATAACTCAGAGTGTATCCAACGGTGTGTTCTCGTTCAAAGCTTTTTCTTTTAAAAAAAATTTTGTTTCGGAGTTTATCAAGAAAATTTTGGGTCCCATTTCAAATAAGAAATTTGAGGTTGAGATCTTATATTCTTAATTCTTGAAGGAAAAAAAAAAATATGGTACAAATTTAGTAAGGGATCTAAATAGATTCCTTGGCAAATATTATGAAGACGTTCATTATGAATTTTCAAAGAAAAACCGTTGATCTTACAATGCGATACCCTGAATATACATAAGTAAAGAGAGAAAAAACCGAAGTTTTTGAGTCGAATTTTCGATAGCGGTATTTGATTGCATCCCTTTCAAAGGATATCTGGAAGATTGTGAACATTACAGAGGTAGAAATGTAATAATGATATGGGATTTTCGGAAAAGAAGAAACTGAGTGGTTAACCCATAGGGCATCACTTTTTTGGAGTAGATCTCCGAGCCTTGGAAACTAAAAACTAACTTACCGAGGTAATTCCTCTAGAGTTTCAACCATAATGGAAGATGAATCCTGAGGATTTCTTTTTCGAGAGATATTGAATCAAAGAATCTACAGCCTAGTTGTGATTCATTTTGCAGCTGTTCCATGTAAATTTTTCTATAGACAAATTGTTGTTTCTGGAAGAAGTAACAGAGTTTTGAATTTAACAACTCATAAATCACGTGACTAATAACTGCCTTGATATGTACCTAGAATAAGACTGTTGTCAACTTACATGGAAAATTGAAGACATTCCAGAAGGAAATTTCTTGTAATATATAAATCGTTAATAAATAAAATCGTTTCTCAGAAAGGAATAAGTACAAAGCTCATGAGGCAATTTCATTTTATGTTCCCGGGAAAGGCTCCTTATTTCGTTTTTGATGTTCCTTGAAACCCGAAAAGCTTTTATAAATGAAGTGAAGAGAAGGCTGCTTTTCTGAGAAAGTCTCAACTCGGATTACCACCAGGAGCGCTGGTGTCCCCTCTTTCATCTCCCCCTCAAAGGCGGGCCCACAGAACATTCTCATATAATCGTCTACTTAGGTATTTTCGGTGAGAATTCTGCTTTCCCGATGAAGGCGAAACTAAAGTCTACTGTGCCAAAAGTAGACTCGCAGGTAATTTTAATGAAGAGTTACCTAAGAAAAAATAAGGGGAGGTCTAATAAAATTCTGGATGAGAACGCCTTTATGGCATCATAAATTTCAAAACTCATTTCTTAACTGGAACGTATCTACCTCTTTTTCGTCGATGTAACTCCGGTAAGGTGGTTAGTTATAATGAAAAGGGAATGAAAGAAAACCATATCTCCATGGGCAACCAGAAGATTTTTTTTCATGACATGGGCAAAAGCTTTGAAGCGGGAGGATGAAAGTTTATTGTCACTTCTAGCGGCGTAGGCAGAAAGCCCCTCTCCTGGTGGTAACATTTCTTTCTACTTTCTTTTTTGTACTTTTAGTATAAGGAAGTATTGTAATCGTGCGAAAATGCGAGATTTTGCAATTCCAACGGAATATCACGTCTTTTCAAGGTCCTATATACATGTTTGACCATTTTCGCGTTGATGTCTGTGTGTGTCTCTGTGCTTACGTGATTGAAAGTCTGTGAGCACTCTAACGCAGAATTGTTTGTTGCTACAAACTTAAAGTTATCTCATATGTGTTAACTTAGATCTGATTAGGTTTTAGCCAAAATCTGACGAAAATTGAAGCCACTTTTCTTCCTGGCCAGAGTACATTTTATAAGATAACGCTTATTTCGCCTTTACAAATAAAAGTTGTGAAAAAACTAAACGGTAGGTACAATGTATATTACATATTTTTTTTCGGTTGCTTGGTTTGAGAAATAGATGCCAAAAACAGTCCTACAATTTCGGTTCCTTGGTTTACGAAATACATGCAATGCCTATTGTTCTTTGTTGTTCGTATTTGTGATGGCGGGGTTATTGACTACGAGGCATATCGCCTACTACCAGAGCGCATCATCTCTTACCGTCCCTTCGGCATACACAAGGTTGTGTCCGGTTTAGTTTAAATTTTGAATTGAATACTCTCTTGTCTACTATAAAAATCTGTTGTGACCACAACATGACTTATACCCAACACGATTTTACAGATGACTCCCCTCCCTCCGTCTCAAATGTATTTATCTCGTGCAGTACGTACAACAAAATAAAGAAACCCGCAGATGCCATAGTATATTTATTTATACCCATATATAGGGGAAATGAATTTGAGAGAAGTGGAGAAAGAGGGAGAAGTGTTGAGATTTGTAAAAACTTGGTGGGTAAAGAAAGTCATGTCAAAATTAATGTGCGTAGAGTAAACATTGATTGAGATGTTGTGTTGATCGGTGGTAGCCAGACATGGAGTCCGCTTTCAGAGAGAGCCCCAAAATGTCGGCGGACTAAGCCACTTTTATTTGTTTCAACTAATTAAACGGACGAGGGGTGGGGAGGGGTTGAAAAACCCATTAGAGAAGGAACAGTTTCCTCAATTCTTTTTTCTGGTTGCTCGCCTCGCCTCGCAGCCGGCCACCGAGGTTCGTCCTTCTGGAAACACCCGGTACAAGTGAGCTTCACTGAAATGAAATCCAAGCAATTAGACGCCCTCTCGTCCATGTTTCTTGGAAGGACATTATAAATGCGGGATCAAGCAGCACTGTTTACTGGGGCTCTTGTAATGGTCTGCTGTCTGAAACCTTCTTTGTAAACATTTGTAACCATGGCTCTCCAGCATATAAAATTACATCATAATCGTCGTTCTCAAAGTATGTACATATAAAGTATATAATTACAAAAAGGGGGTAAAGAAGCCTGTCTGAACATATTAATGAATTAATTTTTCGCTCTCCCATCCAAAACCAGTCGATTTTTTGCGCTCATAGTGAATAGTACATTCAACATAGGGGCTACTCAATCCTCATTCTAAATTTTGTGTCGATAAATTCATTACATCGGCAGTTATTGGGTTTTTTGAGTTAAGCCTCCCCTGATTCCCCTTCCCTTCTGCCGATTCCGCTGAAAATTGATAAATGTCCTAAACAAATATCACATGTAAATTTTAAAATCCCATTAGGACGGCACGTATTGACCGAAGGCAAGGGAGCATTAGAGGGTCAAAAAACCCTAATAACTGCCGATGAATGTCATGGACACAAAATTTAGTATGAAACATGATGAAAAAGCTCTCCTCACTATGTTAGCCCCAACGGGTAATAGGTTTTGGAGGGAGAGCGAAAACTTAATTGATGAATTCGTGCTGGGGAAGTATATTGCCAAATGATTCACTGACGACATTTTTTTTTATTATTTTCTAATAGCCTGGATAATCATTGTCAATTTGTTTAGTTGGAGAATAAAAAATGAAAAAGTGGAAGAGAAAAGTAAAAATGAAATATAAATATTGACATGAAAACGTAAACATGAGAAGTTATGCATAACATAATTATAAAAACAAAATAAACATTAACTAAGGAAGTTTAGCATAAACCCAAACTTAAACAATAAATGAAGCCAAGAAATAACACCTTTTGTTTTTCGATCGCGTAGTACCTAATATTTAAATTTTTACTGAATGTTGTATCACAATTTAATAATTAATGAAGAAAAAAAAAAAAAAGTAAAAGACTTGAATATTTCATAAATTCATAGAATCGTATACGAGTATTCGGCCTTATGTTATGCAAATTTTATTATTTAATATAAGTTGTGTACAGAACTGAAAGACACATTTATATATACTTAATGTTTAAATAAAAATTCATTTTTTCCAAGGTCGCTTGATTTGCGAAATACTTGCAAAATCAGATAATTGTCAAGAAAAGTCAACATTTAAGGCGAAATGGGAAGCCATCTTTGCCCCCTTTCCTGCCTAGTAAAAATCAACCGATTTTTAAAGTGAAAACTGCATTTGTCTCAGTATGATGATCCAAATGAAGAGTCGATTGGCTTCTATAATTTAGGTTATGCAAAATTGTGATATATTTTTGAAAAATCTGAGATTATAGACAAGTTGTAGAAAAAAATCTTGAATTATTCACACCTTTCAGATTTGAAATTTGCATGAATTGATTTATGGTGTAGGGGACACGTCTGACCTTTTGTTCTCCTCCTTGTGCGAGTGAAATGGTAAACCTGAGGGAGAGGAGTAGTCTTGAGGTCGTCGCGTGTGGCCCTCAAAGGCTTGCGGACCCTCACGATAGTCACCTTGTAAAACCTCCCCTCAGTAAGAAGGGTTGTCTATTCCAGGTACACAAATCCTTTTCCTTCAACAAGTTCATCACATGTTTGTAAGCAGATGTAGAGTCACATGTCCTAACTTCATTTTCCACATCTTCTTTGCGTAAGGGCGGGAGATCTTAGATCTCAACTTACACTTGTATATTATATTTGAAAAAGTGTCGGATGCTAAGTGTAGAAAAACTATTTTTTTGGATTTTTTCTGAACTCTAAAAAAGATGTTATGCTTTTCCATCTGTGTTATGTACTTAATCGTTCCAACTTCATATATTTATACAAAACTTCATATATTTTTTTACTAATTTAGTTACTTCACTGTTTTAAACAAATAAATATAATTAATTTTATTATATATCATTAATAATTATAATTAAAATGTGTGTAATTTTATACATCACAATATTTTTTTTTTTTCAGGTAAGACGAAATCTGTTGAGTTTTCTATAATACAAAAGTGATACATTCATCTGATTGGTAAGTAAGCATATATAATTAGTTTTCAATGAATTTTTTTTATTTGTCGCCGTTTATGAGGGATTAAAGGAGGAATTTTTATAAAACTTGGTCCCTAAAGTTGGGTGTAGATGAGTAGCAAATGATTTAATGGAGCTAATTGGACAATAGCCCTTCCCTAGGTAGAAACTGGGGATTAGGGTGTACAGAGCTAGGGTACTGCAATGAGCGCCATACTAGTAGGTATGTACCTATCTCATTCATCCCCCAGCCCTCGGAGATGAGCCACCCCTTCCCCTTCCCCTTCCCATAATATAGTAAACAAATATAACTTACTAAATCTACAAACTATGTTCTGTACTTGGGTGAATCACCAGCAATGTACTTCCCCAGCTTGAATTATTCGTAATAAACTATGTTTCCGCTCTCCCTGTCAAACCTTATTCTCCTTTCGCCTATTTTCCAGAAAACCAGCTTTGTCTTACTTATGAACATCTGAATCCACATACAAAATTGCGTGTCAGTATTTATTATCGGAGTTAATGTTGGTATAGTCTGTACAAGATTTTTAATTTTTGAATTTAGGGTGTCGTAAAATTTCAGTGAAAACTCAACATCGAGTACATAAATTGAACATTACTTGGCCATTTTATAACAAAGTGGTTTTTATGGGGATATCAGTCGTTTTTATAGAAATAATGTAAATATTCAGAGGCAGCTAGATAGATATGGTACGACATAAAAAGCTCAATCATTTATTTTGATCTAAAATCATCTACGACAAGCCCCTCCCTCAAACTAATACTGTACGATACCTAGGACTGACATTGGATCGAAGACTGACATGGAATCCTCACACACGTCTCACACGAAACACGCTGAACCGTCGACTCAAAATACTCTACGGACTTCTAAATAGACGATCAAAATTAGACATGACACAAAAACGGAACTGTTATACTTACTTAATTAGACCATTATGGACATACGGATCACAGATATACGGTTCAGCAAAAACATCCAACATCAAACGAATTCAGGCATTTCAGTCAAAAACCCTCAGACTGATAACACAATGCCCCCCATACATAAACAACAGAACACTTCATAACGATCTTATGATACACACAGTACCCGACACAATACAAACTATTTACATACGTTTTTTTAGAAAACTTTACACACATACAAATCCAGAAATACGTATCTTCACAACACTTACCACAAAACCCCCCACGAAGGTTGAAGAGGAGGTGGAACCGCGACTTACTGCCACCTTAATTCCTATTCGTTCTTAATATTTTTATTTTTTTTTATTCTTTTACATTATTTTCCTTCACTTTTATCATCTCTCTTACCCATTCCATCAAAGTTGTCTTTCAATTCCTTTTTATTTATTTATTTTTAATTATTATTTTTTTATTTTTTTCCCTTGTCCTTATAATTAATATAAATTTTCGTCCCGAGGACCTACCACTGGGTGGCCTTCCTCTCACATGCCATTCACGCCAACGTCTCCATACCTACCAACATAGATGCTGGTTGTTGCCCCCTAGCAACAGTTGCATCTTTATGAATAAAAGCCAAAAAAAAAAAAAAAAAAAAAATTAATCCAAATACCTTCCATATGTCGCTGGGGGCTCCCATCACTGTACGCTTTGCTCCCCAACCCATATGTGTTTAGTAATAGCTCTTCCTCCGGACTGCTGTCCTTTTGGGATCATGTCTCTGTTGTGGCCAATAGAAAGGGCTTTTAATAAGAAGTAATGCTGTGTGGAGGGGTGAAGGGATAAAGAAGCAGACTTTTGGTGCATGGATGAGAGATATAGGATTGGTGCATGGATGAGAGATATAGGATTCGTCCATAGTACTGGCGTCACGACAGTCTGCCGAACTATATCTCTGTCCATAACAGATAAGTGTGAAGTGACAGCCTATAGGTTAAGTGACTAACCGCGAAGCTACAGTCCCCAGTAATGGGCTTTATAATGTTTGAAGTTTAGACTATCTGCGATGGGTTAAAACGACCACTGGTTTATTGTGCAGTTGACAACAAACTTCCCAAGCACAGAACCGCAGACCTCCCGTCCCTTCGGCACCAACAGCTGAAACTTATTCTCTACCAAAGACTTAATCATGAACGATATATTAAAGGAAATCCGAGGCCAAAACAACCCCTTCTCCCTAGGAAAATTAATACATCCACTGGACTATGGTATATGGAGAACACGGTCGGAGGTTGCCTTTCCAAAACCGCTTTATTACCGAGGGGGCGTGTTGGAGTACCATCGGAAGCCTTGGTACACTGCCAGCCAATATTCTGCCTTTAAACATTAAACAGATAAATCCCAGTTAAAAATTGGAAATTACTCTCGTAAAATACCATTGGAAATAGGACATAAACTGCCAGAAATTATCTGGTGAGCTATTAGTCAATTTTAATGGCTCTCATGGTTGTCATCGATGTATTTTGAAGTAATTATGAAGTGTTTGAGATGGTTTTTAGACTGCCTCTCGTGACAGTTTTCTAACTGATATGTCCTCATTCATATTGATCAACCACGAATTTTGATATCCTAGCTTATAGTTCAGTCAAGTTAGGCAAACAAATGGGCCAACCGAGCACGCAGTCCTTTGGATGGGATGTTAAGCGATGGTCCAAAGCCTGTACAATGTTAGGTACACATAAAAACCCCTACCCTAAGTGAGTAAAGTCCAAGCAAAATTTAGGACTCCCACGGTAAAGTCAGATTCATGTCCACCAAAGCGACGAAAGAACGCTCTGTTAGTAGCCGACATGGCCTCTTAGTTAATGCCCGGGCATGAGTCGCCATATATGAGATTGTCGCCAACTGTTGTTTTACTTTGTGAAAGGATGAAAGTTGCTCATAATTTAAAATTCAAAAAGTTAATTGAAAATGTTCAAAGTTATGTGTATATATGAACGCTTCAAAGCTATGTAAATCCTGTTAATAAAATATTATACAGATATGGAGGTTTTAAGTATTAATAAGCTTCATAAATAACAATAAAAAATATAGTTAAAATAAATAAAATATAAGTCAATCACTGCTAATGTACTTCCCCAGCACGAATTAAAGAATTAAGTTCTGGTTCTCCCTCCAAAATCAATCGAATCAAACGACTTTGTGTCTTCTGAATCCTCATACTAAATTTTGTGTCGATACATCGGCAGTTATTAGTGCTTTTGAGTCGAGACCTCCTATACCCCCCCCCCCCCCCCCCCCCCTCTTCTGCCGATACTGCTGATGAATAAGCTGGCTTTTAAATATAAAAAAATTCATGTTGATGCACATAGTTTTTATGTTAAGCCCTCCCTAATCCCCTTTTCTCTTTGGCTAATTGGGCTTTTTTTCAATATTATATACATATATATTTTAAATATATATATATATATATATATATATATCACAGTGTGGTAAAAAAAAAATATTGTTTTAAAATAGAACTTAATATAAATAAATAATAATTAATAATAATAAAATAAACAAAATAAGAATAATTAAAACAAAAAGAAATAAGTAAAAACGTGTAAGTCTTCTATTTAATTTTGTTTTCTACAGTAGTTTTTCGAAAAGGGCCCTAAAAAGATATCAAAAGTTCAAAATACGTGCACTTTTTAAGAAAGTGCACGTATTTTAAAAAAAATTCAATTAACAAACTTTTCATTTGAATTTCTAAAATTATGCCATAAAAATCTAATCCAAAGGTTTTTAAATTATGCTACTGGGCCTACAGGGAAAATGAATAGAATAGATTTTACGGAATAAATATCTTTTCTTAAATCTACATTAAAAAATTTAAAAAAAACTAAACATTGAAACGAACAAAAATCAAAGGAAATCAAGTCAGGAAAAATCAATCTTAAAAACTAAATTCTTAAAACTTATGCAATCTTTTTTTATTTTTGCCATTTTTTAAATTTAAGTTATATATTTCTAGGCATTTATCCTGTACATATAAACAAACAACAGTGCCTACTTTTCGGATCAATTTCACCATCAATTCACTTCTATTTAGTTCATCATATCTTAAGCCTAAACAACACTCTCTATATTCACTCAGACGGTCTCCATTCAACCCAGGCCGCGACTCGTCTCTACACACATTAAAAAAACAGCTGATGGCCGTGTTTTGTTTTTTACTTTTGTTTTAAAATAAGTTTGCTTTTTATAGAAAAATAAATATAGGTAATTAATTTTTTATATTAATAATTTTTTTATGTGCATTATTTTTATACATCACAAAATACAGATACACAGTTTTTTTTTTTAATTTTTTGAATCAGCTGAAATTTAGATTAAAACAATATCGATTTTCTGGCCGATTACATACCTTCCCCTGTACTTCGTATTGCTGAGAAAGTAAAATGTAAAGATCTAATGTACATTTTGTAAAATTGTTTATTTTTTATTTTGCAAGCCACCCTTCAATTAGGGTGCATGTATTTGAAATTTAAATAACATTATTACTTCCCCCGGTTTAAGAAGTCGAGGGGAAGTTGTGCAATCGGTCAGTACTTCAATGTTGAATTTCCCCGAAAATTCATATTTTTCCAGACAGCTATTCCACCAATGAAAATAATAAATCTGTGTGTATGGTGTCTGTGAACACGATAACTCCCGTTAG
The DNA here is from genome assembly GCA_963662175.1 of Aradus depressus. Taxonomy (NCBI): domain Eukaryota; kingdom Metazoa; phylum Arthropoda; class Insecta; order Hemiptera; family Aradidae; genus Aradus; species Aradus depressus. The sequence goes on along the minus strand of OY759215.1, from coordinate 63,797,107 downwards.
AATGAATGTATCCATACAAACTTTGATATGTGTATCCAAAACATCATATGGACAACACCAATCGAATGAATAGAAATTTCGGGATGAGGCTTAACAAAAATACTTTAAAAAATGAATTTATCGACATGAAATTTTATATTTGAATTCAAATTCCTATAGGGACGACATTTGTTAATTTTCAGCGTAATGGGCCGAAGTGAGAACAGCGGCTCGTCTCAAAAACCCTAATAACGGCGGGTGTAATTAATGTATCGACACAAAATTAAATAAAAGATTTCAGAAGCCGCTATGTAAATCAAGTATTAGTCTTAGAGGTGGAGTGAGTGAAAACTTAATTCGTGCTGAGGTAGCACATTGCCGGTGATTCAACAGGGACTTTTTTATTTATTTAGACATATTAAATAACATCCCCTATAATTCTTTATAGCGGGGGAAGGAAAATGAGCTATGAGGAGAAATGAAGTAATGTAACAAAATGGAGGAAGAGGCCTGTCCTAATTGTATGGGTGTGACAAGCCAAGACGTCACCCTCTGTAATCAGATAAGACCTGGAGTGGTCTGGATACCCTACTTCAGTTCTTCTCTTCACATTCTTAGCGTTGGGGTAATTAAATTCTTGAGTGAGAATTTAATTACCTAATCTCCTTGAAGAGCTCCAACGAGGCGACCCGCCCCATCCCTTCGTCTCCGTCTGTCTTCTCACTCAAATTGGACCGTTCAATTTCCTCAGGTTTTCGGCTCTAATGCCTGTCTTCCTCTGAACCAGGAGGGGTATTTGAAGAACCAATTAGACACTCCCAGATGTCAACACAATGTCTACTGTTAAAGTATTACACTCTATACTCTAATTAATATTTTATTACATTTATTTTTTATTATTTTATTTTATACTTTTATTTATTTTATTTTATATTTTGAACAAAAATAATGAAAATCTTCGTGATCAGAAATGTTTCAGGTCACAAATGCTTTCGCAATTTTGGCGTCATCAGTCTACAACATAAATTACAAACACTAGGTACTTGTTAAAAACGAGCATAAAATTTATAAAAAAGTCAATAAATACCTAAATAGAGATAGAAAATCAAAAATAAAATAAATATATTTATATGAGAATTAAAAAAACAAAAAACTAATAGAGCATTTAGAAAAACTAATAGGGCATTTAAAAAAACTAATAGGGCATTTAAAAATACCTTACTTGAAAAAAAAATAAGGGGTTATAAGGTGTGATTGTGTGATAAATCTTCACAGCTGTTTCGGAACGTGACTGACCACTCGGAGCTCTCCACCCCTCCTTCTGGCTTAGGCTCGAACTTCTTAACGTTTCTTTCCATTTTACTCCCCCCCCCCCCCTCCCCCCCCCCCCCCCCCCAGCTACACGACGTATACGGAAAGTTAGGTAATCCGTTCGAAATTCGATGTTGTGTTTTTACAGGAATTTCTTGTTTTCCGACCCCTTGATTCCAAAATGAAAAAAAAAAAATGTTGTGTCTATGTGTGTGTGTCTGTGAATACGATAACTCCCGACAGAATGAATTTATCGACACGAAGTGTTTCCAATACCCCATTAAAACGGACACATATTGATGTTCAGCCAGATCAGTCAAGGGGGGCTTAAGGAAGGAGCTCGACACAAATACTCTGATAACTGCGTTTGTAATGAATGTATCAACAACAAATTTATTCACATGTAAATTCAAAAAGCTATAACCGCACATCCCTTAATTTTTCGCGAAATCGGTCGAAGTGCAGGGGGGAACAGACTAGTAGAACACAAAATGTTGTATGAGGATTCAGAAGCCCCCTATGTAATAAGTCAATTATTAATTTTAGGGCAAAACGGTGGATATGTTTTGGATGGGAAACTTGATTGAGTAATTCGTTCTGCACTTCCGGGTGATTTACCGGCCAATTTTTGTATTTTCACCCTCTCGAGAAGATGCATAGCTCTACCCTTCTTGCATCTATGAAGCAGCCTCCTGTTCTAACCCCATGTTGGTAGAGGTGGTCCTTGAACACTGGGGTGGCCCGGTATCTGGGGAAAACTGCTTTTTGTTTCTTGGTGGGTTCAGTCCCCCCTCCTTGGTGGTTTCAGTCCCCCCTCCTTGGTGGGTTCAGTCCCCCCCTTCTATCTGCGCCTGTTGTAGCCTTTTTATGCGTCTTGGTGGATTCAGTCCCCCCTCCTTGGTGGGTTCAGTCCCCCCTCCTTGGTGGGTTCAGTCCCCCCTCCTTGGTGGGTTCAGTCCCCCCTCCTCCTTGGTGGATTCAGTCCCCCCTCCTCCTTGGTTGATTCAGTCCCCCCTCCTCCTTGGTGGGTTCAGTCCCCCCCTTCTATCTGCGCCTGATGTAGCCTTTTTTTGCGTCTTGGTGGGTTCAGTCCCCCCTCCTTGGTGGGTTCAGTCCCCCCTCCTTGGTGGGTTCAGTCCCCCCCTTCTATCTGCGCCTGTTGTAGCCTTTTTATGCGTCTTGGTGGATTCAGTCCCCCCTCCTTGGTGGGTTCAGTCCCCCCTCCTCCTTGGTGGGTTCAGTCCCCCCCTTCTATCTGCGCCTGATGTAGCCTTTTTTTGCGTCTTGGTGGGTTCAGTCCCCCCTCCTTGGTGGATTCAGTCCCCCCTCCTCCTTGGTGGGTTCAGTCCCCCCTCCTCCTTGGTGGGTTCAGTCCCCCCTCCTCCTTGGTGGGTTCAGTCCCCCCCTTCTATCTGCGCCTGATGTAGCCTTTTTTTGCGTCTTGGTGGATTCAGTCCCCCCTCCTCCTTGGTGGATTCAGTCCCCCCTCCTCCTTGGTGGGTTCAGTCCCCCCTCCTCCTTGGTGGATTCAGTCCCCCCTCCTCCTTGGTGGATTCAGTCCCCCCTCCTCCTTGGTGGGTTCAGTCCCCCCCTTCTATCTGCGCCTGATGTAGCCTTTTTTGCGTCTTGGTGGGTTCAGTCCCCCCTCCTCCTTGGTGGGTTCAGTCCCCCCTCCTCCTTGGTAAGTTCAGTCCCTCCCCCCCTCCCCCCCTGCTCCCTAATGTAGCCTTTTTTCTCTCTCTCTTTCACTTTTATAGCTACAGCTCAATTTTATAAATATTTACGCATTGAAAAAAAAATATATATATACATATTAGAAACGGTAAAAAACTATAAAAAATAAAATGAAGAAAGAAAAACAATTTACATGTAAAAGAAGGATCTTTTCAAAAATATAATATTAAAAATAAATATACCCGTTGGAGATTGGAAATTATTGATGTAGAAGAGAGAGGCTTCTGATTGGCCAAGAAAAAAAAGCAAATAAACATGATTCCCTGGCAGACGCTCAAAAAATAAATATATAACGTGGATAACAGGTTTTCCCGTGTTTTCATTTGCATGAGTAAAAAAAAAAACATATTCAGAAAGCTAAGAGACTTCTTTGAAAATGTATTTCCATTGATCTGTACTTATATTCCTCATTTAGTTATGTATTCTGCTTATTTTTCTTGTTTTGCAAAGCAACTAAACTTTATTCTATCGGCTTACATATATATCATTTAATTTTGTTTCAACATTTATTTCAACATTTATTTCATTGAACACTTAGGATGGATTGGATCGGGATTCATTGTTGAATGCAACAAATCCTTAATACCTCAATAATTAGGTCTAATTGAACTTATTTTGCAATGATTTGAAATAATGTTTTTTTTTTTTGTTTTTTTATATTTGATGGTGTAGAATCCTCATCTGGTAATAAAAAAAATCCTAAACATCGAATTATTTTTAAATACTTATTTATTCGCCAAAGGTAACAAAGTATAAAAATTATAGCTTTATTACAATTCTCCTCCTCTGGTTTTTTCAGACTTTTTCCTTTGAATATATGCTGGTATATCTAGGATGTATATTATTGTCAGATATATTGAATCTAAAATACAAAAAGGATGCTCTATCCAGAAATGGCGAAAGTGATTCTCTATGAGCACTTGATGTAGACTCTCCACACACAAAACAAAACAGATCCGGGGAATTTACACACGTTTATGACATTATGCACGCTATGATCAATAGATACAAAGCTGAAGATTAACTTAAAAATTTAGAGAAAACTGAATTGTTTATACAGTGTTAATACTGAATATATATTGATATCAAAATATATATTATATTTATGCAATCAGTCGTTACTTTACATCAGAAGATACTTTTAATATAAATTATTTACCGGACGAGGTAGCATAATAAAAGAATTATCGGTGAATCGTCGGCAATGTACTTCCCCAGAACGAATTAATCTATTAACTTTTCGCTCCCGCTCCAAAATCAGTCGACCGTTTGCGCTAATATTCGACAGTTGACTTACATAGGGGTTCCTCCCATCGGTAGTTATTAAGGTTTTTCAATTAAGCCCCCTCTCTTTCAGCCGATATCGCTGAAAATTTACAGGTTATGTCCTCATTAGGTTTTGACTTAAAATATGATATTTCATATCGATAAATTTTAGTATTTCGGTAGTTATAGGGGTTTTTGAGTTGTGTCTCCATCTGATCCACCTTCCTTTCTGTCAATTCTACTGAAAATTAATAAGTGTCGGCATTATGGGGTTTTTAATTCACATATGAAATGTTATTAGATCAGATATGAGTCAGAAATAAGGGACAAATGTGGCCGCCGTAGGCAGGGAACGGTAATGCAACCAGTCCCTCTACGTTCAGCATTGCCTATGGTTAGGAAATGTTTTAGCAGCCTTTCCATGCATTTCTTCTCCTAAGCATTAGTACTCTAAGTAAGGATATTACATTTGTTACTATCGACAAAATTCCCTTTCAGTTTGGCCAAGATTTAAGAGCTAATCTATATTCTAAACGGTACATTGAGATAAAGTCAATTTAGGTATGAGTTGGTTGAATGGAAACGGGGGAGGGGGATGGGACACTTGTGCTGGAAGGACCGAAAAGAGATAAGGGACCCTATTTCCATTGAAGGGATTCTCCCGAGGGATCCCTTCCAGTCCCTAGGGATTGTCATCAAATCCTTCCCATAGAATCTCCTCCGTCCTCCAAGCTGGTTGGCTCTGGACCCCAACAGCTAATGACTGAAAGAAATGTGTCTTCCGGGCCATCAGCGGAGATTGAACTCCTCATCGACTTTCTACCTTCACTACTATCAGTTGATACTGGAGGTTAGTGTTTTGTTCCTATAGTCACTATCTGACTATTTTGTTGAAAAAAGAACTTTAGTAAACTTTTCCATTTTATTCTGATATATATTTATGTATATGTCTGCTAATAATAACCTTTGGTGGCACTCACACCAGAGCAACTGGCATTTAGCAACTTGATACCTCTCACACTAGTGCAACCGGCAACCAGCAACCTGCCACCTCTCACACTAGAGCAACCGGCAACTAGCAACCTGCCACATCTCACACCAGAGCTACCGGCAACTAGCAATCTGCTACCTTTCACACCAGAGCTGTCGGCAACTAGCAACCTGCTACCTCTCACACTAGAGCAACCGGCAACTAGCAACCTGATACCTATCACACTAGATCAAACGGTAACTAGCAACCTACTATTTTTTACACCAGAGCTGTCGGCAACTAGCAACCGGCAACTAGCAACCTGCCACATCTCACACTAGAGCAACCGGCAACTAGCAACCTGCCACATCTCACACCAGAGCTACCGGCAACTAGCAATCTGCTACCTTTCACACCAGAGCTGTCGGCAACTAGCAACCTGCTACCTCTCACACTAGAGCAACCGGCAACTAGCAACCTGATACCTATCACACTAGATCAACCGGTAACTAGCAACCTACTATTTTTTACACCAGAGCTACCGGCAACTAGCAACCTGCCACCTCTCACACAAGAGCAAACTGAACTGCGTCAAACCGGGCTTGATATACATGAGAACATGAGGCCCTCAATAAATATAAGTAAACTTGAAAATTTCTGATTTGAACAATCATTATTGAAAATAAAAGATGTGTTAATTTATATTAAATTAAGCGACTTAAATTTAAATAAATTACACTACAGCAGGAATCACTCCAATAAGAAAATAAATTAACATAATTCATACATAATAATATTATGTACATATTATGTAGAATAGAAATTTCTTTATTATAGGAAAACAGTGGCTCAAAAAGAATCATTTTTATTCAATATTTACATTTTTTAATTACAATTTAATTTTGAAATATTAAATATTAAACATTTAATTTTTAATATTTAATATTTCAAAATTCAATTTTTAATTCATTTTTGATAAGTTCGGAGGTGAGGAGTAGCTCCTTTCAAGCAATTTTAGTTGCTTCTCAACCGGCAATATAGATATTTCCTACAAACGAGGCCTTCCATCTAATTAAACCTGACAATACATAATAACCCTATCATAGAAAACAATAAATGCGATTGCAAACTATCTATACACGACTTCCGAGATAATAGTGATGCTCCAGTGATGTTTGGTGCAGACTGCAGTGTATATGTTTGCAGAGGTCAGAACAATAAAGTGTGTTATCAGGGCCTGTCAGAGAGATGGAAGTACATAAACTGGTCTTCACCACATCGGTATCAGTCGGACCGACCATCTCCTGAATGGGTTTTGTACCCAGTGAATGAGACTCCCATTACCACTAAATGGACCTAATGAATCGTAACAAATCTAGATACTCAAAGAGGATTAACAATGTTCATGGTTTCATTCATATCACACACAAACCGCAACTAATACCAGAATAACATATTAGGGGCAATATAACTGGGGGGGAGAACTTCTTGGGACATAGTTCGAAAATGATTTAGGACACGGTACACAAGATAAATAAAGATTATAAAATATGTTTTGAATTGTACACCCTGTGTTGTGGGGTATCAAGTTTTAGGGGTAGTCCATAAATTATGCAATGCAATTTTAAAAAAATAATGAGCTACTTCCACTTCTACTTCTACTTGTCACAAAGTGTCACACTCTTCTGAACCCCAGCCATTGCGCTGCTAGACCGCTCCAGAGTTCAATTTTCGCAAATCTTTTTAAAACGCCCTTTTCAAAAAAAAAAAAAAAAAAAAAAAAAACTGTTGAAAGGAGATTTTTTTCAAATGGCGCCTAGGGCACGGGACCATACTGTCACCGCACGCCTCTGGCCCCAGAGCTGGTCATTGGAGTGTGGCATACCCCTAGTTATATATTGTAAGAAGAAAAAATGTTGAGATAAGTCCCTTTAATGTTGAATCATGTCCATATAAATTTTACTGTACTATTCGAACTGCAGAATATATGTATATATTTGGTAGCTCAGTGGTATGCGTGATTGCTTTCTGAGCTCACGGTTGCGGGATCGAAACCCGGCCGAGGTCCTTGGTTTATTTTATCTGGGATGTAAGAAAAAACTTAAGCAAGCCGTCCTTGGGATGGGACGTTAAGCTATGGTCCCGAACCTGGACGATGTCAGGTACTCGTTAAAAATATTTAATATTCTAGGTGAATAAAAATTTAGGGTAGGCAAAATTTAGGTCTCCTATAGTTGAGTCGGGCTCAAGTCCAACAGAGTCAGGAAAGAGCGCTCTAGTAGTAGGCGATATGACCTCGAAGTTACAGCCCCGGCATGATTCATAATATATAAGTATATAGAATACGAGTATAATATATATACATTTTAGAAATGCATAAGTACATACATTTATAATTACATATATATATAATTACATGTAGATAAGTACAAGTAGAAAAATAAAATAAAAATGCATAAAATCTTTATAACGCAAATACACAATATATCATATTAACTTAGTGGCGTTAACAGGAGTGAGAATTTGATTAAAAAATCAAAGATTTTTTATATGTTGCCCTCTTTTTGGGGGTATGATTTTTTTTGGTTAACAAACTTGATCTTGCTGTTTTAGATTATGAATTTACGGTTATAGGAATTCGTTTTAGACGATTTCACCGACCCAACCACTTGCTACTACTGAGTTTGCTCCTATCACAGAATGTCTGGATACGCCACGCGTGAGAGTGGAAACTTCTGGGTCGTCTACCTCTTATTCTTGACTGCCAGAACATATCTCTGGAATGGTTTTTATACCGAGCCAGTGAATTCTGCTCGGCTAATGCTTGCCCCATTATGTCCAAATGTGGCTAATGAATCGAAGCAAATCTAGTTTGAATGGGGATCAGTGGCTTAAATGGAGTCGGCCTCTCTCCCCTCCACACTACAATGTTACATCTTTTTAGGGCTTTACGGCAAGTTCCAAGCCAATCTCAAGTCTGACAAGTAAAATACTCCTTTATAACTTCTCTTAAGCCTTGTCTTAGCTTCAAAGTGAACAAAAATAAGCATACTGCTTTTCTAAGCAGGATCGCAGTGTCTGGACTGGAACGGAGAAAAATGAGTTCAAAGTTTGAATCACGATTGGAAATTAACTGTTAGTTTTGCATTGCGTCTTATGTAACTATAAATTTATCATGAAAAATCATTTTAAAATATAGAATATAACATAATTAAGAAATATATATGAAAGTAATGTGCTGGCGTCAGCGGTCTTCTTCGTTTCATTGTACAGCGTGATTTTGAGGTGACTTTCATAAAACAGTAACGCCATTATGAAATAAATTTGAGATGAAGGAGGGAGGGGCAGGGAGAGCGACTTGTACAAAAGCGGTTGGTATAAGCCTGTTATGGCCACATCACATATATTTCATTTTTACTTCATTTTAATTCATTTAATAAAAAAATGTATTATTTATTATTTTCACTTTAATACAGGTGAATTCAAAAGTGGATTAGTGACATCCATAAATAATAAAATTAAAAATGGCTGCCCTGGGACATTACACTCAGATTGATTGACCAATAACGGAGTGGGCAGGACTCTATATGTATGTCCTACCTTTGGTCAACCTTCAAACGACTGTAATTCTCGAAACTGTTTCTATTATGAACAAATTTAAAGAATATAGGTGTTTTCAATGTCGGCCCGTGGTAAACATACTGCTATAAGACAGATTTATGTTTGCCAGGGATGGAGGATATGTCTTGAAGCGGCTGTCAGGTACGTGCTGCAGAGGTACGTGACCTAAGAAGGACTGTCACAGAAGGGGACCTCTAAGACATGCCTCGGTCAAGTAGACCGCATGTAAGCGGTGAGAGAACACTTGTCAGTCGGTGCAAATGGACCACTGCATCAGTCATGACATTTTTTTTTTTTTTTCATTTTTAGAGTTCGATAAGACTGAGAGATTGGTAAAATCACAACCCTTACGGAAGCTAACAGTGCTCCTGTGTCCGTCATTCTGTCAGAGCTCTAAGACTTTTATACGGTTTACTCCTGTAAAGCTGAAATATGACTATAGGACCTATATATGACTATAGGATTATTAAGACTGACCATATGACCGACCTATACTATAGTCACAGTCTTAATAATATTTCTGAAAAGCCAAAATGGTGGTTTTAATTAGTATTTCATAAATAGGCCGAGAAAAAAAAGAATGTAGCAACTTTTTAATTGGGGTTCCATTGAACATATATATTATGTGAATTTCAAAAATATACACATACGTCTAGTTTTAGTTTTATTTTTTGCAAGAGTGTAATATCCGCTAGTACTCAGGAGACATTTATTTAAAAAAATTTGAAATATAGAGAACAATTGCAAGGTTCCGAAGTTTCATTGTTATAGCAACAACCGTCGTCCATCTTTATAACTTCAGACCCGTTCAACCTAGAAAGCTAAAAGCTTGCATGTACATCGGTCCGCAAATGTAGCCACAATAATATTTCTGATAAAACCAAAATGGCGGATTCTATTAGTAATAAATTAAGTGTCGTGTAATTAATATTTCGACTAAAGATTAAATATTTCTATCGCGTTTAAATAATTGTTTTCAAATAAAAAAAATTACAAATATACTTAATAATACTGAATCAGTCGATTTTTCGAACTAGTCGGAATCTTTATTGAGGCCCGATTCAAACTAGACCGGTTTTAGATTCTAAGGGCTTGAAATATTGCTGAAAACTGAACATAGAATTTCCACGAATTACATAGGTAACTATAGGTACTATTAATATGAAGAAGGCTGATGTTGTGAGAAGTGATGATGTTTCTTAAACTTCTCTGGGATGTTCCCACTGTTGGTTGTTTCCGGCATTTTTTTCCAGAGGTTTCTTCTTATTTTTTGGACAATATTTCGGGACACTTACATGTCCCTTCTTCTGGTCACTATGAACCAATAAGGTGACCAGAAGAAGGGACGTGTAATTGTCCCGAAATATTGTCCAAAAAATAAGAAGACACCTCTGGAAAAAAATGCCGGAAACAACCAACAGAAGTGATGATTTCACAGGATGTCAAATATAAGATAGTCTGACCTCTCACAGATTTTTATTGGTAGTAACAGCTAGCCGGCTTTCGAGTTTTCCCTCATCATCAAGCAGTCTGATAAAAAATTTAAAAAATTTTGAATAAAACTAAATAATATAATAAAAATAAATAAATAACAATCTAAAACATTAACAATTTAAAATATCATGGATGGGGACAGACGAGTTATTCCTGTCCACCATCTGAGTCACAACCTTGAGGAATAACTCGTCTGTCCTCATCCATGATATTTTAAATTGTTAATGTTTTAGATTGTTATTTATTTATTTTTATTATATTATTTAGTTTTATTCAAATTTTTTTAATTTTTTATCAGACTGCCTGATGATGAGGGAAACCTCGAAAGCCGGCTAGCTATTACTACCAATAAAAATCTGTGAGAGGTCAGACTATCTTATATTTGACATCCTGTGATATAGGTACTATTTACAGCTGGCAAAGTATACATTTCGGAAAGGTTTCCAAAAATGAAGATGTTCCTCTTTAATTTGCCCATTTAGTTTCCCCCTTCGTAAAAATATTGTTCAAAATGTTTTATACAATAAATTTTAATATAAAAAAATTGTGTCTAGCTGCTTGAGAAGAACCGCCGTCTCTGGAACCAGGCAATGGAGATAAATGACTCTAGCTGATCATAATAAGAATCGATGTATTCTTTTATCATATAGGATATTTTTACTTATGTTAATACAAAATATATTTACTTTCTCTTTATCTTAACCGGTATATCATAAACGAAATTCACAATATAACCACACATCTAATCATCAAACAAAGAAAACAAAAATATTTTTATATTATTAATTTTTTTCGATTAAGAATATTGGAAGTAAACAGAATGAGAAATTTTATTAAAACAGGAAATGCCCCAATCTTTCTTGGTTCTCTCTCCCTCTCCTAAATTATTAATAAAAAAAAATTGTTAAGTTTCTATTCGATTAGAAACTTTGAACCAACTTACACCACCTCAATAATCTTCTTCATTAACGGGTCTTATACTTGCTAACCCTATATTCATTTTTCAATTATTTATAACAAAAAAACAAATTTTTTTTACAAAACTTTTACATTAATCATAGTGTTATTTTATTTTTTATTTTTTAATAAACGCCGTAAATTGTTAATTACTCTACTTCAATGAATAAACGAAACGAAGATGGTTATCTTGATACTGCAGGAAGGGAAATGACGTTTGGATAAGTTCATGTCCCCTGCAGCCTCCACTAAGGGCCTGCTCTGATTCCCCAACAGTTGGGTCTAGGCCCGTGGTTCTCATGAAGCTGTCATGTGACAGGTTTCCAATATCTCTGGGGGTTCCATCAGATACTGCCAGCAGACCTCCACATCCACTCAGTACGTGCTGCTCCTTGTCTTGACACAACCTGCATGTGCTCCATCCTGTCAAGGTGATTTCTCCGGCACCAGTAACAAGAGCTCTTACATGATTCCAGCTCAGACCAAGCAATTGAATTCCCAGAACTATCTCGCCCGACTTATTAATAATACACTATATAATTGTGAGATAACCTTCTGGTACAGAAAGTCTGAGGTATTCAGAGATCAGACTCCGCATCTTCCTTCTCAATGATTCGTAATTAAAGGAAATTCCTGTGTGCTCTAACTGTCTGAAAATATTAATTTTTTTCTCTTGTTATTGCAAGCTTTCTTAATGTTCTCTTGCAAAACTTGTACCTGATAGACGTTAGGAACTGGAGTCCTCAGCCTTTTTGGCACTAGGAGTCCGCATTATGGCTTTTGATGAACGTACTTTTCAGTGAATCTCCTACAAATAAACATGAGTAGAGCTGGGTTAGATCCGGGGTAAGTGAGGCTGTGAGGAGACATGGTGGGGAGGGGGGGATGGAGGGTACGGCTCCCTGAAGGGACATTAGGAGAGAAGGGACAATGATCCGGAGAGCGCGGCTCCCGATAGATAGCCGGCCCCCGACTTATTTAGGACAGCACCGTCTTTTTCAATTTACACCAAGGGGGGGCCGGACTCTGTTTTATTCCCTGCCCTTTATTTCACTTACCCCTAGGAGTGCTCCTCAGCTACCTTCCTCCCTCCCCAATGAGAATTTACGACTTCTCTTTTCCGCAATCCTCTTTTCTCTTGATCGCTCTCAGTCAGTCCCCAACAGTACTCATCACTTTCTTTTGGTTTAAATCTTCTCCGCCTCCTTGCATGTGGGCAATTCCACGGGCTTGTGCAATGAGAAGACCATAGTTAATCTCAATCTTCCAGGATTTAATAAAACACGGTGATTCCAAAGTCCGAGCCAGGTGTGCAATAATGCAATTAGGTCCCAGGTCCGCCACAGAATCTGTTGTCTCCAAGAGAGGCGACCACACCAGTTTTGTTGGATTTATCTCAGGAAGTGCATTTAGATGTCTTAAGCATGACGAGATAGAGATGTCATTGGGACTTGAACTGAAGAACAGAAAGTCGAAATCAAATATGTTCATTTTTACGGCTTCCTAAGTCGAAGACCCTACTCATCGAGTGTCTGATATGACCGTCCGTCTATCCTCTCCTTTTACAGCTACAACGCACGTTGCTCTCTGGAGGCGAACTGAGGAACTCCTAATCCATCATTTTATCTTGACGTTCCCACCTAGACGATCCTCCGGGAGGGGGACCACGCCCGCCCCTACCTCTATTTATTTGTAGGAATGAGGACAGTATAATGCGGTGAAAACTATGTGAACTGAAGAAAACTCTACAAAACAATATGATTTATCGTATTATTTTCTACGTATTTTTTTCTTTATGTATTTTATTTACAATTAGTCGTGACAATTTTTTTGTGAGGAACAAGATTCGAAACTATGGAATCGTTGAAGACGTGAGGCAGGAACTGTTTCTCAGATCTAGACGTTTACTAAATATCTTATATAATACATCAATGCAGGGTTCACATATTGTTTAAATTTCTAAAAATTACATGTCAATCATTCTCGGTAATCTTTAATTTTGGTTAATTTGTATGTGTGTTTTCATTGGTGGAAGCTGTCTCGTCATGTTTCTTTGTCTCACGGATATTATAGCGATATCAGCCTCAGAATGTTGGTAGGCCATTTCAGCTAGATTATCTATTGGCTATTTATCTAACAACTATGAGAATATAGTGTAGAATTTCCCTCTAGTAATATTCTCGAAAGAGACCATTTTCCCTGTTTGAAAATATATTCTTTATATTCAATATTATATTATGGGCTTCCAGGCTTATCTTACATATGAACTAATAACATAAAGCGAACTCATATCATATTCCCTAATATTGGATAGACCAAGTAGATTAAAAAAATATCAAGTGATTGATGGATCTCTTGTCACTTCCGATAATATCCTTCTTCTTTATTGGTATTCCATTGTTTTTTGAACGAAAAAAGGAAGAACAAAAAAAAACATCGTTTGTCACAGTCAAATATATTTCCTAAATTACAGTTCGATGTTTCGTGGAGCCATTTGAAAGGAAGTCGTGTCCTGAGTTGGCACTTTTTCCTATCGCTGATATTCTATGTCACTTATGGAAAGCTATGTTTAATGATTTTCATCTCATTATCAATATCAATGGATTCTTATCAAACATTTGAGGTGGGTTCCGTTGAGCTTAAGTGAGCTCATGTTAAATGCAGCTCCAACTTAACATCCTAAGTATCTATGGTGGAGGAAGGATGTGCTTGATTTGAGACCAGTTGTAATTTCAATAGTAAGATCATTGATAAGACGAACACTTAAGTGAGCTCATGTTAAATTCAGCTCCAACTTATCCTAAGTATCTATGGTGGAGGAAGGATGTACTTGATCTCAGACCAGTTGTAACTTCAATAGTAACATGATTTATAAGACCAACACTTAAGTGAGCTCATGTTAAATGCAGCTCCAACTTAACATCCTAAGTATCTATGGTGGAGGAAGGATGTGCTTGATTTGAGACCAGTTGTAATTTCAATAGTAAGATCATTGATAAGACGAACACTTAAGTGAGCTCATGTTAAATTCAGCTCCAACTTAACATCCTAAGTATCTATGGTGGAGGAAGGATGTACTTGATCTCAGACCAGTTGTAACTTCAATAGTAACATGATTTATAAGACCAACACTTAAGTGAGCTCATGTTAAATGCAGCTCCAACTTAACATCCTAAGTATCTATGGTGGAGGAAGGATGTGCTTGATTTGAGACCAGTTGTAATTTCAATAGTAAGATCATTGATAAGACGAACACTTAAGTGAGCTCATGTTAAATTCAGCTCCAACTTATCCTAAGTATCTATGGTGGAGGAAGGATGTACTTGATCTCAGACCAGTTGTAACTTCAATAGTAACATGATTTATAAGACCAACACTTAAGTGAGCTCATGTTAAATGCAGCTCCAACTTAACATCCTAAGTATCTATGGTGGAGGAAGGATGTGCTTGATTTGAGACCAGTTGTAATTTCAATAGTAAGATCATTGATAAGACGAACACTTAAGTGAGCTCATGTTAAATTCAGCTCCAACTTATCCTAAGTATCTATGGTGGAGGAAGGATGTACTTGATCTCAGACCAGTTGTAACTTCAATAGTAACATGATTTATAAGACCAACACTTAAGTGAGCTCATGTTAAATGCAGCTCCAACTTAACATCCTAAGTATCTATGGTGGAGGAAGGATGTGCTTGATTTGAGACCAGTTGTAATTTCAATAGTAAGATCATTGATAAGACGAACACTTAAGTGAGCTCATGTTAAATTCAGCTCCAACTTATCCTAAGTATCTATGGTGGAGGAAGGATGTACTTGATCTCAGACCAGTTGTAACTTCAATAGTAACATGATTTATAAGACCAACACTTAAGTGAGCTCATGTTAAATGCAGCTCCAACTTAACATCCTAAGTATCTATGGTGGAGGAAGGATGTGCTTGATTTGAGACCAGTTGTAATTTCAATAGTAAGATCATTGATAAGACGAACACTTAAGTGAGCTCATGTTAAATTCAGCTCCAACTTAACATCCTAAGTATCTATGGTGGAGGAAGGATGTACTTGATCTCAGACCAGTTGTAACTTCAATAGTAACATGATTTATAAGACCAACACTTAAGTGAGCTCATGTTAAATGCAGCTCCAACTTAACATCCTAAGTATCTATGGTGGAGGAAGGATGTGCTTGATTTGAGACCAGTTGTAATTTCAATAGTAAGATCATTGATAAGACGAACACTTAAGTGAGCTCATGTTAAACTCAGCTCCAACTTATCCTAAGTATCTATGGTGGAGGAAGGATGTACTTGATCTCAGACCAGTTGTAACTTCAATAGTAACATGATTTATAAGACCAACACTTAAGTGAGCTCATGTTAAATGCAGCTCCAACTTAACATCCTAAGTATCTATGGTGGAGGAAGGATGTGCTTGATTTGAGACCAGTTGTAACTTCAATAGTAAAATTATTGATAAGACGAACACTTAAGTGAGCTCATGTTAAATTCAGCTCCAACTTATCCTAAGTATCTATGGTGGAGGAAGGATGTACTTGATCTCAGACCAGTTGTAACTTCAATAGTAACATGATTTATAAGACCAACACTTAAGTGAGCTCATGTTAAATGCAGCTCCAACTTAACATCCTAAGTATCTATGGTGGAGGAAGGATGTACTTGATCTGAGACCAGTTGTAATTTCAATAGTAAGATCATTGATAAGACGAACACTTAAGTGAGCTCATGTTAAATGCAGCTCCAACTTAACATCCTAAGTATCTATGGTGGAGGAAGGATGTACTTGATCTGAGACCAGTTGTAATTTCAATAGTAAGATCATTGATAAGACGAACACTTAAGTGAGCTCATGTTAAATGCAGCTCCAACTTAACATCCTAAGTATCTATGGTGGAGGAAGGATGTACTTGATCTGAGACCAGTTGTAACTTCAATAGTAACATGATTTATAAGACCAACACTTAAGTGAGCTCATGTTAAATGCAGCTCCAACTTAACATCCTAAGTATCTATGGTGGAGGAAGGATGTACTTGATCTGAGACCAGTTGTAATTTCAATAGTAAGATCATTGATAAGACGAACACTTAAGTGAGCTCATGTTAAATGCAGCTCCAACTTAACATCCTAAGTATCTATGGTGGAGGAAGGATGTGCTTGATTTGAGACCAGTTGTAACTTCAATAGTAAAATTATTGATAAGACCAACACTTAATTGCCCTCCCAAATGTCACCCCATTCAAAATTTTTAATAATATCATTACAGCATTTTCCTTGATTATGAGGCCATGAAAACTCCTTTAAATAACCCTATTGTCCTTTTAAGGGTTTCGTAGGTCGACGAACGCATGCGAAACCCTTTTAACGAGTGTTAGACTCGTCTGTCTGTCCGGTTGGCCCCTTGGTAAGCAAATTGGTAAGCAAGAATAATGGAGCAAACAGAATATGTTATGTAAATACAATATTTTGCAGGTTATGTCGGGTAGAATACACTCCGTGAATAACGTACATATATACACTCCATCAAATAACATTTGTATTATTCAGTATATTTATCTAGCAAATTATTTAGGTCCTAAATTATTTTAGCTACGAAACCCTTCAATCCGAAACCTACCATCTGGCCATGGTCGAACAAGGGAGATTTTGTTTCACAGATTTATATTATAGTATGTATTTATTTACTCGGCCGGCGCAAGGTACTGTCCACCCTGAATGGGTTAAGAATCTATTTTTCGCGTAAGTTTCGTTCCACTCACCCTCGTGTAATCTCATTGCAGCATGTTTTCATCATGTATAAAAAACAACTGCAACAAGTTGAGGTACATGTACACATTGTAAAATGAAAAAATGCCAAAATCATACGAAAATCCGAAATAGAATTTCAACGGATTTTCACGTTTCTTGGGGCCCTGAACACGTTTTGACTGGTTTTAAATCAGTCATGTGATTGGCACTTTGTGTGCGCTTGTCTCTCTAGAGCCTGAATATCTACTTAGACCCATGGCCCACAGCATCCTCTGGACCGCCCTGCAAATGAGGGAGACAGGGTGTGGCTGCATAGTAGTCTAAATAAGGACTTATGTGGCCTGTAGTGGTGAGGGTAGTCTTGGCTACTGCGCATCCCTCCCCCACTTTAGCCGCCCGTTTTATCTTCTTAGCTCTACTCTACAAAGATGGGAAGCTATATTGAATGGCATTAACGTTATTATCCAAGATTCCTTAATCAATATTCAGAGCCACATTTGCTACTTGATTAGATTCTTGAAAGGTCACCAAACAAACAGATTGTCAACCCGTCGAGTTTCACCAAGTTGATACATAAAATCAATAGCAAATCAGGCTGCCTCCATAAATAAATGTAACTACTTGTTCAACTCAATCATCAATTCTTCGATCCTCGCAGGGCCTTTAAGTGTTTTATCTGGAAAGCAAAAATGATTGAGCACGCCGTCCTTCGGAGTTGGTGGGCCGTAGCTTAATGGTTTAAGACCCCATACTCTAATCTATACAGACAAAATTTAGGACTCACGCAGTACATTGAAGCTCATGTCCACCAGAGCGACAAACAAGCTCTCTGGTAGATATGACATAGGTAGTTAAAGCCCGGGCATCAACCATAAAAACAAAAAACATCCCTCATCTGAATTTATATGTTAATTAATATATAACGGCATACAATGGTGTATGAATCAATATCTATTAGTATATCCGGCCGTCAACTCTGGCGCTCGCGTCTCTTCTCTCTCCCACGACTGGATATGGGTTAGAATTTCGATGACTGAATTAGCTTATACAAGATATACTTCAAGTATATTCATAAGATAAGTACTACCTAGATAACTTTTGGGTTTTGCCTCAATAGCAGCTATAAACAGACCAAGCTATTATTTCGTCAATTTTTTAAAAATATTGTATCGTATGTAGAGAAAAATTGACACAAATGAGTACCTAGGGCAAACAAATTTTTGCCGAAATTTCAAAACAAATAAATAAAACAAACAGGTTTAGGTTTAGTTATCAATATACTTCATATTATATTTCTTTAAAGATTTCATTTTACACTTCAAACCTACCTACACAACGCACCTGTCGTGAGGACCTGAATCGTGGGGTGGAAAGCACTCTTGCCTGCCAACCGAGAGTTCTAGCATGACGCGTCCCATCAGCACAAATATAAGTTAAAATTTAACATATCTTCTGACTACTAATGGTTATTTGGAACAGATGGCAACCTGTCTCTATTAACCAAAGCAGTTGAAGTAACAACAAATAAAAATAAGGTTAGATGACTGCGAAATTGCCCTACAAAACTGTTTAATGATCGGGCCATTGAGCACCAGCCTCAATTAACTGGAAAAATAGAAAAAATGACTTCTAATTTGGGTCTAAAATGAGTTTAAAAATGTTTTTCGAAGTTGAGGTTGTTCTTGGAAAGGACAGAGTTCTAATGAGGTACAGACTGCTAAGTACGATATTAATAAGGTAACTCTTCTGTAAATCTCCAGTTATGTACTTCCTCAGAATTATCTTACTATATACTCAGAACTGATACTCAGTATCAGATACTCAGTCCAGTTTATTGTTTTCTTTTAGCGAGACAACATTTATTTAAAAGCCAGGGAAGTCATTCTGAAGACCTTTATTGGCCTGTAAACCTCTTTCTTGAGTAGATCTTTAGGTCCAGAAGTAAGAATGGATTGAGATTCCACGATTTGAGTTAGTGTCTCTCTCCTTAGCATTCCTTAGTTCGTTAATTAAATTTATATTCAGCACAATTCTTTGTTTTTAGGGTTTCATAAGTCGAAGACCGTCTGCAAAACCCTAATAACGAGTATCCGCTACACACCCGCATTCTGTTGGGAACCAGATGCTCACCTTTATGTTAAGCTATCAAAATCCTAAAATGAACCCAAAAATCTTCAAATTGACATTTTGCCTTTAGTGAAATATGAAAGTCGTTGGTTTTATGATCACCGATAAGTCTCTTTTGAAAGCATGTAATGGGTATTTCACAAAATGGCGGAAGGGGGAGAGGGGTGGGGGTAGATGAATTTTGGTAAGAGTGAGTTGAAGCAGGAGAAGGTCGGTTATCTTGAGACGACACCTAATCAGTCTTGTTTAATTAGAAGAGACACATTAGACTGGGTATAATTAATATTTGTAATTACCTCCAGTGACGTCGTTGGCGGCGTCTTGGCTCCCCCTCTTTATTGATTATGGCAATCCTTAACTCCTTCGGAGAGTCTGCTAGCTGTCATCTTAATTGGAACTGACTTTGTGGCTCTGGCCAAGTCCATCCAAAAAGGGGAAGGGAGCTAGAAAAAAAAAAAAAAACCAATAAAACGAAACTTGAGGAAGACAATTTTCTTGTTGCCATGGCAATGATATCAATGAAATCAAGAAACCATGTATTCATGTTAGGATATTGTCTGAAAATGTCACAATAAGAATCCTGTGGAATTTTGAGAAAATACATTATTTTATGTAAATAATTACCTACCCCCTTTGTGCTGGATCAAATAAACTAATCAGACATATTTATAATTATTTTATTTATATAAAATTATTGAATGAATAAAGTATAATGAATCCCTTGTAAATATTCGATGGCTGATGTCGAAGAAGTGACTATTTCACTCACAGGTTGTAATACAAAAACTGAACCCAGAAAGTATACCTTCGCACCTGAAGAAGGGGCGGCAGATTGAGCGACAATATCGTCGAAAGAAAGTGGATATCTGAGGAAGATTCCATTTCATACTTGTTTAATAAACACAGCCAAATCGAAAAAAAAGGGATTAAGGAGACGCTTAACATAAAAACTCTAATAATTGCCGATAGAATGAATGTATCGACACAAAATTTCATATATGGATTCAAAACATCTTAAGAAATACACCTATTAATTTTCAGCAGAATTGACAGAAGGGAAGGGGGATTAGAGGGGGCTTAAAACAAACACCCTAATAACTGCCGATGAAAAAAATGTATCGAGATGTCATTTTATATTTAAAGTCAAAACCTAATGAGGACATAACCTGTCAAATTTCAGCGATATCGACTGAAGGGAATTTCAGGGGATGGGCTCAACTCAAAAACCCTAATATCTGTTAATGTAATGAATTTATGAATACAAAATTTAGTATGAGGATTAAGGAGCCGACGACTTTTTTATTTTTCTCAGGTTTCGACCAAAATCTAATCAGATACCACCGAGAAAATGGTCAAATCGTTTTCTGGAGACGGCAAAAAGTTTTCAATATTTCCTTTATACTACGATATAAGATAATAATTGTCTTTAATCAGAGTTATTTCAACTTTTGTCAATAGAGCGCTTTGAAGAAAAGTTTGCTGAACAGTTTCATGAAGAATTTCTTAGCTTCACTTTAGGAAGATTTCTGAAAAGTTTTTTTTTTTTTTTCTTACAATTTGGTAAGGAACATTGGCTTGGTGGTATATATCTTGAGAAGACATCTAATCATTCTTTTTTAATTAGTAGAGACACATCAGACTGGCTCTAACTAATATTTGTAATTACTCGGCAGTCTCTCGGTGCCTTTTATTGATTAGGGCAATCTTTAACTTTCCCGAAACTCTCTTAGCTTTCCCATTAATTGGCGAAGGCATGAATTATGTTTCGTAAGCCCCGCGAAGAGGAAGAAGCATTGACGTGAAACCTAAGAAACATAATTATAATTTGAGATGAAAAAGAAAAAAACAGAAGAAAACTGATGTAACCAAAACTCCCCCCTCCTCCCCCCCCCCCCCCAAATTAATTTCAAACTGGCGTTACAAAGTATTTCATGTTATGGTCATATCAGATATGAAAGAAATGTGTTAGCATCAGCTGTTCCCTTTGTTTAATTGTACAGCGTGATTTTGAGAGTGACTTTCTTATACACAGCATTGTCAGGACTAAATTGATTTGAGAGGAGGACGGAGGGAGTGAGGAAGAGTGATCCGTAAAAAAAAGTCCTGTTTTGGCCAAATTAAATACCATTTTTTTTCTTCTTTATTTTTAATTCATTTATTTAAAAAACGGCCTTTAGGTTTTTTATCTGGGAGGTGAAAAAACCTTGAGCTCGCCGACCCACGGATGGGACGTTAAGTGAAGGTTCCGAGTTAAAGCCCAACTTTTGGAGAAAACCAATTTCTAGATTGGATCAATTTTTCCCTTAAATTAAGCAAACATCTAAAAAAATGGATTTCGACACGTCATTCCAAGTTGGTTTTCGGTATGTATCTGACAAATTTCGGATTTGAAAAATCTTATTTTATATAAAATGTGCCTTTTAGTTTTCTCTACAAATTTTATTGGAACATATTTTCAATTAAGTCACAAATATAAGCGGTAGATTAGAGGTGTACACAGTTAAAACCCAAAGTCAAGTGGTCTTAATTTTTGTCTGATTTCAATCAAAATCTAATCAGATAATTTCATTCAATTCACTTTCAGTGCTACACTCTTTTTTGAGTTAGAGCGCTCTCAAAGTTTCAATCACATAGATAGAGAATAAAATGTTAAGGGGACCTTAAAACGTGAAATTTCATTAAAATCTCGATCTCGCATTCTCGTACAGATCCCTTATACTAAAATATAAAATAATACAATTTTTTTTTGTTAAATAAGACAATTTTTCTTTCAGATAATTGAGCCTTTAAAGCTTTAGACTTCGTTTCAGTGATCACAACTCTTAGAGGTTCATATAATTGAAAGTGAAGCTTGGGGCCCTCCTAAGTGTAGCTTTTACTCTTCTGTGATTTACCGTAAGAACAGAAAAATGCAGTTTTCCATTGCATTTTGGACAACCGAGAGATTGCTTATGGAAAACCAATACTTAGGTGTAGTGTTGTGTAGATACGATGTTATACTTTTGTAATTCTATTGAAAGCTTATGAAAGTGAATATATATTTCATTGAAAATTTTCTCTCTTCTTTATCCATTTCCCAGATATTTATGTGTCTGCTCTACTTTCCTTCTGATAAAAAAAGATATATATTTTTTTTCGTGTGTCTATTGCCGAAAAATTTATTAGCAATTGATCTATCTACAAGAAATTTATACATAAACTACCGACTTCAGCATAACATTATAGTTAGGTTTAGTTATAAGCTAAGGAAATTTTGGACTTTCAACTGGAAAATCCCCATGTCATTAATGTTTTCCGACTCTCTGATTCCTAAAATAAAAATTCATTTCAATCGATTGCGCGGAAAATTAATAGTTGACATAGGTTTTGAATTTAACTGAAATGTTTCATGTCGATACATTCATTACATCGGCAGTTATTGTGACTTTTGATCCCCCTTTTCTTCTGCTGTTTTCGCTGAAAATTAATAGGTGTCATCCTTATAGGGCTTTAAATTTACGTATGAAATTTCGTGTCAGTACATTCATTATAATGTCAGTTATTAGAATTTTCGTGTTAAGCCTCCCCCTAATCCCTCTCTTCCCTTTAGTCGACTTGACTGAAAATCAATAGGTTTCGTCCTTAGAAGGCTTCAAAGTTATGTATGAAATTTCTTGTCAATAAATTCATTACAACGGTAGTTTTTAGAGTTTTTAATAACATGATACAATATATAGTATGATAATTCAGAAGCCCCTATTGATAATTATCCCAGACGGCCAATTCGTCGGAAAACTGGTAATTCATCCTGACTACTTCATCTTTATTTGTGTAGATCTTGCAGAGAGCTGGCAACTGGATGGTCAAACGAACGCCAGCTGAGGAGTTCTGGACCTCAAAGGACTGAGCCAGGTTTGATGGTGGCACTGAACAAACCCCGCCTGGCTCAGAGACATTGATCCAATTTGGTGTGGGGGCCGGACACAAAGCCGGCGGCCAGCTGTTGGAGATAATTAGTTCTGTAGACTGCTGATCCCAGATAAAGCACCAACACGGCCAGTTTCAACTTCAAAAGCTTACAGCGGACATCATCTGCAAACATGTCTGTTGGCAACTGAAAGTAGTTGACATCCAAATACTAATATTATTAAATCACTCTGTGGAGCTCTACAAATAATGAACAGGTATAATTAATAAATAATTAGTTTAATTTGCTAACAGAGACATTGTTTGGCAACAAAATATTTGAAAATAATAATGCTGTGAGAAGGAGGACATATGCCGTCCGCTAAACTCCAACATAAACCCAAGTTAGTACTAAGTTCGTACATTAAGCTATATCCAGGTTCCAGAGTCAAACAAAATTATAATTGTTTATCAGTGCAACATAAAGAACTATAGTTCTTGGTAATGAATCAACAAGCAATAACTTCTTATTAAAGCCAAAATGCCATGATTTTCCCTGATTTTCCTCACACTGTTCATCCTGAGCTGATTGTTATTTTTTACTTCCACAGCTTTACGATGTTATGCAATCTGTCAGAAATTCAGTGTTGAGTTTTCACCCGAATTTCATACTCTTCGACCTCACTATTCTAAAAACGAAAAAAAAAAAAAAAAATTGTGAACAAGATAACTCTTGTTAGAATGAATATATCGGCACGAAATTTTATTGTATGTGTCTCCAGGACCCAATAAAAACGGCACATGTCGATTTTCAGGAAAATCGGCGGAAAGGAGGATCAAAGGAAAGGCTCAACTCAAAAACTGTCAAATTACTGAGTGTATCGACACGGAGTTTGTTATGAGGATTCAGAAGGTCTAGTATAGTAATCTATAGATCAGGTTTTATGACTCGCCCGGGCCCTAACTACGAGGTCATATCGCCTACTACCAGATCGCTCTTTCTTCACTCTGGTGGACATGAGCCCGACTCTAATGTGGGGGAGTCCTAACTTTTGCTTACCCTAAATTTTTATTCACCTAGGGTAGAGGGGTCTTTAACGAGTACCTAACATCGTACAGGCTCGGGACCATCTCTTAAAATCCCATCCGAAGGACGGCGTGCCTAAGTTTATTTTACCTACCTCCCAGATAAAATAAACTAAGGGCCTCGGTCGGGTTACGAAGCCACCCACGGCAGCTCAGTGGTATGCGTGTTTGACTTCTGAGCTCAAGAACGTAGTAATCTATATATTTTCAAACTTACTGGTTACAGAGGTAGAGCGATATTTGCTTATTGATTCGCTTTGGGGAAGTACATTGTCCGTTATTCACTAGAAGTGAGTTTCTTCGTTGCCAAAAAATAAAGTCGCAATTACATTTAAATGTTCTCAAAAATACATCTAAAGATGATCTTTACTGAATAAGAAAAAGGGACGGAGTAGTTAGTTAACGCTAGACTGCTTGCAAGCCCCTCGTCTTCTCTGAAATGTATCTTCTCTTCTCTCCGCGTTTCGTAGGAAGTCCAAGAAAGGCTATTGTTTTCCTTCGACTGTCTGTCTGTCCGTTTAGTTCACTCTCACAGGCTACACCAACCAACGTAGAGCCTTAAACTTGGTAGTGTGGCTGGTAGTCCAACCGTGAAGGGAAACGTTCGACAGTCTTCTGAGAATAATATAAAATATCTTCAATCTTTTCTCTCCCCTGATGTCATTAGTTTGAGAAGGGAGGGGGGAGGAAAATGGGGCAGGTTTACAATTGATTAATGTTAAAATATGAATCCAGAATGCAGTACTAATGCAGGACCCGGATGAATCACTAACCGACTGGGCATTTCGTGCCTTTGTCCTGAGGTTAGGGTGTGAGGACTATTATATTCTTGTTTATGCTCCTGCTAACTAAAACAGGACTATGGAGTAAACCTTCAAATATGCACTAAAGCATAAGACGCCCAATGTTGAGCATTTTCCGCCTTTTTTTTTTTTTTAAAGACTCCTTTGTCTAAATCAAATTCTCAAAATTTTTTGTATTTTCAATTTTTCCACAAAAGATTATTAAAGTCCTAGTGGTCAAAGATCGGAAATTCATTACATGGTAAATGAAGAGAGCAATTTTAATACAGTTTTTATCTAGTTTTCAATAAATATCAAAAATATATTGGAGGGCATTGTTAAGAGGTGATTTTGGGGTAGGAGCTGTATCCATTTATCAAAGTGATATTCTATTAGTAGGGGGGGGGGTGTTGAGAAGAGGAAGAACGCTTAGCCGCTCGCCTTGTTTCCCCACTAGTCCATAAATCAGACCCCCTTTTGATAGACCCCCCAGTCTCATGTTTTACATTTGAACACCCCCCTCACAAACATACCTCTATAAAAAAACGTTTCATGTAAGGCGTGGTCATACCACCCCTTCAGGAAATATCTTCTTCCCTTCCCAATCCTTCATGCATGTTGTTTGTTGTTTTGTTTGTTTGTGTAGCCCGGCCTGTCAGGTCATATCGACTACTACCAGAGAACCTTTCATCACTCTAGTGGACATGAGCCCGACTCTACTGTACAAATCCTAAACTTTCCTTCTCTGGTGTCCTTAAGGGAGCATCTGACATCTCACGGGGGGTGGAACCATCACTTTACAACCCCTTCAAAGAATGGACATACTCAACTATTTTTTATTTCATCATGTGATCTGACCACACACTTTTCAGTGATATTTACAATTAAAGAATAATTTTTACCAAAATATCATCTTTTAAAATCGTTACATACTGAATGTAACAAACTTTGTCGTAATAGTCTGGATGAACAATTTTGGATACTTTGAAGAACTTGTCTATTGCAAATCCCTGAAAATTTTGACAAGTAAAAGATCTGTAGTATACATTTTTTACAAAGAGCGCCTACTCTCTCAATTTACTCCCCTAAGTATAGGAGAAGTTAGGTAATCAGTCAGAATTTCACCGGAGTTTTTTTTTCGAATCACGGATTCCAAAAATGAAAAAAATAAACTTGTCTGCATTTGATAACTCCTCAATCTACCAAAACGTAGAGGGTTATCCAATAAGAGAGAAGATTCAACTCAAAAAGTCAAATAACTGCCGATAAGTATGTAAACATTGTCAAGTGTTAGAGTATAAAATGATATTGATTGAGAAGTGCCGGAGTGAGACAATTATATATTTTTAGCCAAATGAGGCGGAGAGAGAGAGAGAGAAAGTAAAAATGTAGTTCATCACAAATAATTCGAGCTGAGGATGTGCATTATCCGTGATTCATCAACTTTTTTTATTTTTTAAAGGCTACAGAACGCATTTTTTGCATAGAAACACGAAATTCGGCAAGGGAATATTATTGCCCAACGACTAACTAATACATGGTCATGAAAAATACGCGCAAAAAAACTATTCAAACATAATATTTTCCAAAAAATACAAGTGTGATAACAAATTGATGGTATCGTAGCACTCAACATGAATGTAGGTTCAGTTTTTAAAAAAATTCTACCTAGGATATAATGTAGATGTTTGCTAGCGACTGTAGAATTCAAAATTCTGGGGGTATTGAGGGTCAGTCAATGAAGAAAATACTATTCAAATGCCAACGTTTCGATATATTTCATATCATCATCAGGGCCTAACAAACATGGGGGTATCAAGATTAGAAAAATATAATGGGTGATCGATTAAAATTATATATAGGTACATAAATATACATTCACTCATACAACTCCACATAAATACATATATACATCCTAATACATTCACATACATATACACATTGATGAACAACAAGGAAACTTACTATGAATATAGATGGTTGAGGAGAAGGTTCCTTAGTTGAACGTAAGACCTCACAGTCTTCATGCCTTCTCCTCAACCATCTATATTCATAGTAAGTTTCCTTGTTGTTCATCAATGTGTATATGTATGTGAATGTATTAGGATGTATATATGTATTTATGTGGAGTTGTATGAGTGAATGTATATTTATGTACCTATATATAATTTTAATCGATCACCCATTATATTTTTCTAATCTTGATACCCCCATGTTTGTTAGGCCCTGATGATGATATGAAATATATCGAAACGTTGGCATTTGAATAGTATTTTCTTCATTGACTGACCCTCAATACCCCCAGAATTTTAAATCTAGGATATAATATACGGATGAATTCTAATTTCGTTCATTGCATTCTTTAATTGTGCATGATTCATCTTCAAAAGACGTGTTCTATGCATATCGTTTTCATCATTCAGAAGTTCGAAAACATTTCGATAGAGAGCAGGTAGTTCGTGTCTTAGGTAGTTGGTGTTCCTCCCTATACCTTGTTTTAAACAGCTCCCCTTAGGATATTTTTCAAGAGGCCTTCCTGTGTTTGTCCTACAAAACGCTTGCTCCGCTAAACATTGCCTCGGCTCCTCTGTTTGCAATGTAAATTACTGTGCTCTGTTGACATGGCTTGGCTTGGCTCTGCCTGGATGTAGGTGAAGGAATCCTGATGAGCTAGGCCCTCTCCGACCTAACCACATTAACCAACCCCAGACCCTCGTCCCTCTTACCTTAAACCAATTTCCATGTGTAGATCCTTTATCAACCCATTTATAATTTTTATTTTAGAATTGTTTACACTTTTTCTCTTCCCCTTAAAAATAATTATTTTTTTCACCTTTACTACATTCAAGTTAACTAGGTCAAATATGGAACAAAGTTATAGCAACACAAATAATGTACAACAAGTTGAAGTGAGAGCGCTGGTAGCTCAGAAGTAGCGTGGTGGCCTACTGAGCTCAAGATCGGGGGTTCGAGACCGAGACCCTTAAGTTTATTTATCAGGATTAGATGTTAAGTGATGGTATCGAGCCAACAATGTCTTGTTAAAGAACCCTACCCTAGTTGAACAAACTTAAAATACCAAAAACTTAAAGCCAGGGCATGCACCACAATAACTAACTAACAAGGTGATCTAAGAAATAGTTAAAGGAACGTCGCCTAGCATACACTAGCAGAGGTGACCACCGGTGCTCGACATATAATATAGCTTGGTAGTGCAGGTGATGTGGCGCAAGTGCGCAACTCTCCTCTAGCATCTTCCACCTCCATCTATCCTCCAGTTATGGAGAGAGTAAAGGTGTCCCCTTCAGTCACACTTCTCTCCGGTCGAGAGCCTTATTATCTAAGCTACAGCTGGGGAGCCGTCCGTTGCTCAGCACTACTAGCTGGGGAGCCAGCTGTTGATCAGCACATTCCAGCTGGGTTGTCGTCCGTTGCCTAACTTATATAAGCACAAGCAATCATGTGCTGAACTATCTTAGCTGAATAATTGTTCCTTACAATAATGTTCCTTATGAAATTTCCAATCGAATATACGAGTACTTGTATGTCCTCAGGATCGAGATAGAACCAATACTGATTAAAATCGGTTCAGTGGGGACCAGCAATATTCTCTTCACAAGGAACAATTACAAAAAAGAAATTGACTCCTGTTGTTTGCCACAACCAAAGCTTTTGAAAAACAAAATTTGTATACTTACCCTATTTATAAAAAATTTTTCAAACTTTAATAATCTTGTCTGAATTACCATACCTTAAATTATTTGTTGAAAAATAATTTTATAAATATAAAAGTTTATTACTCACTATTGGAATATTGTCGAACTTTCAAAACTAATAATAATATTAAATAATTAGGTAACAACAGAGAAATCAGGTATCACCAATAAAACATAAATATTTTTTATGCAAGGAATTTAAGCACAATAATAATTTATTATTTAAGGCAAAAACACGAGCACAAACGCCACAAAACCAAAAATGGCTCCTGTGGAAAGTTGCCAACTTCGACTTCTCTACTTATTCCCAGTGACCACAGACATATACTTAAGATAACCAACTTAAATATATTCACGACATTTATAACATATAACCTTCGGATTTAAATCAGATTTCTATCCACCTTAATCATCGATTAATGGGTGGGTCTTCATATCCACCCTTGTACTTTGTACAAGGTTTCAGTAATATAACTTTAATAGTTTCCAAGATATGATGGGGGAGGGGGACAGACAGACAGGTGTCAGAGGGTTTCGTACACCGTCTTCGGTCTGAGCAACCCTGAAAATGATTACCCAATCCTATTTATCATGTATATTTCCGTATAGTTACAATTTTCTCGGCCAGATAAGAATTTCAATTGTTTCCATTAGCAGTTACAAATTAGCAGTGTGTTCAATTGAGGGGCCCGTGCGGACATTGTCTCTGGTCCCCGGACACAGGTCCTACATGGGAGCTGCGGGGCTACATGGAGGGGGGCTCGCCATGTATTATTCATGGTAGTGACCCCCCTATTAAGCCCTGTCTCTCTCCGATATTTATTTCACGGTTTAATGCTATTTTTCCCGGTAGTCTCATCAGGATTCCGACGGCCTCGTGGCCCGGCCGTTGGCTACATTTGCATCCTAGACTCCCACTCCCGCTACCTGAATCCCAAGCAGACACTATGGCACCACAACCTCTCAATATCCCAACCTACTTAAACTAAACTTTCTCTTTCCTTTTGTTTCGCTTCTTTACAATTTATTTCTCTATCCCCAATAAAATCCACTTAAAGAAAATTCAATACATATTTTTTCAGTTCCTCTTCAAACGTTTCAATAGCTTCTTAGTTTTCCAAGAGTATTCTCTTCTGTTCCGTATAAATTTTCCAATCGCTAATATGTCCTTAGATTTGCGATAGGACCAATACGACGAAAGCTATGGCTCCTCGAAAAATATAAAATAAAATAAATTGGTGCAAAAAATATTTTGAAATTCATGTTGTATCACGTAGCAACGAATTATACAATATTTTTTAATGGGGGCCATGGTGGCCGTGCGGGCTAGAGCGTAGGGCTTTGGTCGCATGGTTTCACCATGGTTTGCGGGTTCGAATCCCGTCCGGGAGTGAGTTTTATTTCGTAGATATTTCCCGGGTCCATGGATGTCTTAAATAATTAATTATATACAACACATTGACATGGCTAATATGCACCGTACATAAAGCCAAAAGAAAAAAAAAAAAAAAAAAAAATATTTTTTAATAATATATATAGGTTAGGTTTTAGGTTTTGTTCGTAACCCGACCGAGGCCCTTAGTTTATTTTATCTGGGAGGTAAAATAAACTTAAGCACGCCGTCCTTCGGATGGGACGTTAAGCGATGGTCCCGAGCCTGTACGATGTCTGGTACTCGTTAAAGACCCCTACCCTAGATGAATAAAAATTTAGGGTAGGCAAAATTTAGGACTCCCACAGTAGAGTCGGGCTCATGTCCACCAGAGTGAAGAAAGAGCGCTCTGGTAGTAGGCGATATGACCTCGTAGTTAAAGCCCGGGCATGAGTCATAAAACCTAACCTAACCTAATATATACAATACAATATTTTTTATAAAAAAAAAGAAAAGAAGAAAATCAGCTACTACCAGAGCGCTCTTTCATCACTCTGTTGGAAATGAGCCCGACTCTACTTTGAGTCCTAAATTTTGACTACCCTAAATTTTTATTCACATAGAGGACTTTAATGAGTACCTGACATCGTACAAGTTCGGGACCATCGCTGAACGTCCCATCCGAAAGACTACTTGCTTAACTTTTTTTTGGGGGGGGGGGGGGGGGGGGGGGGGGGGGGGGGGCTTTATGCACGATGCATATTAGCCAAACCCGCAAACCATGGAGAGACCATCCAGATAAAATAAACTATGGGCCTAGGCCAGATTTCGTACCCGGAGAAAAAAATATATGTGATGCGACAATTACATGACTTCCTTATACAAAGAAAATCAAATAAGTTAAGTCGAAGAAAATTGTATGTTAGTTGTTATTGTTAAAATTTGTTGTTTGTGGCAATCCGCAACTAGAATTAAGCAAAGCCACCTTATAGTCATTTATTTGGGAAGTTGGCCCATAACAGCAAAACTTTGAAAATTATAAATTACTGCTTGTATTTTAACGGTTGAACGTATATTTACGAAACTTCACGGTATTTCATGAATGGCTCATTTTAAGCAGGCCTAATTATCATATTGGGCATTCCAGAACATAAAATGTGTAATAGATTTATAACGGTTAATAGGATTTTCACAAAAGTTCACAAGTAGCATCCTTATTCACAAATAAGCCCCAGTCAAGAATAGGTAGATATTGAAATGGACTATTTTGTTCAATTTCTATGAAAAAAAAAATCTTTCTTGTGAAAAGGGAGTTCACATTTTTTGAATAATTCGTACTTTTGTGCTATACGCTCGAATTTGTTACTTGCGATCAAGTAACTACAGCGAGACTAGAAACAGAGTTTAACCTGAGCCATAAATCCTTCATCTGTTAGTTCGTCTATTAAAAGTTGAGATATGCCTTTGAGAATAGTAGCGGCTTATCTTTAAATGAACAGCCTGCGTCAGTTAGGACATTATGAGTTTTGCATTTCTTTAATTTATGACTCGTCATGAGGGACAAAGGTTGTAAATAGGAGTACTTCCATGAACATCCGCTAACGTTTCGCAACTTTTGGTTCTTTATTAGTTTGGAAATCTTGAGGTGTGTTCTTTCACGACGATATTCTGGTGCCGTTACACATCCTTTCTCTTCATCAATTATTTTTACATGCACCACTAAATTATTTGTGAGAGTGACAGGAATGACTGACTTTTCTACATTATGTTGATGTTGCCGTGATAGATGTTGTCTATCGAATAATGTGTCACTCGTTGCTGCCTGTCGTCTGATGTCATCCTGTGACATATATTTCCCACCGATGCTCTGTTTGACATTGAAGAGGAACATGAGGTTGTGTGAGATGACTGGGTCCAAATAGCAGAAATTCTATGAATGATGTCATAGGTGGTAAAATGACCTTTGATCACGATAGCTTATCATGTGTACTAGTGTTAGCAGAGTATGATCGCCTCACGTTTTCCTGATTTCTGCAAGAAATAATAGGACAATGAAGCCAAATTAGAATCCTGATCGAATATCAGTAAAGTATGTTTTTTTGGTTTAGGAACAGAATCAAGCATTTATGGAAACAAATTGCCTCCGAACTGCGATTCAGGAACATTGCAAAACGTCAGCGCAATTGAGAATCAAGCATGCATGGATTCATTCATCCACTCATCATTATAACTCGTTGAGCCACATAAAGAGAACTTCTCTCTGAATGCAATTAATAGCATCGAATTTCGGCAGAAATTCCATTCTTTTTTCTCTTTTCAAGTAATAAACCTTACGAATTATATCAAAAATTAGACATTTAAAAATAATGTGGGAAAATCATTATATTTAAATGAAATTTCAGAAGTAACAGAAATCTGAGGAAATATCTAATTTAATAATTAAATAACATTAACAGAATATTTAACCAGTAAATAATGCATCAGTCATTTCTCGAGAAGTAAACTGAACAAACACCCTCACTTTAGAAGGTCAATTTGATTTTAATACAACTTAAACTATATCTACTTTAATTATTAATATTGTGCTGATATTTCCAAATACTTATTCATTTCATTTTAATAGTATTGTTATTACTGATCACATAATATACAATTTTTTCTTATATTCGCGAAAAAAAATGTATGTAACTTTACAACTCAAAAGTATCTATATTGTTGAAACATTCTTTCCAACGGCCATACCACGTTGAACACACCGGTTCTCGTCGAAGTTAAACAACAACGAGCGTGGTTAGTACTTGGATGGGTGACCGCCTGGGAAAACCGCGTGCTGTTGGCATTTTTTTTTTTTTTTACTTTCCGGGCTATACTTTGTTATATCAAAAAAACCGTCAGAATAGTTATTTCCTTAAAATTATGAGTTCGACGAATATCGGTTTATATATCTAATTTATAAGCTATCTTAATGAATACATTCTTATGACGTATCTTTTTACCATGTTATGGGCCTAACGGAAATAAATTAAAATAAAATAAATATTATTATACAGAAAAAGAGTGGTAACAATGGTCGGTCTAATCCATCACTCTTCATATTGACTGTTGATGAGTGGATTGAAAACGGATGAGATAGATTAATTCAAAGTAAGAACTCCACATTTAATAAATATATTGCTTTAAAATATATTTCCTGGCTATCCTGTATCGACGATAGTCCCTAACGTTGCCACTAGAGTACTACACAGATACTGTTAATTAAATTTAAATAACTTTCTTTTTTAATATTGTCTATTTCACAAAAAATATACTCATAAACTACTGGTTTTCGGCATTTCATAATTGTCAGGTTTAGTTATAAACTACATGTCGATCGTTTATCTGTACATTTTTTGTGGAATAGACAATATCTCAAAAAAATAAGTTTGTTTTATTAATTTATTACAACGTTCTATAATATGTCCACGCTTCTCTACTTAGAAGTTACAAGTACTGTTGCTATGAGGTCATAACAAAAATGATTTTCAGCCAAATAGGTCAAAGGGAGGCTTAACATAAAAACTGTAATGACTATTTCATATGTAAATTCTATATTTAATTAATAATTAAATTAATTATTAAATTAATAATTGAATTAAATTAATAATTGAATTAAATTAATAATTGAATTAAATTAATAATTAATAATTAAATTAATAATTAATAATTATATTAATTCTATACGACACATAAGTTTTGAGCGGAATCGGCCGAATCAGAGGAAGGGCTCAACTCAACTACCCCAATGACTGCGGTTGTAATGATTGAAATTTCACATTTAAACTCAAAACCCCAAGAAGACAATACCTGTAAATTTTCAGCGAAATCCGCCGTGGAAGGGAATTTCAGGGGAGGGGATCAACTCAAAAACTCTAATAATTGTCAATGAAATAAATTTATCGACACAAAATTTAGTTTGAGGATTTAGAAGTCCCTATATGAGTAAACTATTGAATATTAGAACACAGGGTCGACTGATTTTAGAGGGGGAACGAAAAATTAATTGATTAATTAGTTCTGGGGATGTGCAAGTATAATAATATTTAATATAAATTATATATAAATGTACATTTTAAGAGGAAACTGCCTTTTGAAGTAGGTTGCCTAAGAGGAGCTCCGTAGCCCCAGCTGCCTTACCTTGCATTAGAGGACAGGGAAGGGCCTTTTTGTAATATTGAGCAGGTAATAAAGACTTTTTCCTCTGTGAAAGATGATGGCCTCGGGGCTCCCACTGTGAGACAGAGGGAGGGTTGGCCTGCTTTGAACTGTAGAGGCAACTATATGAGAAGGCTATTAAAGACGAGCCGGCCCGGCAGAAGGCTTTAACTCGGTTCTATTATACCCAAGAACCGCCTCATGCATATTTAATAGAACCATTTCACACTTTGTCACTCACTCCGCTCCTACAGAAAAGTTTCCCTTTCTAAATTATCTATAAGCTGTCTTTGTTATATTTTTTTAATTCTCCGGCAGGCGCACAGAGTGCAACATTTCTCGTGGAAAAATATAATGGAATGTTGGTCGAGACCTGAGGCTTCATTCCTTAGATACAACATTCGTTTTAAATAATTACATTGTATAATATAAAGATTGGTAGGTGTAAGGGCGACCTTCGTCTTCAATTTACAAAAAGTTATATAGAAAAAAAAGGTTGCTTAATCACCGACAGCGTATTTACCAAGCACGAATTAATCAACGAAATTTTTCCTCTCCTTCAAAACTAATCGACAGTTTCTGGACAAAAAAAAATTATTGACTTATATAGGAACTTTAGAATCCTCATAAAATCTTATTTCGATAAATTCATTTCATCGGCGATTATTATTAGGATTTTTGGGGTTTAGAATTTAAATATAAAATTTTATGTCGATACATTCATTATTTCGGGAACTATCGGGGTTTTTGTATTAAGACTCCCCCCTCACCTTAATTCCTCTTTTTTTCAATCAATATGTATCGTCCTTCTGATTTTCTGGATACACATATGTGTCAATACATTCATTATATCGGGAGTTATTGTGTCCATAGACAAACACAGATTGACACACAAACAGGAAATTTTGTGAATGGGGTTTTAAGGTGAAGGTCATAGGGGCGGCGGGTAGAGGGGGAAGATAGGCGAGGGGATTATGGGAGTGGTAACGGGTTAATGATAATTAAAATATAACTAATAAAATACAAACAATCATTAGTTGAAAAGGGCACACAGGGAGGCAGAAGACAGAGAAGCAGCCCCTTGATGACGTACCAGGCGTTCCTGGTGGAGTTGGTCGAACTAGGGGAAAGACAGATGAGGATAGTGGCTCCACCGATAATTTTGGATAGAGGGAGCTACTCCATGCACTAGGAGTTAGTTGTGACTCATGTTCATGCCCGGGCTATAACTCCTTCGTCGCTCTGGTAGACATGAGTTCGACTCTACAGTGAGAGTCCTAAATTTTTCCCATCCAGGTTTAGTTTCCAAGGGTAGAGGTATTTAACGTTTTCCTGACCATTTCTTAACGTCCCTTACGAAGGACGGCGTGCTCAAGGTTTAGTAGACTAGCACACTATCTCTGAGCTACCGTCGCCAGTTAGTGAAAGAAGAAGTAGGAAGTAGGGAGGTATATTTGGTGGTGTGAGGGCATCAATTGGGGAGGCATATATGACCTCTAATGGGGTGTATTTGTAGAGGAACGTGACCTCGAAGAGACCTAAATAAAATCTACCCGCCTTCAGCCAACCTCCTACACTTTCACCTCCATGTCTCCTTTCCGCCTCATCTTCAAGTATTCATCATTTTTATATTCTCCACGCTTCACTCCCTAATCTTATTTCATTCCCTCCTAAAATCTCTTCTTCACTTTTCACTTTGTGAAAAAAAATATATATAAATAAAAAATAAAATCAGATTTTTACCTTTTTCGCCCCTATATATGTACTAGCAGATTTTAAAAAATTTCCCCTCTTATAAAACATAGTAGATTGTAAATGCATTATTTTACAGAAGGCGGAGGAGCTAAACTCAAAGACTCCAATAACTGCCGTTGTAATGAATGTATCGACACAAAACATTATGAGAATACAGAAGCCCCGCCCCTATGTAAGTCAACCATAGATTGATTGAGGGGGGAGGCCTGAGAGAGGCAAACAGCCAGTGGTGCACTCTCATGGCGTTGTAAGTCAACAAAGCATCTCAGTTTCAAACTCTATCATTTAGTAAATAATAATTATTCTGTGTAATTTCCATGCGGCTATACTTTCAATTAGATGGAACCCGTCTGTACAAATGTGAGGATTCCTATTTAAATTTTTGAACTACTGGACTTATGAAGAAGGTGAGAAAACACTGGATCTTTATGAGGAGATGCCCATCATAAAAATGAGCTTTGGAGTGTACATACATTGAAAACTTAATTGGGTGTCTGTCGGCAAAAGACATGAGAATGTCATTGGCGTTGACTTTTTGACTCTCCAAAATTCTTCATTGCTTTCTTTCTTATCACTTTCTTTTTTCTGGGTTCCAATTCAAGTATCTACTTACTTTTGTCAAGGCCTTTAGTTATTTTTTTCAATTATTATTACTAAGATACAGAGGGGAGTGAGTCAGTGTGTGATTATATATTATATATATATATATATAAATATATATATATATATATATATATATATATATATATATATATATATATATATATATATATATAGACACATACATATACATGTTATATAGGTATAAGAAAATTATTGAAATATTCAGTATATCATTAAAGACATATAATTTAAAAGTATGTAGCATTAGATCGCATGCCAATTTTGAAGTTTCTGCGTTCGCTGGTTTAGGCTGTGACTGCCTTTCATAACAAAAAACGCGGGTTCAATGACGAGTTCATATATATATATATATATATATGACACAAAAATGTAACGAAAAAAAGTCACTAAAATTCTCACTCTACCAAACAGTATATTCCACGTCAAAACAAACGTGCAGAACGTCTGTTGGTTTGTAAATGAGACTGCGAAGAGATTCTGTTTTCAGTGATAACTATTGGTGTCATGGACTTCAAAAAAATAAAATAAAACTTGTTTATTTAAGATATTGTCTAATTTCACTAACTATATATACATGGGAGTACTTTCGGTATTTCTACAGTCTTATCTCTTATGCTTTTAGCTGAGGATGGTAGAAATACCGAAAGTACTCCCATGTATATATAGTTGATGAAATTAGACAATATCTTAAATAAACAAGTTTTATTTTATTTTTTCAAGTCCATTTGAATTATTTCACAATATCTCTGCAATAATGTCAGTTTTATTGGTGTCATCATCTTTATAATATTCTCTTATATTCCCAGTTGGACAATTCTAGGAACAACCTGCAAATGTCGTCAATACGTTCAGCCATTTATTTTCCCGTTTCTATGGTCTCGTAAGGCTTTTATATAACATGAAACGGATTACTGATCAAATGAATTGAACCATTCCGTCAATGTGCATACAAAACTCTAATTTTATATACATATATAGGTTATTGATATCAAACAGAAAATCATATATTTTTCAAAATGAGAAAAATTAGACTACTTGGCTTCCTAACGGTCCATATAACCTATCTTTCATGCACAGTCTGTATAAAAAGGCAGGGAAAAGAGATGTGGTATAATATAAATATAGAAATATATACAGTAAATTTCTTTTTAGTTGCTTATAAAAGAGGAAAAGTGAAGCGGCCCAGACTAGACGAGCTATTAAATTCAGAGTATATATTAAAGATAACCGAGAGGCACTCATTACGTTGTGCACTCGGGACAGGAGGAACCCGTTATGGCCCATAACTCCGGATATTACGTCTTAAAGACCCCCTCTGGTTTAGTGTTCTTTTACATTACTCTATGGGCTTAGCATCCTTCCACTCTTATCCCTCATCCTTCTCACAACCTTGAATGTAGGAGCCCAAGAAAGATATGGCAATTGTAAAATGTAACATTTTTTGTGGGCATACATTTTCTGTAGTCAGTCTACTTCGTATTCTTACCAGCGCTTGAGAGGGGCCCCAGAAGTAAAACATACGTATAGTGTTGCGAGGAGGAAGAAATAAATGAAGAGAACCGCATCAATCGAAAAACGTCTCTTACTTCCTGTAGGAGGCTGACTTGGAACCCACACACGAATAACACAAGACCAGCGACTTAATGAAATGAAATAAAAAAAAAAAATTTATTCTGGGACATACGTCCCCTAAGAATAACATCATCATCATCATCATCGGCTCAACAACTCATCTCTGAGTCAAGGCCTCCTGGATCAGCCTTCGCCAACGCAGTTTCGGCCTCCCAACACGTCTGGTCCCGTGGATTTCCTCCAGTAATGTCATCTTTGGCACATCATGTTCCCCCATTCTTGCCAAATGTCCTGCCCATCTTAGTCCGTGAAGTCTTACAAACCTTACTACGTCCGGTTCTTGCGACAAAGCGTAGTATAGCTTCTGGATTTGTTCTTCTCCTCCAGTCCTGTCCGTCGTAGACACCTCTATAGATGCAACGTATGACCTTCCTTTCGTGAATCAGGAGTGCTTGTTCGTCAGTCTTTGCTATTGTCCATGTTTCAGAACTGTAAGTTAACATTGGACGGATCAAGGTTTTGTAGAGTTCCAGCTTTGTTGCCCCAGAAAGCTAAGAATAACAACATAAGAAATAAACAAAAGAGATACAAGTTTCAACCAAGTTAAAATAAAATATAAAAAATAAGGGCCTCCCCAAATATTAAAGTAAATGAGGAACAAAGTTAAAATTATAAAGTAAAAAAATAATACCAAAAATAAATATATATGACAGGAAGGGTCACTGAGAGAGAGAGAGAGAGAGAGAGAGAGAGTGAGAAATTAATAAAATAAATAAATAATACATACTTAGAATTTATTTTGTATGGACGTTCTAAATTATCGGCTCGACAAAAACTAAATTATTACGCCTATCTTCTACGACCTCTCCGGATTTTTGACTTTCAAATATATGGTATAGCGAAGGCTTGTAATATCAGAATAATACAGACATTTCAAATGATCACACAATGCCCGCCATACGTTAGCAACAAGACTTCACACCGCGACTTGAACATCAGACCCATAGAAAAAACCATGAAAAATACTAACGTTTCTACACCAAAATGTATTTACACACTAATCTGTAAGTTATCAAAATTTTAAATCCAAACTAACTTACCCACAATCCCCAAAGAAGGTAAAGTGAGTTCTGTACAGAGATCTGTTATGAAGTGATGTCATGAGGACTCACTGCTGGCTTTCATGTGAGCTTGAGAAACTCCTAAACGTTTCCCACCTAGATTTATTCATCTAGAGTAGGGATCTTTAACGAGTACCTGACATCGCAAGGGGACCATCACTTAACATCCCATCCGAAGGACTACGTACTCAACTTTTTTACCTCTAAGATAAAAAAACGAAGTGCCTCCGCCGGGTTTTGAACCCGCGATCTTAAAAAAAAGTTTAAAAAAAATTCAATACTTGTATATTAAATAGTATGATAAATTAAAAAAGACGT
This sequence comes from Aradus depressus, assembly GCA_963662175.1. Lineage (NCBI taxonomy): Eukaryota > Metazoa > Arthropoda > Insecta > Hemiptera > Aradidae > Aradus > Aradus depressus. The sequence continues at coordinate 63,757,464 of OY759215.1, read as the reverse complement.
GGACTGCGATGTTTACTAAGTATTTTCATAATTCATTATTTGTTTGTCATTCTTTGTTAAACCACCTTCATCAAGATAATTCATTATGTTATATACTTACATACTAATCCATCTAGAGGGCCATACTTCAATGATCTGCCCCGGGCCCCCCAATGGACTACTAAGTTTCTGTTCAGTTAATAATTTCACGAAGGATTTAAGAAAGCACATTTTATTCTGTAGCAATTTATTCATATTGGAATATTTTTAGCGTAATTTCAGAAGGTTTGGGCATATAGTTTTGAAGCAATAACTAAATAGTACATGAAAACCTCTCTCCAGACCAAAATTTTTTCTATTTCAGAAATGCAGGAAGAATTTTTCAAATGAAAATTTGAAATACAGAACTGTTCTGAATTAAAAACAAAAAAGGAAGTATTACACACCAGCTGTGAGAATATTAAAGAGAAAATATACAGTTTTTTTCTTCTTACAGACAGTTGGGAGTTGGAAAAAAAGGAAGGGGTGGTCTATTTAGTGAAAAGGGGATAGTGTGAGCGGAATGGGAGAGGACTGGAGAGGTAAATATTACCCGGCTAAGATTTATTAATCCTCTGTGGGTGCTGCACTGCAGGCATTATACCTACAGACATGGAAAAAAACATTATTTACCCTTTCAATTTCCATACTAAATTGCTGCAACTTCTTGAAGAGCTCTTTCAAATATTTTTTTACAGGGAATAATTTAAATCATTACCTACAAATAAAACCTTGAAATAAAAAGGAAAATTTCGAGAAAAATTGTGATGTAAAAAAAAAATATTGGAAAAGCTCCTTCAAACCGTCCAAAAGGCAGGTCCTGCAATGCATACCATTATCTCTCCTTTAGGCGCATTCTGGTGAGTTTTGAATAAATTAAATATTACTTTTTTTTATTTTGACAATATTTATTTGAAAATTGACGTCAGCATTTTTGTTCAAATTGTTTATTTCAAGCCAAAACTATTTATTTTTTATTTTTTTGTCTTTTATTTATAAAGACGCAACTGTTGCTAGGGTGCAACAACTAGCATCTATGATGGTAGGTATTGATATGTTGGCGTGAATGGCATGTGAGAGGAAGGCCACCCAGTGGTAGGTCCTCGGGACGAAAATTTATCTTAATTATTAGGACAAAGAAAAAAATAAAATAAAATAAATAAGTAAAAATTTAAAAAATTAATAAATAAAAATGAATTGAAAGACAATTTTGATGGATGGGTAAGAGAGATGATAAAAGTAAAGGAAAATAATGTAAAAAAAATAAAAGAAAAAAATATTTAAAATATTATTTTTTATATATAAAGCCAAAACTATACACAAAATGCACAACCAGTGGCTGAAATATATGTACATAGAAAAAATACATGAGAAGAGAAACAGCCAGCGGTCCCTCATGGCTTCACTTCGGAACAGGAGATCTCTAAGCCAAGCTCTCTTTAACATTCTTGGGGCATTGTAAAATTTGTATTTAAAATCTTATACATATATAGCAATAAATGTTGGTGTAGAAACGTTGATATGGTTGTGTTTATAGGTGTGATGTTCAAGTCGCTGTATCTAGTGTTGTTGCTAACGTATGTCTTGCATTGTGTGATCAGCTGAAGAGTCTTGGATTGAAATATCTGTATTCATCTCATGTTCGACGCTTTGAAGTAACATAATCTGAGAAAGGTCGAAGAAGGTAGATGTAACATATTTTTAAATACATATATTTTGTCAAGATAAAATTTAAAAAAATGTTTAAAACAAATAAATAAAAACGCTTGGATAGGAATGTAATAGAGGGCCACAACCACTTTTGTTTGAATACTGACCTCAAATCAACTCTGTGTCTGTCAGAACGATTTCGCCTAACAAAGGTTTAATTAAGCAGACCCTGTAAGACATTACAAACTGCTTCAAGGCATCATCGGTAGGTTACTAGAGGGCATCAGAAATGTAGTCGGTCAAGTAACCAACTAGTAGCTGGTTACTGGAGATGAAATGGGCATCCAGGCCTTGTTAATGTGCCCTTCTCAGCCTGTCTGTCTGCATAATTGGTATCCTTTGAGGGCGGACCTTAACCAAGAGACCGTGCCAGTTGTTCCTCAGAAGGCTATGGCAGGTCAGGAGGTTAGAGTCTCATCAGGAATCTTGAATAGCGCAGGGTCCTTTCAAGGATTCATTTTAGAAAAAAAAAATGGTTTCTTTAATTGATTTTCATTATACCAGCGTGAATGAATAAATGAAATGAGTGAAAATAAATGAAATGCATGAAAATAAAGTTTTATTCTGGGGCCGAAGCCCCCTAAAAATAAATACATACAGAGTCAAAGAGAAAGAAACAATAAAATAAAATATCTTTTAGCCCAAATAGGAAAAACAAACAGAAAAAAAACTTTAATTAGTGCTACTGTGGAGAGTACCTTACAATAATAAATATACATAGAAATAGATAAATAATTAAATTAACACCTTAACTAAATAGAAAATAGATGTATATTACAAAGACGAAAAGGAGATACATCAAATATAAGAGAGGGGAGGATGCCCAGACAGTTTGAAATAATATTAAGAGAGATAGGTGCAATACTAAAATGAAGTGAATAGATAAACTTTATACAGAGATAGTAAGAATTGTTGGTAAATGTAGGAAAATACAAAGGAAGGGGAATGAAAGGCTAATCGGAGAGAGAGGATTGTATATGGAAAAGGAATTGGAACAGAGAGGATTTGAAGGAAGCCACGGAAGGAGAGTGATGGACGTGGGGAGGCAGGGAGTTCTAGAAAGAGGAGGCTTGGACAAGGAACGAGTTGTGGAAGGCAGAGGAGCGATGGGAGGGATGAAGAGGTCCGAAGGGCGAGATCTGGTGTGTCTTTGGTGGATGGAGGATTTAAATTGGAACATTCGGTAAAGATAGTAGGGTTCTTTGGACTTTACCATTTGGAAGAGGAAAATCCTAGGAAGTAGTTTTGGAGGAAGGAGGGTTTGAGCCATTTCAACTCCGAGTACCAAGGCGAGATTTGAGCGTCTCTTGGGACATCGAAAACAAATCTGACGTGAGTGTTCAGAATACGTTGAAGTTTGCTATCAAGTCCTTTGCTCAGATTATTATAGAGCAGGCACCCGTAGTCGATATGGGGAAAGACTAGGGAGGATAGGAGGAGTTGCCGGGAACTTTGTGATAGAGAGTGACGGGCAAGTTTAAATTGTGCAAGGGTTTGGAAGGATTTACGGGAAATGTAGGATACGTGGTCTTTCCAGGAAAGGGATTGGTCGAGGATGATTAAGCATAATTAAGGGTGGGTTTCAGTAATATTATTTCATTGCAGATAATGATTAATAAGTGACTTCTTATATTAATTATAACATGAAGATGGTATACATTTCAGAAATATGAAATATCAGGTTGCTTCTTTGAAATGATTTATCAAGGTAGAATTCCCCAGTTTCTTGTATCTAAGAAAGTTAATGAATTCCTAAAATTTTATTTGATCATACAATGTTTGCTACAAAATTATTTGCAGATACCGTCAGTTTTCCAAGTCGTACCTATTTAAATGTGGAAAGTTTTGAATGATTCAAGAAATAGCAAATAAAATAATTTAACAATGATATGCAGGCAATCGAGCTTACAATATTTCGTTCCCACTCGATAAACTTAAAGAGAGAGAGATATTGTGGTTTTAGGGCGAAAAACTGCAACGTTTATCATCGCTCTAGATAAATTTAAAGGTGGTCATAACAATTTCAGCGGTGGTATCTACTTTCTTGACCAGTCGTACACCTCTACTCTCCATATAATACAATGCGATATATTATGCACAGTTATATTCAAAACTCTCGTCTAAATAAGAGAAAACTCCGTGAACCGAGGACTTAAGGTGAGTTAGTAATCCGGGGATGGGTGTTGATCCAGAGATATGCTAAGGTGGTATGATTTGAAGAAGGAAGATTTATCGATATAACAGATGTGAGGGTCTTCAGAATTCGAATCGCTAACCCAACACACTCCCTATCCGCCCCTCCCTATGTCATCTTCTCTTCTTACCAGGCTAAACCCAGGTTTCATAACAATAGGTAGAAGGAATACATGGCTTATCTGGGCAAGAATATTGTCATTTTGTTTTCTCTTTTTGGAAAAAAAAAATCTTTATTATTAGGATAAAGACAGCAAAAGTAATATCTTTAATTTAGGAAGAGGGTGTTCAAAGTATAAAAATATATAATGTGAAATTGCGTATGTACCTGCATGCCAACCTATTGCACTACAGAAGTGATCGCAACAAAATTCTGACCTGAATTCTGTAACACCCGAATAAAAGATAAACGTAAATTCTTTAAACAAAGTGGCCAGATGAGATGATGAACTTTTTTTTATTTTTAAGAATTGGGTGCGAAAAGTGGCCTCAGTGGCGTCACAGAGGAAGGCCACCCATCGGTAATTTCCTCATGGTCAAATTATAAATAAATAACATATGGGGGTTATTAGGTTGATTCAAAAGTGGGAGACTGCAATTCTAGAATCATAGTAAGTCACTAAGTCACGGTTCCACCTCCTCTTCAGTGTCCTGGGAGGATTGTCGTAAAGAAAGTAAGGGTATATATTCATCGTGTGTTCATGCAACTTACTATAGAAACCTCTGCAAAGACATATGAAGAGTTCTGGTGTTTACTATGATAGCTATTATGTAATGTTAGTTAGTTATTGTGACTTAGGCCCGGTCTCTAACTACAGCGTCATATCGCCTACTACCAGAGCGCTCATTCGTCACTCTAATGGACATGAGCTCGACTCTACTCTTGGAATCCTAAATTCTGCTTACCCAGGTTTATTCACCTGGAGTAGGAGTTTTTAACGAGTACCGGCATCGTTTAGGTTCGGGGCCATCGCTTAACGGCGAACTTTTTCACATTCCTGATAACAAACCTAAGGGCTTTAGTCGGGTTTCGAACCCGCGATGTTTGTTACGAGGTTCTATAGGCAAACACATTACGACGTCCTCTGTTATGTGTTTCTGGCTGAAAACCCGATTGATGTATTAAGTTAGTTTTTATTTATTTATTTTTGAGACGCATCATTTCTGACTAGATGCTTTAGCTGAACTTAACTTTAAGTACCTAACAACATCTAGTTAATACTTTTAACTATTGGGCATGTTCTTAGTGTATCGCCTGTTAGGTAATTGTGAACTCTTGAAACTATTGGTGAACTATAAAAGCCTGGGGCTACCTCAGAGGAAAAAAAATTAAAATTTTCCTAGTGGAAAAGTTGAATGTTTTGAAAGAAATGAGGTATCTATAAGTTTCAGGACATTGTCTGAAAGAAGTAGGAAATTTCTTAGCATTTAAATATTGGTATGGCCCCAAATGGTGAACCTTATACCCACTGATTTTGGAGGAATGTAGAATTACAACAAGATATAGTTTCAACTCGACACCATTTCTTATTTATATATTGCTGTGTATCACCTCCTTTCAAAGTGTAGTTTTAATTGCAGACTTGGGAAATTAGAAATTCCTAGGGGAGAACCATATTCAGTTTCTATTTTTTATCAGATTTTGTTTTGACCCAGTAAAAGGAAGAAAATGCAAATAAGTTTTTTTTTTTTTGGTTTATGAGAAAGGATAAGAAAGGAAGGGAGGTGGGTTAATGGGGAGTTACCTCGGGGAAGAGCAAACCAGTTTGTAAGTCGTTATAAAGACAAAGAACAAGATGGGATAATAAAAGTAACGAGGAATCGTCGTCAACCAACTGTCTGTTTGGCAAACTGACTCCAATTATTCTCAACAGGATACTTAACCCATAAATGTTATTAAACATACTAACATACTCCTTTCATAATTTGAAGATATCATTTTATCAACAGAATACATTCACATGTTCATCCAATGAATACCTTATAAGGACTCATTCCACTTCAAACCAACCCAAATAATAAATGTCCCTTCTTAACATTCATTTAATCATTTTCTTTACATCCTCAGCTGTATAAGTATAGGGGAAGTTATGTAATCGGTCACAAATTTGTAGTTTCATGTTTTCTGACCCCCTGATAACGAAAATAAAAATAAAATTTTTTTTATGTGTGTCCCGTGAACACGATAGCTCCCGATAGATTGATCGACACGAAATCATATACTGAAAATGTCTGTGCGTTGTACCGCTATAACTCACGAACGGCTTGATGGATTTGATTAATTTTTTTTTAAATTTGTTCGTCATCGTCTGTGGAAGGTTATAGGCGTAGTAGTACCTCAATATCTGGTCCATCCCAGCATCCACCCACGCAATCTTTGTAACTCAAAAACCACTGCAATGATTAATGAGGAATCTTTTTGAATAGATAAGTTTTATCTACCGGAAGGTTAAGGTCTATTTTTTAATCAACCCCTGGTCCATCCCAGCATCCACTCACGCAATCTTTGTAACTCGAAAACCATTGCAACGATTAATGAGAAATCTTTTTGAATAGATAAGTTTTATCTACCGGAAGGTTAAGGTCTATTTTTTAATCAACCCCTGGTCCATCCCAGCACCCACTCACGCAATCTTTGTAACTCGAAAACCATTGCAATGATTAATGAGAAATCTTTTTGAATAAATTAGTTTTAGCTCCAAAGCTAGCGTTACTACAGTTGAAGGACTATAAGCCTTATTCCGTATGAATAATTGAAAATTATAACATCATGAATGTACTGTCGAGGAACTGAATAGCCTTATAGGAGATATTGGGAGAAAAGTCAAAGTTCCCCGGGCAACGCCGGGTATCACTGCTAGTTTTATATATATCCAGAACCCAACAAGGACAACCCATAATGATTTTAAGCTAAATCGACGGAAGAAAAGGAGGGATAAGAGGGGTGCTCAACTCAAAAATTTTATATGAAAAATTAAAACCATATAAAAACACAATTTTCAGCGAAAGTCAGCGTAGAAAAAGAAATTAGAGGAGAGAGGGGCTCGACTCAAAAACTGCAATAACTGCCGATGTAAAGAATGTATCGAAGATTCAGAAGCCCCTGATTCACCGACGAATTTTTTTAATCAAGAAAAAATGTCACAATGACCGAGTGGGTAACTGCCTTGCTTCAGAACCGCGGAACCAAGGTTCAGTAACGTTAGCATATAATTTGTATAAACAATCGGACCTCACTGTAAGGATAACCAATAAAAAAGAAAATAAACACCTTTCTTACAAAATAGACTTTATTAATTAATGCATTTCGAACGCAGAAGCGTTCATCATCAGAGCTACTTATAAAACTGTAAACAATAGTTCGGAATCAAAACGGCTCTTAATTGAGTCTAACAACAATCGATTAGTAGGTACCAAAATTAGTATGAATATCAATAAAACATATTTTAATATTTAAAAAAATTAAATTTAAATTAAAATAAATTAAAATTTTAATTTAATTTTTAAAATATGTTTTATTGATATTCATACTAATTTTGGGAGGGCGCCGGTAGCTCAGTGGTAAGCGTGCTTGACTTCTGAGCTCAAGGTCGTGGGTTCGTAGCCCGACCGAGGCCCTTAGTTTATTTTATCTGGGAGGTAAAATAAACTTAAGCACGCCGTCCTAGGGTAGGCAAAATTTAGGACTCCCACAGTATAGTCGGGCTCATGTCCACCAGAGTGACGAAAGAGCGCTCTGGTAGTAGGCGATATGACCTCGTAGTTAAAGCCCGGGCATGAGTCATAAAACCTAACCATACTAATTTTGGTACCTACTAATCGATTGTTGTTAGACTCAATTAAGAGCCGTTTTGATTCCGAACTATTGTTTACAGTCTATATGTAGCTCTGATGATGAACGCTTCTGCGTTCGAAATGCATTAATTAATAAAGTCTATTTTGTAAGAAAGGTGTTTATTTTCTTTTTTATAATTTGTACTTCTGTCGACTACCCATGGATAGTCAGGGTTGGTTACTGGTGCTCATCTCCCTGTGCTGTACTGAGGTTAAGAGGCCACAGTTTCTATCCTGATGGGGCTATCCAGGCACAAGGCGGAGTACTTTCTTATATCGGTAACTTTACAAATCACTTCCCCTTCCCCCTCCTCCTTCCACTCCTGTCTTTCAAATTCATTTTAACTCATTTCAAACTAGCGTTACTCGCTATAACAAGTTATGGTATCAGAGTGACAGACAGACAGAGAAAGCCCTCGCCTACAATTTCCAGTCATCATTTAACTTCATTAACTCGACTTCGAGATTTTTTCACGATACAATTCCTTCCTCACTAAAAGTATACAAAAGTAAAAATGAACGGAGAACTATTTATAATAGAAATGAAAGACGTTGTCTTCCCACTGTTTTATTTATACCAGAACCGGTTTTCGACGCAACAGCGTCATCATCAGTGGTTCATCCCACCCACACATCACAGCGGTTGGAAGATAACTGGATGTGCTGTGTGGGTGGATGAACCACTGATGATGACGCTGTTGCGTCGAAAACCGGTTCTGGTATAAATAAAACAGTGGGAAGACAACGTCTTTTATTTCTATTAGAAATCTCGTCCCACAACATCTTTCTATCACATATGAGAACTATTTACACTATTTTAACACTTGAACATAATAAAAAGTTATGAAGTCAACAGAAAATATTTTTAAACTCAATGAAAAAAATATACAATTAAAAGAAATAAATTATTGAAATAATTATAGTAGAGTATTGGTGTTAATACTGAGTGAAACATTGGTATCCAATGGACTGTAAGATATTGTTAATGACGTCCAATATTGGTCCAATATCACAGTTGATTGTATCCGTTATCTTTATTAGACTCAATTAACAATATATCAAATACATATTTCATTTATACCTTCTCATTTATATTGCACTAGTTACTGGCTCGTTGCACTGACAAACTTGAAAGGAGCAATTTATATTGCACTAGTTACTGGCTCGTTGCACTGACAAACTTGAAAGGAGCAATTTATATTGAAATAAATTATAAACTATTTATTTATTAATATGAAGATGGCTGATGTAGTGAGAAGTGATTATTTCGCAGGATGTCAAAAATAAGGTAGTCTGACCTCTCACAGATTTTTTATTTAAGTAAGCTAGCCGGCTTTCGAGGTTTCCCTCATCATCAGGCAGTCTGATAAAAATTTGAATAAACTAAATAATAAAAATAAATAAATAAAAATCTACAACAAACATTAACAATTTAAAATATCATGGATGGGGACAGACGAGTTATTCCTGTCCACCATCTGAGTCACCTTCACCCAGTGACTCAGATGGTGGACAGGAATAACTCGTCTGTCCCCATCCATGATATTTTAAATTGTTAATGTTTGTTGTAGATTTTTATTTATTTATTTTTATTATTTAGTTTATTCAAATTTTTATCAGACTGCCTGATGATGAGGGAAACCTCGAAAGCCGGCTAGCTTACTTAAATAAAAAATCTGTGAGAGGTCAGACTACCTTATTTTTGACATCCTGCGAAATATTTATTTATTATTTTATTAGTCAATTCGTGCCTTTTAATATAAAAACAATAGTTAAGTGAAAACAAAACTATAAAGATATGTACAAATGTGAACTGATATAATAAATGGTATTCTTTCTAGTCTCACCGTTATCTGATCTAACTGGTAATTAATGCGTAATTGAATTTTACAGTTTACGCGTAGAAATTCAGCACTCCTGTGTTACTGTGCCAACTGACGTCAGTAGTTTCAGTCAGAATCCGTTATCTGTCCGCCAAAGTTAAATCTTTTTTATTTATTTATCTCTCTCTTATTTGAAAGAAAAATAGAGAGAAGTTTCTTTGAGTGTCTTAAAGAGAGAAAGTGTCTTAAAGTGAAAGAGAGAAATGTTATAAAGTGAGTTAAAGAAAGAATGAGAAAGATGATTATAAATTGTCTTAAAGGAGTAAAAGAAAAGTGTCTCAATGAGAGAAAGTGTATTCAAGAGAAAGAAAGAAAAGTGTATTTCTCCCTTTCTCTTGGATACATTGTCTCTTTTTTTCACTTTAAGCCACTTCTCTCAAATTCTCTTCCTCTTGTCTTAAAGAGTGAAAGAGAGAGGTTTTTGAAATGAAAAATAGAGATAGTATCCTAAAGAAAGAAATTAAAGAGAGAATTTTTCAAAGAGATAAATAAAGTGAATTGACTTTATCATAACCGATTGAAGATTGTTAAGAGAAACACCTGAAAATACACCAGTACTTGTTTTCCTAAAATATTCGTTCAATTTAGTCACATCTCTATAGAAAAGATACGGAATCGTACCGTAGTTTCTATCAATAGTAATGAGTTGTTGAAATTGCGTCACAAAAATCTAATACAATTTTTACTTCAACCTATATATTAACTGTGATGTGTGATAATACACTGAAGAGTTCCGTAGATCAACTTAAAAAACAAAAACTACTCGGTTCACGGATTCCAAGACTATACCCTAAATTGGTGGCTGTGTAAAAGTTGATGCTCAACAAATTATAAATAGTTACTAACTTCTAATACTACAAAGATATTTAATTTCTTGTTCCAATTCCATTCAATGTATAACTGAATTTCCCTTCAACCCACATGGACGACATTGATTCATTGTTACCTTTCATGCAAATCAAACAATGTTTTCAATAGAATATCACTTTTTCGATGTAAACAGTTTAGTCATTACCTAATACACAGGAAACTCAAAAAAGTGGGGAATTTGTAGAAAAATAAAAAGGTGGCCATTCATATGGCTGGCTGGCGAGGTGAGATGGGATAGGAATTAGTAAGATACGGGAGTGGAATCACGGAGTCCAGCTCGTGATCTGAATCCGTTTAGTTCCACTCCCAACCCAAAAAAGGATTTCTTCTTTCTTATTTTCATCTTCTCAGTTGACTCAGTTCCCTTTACCTACTATTTTCTTGAGCTAATTTTGAACTCAACCCTATGAACTGTGGACTCTGATTTAGGGATGCTTGTATAATTGTCACTTATGAAATGCTCACATCTACTAGAATGAAACGAAGAACATGGAAACCCTATATCAGTAATTTAACAGGAGAGCAGAATTATCCAATTAGATTTAAAAAGTGTGTTAAAGGGAGGCAAAGCCTCTGTGAAAACTGAGAGTACCAGAGTACTTTCGTTGTCAATCGAACTCAAAAGAACAAATTTTGCAAATTTAGAAAATTTGCTGGCATACTGAAAAAAGTTTATTTTTATTACCTATTAATTTAGATTTACTTTTCAGAAACTACTGAAAAAATAAAAATTTCACATAAGACCAGCTTTTTGCAAAAACCCATTATAACGACACCTACTTTTCAGCTCTATCCGCCAAAGGAGAAAAAGGTAATGGCAAGAGGAAGGACCCCTAAAACGGAACTTGGCCATTACAGCAGGACAGTTTGATATTGGATCCAAGATGGAGACAGTTTTCAGTAGAGAAATGTGTTCCTTGTCCTGTGAACAAGTTTGAAATGTGTGGATCTATTTGTCTGCTACATAAAATGAAGTGTACTTTAGTTGCCAGGTACTGTAAAAAAATGGAGCTCCATTCGTTTCAATGATCAAACAAGTTTATCTCAGTACTCAGTTGGTATGTTACTTCCAAGAAGGTCTTTCATTAATCTTGATATCTCTTTGAAATTTAGATTCATATGGAAACAAATGAAGTAACAAACGTTATTAACATTTCTCATTGGTGCCAACCTATGTCAGAACAACGACAGAACTTTGATGTGATGTGGCCATAACTGGACTTTTTTATACCAACCACATTCTTACAGATCTTCCCTTTCCTCAGATTCATTTCATATTAGCATTAGATAGAAAGATAGATATAAAAGTAATGTGTTAGCATCTGCCGTTATCTGTGTTTCATTGTACTCGCTGCAGAATCTCGCTGATTCTGAGAGTGACTTTCTTATACATGCTGGTATCAAATAGATTTGAGAGGAGGGAAGGAGAGTGTTGATATGAGATATTTTGGTTACATCGCATAGATTTCACATTTTCTTTATTTTTTATCCTATTTAATAAAAAAACTCAAAAAATTGTTAATATGAAGATGGCTGATGTAGTGAGAAGTGATTATTTCACAGGATGTCAAATAATGAGATAGTCTGACCTCTCACAGATTTTTATTGGTAGTAATAGCTAGCCGGCTTTCGAGGTTTCCCTCATCATCAGGCAGTCTACAAAAGAACCATCCTTAATATAATATGTAATATAAATAGCAAAGATAAATAATTAAATTGAAAACACAATTTTTGATTAAACATACCTGATAAAAATTTTTTAAAAAAATTAAAAATTTTGAAAGAACTAAATAATATAATAAAAATAAATAAATAACAATCTAAAACATTAACAATTTAAAATATCATGGATGGGGACAGACGAGTTATCCCTGTCCACCATCCGAGTCACAACTGGGAGAACGGTGTACGTGAGACTGGACAAACCTCCCATCCCCTCTCTAGAGTTGAGGAGGGGGGACTCTCTCTTCCTCCTTTCCAATTTGATTTTTAATTTTTTTTCACATATCAGCTGGGGTGATGGTCGTTGTCTAGTACATATCAGCTGGGGTGATGGTCGTTGTCTAGTACATATCAGCTGGGGTGATGGTCGTTGTCTAGTACATATCAGCTGGGGTGATGGTCGTTGTCTAGTACATATCAGCTGGGGTGATGGTCGTTGTCTAGTACATATCAGCTGGGGTGATGGTCGTTGTCTAGTACATATCAGCTGGGGTGATGGTCGTTGTCTAGTACATATCAGCTGGGGTGATGGTCGTTGTCTAGTACATATCAGCTGGGGTGATGGTCGTTGTCTAGTACATATCAGCTGGGGTGATGATCGTTGTCTAGCACATATCAGCTGGGGTGATGGTCGTTGTCTAGTACATATCAGCTGGGGTGATGGTCGTTGTCTAGTACATATCAGCTGGGGTGATGATCGTTGTCTAGCACATATCAGCTGGGGTGATGGTCGTTGTCTAGTACATATCAGCTGGGGTGATGGTCGTTGTCTAGCACATATCAGCTGGGGTGATGATCGTTGTCTAGTACATATCAGCTGGGGTGATGATCGTTGTCTAGCACATATCAGCTGGGGTGATGGTCGTTGTCTAGTACATATCAGCTGGGGTGATGGTCGTTGTCTAGCACATATCAGCTGGGGTGATGGTCGTTGTCTAGCACATATCAGCTGGGGTGATGGTCGTTGTCTAGCACATATCAGCTGGTGTGATGGTCGTTGTCTAGCACATATCAGCTGGGGTGATGGTCGTTGTCTAGCACATATCAGCTGGGGTGATGGTCGTTGTCTAGTACATATCAGCTGGGGTGATGGTCGTTGTCTAGTACATATCAGCTGGGGTGATGGTCGTTGTCTAGTACATATCAGCTGGGGTGATGGTCGTTGTCTAGCACATATCAGCTGGGGTGATGATCGTTGTCTAGTACATATCAGCTGGGGTGATGGTCGTTGTCTAGCACATATCAGCTGGGGTGATGATCGTTGTCTAGTACATATCAGCTGGGGTGATGATCGTTGTCTAGCACATATCAGAAGGGTTGCTTACTTACTATGTAATAAAAAGATGATAGATGAATAGAAATATAATTAAAATGTATAATAATAGTAATAAATATAATGTTTTAAATAATTAGTTAATAATGAAGTTTTTTTCATAATTATAATTTTTTTAATGAATAATTAACTTTATAAACCTAACTATTTATTGGGATTCGCGGTTGACCTTACATTATGACATATATGACTGAGCGCTCTGCACTCTTCACGCTCTATCTCAGAAACGGTTAATCGTATAAAAAAAACGCACAAGAGCTAATTTGTAGAGAATTTTATGCTCTACAACTCTTATAATAAATGCAAATATCATTTAAAGCATAGGAAACGAAATATTTTCAAAAAACCGGTTTTTGCGACCTTTGACCTTGAATATCTTAAGACTCGAGATCTAATGAGACTTTTGAGCCAACTTTTATATTGTCAAATCAAATGTTTATACAAATTTATAGCTTATTAACTTCCATTCCGAGGGGAAATCCTCCAAAATTACCGAATCCTCCAATCCTTTCCCTTCGCAAGAATATGAACTAATCAAATAAAAAGTAAAGTTTTCTTATTGAATAGATTTATGGTTCAAAAGAGGTGGGCAAACTTCTAAAGTTGGGAGCTTTGGCCCTTTACAAAGCTCTTTTAAAATTAATACACAGTTTCATTGGGTTTCTAAGAATGAAGCTCTAGACTGAAAGGAGCTCGATGAATCGAGTTCTTTTCATATCCACTTCATTAACCTGCACCAATATCCACTCCTCTGTATTCCTGATTTTTATTTGAAAATTTTCGTCTCTCCAAAAGAACTCTTTGAAAAAGTTTTCAAGTTCCCTTGAAAAAATTATATTACTTTCTAATTGATTGGGATCCTAAATGAAAACGATTGAAAGCCTTGGTAGCAGTGGTGTTTCCAAGCTGATTGCTTACAATCCTGAGAGGGTCAAGGTTGTGTATATTCCCTTTGCTAGAAATGTTGAAAAAACATTTGATTAGGATATATCGGTAGAAGGTGAAAACTCGGGTTCTTCACTAACTTCTTCTCACTGTTCAAAAATTGAGAACGTAACTATGTGAAACACTTACAATAGTATCATAGAAATATATGGACCTATGGTCTATGAATTAAACTCATCTGGTTAGTGACAGTTCAAAGTTAATGACAGTTTGTGACGAAAGAGGGGTCTTGGGAAATGTGACGTAACCCATTAAAACTATAAATTTACATTTTACTACTATAACTACTTAATTTTAATTAAATAAAAAATCTACTACATTTATTATATACTTTATCTATGTGTAATCCCCCTCCGACAAGCGCATGGATTGCCGTAGACGACCAGTCGCGGGCTCCAGCGCTTTTAGGCCCGCCTCATGAAGCCTCTCGCTGGACGCCAGCAACTCCACCTCGTCGGCGGTGGAGACCTCCAGGATCTCCTGGCGGGTTGGCTGGACCTAACGTTAATCCCGAGCTCTCCCGCGGTCAGCTTGTCCAGGGCAGTCTCCATGGAGCATGTGTCAGTCGCCTGGATGGGAGCAACCACCGACACATAGGCCCCCAGCGCCTGCTGTCTTCGCCAACTCCTCGTCAATATGAGCTTTTTCTTGTTGGCTGCTGGTTGGGACAGTCCTTTGTTTTACACAAAACTTAGATCGTTTAATCCATTATGTTTATTATATATAAACAACAATTGCCGAACGACAAAGGCGAGGGAGACTAAATTAAATACAAGTAAAAATTTGTTTCAAATGAGCTTCTTGAAGAAACTTTGCCATAAAGAAGTTGAAGAAAATTATAGGGGAGAGTGAAGATAGTTTAACTAAATAACTAGTTTTTAAGCAGAAAAACACTTAGGAAATAGGGTATCCTTATTCAAGGAAAGACCAGAAGTTCTTGGTTTCCCACCCAGAAAATAGTAAAGTACAATACGGAAAGAAGAGACAACCAGTTCGATTATCTTAGTTTGTCTCAGAGGCGTATATATGGGAGGGGGGGGGGGCAAGGGGCCCGAGCCCCCCCCCCCCCCGAAATAAAAAAAATATTAATATAAAAGTTAAAAAATAAATAAAAAGATATTAATATAAAAATAAAAAAAAAAGTATATAGTAGTTTTGATATTATTATACAGTAGTTTTTGAAAGTAGACTCAATGGTCTAGCGTTCTATCAATCCATCGAGATGTGAAAATAGGCGATGAAGACGTTCTGGATAAGTTTGCAAGTGTCCCAAGAAACCTGGACTTTGTTTTGTAAAGAAAACAAGCTAAATGAAACCATTTTTTTAATTTGATATATTCACTTATTTTTTATAACTCAAAAATATTATACCTAATTCAAAATATTATAATTATATATTGACTTTTGTCTGTCGTAAAAACTTACTTTATTTCTTAACCCCCATAAAAACAGTTCTTTGGTCTTTATCAAATACTTACAAATAACTACATAACTGATATACTTAGCTAGTTTATTTTTTAAAAAAGCTTCAAATTAAATTTTTTTTTTTTTTTTTTTTGGCTTTTATTCATAAAGATGCAACTGTTGCTAGGGGGCAACAACCAGCATCTATGTTGGTAGGTATGGAGACGTTGGCGTGAATGGCATGTGAGAGGAAGGCCACCCAGTGGTAGGTCCTCGGGACGAAAATTTATATTAATTATAAGGACAAGGGAAAAATAAAAAAATAAATAAATAATAATAATAATAATAATAATTAAAAAAATAAAATAAATAAATAAAAAGGAAGTGAAAGACAACTTTGATGGAATGGGTAAGAGAGATGGTAAAACTGAAGGAAAATAATGTAAAAGAATAAAAAAAAAATAAAAATATTAAGAACGAATAGGAATTAAGATGGCAGTAAGTCGCGGTTCCACCTCCTCTTCAACCTTCGTGGGGGGTTTTGTGGTAAGTGTTGTGAAGATAAAGTACGTATTTCTGGATTTGTATGTGTGTAAAGTTTTCTAAAAAAACGTATGTAAATAGTTTGTATTGTGTCGGGTACTGTGTGTATCATAAGATCGTTATGAAGTGTTCTGTTGTTTATGTATGGGGGGCATTGTGTTATCAGTCTGAGGGTTTTTGACTGAAATGCCTGAATTCGTTTGATGTTGGATGTTTTTGCTGAACCGTATATCTGTGATCCGTATGTCCATAATGGTCTAAGTAAGTAAGTATAACAGTTCCGTTTTTGTGTCATGTCTAATTTTGATCGTCTATTTAGAAGTCCGTAGAGTATTTTGAGTCGACGGTTCAGCGTGTTTCGTGTGAGACGTGTGTGAGGATTCCATGTCAGTCTTCGATCCAATGTCAGTCCTAGGTATCGTACAGTATTAGTTTGAGGGAGGGGCTTGTCGTAGATGAAAACGGGGGGGCATGTTTCTCGTCGAAGTGTAAATGTGATGTGCTGTGATTTTTCTGTATTTAGTTTGATTTTCCATGTGTTGCACCAGTTTTCAATTTGTGTGAGATGGTGTTGTAGTGTAAATGAGGCGTGTATGTGAAGGTCAGCAGCAGCTAAGATGGCGGTGTCATCGGCGTATGTAGCTGTCATTGTGTGGATGGAGGTGGGCATGTCAGATGTGTATATTGTATATAATAAAGGAGCTAAGACAGAACCCTGCGGTACACCCGCCAATATGGGTCTTATTGAGGAGATAGCAGAGCCCTGACGGACGGCGAAGTATCTGTTTGTTAGATATGAATGAATGATTAAATAATATGTGTGAGGAAGCAACGGTCTCAATTTATAAAGAAGTCCCGCGTGCCAAACTCGGTCAAAAGCCTGACTTACATCAAGAAACGCCCCCGTTGCATAAAACTTTCTTTCTAGGGCAGACGCCACGTAATCCACAACCCTGTGTAACTGGTGTATTGTGGAGTGTTCTGAGCGGAAGCCAAACTGATGATGAGGAAGTGTTTGCTGACTGGAAAGAATAGTTATGAGCCTTTTGTATAGTAATTTTTCGAAGAGTTTAGAACATAGTGGAAGAAGACTGATAGGTCGGTAGGAGGAAGGAGAGTGTTCTGGCTTCTTTGATTTTAGTATCATAAGAATGTGTGAGAGTTTCCATTGAATTGGAAAGCGTGTTGTGCGTAGTATGCAGTTAAACAGGGTTGTCAGGAACACGACAGCTTTCCGAGGTAATTCCTTGAGAACTTCAGCCGTAATGAGGTCATACCCTGGGGACTTCTTTTTGGGGAGGTGTTGAATTTCAAATGCGACTTCAGAAGGTGTGAATGATTTGGGAGGGAGTGAAAGGGGTAATGGGATATGTAGTGTTTGTGAGACATGTGTTTCATGTGTTAAATCATGCATGTCTGGATGAGGTGTGAAGGTTTGTGTGAGATGGGAGGCGAAGCGCTCTGCTTTCTCCTCGGCTGTTATGGCCCATGAGTCATTGTCATATCGCAGAGGCACTGACGTTGCTGGTTGACGCAGCACCCGACGAGTTTTTCGCCAGAGACTGCCATTTTCAGCATTCAAGTTGGAGAAGTAAGTATCAAATTTAGCTTTTCGAAATAGTTTAATTTCCGTCTTCAGTTTGTTATTCAGTCGATTGTATATCTGTTTGTCAGTCGGTAGTCTGGAGGATTGCCATATCTGCCGTGCTCTCCGCTTCTCCCTGATCAATCTGCGAATGTACTCTGGGTAAGCCGGTAGATCTTGCCTGGAAGCCAGCTTTGAGGGAAATGATGAAGACCATGCGGCTTCCTGAACACTACATGTGTAGAACTCCACTGCCTGCTCTAGCTCCTCCTCTGTCTTTAGGGAATATGGTACAGAGAGCTTAGCGTTTAAGGTTTCCCTGAATAACTCCCAGTCCATCAGTCCTGGAGTTAGCGTCGGTTTACTCTCCTTTTGAGACGGCTCCGCCCAGACGTTTAAAAACACCGGTGAATGATCCGAAGAGAGGTCGGTCGTGGTGCTCACAGATGATGGCATACCTCTTAAACCTTTGTGTACAAAAAAGTCAAGTAGGTCTGGTAATTTGCGTCTTGAAGTTGGCCAGTATGTTGGTGTACTCGGTGAAGTGGTTTGTAAGTTGTCATTGTTGATTGTAGTATTGAGACTCCTTCCCCTCGGTGTACAGAGCCGCGAGCCCCATTGCTGGTGTTTAGCATTGTAGTCTCCACCGGCAATGAAACAGGGTCCCCATTTCCGGAAAAATGCTGAAAATGTAGCAGGAGCTATGGCGAACCTCGGAGGGCAATAAACGGCAACAAGGTTAATCTTTTTGTGTCGTGTATGTAGAGTGATAGCTGCTGCCTGGATGTGAGGTGTGGTTACGTTCGGAAGTGGGTAGTGTGTGAGTGAGGACTTTATGACAACAGCTGCCCCGCCGTGACTAGTGTCGTCAGGATGATCAGCTCGATGTATAGTATAGTTCCGGAAAGACAATTTTGATTTGGACGTCAGGTGGGTTTCAGAGATTAGGGCAACGTCAATCCGTCTGTCATGTAGAAGTATGTCCAGTTCGTTTTTATGTTGTATAAGTCCGTTCGCATTCCACAGAAGAACTGACAAGGAACCAATGGTGAGTGAATTAGTGTGCATACTGTGTGAAGAGTTGTGTCATTTGTGATAACTGTGAAAGGAGGGTGACAAGGGGCTGGATGATAGTTTGTAGACTTGATAAAAAGTTATTAAAATGTGGAGGGATACCATTATTAGGAGGTGACCACTGGGACCCTTCCTCTCCCATGCCCCCTGACGGAGGATCGGATCTGTCCAGTCCAGAAGTTCTCTGACGTCGAAGGGAATCTGCGTAGCTGGATTTCCTTTCTGTAGCGGGTGGTGGACGGAAGGCACTGACATGTGGCCGCCCAGTCGCTGCAGGATGAGTCGCCGGAGTTGGTTGAGTCCTTTGAGGCATGACGGGAAAAGCTGTTGAATTCATCGACGGCGTAAACCTCTTGTTGTCTACTGGAGTAGAAGAAATTGTCCGTCGATTTCGAAGTTCTTGGTAGACAATGCACCCCCTGTAGTTGGCAGGGTGAGAGCCCTTGCAGTTGGCACATGTGGCTGCAGTGGTTCTTGGTTTCTGGCATGTACCAGAGACATGGTCCTGACCGCACCGCACGCACTTATGGCGCAGTCTGCAAAATGATTGGGTGTGTCCGTACGACTGACATCTTTTGCACTGGACTATAGACCTTGTTCTATAGGGTTCCTCTACTGTCACTTTGCAGTACAGTAAAGATTTAATATCAAAGATATTTTCGTTAAATGTCTTCGGTTCTATGTCGATAAAAAATAGTGGGAGGGGGACATTGATTGGAGCGGAGTCGGGCACACTGGGGTCTTGTTGGAGCCATGATTTCTTGTAGACATTCATGACTCCTTTCACCTGATAACCCTTCTCACTGAAGGCTGCGATGATCTCCTCCTTGTCGGACGAAGGATGAAGGCCACGAACTACCACCCTCGGCACCTTTTCCGACTTCAGTTGATAAGTGTGATACTCAACTTTATGGTTATCGAGAAGATGGATGAATGCCCTATAGTGTTCGGGCTTCGTGGGATATAAGGTAATCCCTCTTGTCGTGGCTTTCAATATGAAGGAATCGGGCCCAGAAGTTTTAATTAATTCTTCAATGAAGTGCTTGCAACTGGTCACTTCATCTTTAATGAAAATAGGAGGAGGTTTCTCGAAAGTTTCCTTTACTGTCTCCATGTTGTCATCTTTTGTTGCTAATGGAGTGTAAGGGTTACTTACAGGAATGGTGTCTGCAGGACGAGCGATTTTCCTTGGGTCTCTATTTTCTATAGCGGACCTCTTTCTGGAAAATGCTTTTTGCCACGGTGTGATTACTGGCACAGCATTGTTGACTTCTTTCTTTTCCTCAATGGTTGCCATTAAATGAAATAAAAGAAAATAATAATAAAAAAAAAAAATAATAAATAAAATAAATAAAAATCAGCTAGCTTACGATGTTTTGACTTGCATTATGAAAAAGTTCTTAAACAAAACAAAACAACTCAAACCAAAAATAAGATAAGATTTTAAACAAATTTAAACAAACAGAATATACTTTTTTAACAAAAATATTGAAGAGCACAAAAAAAATGATGTTTACTATATCAATATCACAGCTGTTCCTTCAAATTAAATTAAAAAAGTTAAAAACAAAAACAATAAAACTTAATTTTTCTGGTACAAGTCCCTCTGGGGCCGCCAATCTGCTATCGATGTTACCTCTGGTAATACAAGTTGATACTTTTTTTTTCCTTATAAAATCGGCCTGGTGGGCCCCCCTGAAATTTTTTCCTATATACGCCACTGGTTTGTCTCCTGTTTTCTTGGAGAAAGGACATATCGTATCTTAGTTTGTGGCTACAGATTTCGACCAGTGACGAAATGAGAATGCATCTTTTACTCTAAGATAATTAAAAACATTTTAAAAAAAACTACTTTTAAAAACTGTTCATTTGAAAATGTAAACAAATAACATAAATAAACACCAATAAATCGGCCATAATCGATTAATTCAAATACAAACAAATGTAATGTAGTGTTATTTAAAAAACTTATGATCCAATTGGAATATTGCGGGTCAGTTTATCGGTGAATACATGGAATAAACTACAGATTAAAATAGATCGGTTCAGTTTGGTGTAGTATGATAAAAAATTGTTATATAGGTGGGTTTGTAATAACTATATGACGGAGCAATAGGCAACAAATAACCATTATATGCATGTAGTCTTGCAGAAAGGTTTAGCATATTAGTGTAGCATATTAGTAAGATTATAACTCATGCCCGGGCTTCAACAACGAGGTCATATCGTCTATTATCAGAGCGCTTTCAAATCCGCGGTCTTGAGCTCAGTAGGCTAACACGCTACTTCTGAGGTCCGGCCACCGGCGCTCTCAATAAGACGTCATATTGTCTACTGCCAGGGCGCTCTTTCGTAGCTCTGTTAGACATGAGCCCGACTCAACTCCGGGAGTCAGGGTAACGTTTCTGCGTTAGTCCGCTCACAAAGTTCCAATTACAAACACACAAACAAACAGCATCCCAATAATGGTCGAAACATGTTCAGAGGATCTTGAAACGATTTCAATTAAAAACTCGATCTCGATTACAATAACTATATATCTTTCTTATACAGTCATTTCTCGCCATATCGTTTGAATGGTTAATCTTTTAACGATTTTGTCAAAGTGCTAAAGTATTCAATCAACAGTCACATCCTAGTTTAGAGAGTTCATCATATTGACCTTGTTGTTTCCGAATTTTTATGTATTTTATCTTCAAACACTGTACGACCTGAGATTTTATCAATCATCATAGTGAGTTCATTATTCTGATTCATGCCCGAGGCCTGGTCGAACCCGCGATCTTGAGCTCAGTAGACAAGCAAGTTTCCTCTGAGCTACCAGCGCTCTCTAGTTCTACTAGTTAATAAGTTGGACAATTAATATAACAATGGTTCGTGACAAAAAATGTTAATTTTTTAAAACTTTACAAAAGAAGAAAAATCTTTTACCAGAAAGTTGCATTAATTTCTTTACATCTAGGCAGATACGGTGAACTAAGAAATTTTAGAAATATTCAACATTTTGAGGCATAGTAAATAAGAATTAAATTCTGTAACTCTGTTTTTTGAGGGTGGATAGAACAAGACTGACATGACAAGACTTATAGTTTTTTTTTTTATTGTTGCTTTGTCAACACGTCTACAACTTTTCATTTACTATTTTTTTTATTTATTTTTTTTTTTTCAGTATTTAGAGAAAGAATAAGGAAGAAGCTGTCAGAGAGGGAAAAAAATGTATTTAGGGGGGAAATAAAAAGACGTGAACACGACAGAGGAGGGGGGAGGAGGTTTGAGAGACAAGGTGGAGTAAGTTTGTCGGGGTTTTGTTAAAGTTTGGGGGGGGGGGGGGGGGGGGGGGGGGAGAGAGGCCACAAACCAGAACTGAGCAGAGGGGGCATATCTTGTGTTTATTGGGAAACAGGGCGTCACACTCCGGCAAATAACCCGCCCACACTGCATCCTTGGACCCTACGACCCTCTTCTTCCACCCAACTTGTTATTTTCCACACCTGTCTAACACATGAGGGATATTGTTGGAAGTAGGTACACGGCGGTATCTAAAGAGCAAATTAGCTTCCTCAACCAAGGAATATTTAGAGTATAATGCGTTCATGCGTTATTAAGACAATCAAAAACATTGCTCAGATTAAGTTGTAGAGAGTTCTCTGGTTTAACTACATTGCCAATTGTATGATTTTTTAGGTGAATTATTTTTGTTCAATTATTGTCTCTTTGTCCACTTCACCATAGAAAAACTATGTAGAGACTTCAAACTTGGTATGGGAGGGTACTGCGGTAGGCCAGCCAGGAAATAAGCGCAGAATCTCGATGCACTGACAACAAACAGGTTCTCGGCTGCGTGGGTGCCTTTCCTTAGTGCACTGCCTCTCTTAAATCAGTGATAAAAAAAACCGACATCGGGACTTCGGCAAAAACCTTCTTTTTTAATTTATCCATTTTTCCAAGACCATCCTGCAGGTCCCTTTGAGACTCACCCAGCAGGTCCCTTCGACCTGTAGGTCCCTTTGAGACTCACCCAGCAGGTCCCTTCGACCTGTAGGTCCCTTTGAGACTCACCCAGCAGGTCCCTTCGACCTGTAGGTCCCTTTGAGACTCACCCAGCAGGTCCCTTCGACCTGTAGGTCCCTTCGAGACTCACCCAGCAGGTCCCTTCGACCTGTAGGTCCCTTTGAGACTCACCCAGCAGGTCCCTTCGACCAGCAGGACCCTTCGAGACCTATCCTTCCCTGCTGAGATATGAAACGATAAGTAACTGCTTCTTTTATTTTCAGATGAAATTGCTCGATTTCGCCCAAAGAATGCGAGTTGAAAGAATGTCTGCTTACATTTCAGTTTATGGTATTCAACAAGAAGAGTGAATCAACGCCCTTATTTTATCAAAAAAATGTTCATAGAATAAAATAGTATTTTTATTTTCCTATTATATATTAAAACCTTATTATTTTTTTTTAAGTGTATATATATATATATATATATATATTTTCTCTGATGAATCTCAATTGTTTTTATCTGAAGTAAGTTATCATTGGATCTCCCACCTAAAATAATAATTAAATATAAAGATGGCTGATGTAGTGAAAAGTGATTATTTCACAGGTTTTGATAGATAGTTTTTCAGAGGATATCTAAAAGTTCACAGTTATCTAAATTTCGTTGAAATCGGACAATGTTTTCTAGAAGGAAAGCTGATATGTATATTGGACCTTTAGAGCCGCATTACTATTACACCAAGTTTTCAATGCTAATCTAACTCTGTGAATAGATGAGACTGGAGCAGCTTATGGCTTCCTCAACATTTTTTCAAAAAAACGTTTGCTGGGAATAGGAAGTATAGACATTCCAGGAATCGGCTCTATTATAATCCAACCTCTCATTCACTCACCACGGACAGAGTAGGCTACCTGGAAAAATATTTTCATCCTTCTCTCCAGATCCTAGTTTCATTCAATTTTACGAAAATCTATCATTGATGTACAACAGGGAGATGGAAACAAGAAAACCAAAAGTTTCATCCTCGGTGGTGTAGTGTTTAACATCACTAGCTACACAACTAATGGTGTTCCTCATGGCCCAGTTTTGGCTGGATCCCCAGTAGCACAGGGATTAGATTAGCTGGCTCAATTCCCGATGTTTTGATTGTTTATTATTGCTGACTGGATCCCCGATTGTGCAGTTTTTAGCGTCGCTGGCAACATTCCTGATTTTGTATGGATAACCTTCCCGGCTGGATTCTACTTGATGTTCTAATGGCTAGCGTCGCTGGCTACATCATACTCGATGGTGTTTGGCTACATTCCCGTTAAAGCAGGAGTTAGCATCAAGCCTGAATTACCGGTGTCATGCTAGCAAGCATTGCTGGTCAGACTGGATCCTTTAACGCACCAAAATTCGACCATTTCTTTTATGGAAAACAGGTTAGATGCTGTATAAATATTGTGAATGACACAGAATCCTACCTGAAAGAGATATTTGATGAACAATTTCTGAGTAAAAATATATATATTTTTTTGGTTTTATCCAATGAATAAAAATAAATTGGTCTTTATTGTTCCAAGTTGTTTAGTCGGTTTTAATAGAATAAACGTTTGTTTTATACTTTTTTTCAGTGTTTTTTCCCTGTTTTCTTTCGCATGGTTGGGGATATCCTGTACCAATTCGATAGCTATACCCCTGGGGCGGAGGCCACTTCGTTCATTGTCCAAATATAGTCCCTTTACCATATCACCTCTCACCGGCTTTCTGCTCTTTCAATAACTTCCAAACGAGCTCTCTTTGTTTTGATTTTCTTTTTTTTTTTTTCTTTTTACTTTCTCCCTGGAACTTTGCAGTGTTACTATGGAGAATATATTGCGATCCACTCAAAAATGGGTACA
Organism: Aradus depressus; assembly: GCA_963662175.1. NCBI lineage: Eukaryota > Metazoa > Arthropoda > Insecta > Hemiptera > Aradidae > Aradus > Aradus depressus. Next base: position 63,732,474 of record OY759215.1, on the reverse strand, counting down.
TTGGATTTTGGCCTGTTTTGATTGAGTATCATCCCCTGAGATCGAATCAATAGTTTTTGGATGATCTCTGCAGGTCCAGTGCATGACAGGTCTTGAAAGTATGAACTAATCAATTTAGAATTTTGAATTATGAGTGATTCATTCCATCTTAGAACGAACTGATTACATTTGGACAAAATCAGATTAAAATAAACACCACTTTACCTAACCAGTTGACACGTTAAGTGATTGTCACGTCAGGGTCGTTAAAGACCCCCTGGGTAGGCAATATTTAGATCTCCCACTGTAGAATCAGGTTCATGTCCACCAGAGCGTCGAAAGAGCACTCTGATAATAAGCGTTATGAGCCCGGGCATATTATGTTTCTAACCGCATACCAGAAACAAATCACTACGTTGTCACCGAGACACTTAAGGCCAATATGATTGTTGATTGATAACTTCAGCACTTGGACACAGTCGTTAACTGATTGACCATTCAAACCCATGGGTCAGTTCCCGCGACATCATATATAAGGAAGTAGTGTAGTATTGTAATCGTGCAGAAGATGTCACATGTGCTAACTTAGATCTGATCGGATTTTGGTCGAAATAATGAAAAATAAGACCAGTTCATTTCGAGACAAGTACATTTTAGAAGGTACCTACCGCTTGTGTTTATGACCTAATCAAAACTCTTCAAACAAAAAATGTAGTGATTATTAAGAGGAACATTTTATGTTTAATGGTTAATAGGAAACATATTGGAGGGTGAGGGAGAGTGGCCTATACAAAGATGGTTGGTATAAGAATGTCCTGTGTTGGCCACAACACAATATATGCATACAATTTTTTTTTTTAAAGTATGATTTACGTAACACTTTTCAAGGCTCCTCCTTATCTCAAACTGCCACAAAATTCTAACCCTCAACCTCTCCTCAGTCCTTTTCGTAATTTATGAACAGTCCCTAACGGATCATAAAGTTTACAAAGGTGTAAGGTTAATAATAAATAATAATTTATTGAAAAATTTAGAAAGTTCCTTTTCAAAAATACTTATTTTTATAATTGAAACATTTCTCCCAATTTCCAAAGAAAGACAGAAAATAGAATTAAGAAAGGAAGGTTACTTATCTACTTTGTTTCTGACTTGTTCCAGTCTTAAAGAAGAGAAAAGTTGCCTTGACCTGACCCATTTTACAAAGCAATGTCTTTGGTAGCTACTTCAAAGTAACGTGTTGGTTCTCTCTCAGGTGTACAACTCAAAAGGAATAACAACTTGAATTACAACAACAACTTATTGCACTATCTAATTACCCTACTTTCCATTCCTACAAAAAAAAATAGAGAAAAATAAAACACATTGATGGAAAACAGCCATTTCTAACTCTTCAAGGGTGCTAGGGTTCCGCCGTCGCTTAAGTTGGTCCCAAACGTGTTCTATTGGATTTAAATCAGAACTCCGTGGTGGCCAAGCACTCAATTCCAACCTCATTCTGGTAGTCATCCACCATACGTGCTCTATTGGTCCTGGCATTATACTGCATTAGCAAGAATCTCTCACCGATGGGGTGCGCAAATGGTACTACATGTTCCTCAATTATCTCTTCCAAGTACCTCTGTAATACAACTAACATAAACATATTTATGTAAGTTTTTATATTAGTTGGCCATACATATGAGGGATCCTTGCTCCCCTGTAACTCCTACCATGGATATTCTTATTTCATTTCTTCACCAAAGAAACAAAAGACAGGACTCCCATGTAGAATAGTTCGTGTTGTTTGCTCATATTGAAACGTAAAATTATGCATGCAGATATTTGGAAATGATAATAAATGAAGAGATATGGTGGATAATTTGGTCTAACTTGAATAATTGCAGGGATGATGTGCCTGGCTCCAGCACGCCATACCACATTTTGTTTCACCTTATAAATCATTATCTGTCCTGGAATTCGGCTGCTATCTGCTTCATTTAATAATCGGCCACTCCTCCTGTCAGAAAGCATGATGTTATTATTTTCGATTTCATTCTGTAATTTATGTTTCTCTATTCGTATATTGCCTCTTCTAATTTCGTAAAGTTTGGGTAGATTCAAAACCCAAAAGAACCATACCTACCCTTACAGTGAGCTGTCTTTGTCTCCGTCTGTTCGTCTCACTAGAGACTAAACTAATGACGCCAGAAAGTTACGTTTTTCATTTCATTTTACTTACACCTTTTAGAAGATTGGCTCCGTCCGGTAAAAATAAATGAGATCAAATCGCTTCATGTTACTTTCGTCTTGAGACGTGATGACCGCCCAACTGTACGGCTGAATAACGCCCCTCTGAAACACGACAAAGCCATACTATACTTAGAGATCTTGACAGACTTGGAACAAACACGTTACATAGACTCAACAGAAAATCAAATGACGATTTGGACTGCTCAAAAGACTATTACATAAGATATCTCAACTCCGCCTTAACCACAAACGTCTACAAGACTGTTATCAGACCTATCTGGTCAAATATGACATTACACTAAGATCTTGACATACCATTCTTACACGAAGTCACATAACTATACACAGAAAGAAAGAAAGAAAGAAAGTAATTTATTTGGGCCGGCATTCAAGTGCCTTTCACAAAAATGACAAAATACAGAAGAAAAAAAAAAAAAAAAAAAAAAACATTAATAGTGATAAATAAAACTAAAATCTAAGTTAAAATGTCCTGTGGGAGTCTGGGTCGCAGTCGGCGATGTGCAGTGGGCTGTCCAATATTGAAGTGGACAGCTCCAGGGCTGAGGGGCAGGTTCTGGAGGAACGTCTCAGTCAGAGATCGCAGGACGGTGTCCATGGGAGCTATGTCCAGTTCTTTATGAATTATACTGCCTCTCACGAACCACGGTACGTTGAGACCTATGCGGAGGGTTTTGTTTTGGAATGATTGTAATTTTCGTTTTACTGTTTTGCTTGCACTGTACCATATTGGGCAAGCATATGTTAGTAGTGGACGTAATAGTGATGTGTACAAGATTTTGATGCAATTTGGGCGGAGTGGAGTGTTGCGGTTAATGAGTGGATAAAGTTGTGAGAGTCTTTGATATGCTTGTGTTAGTTTTGTTGAGATGTGGGTGTGCCATGTAAGTCTTGTGTCCATGTGTAAACCGAGATATTTTAATGTTTGTTGTGAAGTATTCCAGGGAATATCAGTATTGTCAATTTGGATGTTGTTGGTTTGGCGTATTCGGCGGAGAGAAAAAATTTTGGCTGATGATTTCAAAGGATTTAATTTTAACTTCCAGTTAGAAAACCAAGTTGAGATGATGGAGACAGCTGATTGGAGAGTGTGTGTGGCAATGTGAATATCGGAGTGTTGTGCTAGTATTAAAGTGTCGTCCGCATAGGTAGCAAGCACCGTGGTCTGCGGGACTGGCATGTCATGGCAGTATAAGTTAAAAAGAACTGGGCTGAGAATAGCTCCCTGAGGGACACCTGCACCTATCGTCCTCCGTCTGCTGACCGCGGCGTTGATCCTGACCTGGAAAGAGCGATCCCTCAAGAAAGATGAGATCATATTCTGAAGGTACTGCGGTGGTCCTGTCAAGTGAAGTTTGTACAGCAACCCCTCATGCCAGATGGAGTCGAACGCGGCTGCCACGTCTAGCGATGCTGCAGCTGTATACTCCTTCTTTTCGAATCCTTTGATAATAGCTTCAGTGACCCGCTGAAGCTGGTGGAGTGTCGAGTGATTCGAACGGAATCCAAACTGGTGCTCCGGGATAGTTTGCGTTGAGTCCAGGTGAGTCAAAAGCCGTCGAAGGATAATTTTCTCAAACACTTTTGATATGGTCGGCAACAGGCTGATTGGGCGATAGCTGGCCGGATCATGCTTTGGTTTCCCAGGCTTGTGGAAAAGGAGGACTATTGCATTCTTCCAGGCCGAAGGAAAGTAGCCGAACCGAAGGCATGCGTTGAAGATGCTGGTGAGGTAGGCGTCGCCTTTAGGAGGAAGCTTCTTTAGCACCAGATTTGGGATGAGATCATCCCCTGGAGTTTTCCTTGTTGGGAGCTTTCTGATGACTCCTCTGACTTCCTGTGGTGTTGTGTATTCTATCGGGAGTTCTGCAGTGGAATGGTGTTGTGTCATGAAGTTAGTCACTAGGTCTGTTGTTTGTGAGTTGGCGGAATTATGAAGTGTAAATTTTTGTTCTAAATGGGCAGAAAATATGTTGCATTTGTCGTTATCAGTGATGGCTGGTGGTGTATGTCCGTCTGTAATCGTAGGTATTGGAGTATGCCGTCGCAAAATACGTTTTGTCTCAGTCCACAAGCTAGTGTCTCCCGGGGAAATGTCACTTAGATGTCGTTGGTAGTTAGATATACGGAGGTTGTCTAATTCCCACTTGACTGCGCGAGCCATGCGATTGAAGACAACCTTGTCCTGGGGTAGCCTAGAACGTTGCCATAATTTTCGCAATCTATTTTTCTCTTTTATTAGCGAGAGAATGTGTCGGGGGACTGTTCTCTGGCCAGGCCGGAGATCCGAGTACTTCTTGTACGTCGAGAGGTCGATTGAGCTCTTTATACTGTCATTAAAATGTCCAATGTGCACGTCGATGTCGTCTGTAGAGTTATAATTGAGAGGTATAGTAAGTGTATCTGTTAGTCGGTCACGAAATACGTCCCAGTCAATTTTCCCATTTATTAATTTTGGTAGAGGGGGGTTCTTTTGAAATTCTTCAATGAACGTTACTATAACCGGTAAATGGTCTGAGTCTAACTCAACTAGGGGTTTTTGGAAAAAAGGGAATCTGATGTTCTGTATGAGACAGATGTCCAGGATGTCGGGGAGAAAATTGTGCTGTGTGGGGAAGAAGGTCGGTTCGTCGGGAGGGATAACTAGCATGTCAAGTCTGTTGGAGTAATGAAGAAGTCTGCTTCCGTTATTGTTTGTCATTCTGCAGCCCCATAGTCTGTGTTTACTGTTTAAGTCCCCAATCAGGATAGTCGGTATCCCTGAGAAGACTGATAGCAAGTCGACCTCTAAAAGATTAGTACTGGGTCGTTGATAGGCGGCTATGATATGAATGGGGTTTCCAGAGTGACTGAACAGTTTGAGCCCTATGGCTTGGAGGTTGATGAGGTTATGGAACTCTATGGAGCAATGCTTGATGGTCCGTTTGATGAAGATTGCAACCCCTCCCGTCCGAGTCCGTTGGTCATGTCTGTAAACCTGGTAACCACCAACCCTGAGTCTGTCTTCAGCCACCAGGTGGGTTTCAGTAATACACGCGATGTCGATGTCATGTCTGTGAATGAATTCGGTGAAGGTGTTTTGTCTCTGTTTAAGTCCGTTCGAGTTCCAGTTGAGTATCTTCAAGTTTGTTAAGTCAGTAGGAGCTAAAAGAGATGAAGTTAGGAGTGATGAACTGTAAGGCGAGAAGTCAGTTGGTAGTACTGTGTTTGTGTCCGTCATATTTCAGGATGCAGTCTAGTTATGTTGGTGCTAAGGGAGTTTAATATTAATTGTACTATGGTAGGGATGAGTTGATTCACAATTTGGACTATGGTGTTTTCAAGTGTGCTGTTCGTGTTTGGTGTATGCGTATGAAGAAGTGATGATGTGTTTTGTGAGATGTTATGTTTGGGATGCATCTTTGGTAAGGAAGCCGTTATTACCTTTGCTGCCTCGGCATATGACGACTTGCTGGTGCTAGGCTGCACTGTCTGTGGATGTGAAGGAAGGCGAGGGGCCACTGGCGGTGCTGCTCTTTGATTCCTCTCTTGGAAAGACCTGTAAAAACTGCAACCTCTGTAATTGGCTGAGTGTTGCTCGTTACAGTTGACGCATTGGGGGGCCGTCCTCTTGTCCTGGGGGCACTCAGTCCAGTGGTGGCTACCGGTGCACTTGACGCACCGCGGCTGCAGTCGACAATAGTTCTTGGTGTGAAAATAGCGCTGGCAGCGGGTACACTGTGGGATCCCACGTGGTTTACGCCTGGGTTCGACCCTAACTATGCAGAATAGGAGACGGTCTAGCTTGAGGATATTTCGTCCTGCGTCGTTGTCTTCGAGCTCTGCCACTGCTATGGGGATGGGCTCCTTCTGCTTATTTAAAAGTCTCATGACCTTAAAAATAGGATAGTTTAATTGCTGAAGTTCATTTTTGATTTCGTTATCCGTGATAGATAGAGGGAGACCTTTTATAACTACAGACAGTCGTTTTTCATCTGGAGCTCTGTAGGTGTGATAGGGCACTTGATGATCATCGTAATATTTTGTGAGAGTACGAAAGTCGGGAATGGTGGAAGTTAGTATTTTAATGCGACTTCCAGCTTGTTTCATTTCAAACTGATCGCTGACTAACCTTTTTATATCGCTTAAAATGGCTTGAAAATTATTTACATCATGGAGAAATATCGGTGGAATTTTGAATTTCGGTTCTGGTTTGGTGTTATCTACTTGAATAGCATTCAACGGTTCGAATCTATTTTGTGTGTGAACGAGGGAAAGGTCAGTTAAGTATTTTTTGCTTACGGACTGACTGGTGGGAGAGTTGGCTCCAGGCCTCTTCCTGGAGTTGATTTGGGTCCAGGACCCGCTGTCTGCTACTGTGGGGAGGTCTTCTGCCCAGTCTATTGGGGATTCATTAGCCGCTAGTGACATGTTGACTGCAGGGATGGTTTTTATGTCTTTGGAAGACATTTCCTCATCTCTTCGGGTAGAGGGAGTCTTTACCCGCAAATACGTCACAAAATTGAGTAAATTTGGTTTACAATTTAGTCTCACGATTAAATTAAACTTTGTACATATATAAAGCTACTTTATAACCACAATGCTGAAACAGCTGTCCTAACTATACACAAAACGACATCACTTAAAGACCGTTGAGACCAAGAAATCTATTGTAAGATATCGGCTTCTGTGTGTGTGTTTTTTTTTTTTTACTTTCCCAGGTATCCGAATTATAGTGAAAGTTATGGGATCGGTCAGAAATTTGACGATGAGTTTTCAAAGGAATTCTCAAGTTTTCCGTGTCGCCCAGCCGAATCGGTCAAAATGAAGGCGGGAGGGGGTCAACTCAAAAACTGCCGATGTAATGAAGACTTTAGTGGAAGAGTTAAAACTTAATTTATTACAAATAATTCGGGGCTAGCACATTGCCGATGATTCACCAACTTTTTTTCCGCCATTCATACTTTGTACAGAGTATTATAATTCACAAAGTCCTTTGATATGAAATAGCTCCACAATTTCTACCTTAAAAGAAAAACTCGAATTTCATAAATGATAATTAAATGTAAATGGAATGAAAAGAATTTGTCTTTTCACTGTTTTCTGGAAGCAATGAGTGGGAAGACAACTGAATTTTTTTTTTTTCGTTGTCTCTAATGTACAGGTTTTTTGTGGAGGGGAATGTTGAAAGCTGTTTGGGGATTTCGATCGCCATCTTTAAACTAAAAGGAAGCCAAATAATGAATGAAATATTTTAATGGTTGGAAACGGGATTATACTATAAGGATATACTGGCAGACACGTCCAAAGTAATAGACAGCCTCAGCTTCAAACATGCCTAATAAATAGTTCATATTCTGGTAATGAATGAATGAGAGAGGCTGTTAAGGATAAGGTTTAGGTGGGGTGGGTACTGTTGAGTTTAGATCTGGGACCGCTTTCAGGAGCCATGTAAATCTTAGAGCAACCAGGACTCTGTTTAAGTAGGGAATTAATTAGTTAATACTGGGGTGTTGTCTAAAGTGAAAGATAACATTGGAGAGAAACGAAATGGGAGGGGGCTTAGGAAGAGCCATTAGTATGCTGTGTTATTGAAAGGGTGCCGTTCTGAGGGGCTCCCGGCTCGTGGCTGGTGGCGTTAGAGCGAGCCAATTAAATCAAACCAAGTCCCCCCTTCAGATTCAAATCAGACCTCGCTCTCTCTGTGAACAGAGAGCCAACTTTCGAAGCCACATCCAGTCTCTAGGGAAGCAATCTTACCAACCATTGCAAAACCCTTCTAGTGAGTCCTGAACAACATACATCTGAAGTAGTCCGCGTGTATTTCATCCCGTTTTGGAAAATGGCTGCCAAATTAATGTTTTTTTTCTGTTTTTACTATCTTGAAACTTTTGATAGATCGTCACACCTACCGAGAAGGGTTTTGCAATGGTTGGTAAGATTGCTTCCCTAGAGACTGGATGTGGCTTCGAAAGTTGGCTCTCTGTTCACAGAGAGAGCGAAGTCTGATTTGAATCTGAAGGGGGGACTTGGTTTGATTTAATTGGCTCGCTCTAACGCCACCAGCCACGAGCCGGGAGCCCCACAGAACGGCACCCTTTCAATAACACAGCATACTAATGGCTCTTCCTAAGCCCCCTCCCATTTCGTTTCTCACCAATGTTATCTTTCACTTTAGACAACACCCCAGTATTAACTAATTAATTCCCTACTTAAACAGAGTCCTGGTTGCTCTAAGATTTACATGGCTCCTGAAAGCGGTCCCAGATCTAAACTCAACAGGACCCACCCCACTAAACCTTATCCTTAGCAGCCTCTCTCATTCAAATTCCCTTCATTTATTACCAGAGTATGAACTATTTGTTACTGTTGCTGACGCTTGCCTCTTTCTATCGTCATCTATCTTCTCCTTTCAACCAATCTGATATTTCATTAAACCTCCACCGTATATTTTAGACATTTCACTGTGGATTTCAATAAATAATGGCAAAACTTCAAAAAACAATTAGGTCGGTGCATGGAGCAAATCAGAGTTTTTCTTTTGTGTACTTGAACCTTTCCCCTCCTCTTTCCCAATTGTTAATGTAATGCCGCCCTACCTCACCATACTCTACGATGCACACATTGCACATATGGATGCACCTCATCCCCTATCATAAATTTATTTTTCTATTTTATTGATATTTAAAATCTGTTCACATCGTCTTCACCCATCGTCGAAAATATACCTGCCCTCCAGTGTACCTTAACAAAAATCTCATCCCTTTAAAAAAAGAAGTCCGCTATCTAGGCCTCATATTCGACAAACGACTAACTTGGAATCCTCACACGAGACTGAAAAGACAAGAAATGAACAGACGTTATAAACTTTTACTAAGACTACTAGACAAAAGATCTAAAATAACTTTGACAACAAAACGACTTATATACAACGCAGTACTCAAACCTACGGACTTGAACTCTGGGGTTCTGCCAAGGCTGCCAATCTCCTACGAAATCCTTCGTAAAATAGCCAATGCTCCTTATTACGTCTCCACAAAACTCTTCACACTGATCTTAACGTGTCTTTTGTCACCGAAGTCGCAAAATCCAAGTATAAAAAATTATTTTCCCTTCTTAGTTCCCACAATAATCCTCTAGTCCATGCCCTCTATTCATCCACACTTCCCCAACGACGGCTGAAGCGTCAATGGCCTAGACACCTCTTTAGCAGCAGTAACAGTGATTAGTTACAAATGAGAGAAAATCAGGGAGTGTCACTACTGGGTGGTTTCTCCCCTCTTGACATTTTGACATTGCCATTATCTTCTATTAGCATATTTGCTTGTTGTATTTATTTTTATACAGTTGCAAATATCTGTTTGTAAATATATATATGCAAAAAAAATTATATTTATTTATTTACAATTTTTTTTTTTTTATTCTCAGGTAATTGAAGAATGTTTCACTGAACATTTGGAATGAAAATGACAGGTACTTATATTTTCCCAACCTTTTTTTTTTTACTCACACTGAACGTTTTTGTAGAAAATAAAAAAAATAAACAAACTTACTGGGGTGGAAATTACCGTAGGCCTTTTTATGGTGGTTCTCATAAGAACGTGACCTGATCTCTGCATTTTATCTCTCCAGCTTTACGAAGGGGAAGTTATCTCATCGGTTAGCAATTCGAAGGTGAATTTTCACTGAAATTGTAAGTTTACCTACTGATTTCAAAAATAAAAAAATTCTGCCTATCTGTGTGTCTGTAACAAGGTAATTACTAAGTAATTACTAATTAGTAATGTTATAAAATCGAGTACGTTTATCCGGAACCCCATTAGGACGACTCCTAATAATTTTCAGGTGAGTCGTCCAAAGAGAAAAAGAGATTGGGAGTGGGGGGTAGTTAGCACAAAAACTCTATTAACTGCCGTTGTAATGAATGTATCGACATTCAGTATGTAAATTCAAAACTCCGTAGAGAACATCTATTATCTTTCAGCAAAATTGACCGAAGAGGAGGAGGGAGTCAGACGAGGTTGGACTCAAATTAAAATCCTAATTAGTGCCGAATATGAGGCTTGAAAAGCTTCACCTGTTTTGTTTAAGTTAACGAAAAAAGCGTTCTGGTAGTAGGCGATATTATCTACCAGAACGCTTTTTTCTTTACTCAAGATGGACATGAACCCATCTACTGTGGGATTCCTAAATTTTGCCTACCCTAAATTTTTTATTCACCTAGGACCTGCACCTGACATCGTACAGGCTCGGGACCATCGCTTAACATTCCATCCGAAGGACGGCGTGCTTAAGTTTATTTAACCTCCCAGATAAAATAAACTAAGGGCCTCGGTCGGGTTTCGAACCCACGATCTTGAGCTCAGAAGACAAGCACGCATACCACTGAGCTACCGGCGCCCTCTGCATCACTTATATATATATTTCCTTAAATGATATTCATAATATTCATTACTATGGAAAACAGGGGAATATATATGATGTATTTACAAGCAGTCAAAGAAAGAAAGAAAGAAAAGAAAAATTAAAGCCGAGGCAGTCTGGCTTTAATTAAAAGTGAATTTTAATTGAAAAATAAAAAAATTGAAAAAATTCAATTCCAATGTAGCCCACTTGATGGAGCGAAGAATTTTTTTTTTTTTTTGTTAGGCACTTTCACATCTATATGTGATAAAAGTTGCCAAATAGTACACACTGTAACTTCAAAATCGATCACTGTGAAAGCGATTCAAAAGACAACATGAACTTTATTTCAACGTATGTTTGAACCCACTTCTAACACCTTTATACCAATATGATTTTTAGTGCCACAAACAAGTTAATGATAACATACAAAAATGTACTAAGTTATCGATGGGGTAGAAATCGATGCTAATTCTAATCTTGGTTTTGTTTTGGTCATTCATTCTTGTTCCAAACCTGTTGGTCTAAAAACTATAGGGTCCCAGGTCACTCGGGGATTCAGGTACAAGGGAGAACTTCTTGGGGCCAGAGTCAGTATACTCCAGGGAGGATTTCAAAGTGTTGGGATCCTGAACGACAAAAGGAGCGAGTTTCGGCGACTTACAGGACTAGCTCAAAAAGCAATCACATAGAGTAAAGATGTAGAGAAGACGAGACGACAGCTACTGAGCTGTCCTGGAATATCCCAAATTTTCACTAGAAATATTAACACAGAGGAAGACTTTAGATCACCGGAGTATTCTTAGATTTGCTAAGGCAAGTTCTGCGTAAAGGAAATGTTATCTTTCGGTCCAGATAAGACTCAGGTACCTGGGTGCATACCACCATAAGATTCAAAATTGTCTCGCTGTTCAATGGTGGTTAGTGATGTTTGTGCCAACTGAAAGATGAGAGGCCCCAAAAAGCAGACAGGTAGCCGGGGTGGGACTGGGACCGGGATGGGGATGGGGCTGGAGGCTGCTGGTGGCCTCGCTCATCTGCAAGTCTGATTCTGGCCCGGGGGCTGATTAGTGCCGAGTCCTACATAATCAGACCAGCCCCCCCCCCCCCCTCCCCTCCCCTCGCCCTGTTTACACAATTTATTACCTGCTCCGGGGGGTCGCGTCTCATTAAATACACACCATTTCCTCAGTAGTCCATATTGGAAAAGACCTGCAGAATAGCTCCTCCCCGACCAACGTTGTGTAACAACGACCTCTGAATTGACTGATGTTTGATTAATCGCTTTCGGATAGTTTTTCACGATGATATATTTTTAAAAACTTCACTCTGGTGCTCCATCCTCTTCAATACACCGAGTCCCTAGAGCCAGAGGGAAATTTATTAATCAAATCTTAGATGATTTCTAATGAAGTTAAACTGTTAAATTGCAAATCTCTTTCTACCAATTTATTTTAAACTTTTCGTAGACGTTTCGGAAGCTGCAACCCCATCTTCTGTATCTATAACAATGAAACCACCCCTCCTCCCTCTTAAATTAATTTGTCCCTCATTTTAGATCGACATTACTGAGTGAAAGATAGTCATACGAAATTTTTGACATCAGCAGGTTTCTGAGTTCCATTTTAGATTCAGCATAATCCTTCATCTAATATTGTAATGATACTAGTTTGAAGAGAAAGATAAGTTAAGTTGAATAGGGGAGGGGGAGGAAGTGATCCGTAAAAATAGAGTGGGCATAAGAAAGTCATGTTATCAGATTTTTAAAAATTGTATGTGTATATTATTTGACAAGAGAATATTCGCTTACGTATATACTATTACACAAACATTAAAAATATTACATGAAAACCTACAATAATTCCACCCCAAAAAGTGTTAAAATATTCAAATAGAAAGCCATAATATATCTATTGCTAACGGATCTCGTTAGCATAAATTAAACAAATTAATTGATATTTAAAACTGTAATCCAGGGATCTCTGGACTGATATAGTCCCGGGCTTGGAGGGTGTGGTCGGTGCCACGTACAAGCACACCCTTTCCAACAGGCCTAGCTACACCGGGGCATAAGCCCAATGCCTAAAGAGAGACGCCCAGTTGTGCCGTTGCTTGTCCCCTGGCCTGGTTGGGACGCTCACTGGGTGCCCCGGGGTTCTGTGCGGGGTCCCCCCTCCGTTCGCCTCCCAGTTTCTCTGCGGGATCTCTTACTTATTTGAACAGCCAGGCATCAATGACCGTCGCGGTTGATATGCCACAAAAAAAAAAAAAAAAAAAAAAAAAAAACTGTAATAGCAACGAACAATACGTCGTTGTAAATATGTAAATAAATAAATTTTATAGATACTGAAAATGGGCTCCCAGGCAGAACGTCTATGTATATGAAACGTTCTGAATACATTCGGAGAAAAATAGATGCAATTTAAGGATACAAGAAATTTATTTATTTATTTATTTATTTTTCTTTAATTTCATGACGTTCTGAGTTGATTTCCGGGAAATATGCGTAGGTCGTTCGGCCATCCGATGATCATGACCACCGCTGTTGCTATTTCTCCACAATCCATTCGTGGACAATGTCCTTGCAACGCTCTAGTCTGGACCATCCGCGCATAACGTCCTGATAACAGCCGCAATGATGTTATTTTCTTTTTCTTGTTTGATGGCGATTAGAACACAGTGCCATCAGTCGCAGCCATCTGATGTCAAAAAGAGCTCTCAGAAAAGGGCGATATATCAATATGATATTGATAGTGTTGAACGAAATATCGATATTTTTGTATTGGTAATTTTGAATTATTTCAGGGAATAAAAAAATATATTTTTGTTGAGACATACAGTGTTTCAAAGGTCAGTTGTAGTTGAGTACAAGCTGTTAAATAGTATAGGCTTCCAGTTTGTTTCCAATATGTTCTTGTCTAAAGGTATATATTATTGGAACTTTGTTAAAGCCAAATAAAGGCAATTGGCAGCACTGAAATGGAAAAAAGTTGAGAAGTATTTGGTTTGATTTTCTTTGAGCCGTGTCACAGAGCTGTGCCAGGCAACTGTCGAGAGGTTTCCAACTGTCAGAACCAGCTGGGCTGAACAAAAACAGGGGGATTAACTAACTTGGAGGGCATTCATCAAAGTAGGGCAGCCCCTCACTCCGAGGTGAGTCACCCATCACAGCTAAACACTAGCCCACTATGGTAAAATGTTCAACAGATGTAGGAAGTCCATACCGACGTTTTAAGAAGATATCTCCAAGGTCTCAGCCGCGCTTCATGACGGTTTATGAGAAGTCTCAGAGACTATTTATAAAGATTACAGGTAGCCTCTCAGCAAACTTTTATGAAGGTTTCAGAAAACAAATATCATTTACGATGATCGTTTTATGATGGTTTCTGTAAAGTCTCAGAAACGATTTGTAAAAGTCTCAAGGATAATAATTAAAAAACTATTCCCTATAATTTGATTAAATTGTTTTAATATATTAGTTAGTTAATTATATCTAAAATGATTAATTATTACTATATAATATATACATTTTTTCTTTTGATTGCATTAAAGTTGTGAAATTTTGCGAAAATAAGGCGCGTCGTGTTCTTTAATTTCCTTGCGTTACCTCATAGGCAAAATTAAGATTTGCGGGAGCTGTTTTTATTAATTGTAGGAAAGGCGTCATCAGAGTACATTAAAGTTGTTTCGAAGCACCTAAGATGATATTGAGTAGCTTCTGAAATAGGGAGGTGGGGGAGGAGAAAACTCCTGGCTTCTTTGAAGTGGAGTGAAGGTTTTTTTCGCTTAAATGCTTCTCACAGAGGTGATACCGTCAACTGACGTCATGACACTCACAGGTACAAACACCCCATGGCGTCACGGTTCTATTTATATGCAGCGGAATATGTATTCATGTCGAAACACGTGGTTACCCTGCCAGTGGTTAAAGGTAGATATAAACAGAAATTAATTATCTACGTCACTATTCTTTGAAGGTCAAAAACATTGATGGTGTTGTCAGAAACAGGTCTACTGACGCTGAACCCTTGCCTGCTTTCGTTACCCTTCGGAGTCTGAAGAAAGAGAAGATCCCATCTTCTTCTGGACCTTCTCACCCTGCCTGAGGGATCCTTCGCAATATCCCTTTTTCAAAACTCTTCCAAGCCGAATGATATTTTTGAAAACTGGCATTATTGCAGAGATATTGTGAAATAATTCAAATGGACTTGAAAAATAGAATAAAACTTGTTTATTTAATATATTGTCTAATTTCACTAACTATATATACATGGGAGTACTTTCGGTATTTCTACCATCCTCAGCCAAAAGCATAAGAGATAAGACTAAGTTAATATTACAGAATGTCAGCCTCTCGAGGAACCCCTTACCCTCCCTCCTGGTGTTCCCCATGACGTCAGACATTCCTAACTAAAGGCCCATTTACACTTGTGGATGAATCATCCAAAGTGACAAGTGTAAACTGCCATTCATCTTCAATTCCTCCAGAGTGAACATCGAAAGTGAACGATGAAAGAAGTTAACCGCCTACTAACTTTTGATGAAACAGTCGTTCCTCCAACCGATGATTCATCCAGAGTGAAGGCGTAGTGACAAATGCAAACAAACGTCCCCTCTTTACATTCACTGTTCACTGTTATGTATTTCACAATGCCAGTCGAACCCCGTCTGTTTCAGGCAAGAACACTGAAAATGTACATCTTGGAACTCTGTACAGTGCACTCAATGTTCCCATATTATCTCCAGTAGCTAGATATCGTAGCGTCATTTGAAGTTTTATGTTGGGGTTCAATGCTTCTCGGAACTAAGCGTCTTTTCTTTTAATAAATAAATTTCTTTTAATAAAACTGAGTCAGTCTTATCTCTTATGCTTTTGGCTGAGGATGGTAGAAATACCGAAAGTACTCCCATGTATATATAGTTAGTGAAATTAGACAATATATTAAATAAACAAGTTTTATTTTATTTTTCAAGTCCGAATGATATTTTGGTGTTCAGAGCTTAGGTTTCTCAGGATCAACACACTTTTGTGAATACGTTTCTCGTAAACCCCATTGGCACTATATGTACGATCAGGCCACAGTAGGTGAATCACAATAAACGCTAACTACTTGTAGAACTGTGCGCAAACATGCGCCTTTTTGTGTTGATGTAGCGCGTGTGGAAAAATCTTAAATAACGAACAGGTCAAACAAAAGAGTTTGAAATGTGTAGGTAGGATATATGTGTCGGCCCGTGAGGGAGGAAGTTGAAAACCGCACGAAGGGAACTTGCCTTTAATTCCAACTTTGGCTATTAGTGCCAACTCGGTCGGAAAGCCTCGTCCCTAGATCGGGGTGAAGCATGGCCAGCCAGGTCTCCTCCGTTTGACTGCCCAGTTCTCATCAGCTGACCCACCCAAAGTTAAACTCTAATTAGGTTTGTTCCTACTCGCCAATGGCCAAATGTACATACATAATAGAAGAGCTGAGCCGGCCTCTCCCCCTTCAAAACTCCATTCCTCCTACATTTCTACATTTTAATGACATTTTCCCCGAACCCTCATTCTATACCACCATCAGTGAGTTATTACGTTGTTGTATGCGTGAAATCAAACAACGTAATAGCATTGGCTTATTCTCTCCATCTTCCAACATAAAGGAAATCTTGTCGCTTCCCAGTAGTTGTTTACTTGTCAGATGCAGCGTAGTTGATGTAGTGGGAGCAGAAGGATGTTAACTATACATTAGTCAAGGGAAAACACACAAACACACTTTAGTAGTATACATTTGTATGTTCTGGCCCACTGATAAGAGTTTGAGGCTTAACGTCAAACCGTGACGCCACCGAGCATGTCATAACGTGTACGCCCACCCCTATTGACTGAAATGTATTATCACGCAAGTATATGTGTCTCCTGAATATTAAATCAAAAATATTAATTTTGGCTTGATGTGCCAGAGACATACATCTATGTGTGCTAGAAAATACAGCACATAATAAGAATGTTGTCGCAAATACAGCTCTCTGTACTCTTATAGGTGAGTCGGAAAAGTAGAAAAAAATATGAAAAACTGTGTTTATTCAAAATAAAATAAATTTACTATGGAACCTATTCATGTACATGTGTATATAAGCTACCTGATTCAATATTTTAGTTGTATATAAGTAACTGAAAACCATTCGGTGTATAATGTGTGAACTTCACTCTCAATTATAGTACCCTTACTTGTGGGTTTAAAAAGTAGGCGAGATTAGGAAAAATTGCCATTATCAAAAGAGAAATAAAGTTACTACGGAATCCTTCAATGGGTGTATGTATTAAATATCTAAATTAACAACTCTTTCTGAGTATTTCTATTGAAATAACGCATATTATGACCGCGATCAGCCCACAAATCTTATCAATGTGCCAGAGCATACAAATTTATACTACTCACTTTATATAAAAACTGAATAGTATAAAATAATTGAGAACAATAATGCATTGTTTGTATGAACGGAGAGAATCGTAAGTCCCCCTTCGTAAATATGGTAATGCAAGGGAGGCTCACGTGGACAATGGGCTGGGCTGGTTGCTGGTTGTTCCGGGACAAAACCTCAGGAAGCTTGGGCCGAGTTAATGCCCGCCCGGAACTGAGGTAGATATATCCTTCACGCATATCCAGGTAACGGTGTTGGAGCAAATTGAGTTTTTTCTGTTACATAATTCCTGCATGATTCAAGCCTGGGAAAGCTCCCATGGGGTGAGGTGGAATATTAATTATGGCTTTTCCAACCCTACGTCCTCTTTTTTTTTTCTCCCAACCCCGGTTTTTCCCTCTAATCCCTCTGTTAAAAGATGAAGCTATTAGACAAGGCAATGATAACCCAAAGTACAACAATTATCCTTTAATGGATTGGTCACAAAAATCCCTCCTCTATTCACTAGAATATAAATGAACAGAATTAAAGAACAAAGTTCAACGGATTCATCTTAGTTCTTTCATTCTTTTTAGGGTCCTCAAGGCCAAAGTCCAGGAAATAGCACTAATGTTTTTGGTCGTTTATCTGTTTGTCTTTAGTTCATCATGAAAAAACGTAGCAACTTAAATTCGGAATGTATTTATGTCTACAATCTAAAGAAAGTGAGTTTACAGAAAATGTTTTACGACAGTGGTATCGAAAAAAATTGTTCTTGCAAAAACAAAAAATGATTCTTAAATAGTTGGTTATTACATAAGATATCCGTTGCTGGGCAGACCGGGACAATGGAGAACGTTCCTCAATGATATTTCATATGAATAAAACTATTTGGAATAAATGAAAGAGAATGGAACGTTTGGGATGATCATCAAGTTTTGGAAAATTGTTTGTGTTCTCTCCGCGAACAAAAACATTAAATTAAGACCGACTTTGGCCTACGCCATCGTATACACAAAGTTCAAAAGAAATAGCAGAAATTTATACGGACATTTACATACCCCATCGGGAAATTTTTATGTTATAAGTTATTTTTCTGTTATTATTCAAATGTTGTTTTAAATCAAGTTATCACTTGTTCCTTGTGATTGATTCGAGATTATTTAACATCTAACCAATCTTAGTCAAGTTCTGGGTATGAGAAAAAATCCATACAAATTACTCAGTTCATTGTCATCGGATTGGATTCGAGAGTCAGTTGTGAATTTAGTTCATTGATCAGTTGGTAAGTTAAACAAATAATTGCTTTCTGTGGATAATTGAGCTAGTTTTCCATAATTTGGTTGTGAATCAACTCTTTAAAAACTAAGTACTGTTTTTGTTAGTTATATAAAGACAGTTGTTTGTTTTCGGTGTGCGGTAACTATAATGTCTGCTAAAGAACGCCTCGAAGTTGGAGAGGGAAAGCAGGTTTGGATACAATAATTGAAATCAGTGAAGGGGTGAAATGGAGTGAAGAGCAACCCCCGTTGGAAGATTTGAGGGGGTGGGCTTGGAATTGGTAACCCGATTTCACAGTCAGTTAGCAGAAGGTTCCTTCTGCAGAGCTAAATTGATTTGAGCACCGAGCCAAGTAGCTCGGGGCAAACAATAGACACTTCTCGTACACTGAGTTGTAACAAACCCTGTTGTTTTGTAGGGCGTAGCCATGTTGTAGTCAACTGTAGGCCTCGCGTAGCCATGTTGTAGTCAACTGTAGGCCTCGCGTAGCCATGTTGTAGTCAACTGTAGGCCTCGCGTAGCCATGTTGTAGTCAACTGTAGGCCTCGCGTAGCCATGTTGTAGTCAACTGTAGGCCTCACGTAGCCATGTTGTAGTCAACTGTAGGCCTCCAGAAAAACACAGTAACTCATTTCCTTTTAAATAGAACTATTATTAAATAAATAAAACGAGCTTCTTATAGAAATAAAAGATTGTCTTCATATATATAGCATATATAAATTATAAATATGAAGAAGTAACTAGCAAAAACATTAAAGCAGCAGGGTACATAGTGAGCAGGGTACATAGTGACAAAATAAAATAAAACTAGTAGTGAGGTGTCTAAAGGAACTTGGGCTAATAGTTGACAGAGGAAGGATGCGAGGTTTGTTCACTCACTTTATGTAACATCCAAATAAATATTTAAACTTTGAGTAAAGTTATAACAAAATAAAGATTAAAAAAACACCTAATTTCAGGGGTATGTTCATTAATTTTGTCTTAAAAACATCGCCCAGTCTGCCCAATATGGTTGCATGTCGCGCACTGTAGACTATATATTCAACTTTTGTTCTCAAATTAGTTACCTCAATATGTCCGCTTTTCTAAAGTTAAAAATATATATCTATTATTAGATGTACTGTATTGATGTATGTATAAGTACTGAGTTCTCATTCAATCTAATCATTGGATTATAAAAAGATGTACTTGAATATTGGCAATGTTGATATCACCCTGAAGATGTTGCGGAAACGGATGGAGTAAGGAGAGAAGCGGACAGTTCACAACTATGATGTGGGATGGATGGACGATGACTTGGCCAAGACTCGGCCCGGACTGTAGCGACACTGACCAAGATCCCTAAATCTTGGCAAAACTAAAGCGTTAATGAATCGGATGTCACGTATAGAGTGCTGCACAGTGAGCTAACTTTCACATGAGGTGCAGTCTCTCGGTGGCCGGACAACTCATCAATAAGTCACTCTTAATTATTGTGGCTCGGAACCCGTTCAGTTTGTTTAAAAAAAAGCACCATAGGTTCATAATAATCCTAAATATTTCAATTTATTGGGCAGAATGATATATTTTACTTCAACAGCTATACGAAGCATAGGGGAAGTTATGTGATCGGTCAAGAAATTCGATGCGGAGTTCTACGGAATTTCATGTTTTCCAGCCTTCAGATATGAAGAAAAAATGCTGTCTGTCTGTCTGTGTGTGTGTGTGTGTCTGAGAACACGATAACTCCCGATAGAATGAATTTATCCACACGAAATATTATATGTGTGACTAGAACCCCATAAGGACATCATATTATAAGTTTCAGCCTAATCGGCCAAAGAGAATGAGGGGATTATCGGAGAGGTAACTCAAAAATTCTAATAACTGCCTTTGTAATGAATGTGTCGACACAAAATTTCATAGGTGGGGATTGGATACGCAAACGGTCGACTGGTTTTGGAGGGGGAGCGAAAAGTTAATTGATTAATCCGTTCTGGGGAAGTACATTGCTGTTGATTCACCGGACAGCGGAAGGGCGGAATCTGCACAAATCTGGACATTAAATTACATTTTATTTTATTTATTTTGGTTCATACACCTCATTTACCTGTCTATATACGAACAAAAAGATATGTTGACTTTCCGGACGGGGGCACACCCGTTCGCTACGCTACAGCCCTTGGCACATCTATTTTCCTGGCTAAATAGCCGCCCTCAATGGAAATTAAATATAAATTATGATTGGAGTGTTGGGGAGCCTTGCCAGCCATCTTTTGGCAAGCCACATCGTAACGAAACTTGCACCCATACTTCATACACGGTTCACTGTTCTCATGGAACCCGTTCACAAACCCCCCACCTCTATATCGATCTGAACTGGCGCTCTCAGGGAGAAAAATACTTCTTTCTACTTGATTCTATTACTCAAACAAAAGATGATTCCTTCAATATTGGTATAGCGCTATTTTAGTAAAATCTGTGGACAGCTCCAGTGAACTCCCATTAAAACGACTTTAACGTACTGAGAGGAGACAGGAAGCTGGTAGCACAAAGGTCACTTTCATTCATATATTTATTCTATATTATTATTATTTTTTTTTGTTTTTGTCTATTTATTGTTATTGTGTTAGTTTTCTTTTTTCCGACATTTCTTTCGGAGGTTTCAACTGTTAAAGAAATTCCGGAAACTTACAATCCTGTCAGAGAAGCCTTACTGTACTCCTTATATGTTTTATAATTTTTTTTTTTGTAATTTACTTACTACCTATTGAAAATAAAAAATAGTGAAAATAGTCGAATTAAGAGAGATGAATATTATTTATTTACAAGTTCAATTTTATCTACATGTTTTCTCTACAACTTTTATTTAAAAAGATTTTAAATTAAACCAATAATTTAAGACATTTTTATGAAATGTAGTTAGGCTCCGTAAAGTCGTCTCAATTTTCTGCCAAAATCTAATCAGATCTAAGTTAGAACATGACAATTTCAAATTCATAGCTACAATCGTTTCTGAGTTAGAGCGCACACAAAGTTCCGATCACATACACACACAGATGAGTACAAATCATTGCGAAAATGGTCAAATCGTGTCTAGGAAATCTTGAAACGTGAAATCTTGTCAAAAACTCGACTTCGATTTTTTTTTGCACTACAATACTTTTTTTAACTAAAGTTATGTGAATGAATGTAAAGTATATGAATCATATCGTGGGCTTACAACAGAAAGGCACTAAGTCATGACATTTTTATCAATTCTTTTCTAATAAAAATACCCAAGCATATACCTTTTCACCTAAAGTAGGGAAGGAGAGGATCAGAGTAATTGGTCACACCAAAATAATTTGTAGCAAAATTAAAAAAAGGTTTGAATATTGAAATTGTCCATAACTTTCTAACTCAGTGCCTTTCGCTTGTAAGCCCACGATATGTCCTTAGGACTACGAGGTGATGAAGTATTTAACGTCGCTGTCTGATGAACCACACTTGCCTCGTAATACTTCGTCGTTGATTAAATCCAATATCTTTTACGAGCAATTATAAAATAATTATAATTATATTTAGAGATAATTGTATTAATGAATGTTCTTTTTAATTACCTCCTATTAAATATTTATAAGACAAGTTAGTGAAATAATGGCAAATTACTTCAAAAGGTGATTATAAATTATTAAATCAATTAAGAGAAAACTGGGGGATGTACTATTTGAGATAGTTACTTGCAATAATAGCATTTACAAAAATACATAGTTTTAACGACCTGCAAGTTTAACATTTTTCATGAATTTGTGTTTATTACCTGAAGCTGATTACATGCGTTACGGAAATAGAATAAAATACCGGGGGGGGGAGACAGAATTACCCTTCCCCCTCCTAGTGCAGAGGCGCATAAGACGTTTCGTTAAGCAAAAAGAAATATGCACGTTAAACTCTATTGGGAAAGAAGTGCTAGTGATGCACGAAGGACTCTAGTGCACACACTTTAATGACATCATTCGTTTACAGACTCAGACTGTTACTCAACCTGTCAACAAATTTTACCCCCCCCCCCCCCCCCCCCCCCCCCCCCCCCCTGATGAACATCCTGGATCCGCCCTTCCTCTCTGCATCTTACGTTATTTCTAACTTAAATAAAAAATGTAAAAAAGGAAAGAAAAAAAAAGTTTTAAATGGTAATGTTTTTCATATTGATTTCGTAACTTTTTCAATTAAGATCTATAGTAATTAGAACACTTGACTTCATTTCAAATTCATTGCTACAATCATTTCTCAGTTATTTTCAATTCTAAAAGTTATTTCTGAATAGGCAGATTCAAAATATGAAGTTGGTTTGAAATATGTTCAGCCATTTTCCTATTTGACAAACCCAGTAGCATAACAATTTAGTCCATGTAGAGATATTCGGAGGGGAGCCCCAACATAGTCACTCCATGCGAGACCTAGACTATCTTTGTAGTAGACCGTCTCACCTCCACAACCCAACTTCGACTGATTCACACTAATTAGAACAGCTGTTGGTCGTCTTTTTGTTCTCCAAAAATTTCGTTTTAAAAGAAAATGTGACTTCATATATTTATTTACTAATTTAGTTACTTCACTCTTTTTATACAAATAAATATAATTAATTTTATAATATTTTAATAATTACAATGTGTGTAATTTTATACATGACATTAGTTACTCTCCTGGACAAACAAACAAAGAAACAGACACCACTTGTATGGTCTTTGTTTAACCTAAAACTGATAAAACCCAAATAGTTTTCAAAAATGCACAAATGCGTAATTTGCAGTTTTATTTGTAGAGACATTGGAAAATTCAACCTGAAGGTTTTTGATTGATTTTCACCGATTGGACATGAAGTGGATTAACTGAGTGTAATGCGGGAAATACCATGTGGACTCATTCACATCCACCCACTGGTGATTTCATTATTTTTTCATAAATAAAGCCTTCCACGTAAATAGATTTATTTAAACCCCTTCAAGTCTATGAACTTTTATTAATAAACAATTTATGAATACACTGAATTATAGAGCTTACTCCCCTGTGTTTTTCTGTTTTCAGAACAATTAAAAAAAATAAAAATAACAACCTTCACAATATATAGATTATTTATGAGATGAATTATTAATTAGAGGACGCCGGTAGGTCAGAGGAAGGTGAGTTTGAGCACGCCGTCCTCCGGATGGGAAGTTAAGCGTCAGTGCCGAGCTTATACGATGTCAGGTACTCGTTAAAGACCTCTTAACCTAAGTAAATAAAAATTTAAGACTCCCATAGTAGAGTCGGACAAATGTTCACCAGAGCTACGAAAGAGCCATCTGCTGGTAGGCGATATGACCTCGAAGTTAAGGTTACATGTCCCATATTTTATTATGAATTTAATTCAGCAGATGACACCACTAGTAGCAGCGAAAGTATAAAAGGTATTTTGTCTAAACGGCTCAACTTTTTTTAAATATATTTTTTCCTTTGTACTCAATATAAATGTAGAATTGATATGACACTCAAAATTCTCAAATTCTCAATTCTAGATTTTTTATGTATGTTTCTTTAATTTTTTACAAGTTATCTTTTTCATTTTTAAAATTTACATGTAGGGCGCCGAAAGTAGACATTTCAATGAGTTCAAATCATTTTTCAGACTCAAAATCGGATGAATTGATGAAACGGAAACAGAAAAATACGAAACGAATGTTGGTTCTTGGTTCTTGTTTTGATTCGAACTCAACACTAATCCCTTTTCTCTAGCGGCTTTGTTTACATCCGTAGGTCCGCCCCGTTTTATATGTTGATACTAATTCATATTTTGTCTTCGAACTTGCATCATACACATTGAAATCATGATGAATTGTGAATTTAAGTGATTTAAGAACGATATTCGAAATTTATAATAAAAAAATCAAAACGGAGTGTCATAACAATTCTACATTAATTTGGAGTACAAAGGAGAAAAAAAATTTAAGTCATATAGCCAAAATACCTTTAATACTTTTCATTAAATTTAGAGCGCAACGTGGTGGCCGAGCTGAGAACTAAAACCGGGACATTTAACCTTAATGTCCGGGCTTGAGTCATAACGCCTTGTGATAGTTTCTTAATAGCGCTTTTAATAACTCTTGTAACAGATAACTTGGAGCGTAGGTCGAATAGCTACGTACTCAAAATGCGAATATTTTTTCTAAACGTTAATTTTTGAGGACTGGATAAATTCCTAGATTAGTTTAGTCAATTTAGCTCCCCATTATGCTTTAAAAAATTCTTACTCAATGTAGAAATTTTTGTTAAATAATAAAATGTATGGTTTTGATTAGAACAACCGCTGCTCTTGGATCCAGAAAGTGAAAATAAATCTCACTAAATGACACCACATCTCATTTCATATCAGATAGTCCATGAACTCAACTCTAAACAAGAAAAGAATTAATTGCAATGGACTAATCTCAATTTATTTTTTGATTCTTCAACGTTTGATTTTGCGAATATTTCATTTTATGTCCTTCCTTTATTTATATCTGGAGTTAACTTAAACTTTTCGTGTCATTCCTCTCTAGGAAAAGATCTTATGACGTACACCTCCCATACATGATTCCGGCCTAAACGTCTGGGTGTTTGCATTCTTTAGGCGCCGCGTGTGATTTCGTATTTGTTATGTTTTCTATATTAAATGGGTTGATCATTCATGTATTTGACTTCAACTGTTTTCTACATTTTTACATATCATATATTATTATATTAATTATTATAAAACATAAGTTCTATATACAACACCTTTCTCTTCCCGAAATACAATAAATACAAGCAACAACACAATAACATAGTGGACACAATACACTCCTCCTTCGAGGTTCTCCATCAAGTAGGACCTGGGCACCCCGTCCACCGGCCTCACCACCTTGGCAGGGACCCAGTGTCTTCCTTTCCTGAGATAAACCATGTCTCCACTCATTCGAACCTTGGTACGGAGAAGTCTCCCCTTCAGTATCTGTGACGGAGTGCAGCCTGTCCTTCCAACCACTGGGTTTTTGTACTTCAGCAGCAGAAGGCACATATCCTTCTGATCCTCCCTGGCTTTCCTCAGTATATGTTTCGCATTATTTCATCCAAAGTTGGCATCATGAATGGTTCTATATTCAGTACCTTATTTAGATCTTGAGGAATCTAGACATATGCGAAGTGAGTGGTCTGGCTTTTCTTGAATCACTATATTACTCCACACTTTGGTGAAATAACTTTTCCATTTTTGTAATGTTTCTTTTAATTTCGTCGTATTTTTTTTTTTTTTTTTGTTTGGTACGATGCATATTAACCACGTTCAGTGGTATGCGTGCTAGTCTTCTGAGCTCAAGATCGTGGATTCAAAACCCGACCGAGGCCCTTAGTTAATTTTATCTGAGAGGTAAAATAAACTTAAGCGCGCCGTCCTTTGGATGGCACGTTAAGCGATGGTCCCGAGCCTGTAAGATGTCAGGTACTCGTTAAAGATCCATGGCCCCGGATATGACGAAATAAAACTCACTCCTTGACGGGATTCGAACCCGCACATCAAGGTGAGACCATGCAACCAAAGCCCTTCGCTCTAGTCCGCACGGCCACGATGGCCTCCATAACAAAGGAGCACAGGTTCTCCGACAGTGGCCGAGAGTTCCCGAAATGAGCTTCTCCCCATCCTTCCCAAATAGGAGAGGACTAGACGGTAGTTTGGTTCCGATCTTGCACGATCTAAAAACCACTGACTTTCAATTCGAGAAAGTTTTACCTCTCAAAGTTATTTATACCTGCAGTAATTTATAAACAAGAGTTTATTGTTTGTGTGATGAATTATCCTTTATTTTTTATTTCTTTTGATCAGAATAAAAAAAAAAAACACTCTTCAAAATGTTTAACACCTGAAGACATTTGAATATCTATAAATATTGAAAGCTCAACTTGTTTTGATTTGACTGACTCGACAGACAGATCTAGAGAGACAAGAATCTCCACAAGCTATGTATGAATACAAATGTACATAAGAAGAGCGGACGGACGGAGGGTTGTGGCATTAATAATTTAAATAGGGGAGTATCTTGTATTCAGAAGTGGTACCGCTCGGAGACTGATTTATTCACGGAGTCAGACCGAAGTGCCAACCCATCTCTCCCCCCCGCAAACATTATTCACAACAAGACAATTATTCAAACCAGATATTTTTTTTATTTATTTTTTTAGATACATCTCTTGATATATAAACTGTATTGCAATCGAATGAACCTCAGAGATTCTTCACCTTCAGTATAAATTGTTGATGGACTCACAATGTCTTATTTATTCACACTCCCGTTTTCAAATTCTTTCTGGATAACAATTAAATTTTACATTCTTAGAATATGAAGGTCAATGATAGACCAGACAGAGACTGGTGTTGTTGCTTCGAAAGAGAATTAGTTCTTTCTATTGACCAATGAAATGATGGACCAACTCACACATGAACTGAAACCCATCCAGACGGTCGGGGTCTAGTCGTAGTCCTGTAAGTGTATACAGTCTGACAAGACACAATTATGCAGTGATTACTGACATATTACTGTCCTGTAAGTGTGTACAGTCTGACAAGGCACTATTACTGAAATATTACACGGGGGGAGGGTTCAAATGCCAACCTTCGAAAATAAAATTATAGAATCAGCCATCTAAAATTGTATTATTTATAGCCAAAATACCGTACCTACGAATAAACAAACACTCGGAATAATCGCAAAAATAATCCTGTTTAAAAAAAAAATTAATAAACCTTGAACGTCAATGGAGCAGAAAAAATAAAAATATATGTTAGTTATTATGACTCATGTGCGGGCTTTAACTACGAGTTCAAAGCGTATGCCACTTAGCTATTGGCAACCTCTAGAAGGAAAATATGTAAAATATAAAACTTTCTTATACCAACTAAGTTTTTACAGATTGAGAGTGACCTTCCCCCTCTCGAAATCATTTCTTAGCGTTGTGTTATTTGTTGGCATCAGCGGCATTATTTCTTTCATTGTACAGCGTAATTCTAAGAGTGACTTAACTGTATCCAGTGACAAGCCAGTATAAAATTATTTTTTTTATATTTTTTATTATTATTATTTGAAAGGGGTGAGACGGAGAGAGAGTGATCTGTAAAAACGTGGTTGGTGTAACAAAGTCATGGCCAATCAGGTATATTTTTTTTTTCTTTATGTTTATCATATTTAATTTAAAAATACCAATAATAAAAATATAATTTAAAACTTGTTACTAAATTGACGTGTTAGTACTGTTTTCCGTTTGTATCATGCAGACCGGCGACCCTCTAAAAACATCTATATATAATATGCCTTTCTGTTTTCTGTACAACTTTTATATTGATAGATTTTGATTAGGGCATCATCAATATACG
Organism: Aradus depressus; assembly: GCA_963662175.1. NCBI lineage: Eukaryota > Metazoa > Arthropoda > Insecta > Hemiptera > Aradidae > Aradus > Aradus depressus. The sequence continues at coordinate 63,704,822 of OY759215.1, read as the reverse complement.
CAGTGGTATCTTGTCAAATGTACTTTGGCCCCCAAGAAATGTGGTCCCATTTTTTATCGCTCACAAAGTTCTAATTACGTACTCTCGGCGGTAACATGTACAGATAGACTTTTTCAGGAGACATTGAAGAGTGGAAATAAGTTAAAAACTCGATCTCGGATTTTCCCACGATTACAATATTTTCTTACTAAATGTATAAGAAAGTAGAAACATCAATCAGTGTAACGTGTTTGTTTGTTTGGTTAGCACCGTTACCTCGACGAAGCTACTTAAAGAAACTTACGACAGCAGAACAGGTTGGAGTAATATTTAAAAGCCTAGCATAATACAAAAATATTATTACGTCATTACACTTTTAACGCATGAAAACATACTACAAGCAAAGGAAAGGAAATGGTAGAATTTACAATGTCTAATGAAGATTAATTCATTTATAACATAGCTTTATTATTGCATTTGAATAAGAACCTTGGGAACAATTCCAAGGGACCTCAATTTATATCTTTGACCGATTTAGCTGAAAATCAGTAAACTTCTTTATACGTAATTTTGAATATATATATATTCATAATATTTTTACTAGAGTTTTTTGAGTCAAGACCCGCCCTCTATACTTTGATCGATATGACTCAATATCAATGTGTGTCATCCATACGCGGTTCTGAATCCATCTATAAAATTTCGTGTCGATCATTACATTGTCACTTATTAAGATTTTTTCAAGCCCCCCCTCTTTTTATTTCATTCTTCCAATAGACCAAAGTTTCAAATGCATGCGGGAAAAGTATGTTACAGAAAAAAATCAACTTTAATAATTCACCTAGAGGAAGTAGAAAACTGGAGAGAGAGAGAGAGAGAGGGTGTGGGAGGGGGAGGGGGGGGGGGGGATTGAAAATGGGTGGTTTATTTAGGGGGACATGTCCCGCCCATATATTCTAAAATAGACCTCCACTTTTTTCCCCCAATTTTCGAAGGGAACTGTCATCAGCCGCCCCACCGTTTTGGCAGTCACTTCTCTGATTGTGTTGCTCGTGCCAAATATTTCCCCCTCTATCGATTCGTATATTGACAAGTTATTTCGAGGGAAATGGAAAAATTTATAAAATATTTATTTATTTACTAGCAGGTTACTCGGGAGTAGAGCTAAGAAGAGGAAACAGGTGGGTAAAGTGGGGGAAGGATGAGTTTAACCCGGCTACCCTCAAAACCACCCCCTTCTCCCAACCACCCCATACCCACACACCCTGTTTTCCTCACTTATATCTTGTTTGATTACAATAAAAAAATATTTTAAAGCTAGAACTATAAGAAATAATTAGGCAGCTTGCAAAAAACAAAATAAAACATCGGCAGTTATTTGGGTTTTTGAGTTGAGCCCCCTCAGATCCTCCCCTTCCCTTCTGCCAATTCTGCTGAAAATTAATAAGTGTCGTCCTTATGGGATTTCAAATACATATATAAAATTTTGTGCGATACATTCATTAAAGAGTACAGTAGAGCGTCGATTATCCGAACTAATGTTGTGTGGGGTGGTTCGGATAATCGAAATTTTTCAGCCACCCAGAACGAAGCTTCATGTTTAATTCCACTGCTTTTCCACACAAAATGGGCTACCCAGAAGCCCGTTTTTGCAAAAACCAAGTGAATGCAGTCTTCCAACAATTCGGATTTCGGTTTTTTCATAGTTTTACGATATGAACTGCCCTCTTCACTGTCAAGATTAAGTGCATATCTAGTCAATGAATAGGAATTATTTTTTTATTCCCATTATCGTTGATTTACCAACACCAAACTTGATATCTAATGTCTGACCCGTTTCACCTTTCTTCAGCCACATAATAATTTCCATTTTATCTTTTAATGAAAGCACTACTCGTTTCCTTTTTGTCGACATGTAAGTTTTACTTAAAATAAGTGACCACTAACTAATTCAATATACACCTCACAATGAATGATTTGAAACTGTGAGCATTGGCTGGTAACCGACCATACGAATGGAAAGGGATTCAGTGGAAAAGCCAATGAACAAATTACATACAAATTACGTACACGGGTTAAACTGAATTCATGGAAAAACTGATATCCCTTATACAGCTAACAAAGCTCTTTCTAAGAATTAATTAGGCTTCCCTCATAAAAGTTCATGGAAAAACTAATTTGATTTTTTTTCCATGAAGCCAGTTCTGATAATTGAACGTTCAGATAACTGACGTTCGGATAATCGATGCTCTACTGTATTTGAGTTAAGCTTCTCCCCTAATCCCCCTCTCCCCTTTGTTCGATTTGGCAGGTCACACATAAAATTTCATGTCGATACATTCATTCTGTCGGGAGGTATCGGGTTCACAGGCACACAGACAGACATTGTGTTTTTCATATTTGATATCTAGTCCTTTCAGAGAGAACCTACGCAAATAGAATATCTTGGCTTCAGTTTTGCTAGGTTCAGAGTGAGGTTTTACTTGTTTGAAATTCTGTATATGGTTTCAAGTCCTGATTAAACCAACAGAAGAAGAATGGGGTTTAGAGAACACGAAAAGTTAGCTTATTGCAAATAATGCGAGCTGGGGAAGTACGTTGCAGGTGATTCAGTTTTAAGATCATCTGTAAAAAAGGTGTTGGAAAATGTGTTCTCCTCTCCCCTATCTAATATAAGTTTGAGAAGAGGCTGTCTATTGACTGAAGTGACTTCTGTACAATTAGTTGTGAGGCTGGCAGTAGAGGGCAGCTGGTGATATGAACAGAGTGGAAGGGAGGCGAGACCCAACTTAAAGTATTTGGGTACAAAGTTAGTGACTCAGTAAGTTAAAGTTAGGTCCCCCAAACTTCACCTTAGATATGTGGTAGGACCCTGCCAGGCCTTTGTTACCTTCAAGGCAAACTTTATAAATACATCCTCCAGAGCAATGATAAATTTTCGCAACACTTGAGCCGTCTGTTCAATTTATACTGAATTCTCTCCCCTTGGAAATTAAGCTTTAGTAGTGTTTTGAGTTAGAAAAGGCCCGAATATCATTACAGCTAAATTCTGTAGGTTGAGAAACTATATAAAAAAATATATATAACCCTTATAGCAGGGATGTCCAAAACGCTCTCTACCAGTCGACCAATGATCAATCATGGAGGCACAAACCAAACTACTCCATCCTTTTTTAAATCAAGAAAAATATAATTATTTTTAATATATGAATTTTGGGCATTAATAAACCAAAAATACTAAACAATTAAAATAATCTCATATATCGGACATGATCGATGAAACAAAATCGAAATTTAGGACGATTTGAAACGTCGATAAGCCAAAATAGTGATAGAAGGTGAAATAGGGAGATGAGAGCGGCTTGCAGAGAGATGGTGGGGATAATGGAGGGGAGGGGAGGGGAGGGAGGATGGACTGCCCTTTAAATCGCAGCTGGTGCCATTTGGGAAGGGACAGTTTCTACCGAGGGGCAGCGCTGCAGCAGCTTTCCTCCAACCTCATCACACAAGTTTACACTTTGTTAACTTTACATGATCTCAGTGATATCTTCTTATCTTGTCAAGTGTTACAAAAATATTTTATTACTGTGTAAAGTATTATTGCTAGATTATACTTTGAAGGAAAACGAAATTATTTGTTTTCTAATTATTTTTATGTTACTAATGTTTTGGACATTATATATTAACCATTAAGAATTCAATAACATTTTTACGAGTTATTTGGTTCATGCTAGATTATATTTTGAAGAAAAACAAAATTGTATTCTTTTTGTTTCGAATTAGTTTTTGTTACTAATGTTTTGGACATTATATCATATCAATCATTAAGAATTCAATAACATTTTTACCAGTTAGTTTGTTCATGTAAAGATTTCAGAGAAATTGTGGAATATTTTAGTGTTAGTTGCATTGCGTAGAAATATATTTAGCTATTGATTTAGTTTAGATATTGTTGATGACCTTTGAAAACAATATCCATCTTAATGTGAGGTATTCTCAGTTTGCCTAAGAATTAAACCACTGCCAAGGGTGTTAGCCCGCAGTGATTCGCGTTAATAACATTGACGAGCAATCTATTTTTCGTACCGGTGTGGTACTATAATGCAAAATGAGGAGGATCCATAGTAAGACTGGAAACAGATTAGTTGTGTTATACAGATTGTTGACAAGTAGAAAAACCCGTCGGTGATCTACCGGCAATGTACTTCCCCAGAACAAATTATTCTATTATCCTCTCGCTCCCCTTCCAAAACCAGTCGATCGTTTGGGCTCAGCAGTTCACCTTACATAGAGGCTTATAAGTTTAAATTATGTGTCGATAAATTCATTATATTTTTTGGGGTTTTTGAGTTAAGCCTCTCCCCTAACCCCCATCTCCTTTGCCCGATTTGGTTGAAAAAAAATAGGTGTCGACATTAGAGGGTTCTGAAATGTCGTTTCGATAAACTCATTATATCGGGAGTTATCGTGTTCAGACAGACAGACATTTTTTTTTTTCATATTTGAGAATCTAGAGGTTCGAAAACATGAAATTCCATTGAAAACTCCGCATCGCATTTTCGACCCATTACATCACTTCCCCTGTACTTGGTATGTATTGTGGGAAAGTTGCAAACTTGACTAGAAAGAAGAATGTGCAAGGAGTCCTCGCGGCAAAACTGTAATATGAGAGATAATGAATTTTCTAGACGGAATCCCCCCCCCCCCCCCCCCCTCCCCTCTCCACTAGTTGGAGAGTGGTATATGGCAGTGTGCGGGAGTCCTACTGGTGCTGTCCTCGTCGAATTTCATATATATTTTTAATTATTTTATTTATTATTTTATTTTTTGTTTTATCTCTTTCATTTTATGCTTTCTGTTTATTCATCTACCAACTTCTAAGTTGAGAAACGCGGACATATTGTGGAAACTTGTAATAAATAAATAAAACAAACTTATTTTTGAAATATTGTCTATTCCACTAAAGATATATATTCATATATAACTACCGGTTTCGGCTTTATACCATCGTCAGGTCTAGTTATGAACTAAGTCAGTTTGCAGAGAGCGACCCTTCAAATACATCTCAGGTCAAAGGGTGCTATTAGAACTTGGGAGTCCCCCGGCTGTACCGTTAGCTAACTCATGAAATATTTCTTAACAAAACCTAGTTCTAAATTTACATAAAACAATGTCACTAGACTAATACATGGAAAAATAACAAATAAATAAGTACAAATACAAGTAAATAATAAAAAATAGAAATAAAATTAATAATAATGTTAAGATTTAGATAACTTGAAACATATATGTGGAACCAAATATTAATAACAGATAATACAAACATATATGTGGAAACAGAACTGGTTTAGGGTGTTAACAAAGCCACCTATTAAGGTGGTATCTTACATAAATTCCCCCACATATAAATTATCGAAATTCGTCAATAGAAAATTAAGGCATTTTATCAATTTTTCGCCACCTTTCACCGTTATCAATTCATTAGATCTCGTCAATAAGATTAGAGATGTAAAGGTACCTCACGGAGCCAAGTTAATATCATTAGACGTCTCTAACCTCTTTACGAATGTCCCCGTAACCGAATGTCTAGAGTTAGTTAGGGGCCTAATAAACAACTCAAATAGGTCCATTTTTGAAAAAATAGAACTTTGTAACCTTTTAGAACCGTGCGTAGAACAAAATTATTTCATCTTCAATAGTGAATTATATAAACAGAAAGAGGGGCTAGCGATGGGGTCCAGCCTGTCTCCCCTGTTAGCTGATATATTTATGGATAGAATTGAGAGGGAAATTCTAGAGAAGTCTCCATTTATCAGTAATATCATGTTTTGGAAGCGGTACGTGGACGATATTTTGATTCTTTTTAACGGAACAGAACGACAAATTAACTTATTTTTTGACTTTGTCAACAAAGTCCATAACAAAATAAAATTCACGTTGGAAATAGGAGGTCAAACCATAAATTTTCTGGACTTGGAGATCAAAATTAATAACAAGAAATTCGAATTTAGCATTCACAGAAAACCGACTACAACAGACACGGTAATACACCCATCTTCTAACTGTCCTTCCAGTTACAAATACGCGGCCTTTTATTCCATGTTCCACAGAGCCTACTCAATTCCAATGACCCAACAATCAAAAGATAAAGAACTTAAGATTATTAAGGAAATAGCCAAAAACAATAGCTACCCACAAAAAACAATAAATAAAATTGAAAAGAAGGTCAAAAATCATAATTTTAGGAACAAACTGACCAAATTAGAAACACAAAATAAAGTTTATAATAAATGGGTCAGCTTAACTTACCATGGAAAAATTTCAGAAAAAATAGGTAAAGAGTTGAAAAAAGAAGGTTTCAATATCGGGTTTAAAACTATCAATCCCATAAGCCAGTGCCTAGAGAGAGTTAGGGACAGAACAGATATTGAAAATAGAAGCGGAGTTTATAGTCTAGAGTGTGCGACGTGCAGTCAATTATACATTGGACAGACAGGACGTCGTTTTAGGGAAAGAATCAAAGAACACACGGCCGAAATAAAGAACCGAGGAAACCGTTCTACATTCGCGACCCACATAATTGACAATAGCCACACTTTCGACCCATCTAAAGGCATCAAATATCTCCATTATTGCCCAAAAAGCAGGCTACTTAATAGCTTAGAACAATTAGAAATAAATAAAGCTAACAAAAGGAACATTTGTATGAATGACCAAATTTATTTCAACTATTCCCCTTTGTTAACACCCTAAACCAGTTCTGTTTCCACATATATGTTTGTATTATCTGTTATTAATATTTGGTTTCAAGTTATCTAAATCTTAACATTATTATTAATTTTATTTCTATTTTTTATTATTTACTTGTATTTGTACTTATTTATTTGTTATTTTTCCATGTATTAGTCTAGTGACATTGTTTTATGTAAATTTAGAACTAGGTTTTGTTAAGAAATATTTCATGAGTTAGCTAACGGTACAGCCGGGGGACTCCCAAGTTCTAATAGCACCCTTTGACCTGAGATGTATTTGAAGGGTCGCTCTCTGCAAACTGACTTAGTTCATAACTAGACCTGACGATGGTATAAAGCCGAAACCGGTAGTTATATATGAATATATATCTTTAGTGGAATAGACAATATTTCAAAAATAAGTTTGTTTTATTTATTCATCTACCATTAATTTATTACGTATTCTGTTTATTATTTTTGTATATGTTTTCTACTATTTTGTATTATTCATTTCTTTTCCTTCTTATTATGTTTTAAATATTTGTATTACTTATTATTTGATCATGTAATCTTATAGTCGTCACTTCTGCTTATTGTTATTGTTTTTATACTGATTGTGGAATAAATAAAAATCTATAAAAAATATATATATATTTTTCCCATGGAATATATAACCCATATAACCATCTGAACCACGTTCTTAAGTGTGCACAAAGATTAGTTCTGCTATAAACTTCCAAGTTCAGTAAAACAACTATCTCTAGGAGTTGTTAGCAGTCGTACTGACAAAAGTGTCAAATGAAACATAATGATGACTAGAATCGGAATATATTTGTATTTGTATTCAAAAGTTGATATATAGCCCCCGTTACAATTTAATTCATAAAGATTTTATTTATCAAATTGAATATTAGGGGCGCCGGTAGATCAGAGTTAGCCTGCTAGGCTACTGCGCTCAAGAGACGTTGCGAGCCCGTGTGATGTCAGGTATTCGTTAAAGACCTACCTCACAGTCGGGCTCATGTCCACCAGAGCGACGAAAGAACGCTCTGGTAGTAGGTGATATGACCTCGTAGTGAGTCATAATAACTAACTCAAATTTAATATTCCTTATTTGATTGTATCTCGAGTACATTTTAGTGATACTAATGTAGACTGTAAACCTTAGAACTAATATGGCAATTCAGTTTGCAGTTTGGTGTAATTAGTATCAATAGCGTATATGTAGAATATATGTGTGGCATTAGTTTGGGATGAAAGATGTTGCTGGCTAAATGGTGGCTCACATCCCTCGGGAGCTATAGACGGGCCTGGAAGCTCTGTAACGAGGCATTAGGACCATATCCAAACAGAAAGCTAGCAGCCAACTCAAAGCACACATAATTACCTCCACTACCCTTTATAATTACTCAATCATTAACTCTAATTTCCCTCATGTCTCCGGTAAATACCCTCCCTACCTTTCCAGTTTAAAACACCTTTTAGCTCTTTGGAAGAATTCACCAATTTGAAACCTCTTTGTACTCTGTATATTGAACTTTTTTGAACTTCCTTTGTCTGTCTTTCTATTAAAAATCCTTTGATCGGAATAAATTACATCCTTGGAAAATCTCCGAAAATATTCTAACTAAAATATTACAGACAAGAAGTGCTCAAGTTCCTTCCAATAGTTTTTTTTCCCCCGGATTTTTTATTTATTTATATTTGTTGTAGCATTATCTGCAATGGTTATTTGTAATGTGCGACCTATGTATATGAATTTGCCTATGAGACTTTCCTGCGACACAATACACATATTGACACACTTACACCAACATTTAAGGACGTTAATTGCTGAGGTACAGCCTGCGAGATGGCAAATGACAAGATACACAGCCAACTGACGGATAGATGATGGAACAAACTTAAACAACTGACGCACGACGAACATGAAAGATAAACTGAGCGACTAGCTCCGGATGACAACTCGCTGTGGAGAGCGATAAACAGGCTACTGAGTCCATAATAGAGTGCACAATCCTCTTGGACAAGCAGATGGCTGGCTCATGGGCTGTCTGACCAAGGTACCAAACGTTCACATCCACCCGGACATACAGACGTGCTTAACGACTTTCGGGAGCATTTTAACTCTTCAGTTAAGTATTAGTCAACTTTATATACCTATAGTATCTTACTACCATTGGCAAGTAGCGCTCCTACTGGTGAGTTCTCTTACTTCTTTTGGCGGGCTATTTTATAACTAAACGCTCTTAAAACCCTTTTTATATTTATATTTACAATGAGATATTTACATATGTTGTTGATTTAAAATAATTAAATTATGTTAAATAATAAAATTACCACATTTCCTGTAGAAATTATATCTCTGGTCTTGTACTAAATTTTGATTTCTACAGTAATTTCCGAAAAGGGTCCTAAAAAAATATCAAAAGTTCAAGGTGTGCAATTTTTAAGAAAGTACACATATATATTTTAAAAAATTTAATTAACCAACTTTTCATTTGGATTTCTAAAGAGATGCCATATTGTTTTTCCAAATTTTGCAAAAATGTTAAATCTAATCCAAAGGTATCAATTATTATACTATGGAAAATGAATAGCATAGAATTTAGAGAACGAATGTTTGGGTTTATTTTCTTAAACCTACATTATAAAATTAAAAACTAAGAAATTCAAACATAGAAAAATATCAAATAATTTACTAAAAGAAATCTTACAACCTAATTTTTACATCTATATGGTCTCTTTTCTTTTTAAATATTGGCCATTCTTCAAATTATCTTTATTATATTGTATATATGTATAAATAAATAAAGTACTTTCTTTGCGCATCGATTTCACTTCTATACCGTTCACCACACCTTAACCTAAACACTTTTCTCACTCCTAGCCTGTCCACCTTCACATCTCATCTCACCAGACTCCCACAACGTAGACTGGTCCATTATATTTAGAACAGCTGATGGTCGTCTTTTGTTTTTCATTTCATTGGTTGTTTTAAAACAAAATGGGACTTCATGTATTTATTCACCAATTTAGTTGCTTCTTTGTTTTTAAATAAATAAAACAAACTTATTTTTGAAATATTGTCTATTCCACTTTGTTTTTATACAAATAAATATAATTAATTTTTATAATATTAATAATTTGAACTTATTTTACTAACTTAACTAATTTTATACATCACAATGTATAAAAAATATATACAACAAGCAAATGTGCTAAGGTAGAAAAAAATGTCAATAGAGGAGAAATCAAGTCATTATATTTATTTATTTACATATTCACAACGACAACATTTGTCACTAGTGATCGTGATGATGTGATCAAGTCAAGAGGAGAAAAGTGCAGTGTGGTGTACACTCCCTAGACACTCATTTATGACTAATGCTCATAAAACTAAAAGAAAACCTTTCGATTTGTAATAAAGTTGAGCAGGTTAGGTATAATTAATTTGTTCATTTCTGTAAGTCGGCGTCAATAGTAAATACCCTTCTAAAACACTTTGAAGTTCTTTGTAAAAAAAAAATTATAATTTGGTTTCTTTTTCTTTTATCTCTTAATATTGAATTTCTAAAACACTTTTCTGCCTTCCATTTGAGCCCTCTGGCCTAACGGAAAATGGGAGGGAAAAAGAAAAAGTATCATTGTAAGAAAGAAGAGGAAGATTAAAAACAGTCCAATAACTTATGGCTTGCAATTTTTGGAAGGGAGAGGAAAAAGGGAAAGAGAATAAGGGCATACTTCTTTGGAAGCAAATGGAATAAATCACTAAATTTCTAAGTTTGATCTCTTTATTCCAATCAAATCAAAAAATACTCTAAATTTAAAACTGTAGTTTTGTGTGAGGATGAGGTCGAAGGTAACACTTTGAATTTGAGTATTGAGAGGGCCTCTAAATCCCCATCGATCTTCACTCCTTATTCGACCCCCAGTTGTCTATTGACCCCACATATCTCTATTTTCTTTCGACCCCTAGATATCTATCGACCCTCATTCGACCATTAGATCTACATCGTTTCTCATCCAACTCCTAGTTTTCTATCAACCGTTGTTAAGAGTTCCGAAGTCTAAGTGGTTAGAGTGATTGGCTTCTATCCTAAATGAGAGGGAGGCGAGATCCAACTTAAAGTATTTGGGTACAAAGTTGAGGTTCATGTCACAAGACATACTGCGGGATCCCTAGATGAGTAGCCTCGCTTCCTTCGTTACAGATCCGATGTTCATCCCTAAGTGCGCAGAATACTTTTTATTTCGTGAGTTTTATGTAATAAAGACACAATTAAAATTGTTTATGATGTATGTGCTGGACTACGCCTGGCACTTTGGCTAGCATGGACCGACTAACAATGGGCAGCAACGGCTGGCACTTTGGCTAGCATGGGCCGGGTAACAATGGTCAGCAACGGCTGGCACTTTGGCTAGCATGGACCGACTAACAATGGGCAGCAACGGCTGGCACTTTGGCTAGCATGGACCGAGTAACAATGGGCACCAACGGCTGGCACTTTGGCTAGCATGGACCGGGTAACAATGGGCACCAACGGCTGGAACTTTGGCTAGCATGGACCGGGTAACAATGGGCACCAACGGCTGGCACTTTGGCTAGCATGGACCGGGTAACAATGGGCAGCAAGGGCTGGCACTTTGGCTTCCTTGGGCCGGGTAACAGTGAGAACCCCAGTATTACGTTTGTTAAAGAAAAATTTACCATACATTTTTCTCCCTTTCTTATGGTATTCTGCTATTTGCTCTTGAACCATTAAATTTTATAATTTTCATGGTCAATATCGTCGTTGTTAAACGCCAATTCCAAGTCAGATCAATGAAACTTCAGGAACTTCTAAGCAGAACGATTTTTGCACACTTACAGTAATTCAATGTCGCGATGTTTCCCAGAAATTACCAAAGTCAATTATTTATTACGAAATTGAATTTTATATCCAATTAAAATCTAATTGCCAAGAAAAGTAGTTAATCTATGACTAGTTACAACTTCCTGTAAAGAAAAATTTAAAAAAAGAACTGAATGATTATCAAAAAATTAAATTTTACATCATGTAATATATAATGCTATGAACTATGGTTATTTTATATCTAGCGGCAAATTACTGTGAAAAAATGAATGTGGGTCTGGAACCGGGGACCAGGATGTATATAAAACATTTTGGCTTTTCAGAATATTATTTTCAGAATAAATTTGAAACTTTTTTTGTTATTATTTTGCATGAATACTTAAAAAACCAATTTCCTGCTGCTTGCTAAAACAAGCAGATTTGGGTTTCTCTTGTTTTAACGATTCTCTAGTTGAGCTTTAACTTTAAACTTTAAACTTTCCAACCCTCGTAAAAAGTAACCGGACTTTGTATTGTCCTATTCAAAGTTTCTGGTTCCAATCCTTTTGTCTGTTCCTCCCCCCCACACCGTCCTCACCTCGTTCTTGTTATAAGGTATCATGTAACTGTAAACTTGTGCTGTCTTTATTGGTCTCACCCTGTCATCAGGATCATCTTCGACAAGACCCGATCCAGTAAAATCTCTTCCTTTCTAGAGTTTTACATTAAATTAGAATTGTAGGAATATTGAGGGTCAGTCAAAGATGGAAAAAAAACACTATTCAAATGCCAAACATGGGGGGGGGGGGGGGGGGGGGGGGGGGGGGGGGGAATCAAGATTAGAATCGAAAATAAACAAAAAATTTTTTTTTTTTGTTGATAAACATTACTGAAAGTTAAAAATACATTATAACAAGTTAAAAATTTAAACTGACTTACTATGATTAATGACTAAACATTAAAATTAAATATGAAAACATTACTAAAGATATTAATAATGTTTATACTAAAGATAAACAGTAATAATGTAACAAAAATAAACAAAAAAAAATGTTGTTTATTTTTGATTCTAATCTTGATTTCCCCCCCATGTTTGTAGGCCCTGATGATGATATAAAATATATCGAAACGTTGGCATTTGAATAGTGTTTTCTTCCATCTTTGACTGACCCTCAATATTCCTACAATTAGAATCTACAGTCGCTAATCAACATCTACATTAAATTAGAATATGAACCGGAGTCTTATTTTCCTCGCCACATTTCCTGCACAGAAGGCTTCTAGCGATGCCCATATTGTGTAGATCTTTGTTCATAAGACAGGGTCCTGACATCAGCCCTGTCATAGTTTTTGCTTATGTTCAGAAGCTCTCGGCTCCTTTTTCTCTAAGAGTTCTACAACAAAGAATACTGAATGTCTCCTTTGACCTCCAGATTCCAAAAAAAAAAAAAAAAAATCGTTCTGTCTGTCTATGAAAGCGATAACTCCCGGTAGAATGAATGTTTTACTTAATTTTATATTTGCATCCATAACCCCATAAGAATAAAAAATTAATTTTCAGCGAAATCGGCCTAAGGGAGGGGGGATCTGAGGGGGCTCAACTAAAAACTATAATAACTGCCGATGTAATGAATTTATCGACAACTATTTTAGTATGAGGATTTAGGATTCATTATGTAAGAACTATTGTTTATTAGCGCAAACGGTAGATTGATTGTGAGGAGGGAGCGAAAAGTTATTACAGTAGAAACTCTTTAAGTCGAACCTCGATAAGTCGAAAACCTCCAAAACTCGAAAAAAAAGTTTTGTTCCTTTCCCTTCAAGCCCCAAAACCTCCATTACTCGAAATCTAAACCCTCTATTAGTCGAAATAATCAGTGAGTCCCCTACAAGCCATTTTGGTACATATTTTCCCTCTATAACTCGAAAAAATAAATTGGACCTCTGTATCTCGAACATAGCAATGTTTTATTTTACAACATTTACAACTCGTTATTTAAAACTTATTACCTCTATAGCTCGAAGAAAAATAAGTTACCGACTTTAAGAATTTGCCGACAATGTACACCATTGTTTCTTAGAAAACAATTTAGGAGTATACAATAAATAGGATTACCAATTATCTAAAGCAAAAAAAAATTACTGACTTTTTTTAATACTTACATATAGGTACTACGTATTTTTTTATTTTAAGGATGTTTTGAAATAATGTTGATTTATAATAAATATAAATATGTTTGTTACCTCTGTAACTTGAATTTTTATTTATTTCACCTCTCTAACTCAAAATTAGTTAGAAAGAATCTTAACCTCTACAAGTCGAATCACAATCCGCCTAAGTCGAAATCCTCCATAAGTCGAAAACTCTATAACTCGAATTTTTTGGAGTCTCCCTTGATGTTCGACTTATAGAGGTTCTACTGTAGTTTAATTTGTTCTGGGGAAGTGCATCACCGGTGATTCACCAAAGACTTTTTGAGGCGTACTCAAGATTTTCTTACCTTCTAGATTTAAAAAACATAAGAGCCTCAATCTGGTTTGAACCCTTGATCACGGTAGCAAGCTCGCTACCTCTAATCAGGCGAAAGCAATGGTGGGTTTAGAGGAAGAGCGGAAACTTACTTCGAATAATTGAAGATGGGGAAGTACATAGCTACAATATGTTCCAAGTATTAGTTTACCTTTAAAACTTGCTTCCTAATATTCTATTAGAGTGTTTACATTAATGTCAACACAGACGTGAACATAAACAAAACCTCCTAGATTAAACGATTTTATCATTGTTTACATGGTTTTTATCTTTCTAGACAGTTTGTTTATTTATTGGTATTTCTTTCCTTAACTTTTTTCGATGCATTATCTGTTCTAAACATATTTCGGGCATTGAAATGAAAAGAAAAGACATTTTATTCTGGGATCCAGGTCCCCTAAGAATAAATACATATAGAGTAAAAAAAAAAAAAACAATGGAATAAAATATCAATATGACGTACAAAGAAAAAAAAGTGAATCACCAGCAATGTACTTCCCCAGAATATTTAATCAATTAACTAAATTTTGTGTCGATAAATTCATTACATCGACTGTTATGGGGTTTCTGAATTTCTATCGGGAGTTATCGTGTTTTACAGCCAAATAGGTTCATACACACATAGACGTTTTTTTCGAATTTGGAATCTGGAGGTCGGAAGACTTGCAATTCCGTTGAAAACTCGTATCGAATTTTTGACCGATTATTTCGTATAGCTGGGAAAGTAAAAGTCAAAAAGAAATAAATTAGTGCCTTTGCAATGGAGACGTTAATAAATATAGATAAATAAAAAATGTAAATAAACAGCCTAATTATGAAGAAAAATATCGAAGTAAACGTATCTATAGAAATATAGAGAAGAAAAGGAAATAAATCAAAAAAGTAGAATAAATTAATGACGTGACTGACTATAAAAGAGAAGGAGGGATGCCTAGACTAGAGTTTGAAATATAATTAATTTTAGGAAAAGGGGGATTAATAAAACTGAGAATAAAAGAATGAAAAATTAATAAAGAAAATGAAAATATATGTAATAGAATAAAATAAAAAATTTGAAAAAAGTAATAAAAATGAAATAAGTAAATAAATATCTTAAATAATCAGAGATGTTGAAGAAAATGGAAAATACGAGGAGTGGGAATGAAAGGCTAATTCAGAGGGAGAAGATTGTTTATCGAAGAGGAATTGGAACAGAGAGGATCTGAAAGGAAAGGAAACCACTGAAAGATAGTGAGTTTAACAATGATTATATTTAACTATGATTAGATTTAAAATCCTCTGGTAAAAAAATAACTTTTAAGTACATTCATGCGCCTCTCCGTTTGATCAAAAGGGGAATATCTCTGAATCTATTTTATATGACAACATTTTTGAGAGATCTTTGACAAGGCTAGAAGAGGCTGATAGTGAACCCTCCTCTCCCTCTGATAGCTAATATTTATATTTATATTCTGCTCCCGATTAACCGGAGTAATAGATGAGGGCGGGTAACACGGATAAACCTATCATGCTAAAGTAAACATAGAGGTATTCTTTAGAAATGTGGGTTAATGAAGTTACATTTTGAGGCGGAGGACTCGTAAGAATCCACAACATTTGACCGACTTTTAGTCGAAAGGCGTCTATTCTCATTCCACCGACTGTCACCGACTAAAACACACTACCGTCCGACTTTCCAGCGATTAATTTTTTCCGAGCTCTGACGCATTTTCTGTGCCCTTTCACTCCTCCTTTACAAAAACCTGCGAATAATAACATAGCTAGAACGTTTTTGTTTCGCAATGAAAGATCACTTCCAATTTAGGGCTCCAATATGTTATCCAATTCATCCAAGTTTATATTGGAGTTATCCTGATCACGGAACTTATTTGTTTGAATGATAATTTTCCTCCCCCAACCTCGATTCTGGTTGATTTTTAATCTGAAAATTGTCAACAAATTATAATAAAACTATTGGGGGTGGTTTGGCAAGAATTATGACAGAAGGGAAGGGAATGTGTTATTAGCGGAGAAGATTGCCGAGGAACCAGTCTCCTGTCCTCGGTAATGTCTACATTTGTATTTATGAGATGTGTGTTGGATCCTTCCGTTCTGTCCTCCCCAGCTCCAACCACTTCAGCACCTCTCTCCTACCTGTTATATTTCGTATACTATCACATCTCACATGTTAAAAAATAAATGTAGTCTCACCTCTCACAGATTTTATTTATATTTGCTAGCCGGCTTTCGAGGTTGCCCTCATCATCAGGCAGTCTGATAAAATCATTCTCAAGTTAACATAATTAAAATGTTTTAATAAATAAAAATTTAAAAAAAGTGCATAAAAAATTAACAACATTAACAATATAAAATTTCATGGATGAGGACAGATATCTATAAAAAAAATTTAAATTTTATTTATTAACACATTTTAATTATGTTAATTTCAAAATTATTCTATCAGACTGCCTGATGACGAGGGCAATCTCGAAAGCCGGCTAGCAAATATAAATGAAATCGGTGAGAGGTCAGACTATTTTACAAACTGTAAAATAATCACTTCTCACTACATCAGCCACTACATCTTCATATTTACTATCACACCGGACAAGGAAGTTTCTATGTAAAGGTACAATTTTTTTTCTTTACTTTCTTATACCTTTAGTGTAAGACAGTATTGTAATCGTGGAAAAATCCGAGTTCGAGTTTTCAATGGAATTTTACGTATCAAGGTATACTGAAAAGTTTTGACCATTTTTTCAATGATGTCCGCTATGATATGGAACTTCGTGAGAGCTCTAAGAAATGATTGTAGCAATGAACTTTGAATCTAAAATGAAGATGTTACTTACGCTAACTTAAATCTCATTAGATTTTGACGAAAATTAAGACCACTTTACTTAACGCATTGAACCCATTTTTTTTAGATTTTTGATTGATTTACGCGAAAACTGTCAACGCAATCGAAAAATTGGACCGTAGCAAAAATTTACCTTACTAAAATTCTAACCAGGAAGTGTGATAGGAAGAGTTATAGCTCCCCGAAGAATAAACAATAAATTTCCGTGGGAACTATTTTGATGTATCGTAGCGTCAAATTTTAATATTTATTTTTATTAATAGTCGTTTTTTAATTAAAAAGGATAAAATAAAGAAAGAATAAAATATATGTGATGTGACCACAGCAATAAAAAGTTACTGTTTTATTGCGTTTCGTAACATTTTCCAATATCCGCCTCGTTTGTCACAAAATGTCTTGAACTTCGACCCCCCCCCCCCCTCCTTAGATTCGTTACCTATTTTATGAACGGTCTCTAATAACCGAGAAAGGTTTAACGTAAAAGAAAAACACAGTTGTGTTGGCATGTCGACCAACACGAATGTCCTTCGTAAAGGTAAACGTAGAATATTCGCGCCCACTCATCAATTCGCGTTCGTATTCGCATCCACCGCAAAATCGCAAATAGTTTTGCGAATTTTGCCTTGTAATAAATAAATAAAACAAACTGCTTTATTTTTCTAATATTATCTATTCCACAAAAAATGTTTACCTGCATATAATACATAAATTATCAGTTTTGGCATCTTCAGGTTTAGCTAAAAACTGAGACCAAATGCCGAAACCGGTTGTATACATTTGTGGAATCGAGTTTTTTTTTTTTTTTAAGTTTGTTTTATTTATTTATTACAAATTTTCACAATAAGTTCGCGTCTCTCAACTTGGAACTAGTAGTAAATTCTTAACATATCATAATAGGAAGAAAACAACATATTTTTTTAAAATTCACATATATTTGAAATTTAAAAAAAAAAAGTTTATAAATAGATGTTTTAAAGAACTTAGGAACAATAATAATATTAATATGATATACTTTTCTTGACTCGCAAAATAAATAGGGTCGATATAATAGGGTCGATATAATAGGGTCGATATAATAGATTTCTTGGACAACATATTTTATTATACAATGACGAATTTCTCGCGAGGGTAAAATGAAGCAACTGACATAAATGAACTCAACCGACCCTATAGCATTGTTTAATGTAAATCGATGCCTAAAGGTTTAGAAAATGTCCGAATTAAAATTGACAAAAGATTGTTTTGGAACCAGCATACTTGACTGAACCGACAAGAATTGAATCGGAAATTCGAAAGAATCTCTCGACTTTTAGACAGACGTTGAAAACTTTCCATGAACAGGAAAATACTGACAATACAATACTAAAACAAATGTTGACTTAAGATCCTGAGATGTGGGGTATAACGAAACAAAGCAATCTTAACAGAATTCAGATCATGGAGTCCCGCACAATCATTAACTGTCCCTTTTATGTGTCCAAGCTCCAGACTCCAGACTCGAGATACACTACATTAATATCCACACCACTGGTTCCAACCAAACACTGACAACATCTTCACTATCACAAGATCCTCCCAGACGCTTTAAGACCGAGTGGCCTCGAGTTTTCCTCAGCGACCCCTCGCGGGAAAGAAATGACCGGACGATTACCTACCTGCCTCATGTCTCCAGGAAACCTTATTTACCACATCGTGTTACATGTAGTGGCAGCTTGAATAAATGTAAAAACAAAATTAAAATAGATTGGTTAAATCAAATTAGGTCCAATACTTCTGGGTTCAAATTCAACCCACCAGAGAAATATATCATTTTTAATCTGAAATTTTATAAGCTCGAGGGATCGAGTTGCACCAGTCAATAAGATTAGGTTCATTATTTACGTAAAAATCACATTTTTTCTCTCCAAAAATGTGAAGGGCTTTTTAGAAATCCTCACCCGACTGAGACTGGGAGCAAAGTTTGTAAATAAATAGTTTAGTCAGTAAATAAAACAATTTGTGTAATATTTTAACTCTTTTAATAGGCTCATTAGTCATATTACTTCCCCAGTCATACGAAGTATACAAAAAACATTTAAAAAATGTTCTGTGTTGGTGAAAACGATAAGAGTCGTTTGGTTTTGGAGGGAGAGGGAAAACTTAATATATTAATTCGTGCTGGGGAAGTACTTTGTCGGTGATTCATCGACAACTTTTTTTTTAGTGTCTTACTACTATTTGCAAATGCGCTCTGCTGGTGATTTCTCCTACTTATCTTTGGCAGGTATTTAAAAGTTAAATTCTTTTAAAAGTACCAGACATTTTTCATTTTGTAATACATTTTGGCAGATTATATTGGTAGGTTGTGATTAAGGAAAAGACGATAGTCACTTTCAAAACCCTGAGCCACCGCAGTATTCGTGACTGAAGCAAGCTGCCGTCTGGTGGCATCGCTTTACAAAACGGCAGCACATGATTCTGCTACAAGTTCAGAGAGCAGGATTACAAGAGCCTATCGAACTGTCTCTAGTGCTAGCAGAAGCATTACAAGCAGGCTAATTACAATTAAGTTGGAGCCTCCAAAAAGTTTTATATGTCGTTGCTTATATATTAGGTACAGGTGAGTAGCAGTATCAATCTTGTCAGGACTCATCCCTTCTCTGACAAGATCGCTCTTCAATATTCGCAACCGCATTGGAATTTGCGAATGTTAAATAAAAATCTTACATATATGAGTAATCTCTACACTCTAGAGTAGACAGAGAGATTTACTACACTAATCAACTTTGTAGAGTACAGGTGCACAGCGCTATAAAGGTTGTTGTAAAACACTTAGCGAACTGTTCTAGATGAAGAGAAGAGAGAGGTGCTAAGAAAGGGTTATTAGGAGGTGAACTTGTTGTTAATTTGCCTGGACAGAGGATGCCATTGTCGGCATGCCCTCCGAGTTGGAGTTATAAATCAATTGTGAAGTTTATAGGTGCCCAAGGTGGCAACAGATCCTTAAACAATGTGTAGTCTGGTGGCAGTTTAACAAAGTTGTCTCCTCTCGCTGTTTGTCTTAACTACCTCTGAATGGGCTCAATTTCACATTGTGCCTATCTGACAGCACCCCAAGAACTCTTCGTCTCTCCAACTCTCAAAAGAGAGCTCCCCGAAATCCAACTGGTTGGAAAAAGTGTTGCCAGATGTGACAATTAAAAACAAAAAAAAAAAAAAAAGAAGAAGCACATTACTTCTTTATATTTTCGGTATGGATATAAGGAATATATATCGAGATTGAGCTATCAACAAGATCCCCTGAACTCAAATTGACCATTTTCTTAGTGATTTGTGTGATCGGAACTTCGTGAGCGCTCTCAGAAACGATTGTAGTAATAAAGTTGGAGTTTTAGGTGCAGAAGTCTCACGTCCGGTGGAGGCGAGGTTCACAGACACGCCCACTATTGGCTCTTCCCTCCGGCCTCCTCTGGTTCAGGTCCAGTGTCGGCGGTTTGTGCGGCCCGGTGGAGACGAGGTTCACAGACACGCCCACTATCGCCTCTTCCCTCCGGCCTCCTCTGGTTTAGGTCCAGTGTCGGCGGTTTGTGCGGCCCGGTGGAGACGAGGTTCACAGACATGCCCACTATCGCCTCTTCCCTCCTGCCTCCTCTGGTTCAGGTCCAGTGTCGGCGGTTTGTGCGGCCCGGTGGAGACGAGGTTCACAGACACGCCCACTATCGCCTCTTCCCTCCTGCCTCCTCTGGTTCAGGTCCAGTGTCGGCGGTTTGTGCGGCCCGGTGGAGACGAGGTTCACAGACACGCCCACTATCGCCTCTTCCCTCCTGCCTCCTCTGGTTCAGGTCCAGTGTCGGCGGTTTGTGCGGCCCGGTGGAGACGAGGTTCACAGACACGCCCACTATCGCCTCTTCCCTCCGGCCTCCTCTGGTTTAGGTCCAGTGTCGGCGGTTAATGCGGCCCGGTGGAGACGAGGTTCACAGACACGCCCACTATCGCCTCTTCCCTTCGGTCTCCTTCTCTGCTTCTGGACCCCTATTTTCATACTACTGGAATACTCTATTCCATTATGAACCAACTTGGAGATTAGGATGGCTAGGGCATAACCACCCCTTGTCGCTTTCGTTTTCATCCTCACAAACTGTTATAAGAAATACTTTCCGGCTCGCTGTTGTATGTTGTTAGAAATGGCAGAAGTTACTTCAGTGCTATCTCCAGGTGTGTCCTGGGTACTCCTATCGAAATAGACACCGTCAAACTTTTCTCATTGAGAGCCAACTTCCGGTGACAAAGTTCCACACATTTTATCTAACTATTTTAATGAAAGTTTGATATCGATCTAGTGGTCAATGATTGCAAAAAGATTCCCTGATCCATTCCAATCTCTTTTGTACTTTTAAGAGTTTCTTCTTTTCTTCTTCGGTATGGCTTCGAAAAGTGCGCTCTGAAGTCTTCTGTACTGTGTCAAACTCAAAATTATTATGTAGAAAGGAAATATTAAAAGAAAAAATATAGTATTTTCAGGTGAAGGGATGTAGCCACGATGCTGCTTCAGGCATTCCGACAGATCTTTTAAAGATATGCTCCTAAAAACATTTATATTCAATTGTTTTGTACATAAGACGAACTAATTCGAGATATATAGACCCACACATTGTTATTAGTGCTTTTGAAAAAGGTAAGTAAAAATGTATGGACATATTGAAAAAATAACTACATTTTTAAAGATTTCGCAACTAAAGAACTCATGTAGTTCTCTTGTGGCGGTGTTAGGAACTATATATAACCTCATTTCCTTTCAATAACTCCAATAACAGCCGATGTAGTGAATGTATCGATGTTGATTTCTTCTTTTTTGACAATATTTCGGGACAGTTACAGTGACGGAACAGCGCTCAGGTAGTAGGCGATACGACCTCGAAGTTAAAGCTCGGGCATGAGTCACAATAACAAACTGGCATGGAGCAGGTTGAGAGGTTGGCAGCAGGTTTCCTTTGAGATGGTGGCTACAACAGGGGCTCTCAACTAACTTTGCTAAGGTACACAGTCACAGATGTCTCTACACAAACACCACTAACTTATCTCTTATCCACTTATAGAAGCTTCTAACTTAAACTTACCTCAAAGTCAAACTGACATTAACTTATCCAAACACTAATGGTCGTCCACTATTGAAAATACTATCACAAATTACAAACCTCGTCCTGTGACATTTTCGCATGAGCCGAGAATAACCACTAAAACTTCCCCATTCAAACAAGGTCCGCATGATTGCGGTGCATCTTGAGGGCCACTTGGTGAAATTTTAAATATTTGAAGTCAAAACCCAAAGGCAACATAACCTGTCAAAATTCAGCGATATCGGCTGATGGGTAGACCTCTGAGCTACCGGTGCTTATATATATTTTATATTATATTATAAACTTAAGCACGCCGTCCTTCCGATGGGACGTTAAGCGATGGTCCCGAGCCTGTACGTCTAATGTCAGGTACTCGTTAAAGACCCCTGCAAATGTAATCATTTTTGACACCCAAATGTTCAATGAGTTCAGAGTAAAACATTGGTGTAAAGTGTTGGGAGAGAAAAATAACAATATCTCCTTCAGTTTCCGAACAAAAGTATTTAAATAAATTAAGAAAGTGACTTATTAGACAAGAGGAGATTTATTTGACTTGTTTCATTTAGTCAGTCAAATAGAAGTGGAAACAAGGAATGGCTAGGAATTGGAAAAAGCTAGGAAAAGACCCGTCTATCTCGGCAGCCCCACTTGGAAGGGAGGAAGGGAGGGAATCTTGGGAATATTGGATTGGATCTGTGTTCCGTTTGGGGAATTATATGAAACCAAAATATGGCAGGACAGACTAATCCAATGCTCGCGATATAGCCGTAAGTGCTCGTTTTGACAGGGGGCAAACAAAAAGATTCAAGTTTGAATTGTGACAAATACAAACAAACAAACAACAGGATTGTTAACTGGTGGCAAAGACCTGCGCTCAATCGGGCGAAGATAACCGTTGCAGTTTCTTGTCCTAAAACCACAATATCTCTTTCTCTCTGAACATCAACGGTATATTTAGGAACTTGTCCTGGATCCTAAGTTATCATACTGGAACTGCACCTCCCACTCTCATACTCCTTTCCTTGCATTTCCATGGTTACAGAGACTGCATCCTCATCAGTAAGTTTCCTTTGTGAGTTTTACATCGCACTACCCTGCTGTAGCTATTAGAGAAAGGGCTATCAATTTCGTTGACTTTCAGTAATGCTTAGCTTCATGTTCTCAATAAACATCAAACGCAGTATCAGTTTTGATTATGCCTAAAGAAGGAGGGGAGGATTGCTCTTATGAACGTATCGACATGAAATTTCATATTTGAAGTCAAAACCCAATGAAGACATAACCTATCAAATTTCAGTGATATCAGACGAAGAGAAGGGAGGGCGGTTCAGGGGAGGGGGCACAATTCAAAAATCCTAATAACTGAGGATGTAATGATGAATTTATCGACACACAATTAATTCGTTCTGGGGAAGAACATTGCCAGTTAGTCACCGAATTATTTGCGATATTTTTGTATACTCTTATTAACGGACGCTTCGCCTCTGTATAATGAAATAAATACTCCCTCTTAACCAAACAAAAAAAGACAAAAATCATGTTTCTTCCGGTAAAATTTTTCAAGATGTATCTCCGAAGATATTTCGGGAGGACTAAACGTCCCATCCTCAATAATCTTTACTGTGATCTATGGAAGGGACGTGGGGAAATCGTCAGAAAAAACGACATTTCTGAAAGAAGCTTGCCGGAAAAAATGACCCCATACTTACGATATCTTCTTGATTGAAGGATTTGTATTGTGTTTCCTTATTTCCTTTCTTGTATACTTTATGTTAACGACTCAGAAAATATACCTCCTTAATGTAGATTAACAGTACACTTTGTTTTCCCCCACAATTTGGAAGAATTGAGTGAACATAAAAAACAGATGTTGAGAGTTAAATTTGAAAATAAACATCTCCCGTTAGGTAGGTAACTGGTTCCATCATCTTCCAATCCCTTTCAGGCTCCCAAGAAGGATGTATGAATAGGAAATGATAAATGTGTGCACAAGGAGAGGAAGTTGGAACTTTGGAAGGGCGTGGCGTCATATGGGGGGGGGCTCCCGTGAAGGATATCCCTGGCCCTCCCCCACAAATATCCACATTCATTTTCATATCCCAGCAAATTTGTTCTTTTCTCCCCTTTTCTTATTTTTTTTCAATCAAATACTTTTACTCTTTCGAACAAATCGTTCAAACACCGCTATTCCACTTCCGACACCAATTTGACAAAAACCTTCCCTCCATTTTTGTCCAACAAATATAGCTATATCTTCTCCCAGTGGCATCTGAGGTCAACATTTTTTACTGTCCTTATCCTGATCACTAGAGAGTTTCCCCCTCTCCTTTTATAAAAAAAATTTAATAAAAGTTTTCTTGCTAGGCCGGAAAAGAAAAAGATTTTCTTCTCTTAAAAAGAGGTCATCACTAACTTCTGGTGGTTGAGTCTTGAGTTCTTGATTGATATTTGACCGATTTCCATTTATTATATGTCCAAAATGTTTCGCACTACTGAAAGCTTATTCAACTGTACGTGATCATATGATTAATCATAAAAATTGAAGCCAATTTAACTAAAATTACAATTAGTTACAATACAAAATGAGTAATAACCAGGAGGGGGTTTTCGTGCAAAAACCTCTGCTACTTTCCTTGTAGAAAAACACGGTGCGCTCATCGAGGTCGTGAGGCTTATTTCGGGAAATAAATGTATTTTAAACGTAAATAAAAAGAATTGTATTGTAGTTTCTAGCGACAGGGCCGTTCTTGTTGCAGTAATCTAGTGAAGGCCTGAGTCCGAACAATTAGGTACCTATGAAATATGAAGGTAATGTCATGTAATTACCATCGTTTTCGGATTTAATACCTAAATGTTCTCACTCAGGCCACGAACCACTCCCCTGCCGTCGCCAGGAACTACCGGGCTCTGACTTGGATACATTCTTACCCAGATCTACAAAGAGAGAGTGAGTGTCACAGCTAGGTATACATATTGGCGGGACTAGAATTCATTCGATTTATTTTCACAGCAGACAAACTTTTTTCGCTTCTATTTCTAGGTGAATACTTGGCGGTTTTTTGTTGTTTTACCACTCTCTAGTAGTTTTTTGAAGGGAATTAACTGTGCCCATGACACAATTTTTTAAATAAATGAATAATGGAATTATTTAGTAGAAAAATAAACCACATTTTTCCTACTTATAACAGAATATTTTGAACCTCTTAGCCAGGGCAAATCCCCTCTCTCCCTCCTAATTTGCATAGTAGTTTGAATGATCAAAATGTATCTAATAAGATAAGGGCAACTTTTGTTTTCCATATAGAATGAAACAATGGCGACGACAATTTTTGTTAGAGAATCACTCTTTTTGAGAATGCAAAATGACCGTAATTCAAGAAATATATGTTCAAAATTCGATTCTTCAATTAAAATTTTTTAGTTTATTTTATCAAAACTTGTTAAGCATCTCAAACTTATTTTCATCATAAAAATATCAATTAAAGGCACTAGGCACTATCTGGACCAGGGAAACGGGTATTTTGGGTATCGGTTCTTGAAAAAACGAGTACCCGGAAATGAAATTGATATTTTTATGGTGAAAATAAGTTTGAGATGCTTAACAAGTTTTGATAAAATAAACGATTAAGATGAATCTCAAATTCATATTAAAACAACCAATGCTCTTGTCCCTTCCCTGGAAGTGCTAGGTTTCCCCCTTATTCTATTACCTGTATGTTCATACTTCCTAAACCAAGTTCTTCATAAAGTGCTCAGTCTCCCAGTTTCCTTATTGAACCAGAGAATGCTCTCGTGGTACAACGTACAACTGGGAAAGTAAATAGGAATGGAAAGTAAAATGAGGGAAAAATACTGAGAGTTGCTGCCATGTTAACTACAATTCCTTAGTGGACTCTTTAACAAGATTGGTATACAAGGGCAGATTGTAGTAGAAGCACCTATCTACGTAATTTTATAAGCTGATAATCAAAATTGATCGCCATGTCAACTATAATACGATTTGCTAAGTGACAGGAAGAGGCGGCTTCCCCTGTTGCCGGCTTCTCTTCTCTTCTCTTCTCCCACGCCTCCTCCGGGAGTTGAGTGTATGTTGAGAGAAGAGCTCATTTTCACCCGACTCCAAATCCAATTTATAAAGGGGAACACAAATTGAGTTAAAGTGAATTCTGTGGAGTTGTTTTAAGGTTCCCCCCCTACTCTTCTTTCTACGTGCGAACTGGGAAAATTTCTATATCCACAAGGGAATTACTTTATCTCAATTCATGGAGAAGTTTATCTAATATACAACCTGCTACTTTGTTTGTCTTAGAGAAAAGTAGAAAGTCAATCGCCGCAAGTGTGCGTATGTACTTCCCCAGTTCGAAGTAATAAACTAAATTTCCGCTTTCTCTCTCGTCTTACTTCTGAATCCACCTACAAAATTTCGTGACTTAGGATATGTTTAATCCAACTCGTTTGGAAGATAATAAAACATTATTAAACTTGACCTACCTCAAATTTCTTTCATAACTCCTTACCAAAAAATTAACCCATTTTCTACACTTGTCTGTGGTTCATCCGTAGGCGACACAGCAGTGTTAACACTGGTTCGAAACCAATGTAAACCTTCATAGATCAGTTTGTCAACTGAAGACTTCTGACAATTCCAGTTTAGAGATGTACAAAATCCCGAAGTGAAAAGTCTCCACCGGAAATTCAGATAAACTGAGTTACTAATTTCTGGAAGAATATTCTTCACTCTGATACCTAAAGGTTTAGAAATAATTCTTTTGATACATTTCTGACTAGAGTAGGATAGCATGGGTTCTGAAGGTTCATGTATGTATTTCGTCATCAATAGTTCCCTTCTAGTGCAAAGGGGATCTTCAGCTTCGTCTAGAACACTAATGGACGGGCTTGTTCTAAAGACCAGTTGCTAAACGAATACCCTCATTATATCGAGCATTTTTAGAGTTCGTGAAACTATTCCAGCTAAGGCAGAAGCATTAATGATACTGATAAGGGATGGACAGTCTGCTCCCCATTTTAACTTGCCTAAAACTCGAAGTAGATCTAGTTCCTTGATTTGATGGGTCCAAGTCACATTAGTTTCAAATCGAAGTTCAGAAAGATTGTAAATGACTGAACCCCTCCTTGAGAAACTCAGCTCTTTTAGAAACCCATCTGAAAAGGTGTTGACATTACTTACTCGAAAATTACGCTCGACAAGTACAAATAGACATTCGTGTGCTAGCCACTCACCACCTTGACAGGGTCTCTATACAGTCATCCAGACAATAGGTGCGCTAATGTTGCTAAAGACTAAAAGGTTGTATAGAATGTTATTAGTATATTATGGTCATTAGATATTTTGCAGTGAAAAGCCTCTTAGTGTTCTAAAGACTAAGACTTTGCCAGTACCATGCTTAAAATGAGGAAGCTGTAAAGTTCTAAGCCCCGTTTCAGAGCAGTAGCCAGCTCCTCTAAACACACAACAACCAGGGCCCTCTCTTACCATAATATTCATTCTATTCAACTACCGAAGTTTCCCCTGCAGAGAGTCACAGTACGTGTATTAATGACTACCTCCAATATCAAATGGATGAAAAATTGTGTGCATTAAACGCTGAAGGGGAATTTGGATGGGATAGTGAAGGATCGACCCGCAGTAAAAGCATTGTCTTTAGCATATGGAACCAGATACGGCCGCCTCTACTCGTATATCGTACATTAACACGGTTCTGCATTCATGCTATTTAGGTTGCTAACTTATGCAACAATACCGGTGGTTACCGTGACTCACTTTTATTCAATTAATCATTTAGAAATTGTAGTTGTCTTTAGTGTAAAAAAAGAAAAATGAGATTTGGTTGAGTGGTCTCCGTGTAAAGAACCTGGAATAGCTGCTACACTTTAATTTGAGATAAAAAGGGTTTGGCGTCTTATTTATTTATATATTTTTGTCCATTATAGGCGTTTTTACGAGGAAATGTAGAACAGTTCATTAAAAAAAAAAGTCGCTGATTCACCGGCAATGTACTTCCCTGTGATGTATAAAATAACCCACTTTCAAATAATTAGTATTATAAAATTAATTATATTTATTTGTATAAAAACAAAGAAGCAACTAAATTGGTGATCAATTATATGAAGTCGCATTTTGTTTTAAAAAGAACCAATGAGTGGAAAACAAAAGACCATCAGCTGTTAGAGTTGGCAGTCTATGTTGTGGGAGTGAGAGGTCTGAGTTGAGATGAAGTGAGAAAAGTGTTTAGGCTTAAGGTGTAGTGAACCAAAAAGGTGGAAATAACATTGAAATAGATGCGCAAAGGAGGTACTTTTATTTATTTATATGTTCTATATGCACGTCTTGAACTTTAGATATTTTTTTAGGGACTTTTTCGAAAACTACTGTAGAAATCAAGATTTAGTGAAAGACCAGAGATATTTCTACAGAAAATGTGGTAATTTTTGTTTATTTAATTGTATTATTTGTCTAATAATTATTAATTTTATTATTTATTTTTAATTTTACATAATTTTCTTTATCACATCCCCAGAACGAATTAATCTATTCTCTATTTCTCTATTATGCGAGTGGAGTGGAGTTAAGCAAGAGATGGAGCCTGGAGAGAGCTCCACATTCTTGCTTAGTTAGGAATACGATGGAATAGGACATTGAAACATACAAACAAACAAAAATGGCAATAATCATATTAATTTTTTTTTTTTTTTCTCGGAATTTATTTATATTTATGCCTATATGTTAGTGAAATATTAGCTTCGAAAATGAAACTAAGAGAACAAATGATACCTTAGAAAATAAAATGAGACCTTAGAAAATTAGAAAATAAAATGTTTTTTTCTATAATAATTTATTTCTTTTGTACGGTTCTACGGACTCTTTGAAAATAAATTGTCGGAAACAGAAAAAATAATAATAAATGAGTTCTAATAAGAGTTCTAGAATTTATTTACCACCAACTCTCTTGGTATAATCACCGTTTTTAAAAAAATGGAATCTGCCATTGTCACTACATAACATATATTTTATCCAAGTCGATAAAATTAGTAATCGGTAGTTTAAAAAAAAAAAAACATTCAGCAATTGTTTTTCTCTTACACTGATAATTTTATATTTAAAAATCCTTTTTTTCTCGATGTCGACAAAATGTATTAACCCGTTTAAGTCTAGACTAAAGGATTTAACACAGGTCGACTCGTAAAATATGGTCTGCATAAAAAATATAATGATCAGAACAAAGAAAAAAATGTTAACAATAAAGATCAGAAAATAAATTGTAGATACTAATAATGGAAGCTCTTCTAGAAATGTCTATTTGTTGTAAAGATACGTACAGGTAGACAGTCAATCTAGAACTGCTTTATTCTATTATAACATATGTTTATACATATTCATCACATCTCCCTTTCAAAACTACAAAGAACAAGTATTATGGAAATACAACAACAAAATATAACATGAAACAAACAGCAAGTTCTCATGGCTGGTATCTGTCCGGTCTGCGGAGGGTGGCCCTATCTCGGAGACAGTACCCTGGAGCAGGCTGACTCAGATCTCATTGGAAATCAGATTCCCTTTGGGAGCGTAGGCTCGTGTCCTACCGACTGCGCCATGTAAAGATACGTACAGGTAGACAGTCAATCTAGAACTGCTTTATTCTATTATAACATATGTTTATACATATTCATCACATTTGTTAGGATTTAAAGATCAAAAAATAAATTGGGAGAAGAATAAAGCTGGGAAAATATATATTATTTGACATTTTATTAATTAAATTCAAAACTCCATAAGAACGACTGTTAATATCCCGTGAAATCTGAGGCGGGCGACTTAACACAAAGCCCTGATAACTACTAATGCAATGAATCTACGAGCACAACATTTAGTGTTGAGTTAGTAAACTTATGATTTTTTGACAAAACGGTCAAATAGTGTGAAAGGGAGAAGGAAAACCAAGTTGATTAATCTGTGCTTTGGAAGTACATTGCCATTTATTTTTTACATATTTTCAACTAGAGAGACGAAAGAGCGTTCTGGTAGTAGGCGATATGACCACTTAGTTAAAGTCATCTTCACTCGGCCGCTCAGCACCGAAAATACATTTATACAGTTATGATATTCAATTTCTTTTGGTTTTCTAAACAAGATAAGGTTATTTAGAATAATTATATAATTATTCTAAATAACCTTATATATATATATATATATATATATATATATATATAAATATAGAGGGCGCCGGTAGCTCAGTGGTATGCGTGCTTGACTTCTGAGCTCAAGGTTGTGGGTTCGTAACCCGACCGAGGCCCTTAGTTTATTTTATCTGGGAGGTAAAATAAACTTAAGCACGCCGTCCTTCGGATGGGACGTCAAGCGATGGTCCCGAGCCTGTACGATGTCAGGTACTCGTTAAAGACCCCTACCCTAGATGAATAAAAATTTAGGGTAGGCAAAATTTAGGACTCCCACAGTAGAGTCGGGCTCATGTCAACCAGAGTGACGAAAGAGCACTCTGGTAGTAGGCGATATGACCTCGTTGTTAAAGCCCGGGCATGAGTCATAAAACCTAACCTAACCTATAAATATATTGAACATTAATGTAAATACAGTATCTAAAATGTATATACACAGAAGTAGTACTTACAAAGTATAACTCATGAAGGAATTAATTTCTTCAATTCCCTTCCCCACTTCTCGAAGACAATGGAAACAATAAAAAATATAAACCTCAACTATACAAGATCCACCCCCACTCCTTATACTTAAATAGTGTATGATGTTTGTCTTAGGAGTGATGAGTTTGGAGCGGCTGCACCACCACGTGAAGAGGTTCACCGGACTGTACACGGGACCATACTTCGATACATCGACAACCACCAATATCACCACACAGCTGGGAACACATGCCTACCTCCCCTGCAGAGTCAAACAGCTCGGAAACAAATCCGTAAGTAACACAAACTTCCCTATTTGTTCTCGACGTTTTGCCACTCATGCCCGGGCTTTAACGGTCATATTGCCTACTACCAGAACTCTATTTCGTCGCTATTCTGCACATCTGACTCTATTGTGGGAAACTTAAATTGTTTGTCTACCCAGGTTCAGTTAACTGTGAGAGGGATCTTTAACGAGTATCTGGCAGGCTGGGGACCATCCCTTAACGTCCCATCTGAAGAACGGGTTCAAGGTTTTTTTACTTGCCCGCTTGAGTTGCTCAGTAAACCTTACCTTCAAAATTACCTCCAAAACCCTAATTACTGCCAATGAAATCAATGTTTCGGCACGAATTTTTATATGTAGACTAGCAGGTTACCCGGCGTTGCCCTTGCGTGACTGCATTTTATTACTTTACCAGAAGCTTATTAGATGCGATATCCTGACAAAGAATTAATATTATCAACCTGTGAAAATTCAATCAACCGCCTTCATTTCATGTCCCCTCCCCCTTCCCCCTGCAACCCCCTTGCACTGTGAAATTCCATGTAAATCTAATCAAGAATATATGAGTTCTAGCTAGTTCTTGAACGATTGATTGGTTTTTCATGAAATTTCGATGTATCGTCCTTATATGTTCTGGTCATGGATAGACCATGTGTTACCTCAACAGTATCCTTATAAGCCTGGTTCAATCAGGGGGTGGGATAATATGCTTTACTTCCCCACTTATAACAAGTATAGGGGAAGTTCGATTATGAGTTTTCACCGGAATTTTATGTTCTCCCACCCCCTAATTCGAAAAAAGGAAGAAAAAATGTAGGTGTGTGTCCGTATCTGTGAACACGATAGAATGAATGTATCGATACGAAATTTTATATGTGAATCCAGAACCCCGTACGAACGACATACATTGATTTCAGTCAAATCAGGAAAAGTCAGGGGGGAGGGGGCTTAATCCGAAATCTCCAATAACTGCTGATATAATAAAAGGATCGCATGAATTTTTTTTTTTTTTTTATTCAAACCCTCCAAGGAAATGAGGGTCAGGAGATGGGGCTCAATTTAAAAACCCTGATAACTGCCGATTTATCGACACAAAATTTGGTATGAGGTTTGGTTTTGGAGGGAGAGCTTAATTAATTAATTCGTGCCGGGGAAGTACATTTCCGGTGATTCACCGACGACCTTTTATTGACGTTCGGGCTACCTAACCGCTATGGAGTTACTAACCTACTTAAAGTTATTAATCCGCTTAAAGTTACTAATGTGCTTAAAATTTACTACCCGGGAAACGCCCGGCTAACCTGCTATTACAGTAGAACCTCTTTAAGTCGAACCTCGATAAATCGAATTTTGGTACATATTTTCCCTCTATAACTCGAAAAAATAAATTGGACCTCTGTATCTCGAACATAGCAATGTTTTATTTTACAACCTTTACAATTCGATTATTTGAAACTTATTTATTACCTCTGTAGCTCGAAGAAAAATAAGTTACCGACTTTAAGAATTTGCCGACATTGTACACCATTGTTTCTTAGAAAACAATTTAGGAGTATACAATAAATAGGATTACCAAATATCTAATCTAAATATGTTTGTTACCTCTGTAACTTGAATTTGTGTTTATTTAACCTCTCTAACTCAAAATTAGTTAGAATGAATCTTAACCTCTACAAGTCGAATCAAAATCCGCCTAAGTCGAAATCCTGTATAAGTCGAAAACTCTATAACTCGAATTTTTTGGCGTCTCCCTTGATGTTCGACTTATAGAGGTTCTACTGTATATATTATATGGAGTAAGGCGTTGAATGACTTCCCAAATCGTGTACAAGGGGGGCACGATTCAAGAAAATATGATGATAGTTTTCGTGGGTCTCACTGATTGAGTGAGCATAAAGCTGATTTCTATAGAAATCCGCTAAAATGTATTCATTTATGCTCATATATGCAAAAATATGATTTAGAGTGATATATAATCGTATTGTCATGATTCGCGAGGATATTCAATCAAAAACTGAAACAAAAGCTGCAGCCATAATATGTATGAATTTGCATACAAATGCAATTTCGGCTAATAACTAATCTATATCCTCCAAAAGTTGACCCTTTACCAACAAAACATTCATTGAATTTTCAGAAAGAGCTCATTACTGTTTCTCTGGCCCTTTGGCTCTCCTGAATCTGTACAGTGTCATTGTAGGACTCCATAGGAAGTAGACCGCTAGTTGAAACCTTTATAGTGAGTGAACCAGTAAAGTGAGACATTGAACAATGCTGTACCTCAAAATTAGCAAATTATAGAATATAATACGAAAAAAAGGTTGTTAAACGTGGATATCAAGGAAAACAGAGGTCCTATCACAAGTTGATCGAGGGCGCCGTTAGCTCAGTGGTTTGTGTGCTTGCTTAATGAACTCAAAATCGTGGGTTCGAAACCTGGCCAAGGCTCTTAGTTTATTTTATTTAGGAGGTAAAATAAAAACTTCAGCACGCCGTCCTTTGGATGGGACGTTAAGCGATGGTCTCGAACATGTACGATGTTAGGTACTCCCCTTCTGATTACCCCCTCCCCTTCGGTTGATTCCACTGAAAATTGATAGATGTCGTTCTTATATGGCGTTGAATATAAATATGTAGTTTCGTGTCAATACACTAACAACGGCCGCTATTACAGTTTTTTGTGTTAAGCCTCCACTCTAACCTCCCCCCCTTCCTTTAGTCGATTTGGCTGAAAATCAAAAGGTGTCGACCTTATAGGCTTAGTACACACCTAGCGACAAAGTCGCGGAACATTGTATAGAGACAGTTACGACACAATGTTCTTAGACTGTATTTAGACATTGTCGCGCGTCCACAGCTACGGAGCCAGTCTCTCAACAGACGTTGACGCGATGCCTGCTGAAATTGCCCTCTTTACGTTTACTGTTTGTCTCAATAATTCAATGTTGTTGAAGCGGTAAAAAAAAAATAAATCTAAACGTTATTGGCAGAGAAATGTATTTTCGGGAGGCATTTTCATTGCTGTTAATCAATAAAAAAAGGTAAAATTGTTAAAACAATTTAATAAAATAAACTTCCTTCATTGGCTCTGTTTTCTCCTTCATGTGTCTCTAGTTTCTCTTGACTTCAATCCTTGTAGCAAAAACAATAAGGCTTGGTACCCAAACCAAGCGCACTTTTTTTGGCGATGAACCACGTTTCTTCGAAGCGGACAGCCTAAACTGCGACTTTAAATTGTGCAATTTTTTTCCACTTCAGAATTAGACATCCCGTATTTTTTTGAAAAGTATTCGATGGCAGTATTCGATGGCAGTATTCGATGGATGTCTCCTTTTGTTCCTTATTTTACAATGAAGGGAAGTAACATCCCACAAACCTGAGGACCTGATAATCTTCAATCATTTTTAAAGTGTTCTCGATGCCGGACAGATCAGAACTGTCTCAGGACACATACACACTATGAAATGTTGCCCGACTTTCTGCCATGTTCCCCGTTTGGATGGGGATCACAAGATTTGAGAGACTTTTGTATTGCGACAGTCCCAGAACACATAAAATATGTACCGGGATACATTGAGACTTGTCCCGAGACTTTGTGTTCCACGACAAATGTCGCTAGGTGTGTACGAGGCCTTGGAGGGTTCGTGTCGATACATTCATTCTATCGGCAGTTATCGGGTTCACACACAAACAGAATTTTACTTCTTCAAACGAAGTATAGGGGAAGTTATGTGCACAACCTTTCAAATTTCAACGGAAGGGACTCAGTTCAACAACCCTCCAATAAACTGCCGATGCAATGAATTTATAGACACAAATTTTAGTATGAACATTTACGAGCCCTCATTGCGTCAACTATTGAATAATAGCGCAAATGGCGGATTGGTTTTGAAGTGGGGGTGAATGAATAGATTAATTCGTTCTAGGAAAGTACATATCCGGTGACGACTTTTTTTTCATTTTTGGAATCAAGAGGTCGAAAAACATGAAATTCCGATGAAAACTTCGCATCGAATTTTTGACCGATTATATACATAAGTTCCCCTATAAAAAAAAAAAATTGTATTAATAATCGATGAGTGAAGAGGCATATTTAATAAAGTAATTTTAAATGCAAAGATTTTCCAATAATGCGGAACAATAACGAAGTTGCCGAAGGAAAGTTCCGCTAAGTGCCTTAAGTCCGATTAAAGCAGAATTCAATAAGGAGCTTATGTTTTGAAATTTCTCAACACCCTCTCATTAAAACTTCACTTTGATCTCGATGTAACTTGCTAAAATTTTTTTCGAACAAGAAAGCATAATAATTGTTAATTCCTAATCGAAATTTTAAGGAAAATAATAAATAAAAAAAAAGGTATACTTTAATATTTGATTCTCGTCTGGCTTGTAACACAATATCTGCCGCAGCCGGTCCCAAGCGTAGTCCACACATGCGTGTTCGTATATGAATATACGTTATCTGAACTGTAAAGCGAGTCGTGAGAATGGTAAGTGAGCGATTATTTGGGTTAATGTACACTATTCGTATACGAACTCGAATAATATACACTATTATGTAGATATATACCCAAATGATTCGCTTGAAGTCGGTAAACTGACACGCATCCCACGAAAAAAAAGCGTATTGCACATAGCCAAGACTGGTGTCCGCACTTCGTACATTGATTACATCAGTAGTTATTGCGGTTTTTGAGTTGAGCCCTCTCTCTAATCCCCCCCTTTTTCTTAAACCGATTTGGCTCAAAATCAATAGGTGTTGTTCTCATAAGGTTCTAGAATTATATACGAAATTTCGGGCCGATAAATTCATTCTATTGGCAGTTATCGTGTTCACTGACACGAAGATACACAGAATGATGACATTTTATTTATTTATTATATATGTGACTTGAACCCTATAAGGACAACACCTATCATTTTACAGCCAAATCGGACTAAGGGAAAGGGATTTAGGGGAGAGATAACTCAAAAACTTTAATAACTGCCATTTTAATGAATATATCAACACAAAATTTCATATTTGGATTTAAAACTCCATAAGGACGACACTTATCAATTTTCAGCAGAATCGGCCGAATGGAAGAGGGGGTTCAGGGGAAGGGGTTCAATTCAAAAACCCTAATAACTGCCGATGTAATGAATTTAACGACGCAAAGCCCGATGTAAGTCAACTATTGAATATTAGCGCATACGGTCGATTGGTTTTGGAGGGGGAGAGAAAACCTAATCGATTAATTCGTTTCATGGGGAAGTAAATTCTAGGGGGAGTCAAGGGTTGGGAAACATAAAATTCCGATGAAAACTTAACATCGAATTTCTGACGGATTACATAACTTCCCGCATACGTCTAGACTAGGAAGCTGAGGATTAGAGTGGGGGAACATGTGAGGAAGGGCCATCCTCAAAGCACAGGGCATGAGACCGGATAGGAACAATACAACAAAATAGGAACATACAGACGCACGGACAGACACAATCGCGAAAATGATCAAAATGTATTTAGGCGACCTAGAAACGCGAGATTCCATTCAATACTCGATTACAGTCTGCGAAAGTAATTATATTGTTACCATTTTTTGATGGTAATGAAAAGTGGACTCTTACTGTTTACAAGAAAAGGGTTTTCATGAATTTTTAGATCACAAAATTTATAGAAATGAAGGCTAGTGTCCGGAACAAGGACAGGAGGAGCAGTAAAGACCCCCGGGTAACTACTTGTTATCAACAATAACTGGTGAACATAACTTGATAACAGTCCCTCCACAAAGGGACCAGACATGAAGGGTTCTCATGGAGTTGATTTTTTAGAGAAGTGGTAATTAAATTGTGAAAACGACAAAGGTTAATTGGTTACTTGAAACTGTTTTCAAAAACAGCTAAACAATGGCCTTTCATTAGCCGCAGTCCTCCCATAAACAAACCCCCCCCCAATCTTGTTAAGGAATACCAGCTGGAAAATAACTTTTTCAAACGGTCATGTGATAAAGTACACTTTCTCGTGTATGCGTCAATTTACCCCCCCCCCCCCCCCCCCCCCTTCCCCCCCCCCCCCCCTAGGTTTTTGACATTATTTCAAATGCAATCAATTGTGCTCGTTTTGTGCTGACAATAATACGTTTCGTTCTCCCTCGCAATATGGTGTTATTTACACACACACACACACAAAAAAAAAAAAACATATCCGAGAGGCTATTTTGATCCCAGACCCCTTTATAATTGCATTTTCAGCAAACTTTCAACGCCAATGAATTGTACAAGCACAATTAAGGGGCGTCACGTTGGCCCCCATATTTAATTGTTTAAAAACGATGTATTGCGAAGCAGCACAAAACAAATATCAGCACAAATCGAGCACAATTGATTTCATTTGAAATGATTTTAAAAACCTTAAGTGGAGGGCTAAAATGACACATTCTTTTCTCAATGATTTCTAATTTTGGAAAGTAGTTTTGGACTTAACAGTTTCACTTTATCACTCACTGTCTCACAGTCAGAAAATTAATAAATATATCAGTGTTTTATGATTCTAAAATTCAGAGATCGAGTTTTCCATGGAATTTCTCGTTTCGAAAGGCCGGATCCCTGCATGTGTTTTATATTAGTGAACACCCGAGTCATTCACATGGTGCTCCAACCTACCGGTAACCTATGGCACTTTAATGTACTGCCGCAACCTTCCGGCAATCTATGGAACTTCATGATGTAAATCCTTTTGCATTTTCGTTAGTTTCTAGCCCGCACGGCCACCATGGCTCCCTATGCAATAGAACTTGCCCCATGATTTTATTTTAGGTTAGTTATTGTGACTTGGCTTTATTTACGTAGTCACCTTACCATCCGAGCGCTCTTTCCTCGCTCTGGTGGACATGAAATGAAAATGAAAATGAAAATAAATGTTATTATTCTGGGACCGAGGTCCCCTAAGAATAAATACATACAGAGAGTAATAGTATCAGAACAAAAAAATAAAAAGATAGGTAGGTAAATAAAAATTAGTGCTACATTGGAGAAAAACTATACAACTAAAAAATAGATAAACAGGAAATAAAAAAAACAGGAAAAAACATAAAATTAACAACTTCAATATGATGAAACAAAATAAATAAAAGTATCTACATAAATAAAAGAGAAAAAGTAAAAAAGAAAAAAAGCAAATCTATATAACTAAGAAAGAGATAAAATTGATAATATATATAAATATAAATATAAATATAAATCGATCGAGCATAGTACTATGATGGTTGATTATAAAAGAGAAGGAAGGATGCCCAGCCAAGGTTAAAAATAAAATTAATTTAGAAAGCAGAAAAACAGATAAATAAAAAATAAATAAATGCCTAATAAAAATATATTAATGTGTAAATGAGCCAAAAATGAATATTATTGATTATGAACGAATAATTTAGAAAATATGATAAAAAAATATAATAAAACTAGAGAATGACAAAGACAAGAAAGAGAGAGAAAAAAAAAAAAAAAACATGAGTCCAACTCAAATACTCAGTTTTGCCTATCCAGGTTTATTCATCTAGTGGAGGGTGTTTTCACTTCCTATTAGAAGTGACAATCATTCATTTTATTGGAAAATCTCTTTGAAAAGACTTATTACTGAGAGACTGAACATACAAAATGTTGAAAATGGACAGGTGTCTTCCTTATTGGGTCCTTATCCGGGGATACAGACACAAAGTTTGGGGTCCATACTTCATTACAGAGGCAGTTATAAGGGTTTTTGAGTTCTTTCCGCTTTCGCGCCTGCAAGTAGTATAATTAACAAGCACTTTGTTACATAAAATATATATTATTTTGAGCAATAGGTACATTTTGCAGTCTCGATATTGACAGGTCAACTAATAGTAGTATTAAAGAACAAGTATAAAGGTTATTTAATAAAAGTTAATCATTAATAGCTTAACTATTTCAAATAAAGAAATACAGATAGTTTGCCCGCTTTACTAAGGCTTATAAACACGAAGAGTAACAGTTAGTTCGTCAGAGATTGATTTTTGACTGAAGCGGAAGGTTACATTTTGAATTGTTGAAATTTTAACAAATATTTTCGTTTACAAATCAATTTCTCACAATTTGTTTTCTCAACTTCATTTTTTTTTTTTTTTTTTTTTTAGTGTAGAAATAAGTGAGGAGATCGACAAAAAGTTCATAATTTTTTTTTTAGTAATGCTCACTTTGTTATGGTTGAGCTGTTATAGTTTAAAATCGGGCGTGGCGAACTTAAAATTCCCATGGGAAGCAAAGACAGGTAGCCACGTTGAAATAATGTAGTAGCTCCATTCTCGTAGAACTAGATTTATGACAGTCGATGGCAGAATGTCAGAGTACCTGTTGTGATTGTTAGTAGGTCGGAGGGTAGCTACAACCGGTAGGTGTGTCAGAGAGCCTCCTAGGTCAGCCGATAAGCGAGTCTCAGAGGGCCTGCTGGGAGCCCGCAGATGAGTGTCAGAGGGCCAGCCTATGAGAGAATGTCAGAAGACCTGATGGGTCAGCCAATAGGAGAGAGACTCAGAGGACCTGCTGGGACAGCCGATAGGAGACTCAGAGGACCTGCTGGGTCAGACAGACGTTATTCTGCTTTACTATTATACACTCGTTATCTGGCTTTCATATACGGTCTTTAACCCCATAGAACACTAATTAAAAATTCCTTGGGAGGTGATTTTTATTGGAAAAATAAACTGCCCACAAAATGTCCCTATAATGATGAGGAGGGTTGAGGAGAATGGGTTGGAGAGTCTACATAAAGTTGGGGTTGAAAATCAGATACCTACTTTTCACCCTTTGGGTTATTACTCAATCCAGTCGGGAGTATAAAGTGCGCAGTAAACGAAGCTATCAAACCTTTATTTGATTCTCGCTATTACTCGCTTTACGGTTCCTCCATTTTTGTGATTGGGTAAAAAAAAAACTGAAACAGTAACCATTTAATTCAAACCAGTAATACCCTTTTATATCTTTATATCCGTTGGAATGTAACCCTGTATTTTTCATTTTTCACCTATACCTATGTGGTTCTTGTATTAAAAATTTGAATAAGTCTTTCAGTCCGCACTGTAGATGACAATCTCCAGCTCTCTTCCTCCGTTTCCATAGTTACATTATACATAGAAGCATTTCTAGTAGACCCACGTTGTTAGCTGCAACCTCCCATTGCAGTGTGCAAATGGGTGCAACGCATGGGTCAGGATCTACCTCCCCGATGATGTTTCCTTATTAGGTTATGGGGTCGACAGTTACTGCTTGGGCGTTATGAGCTGTAACCCAGGTTGATGGAGTACTATACAGGTTTCCGTCCAATAGAAATCCTTCCTACATACTATTTGCCCTTCAATGACGTCACCCAGAAACCCGGATTCAAATCATTAATTTCCTTTATAAAGAAGTGCCTTATGCTAAAATCACCTCTGTGTTTTCGCCTGCAGTAATATATTTTTATGTTTTCAGATTACCAGTGCTTCACTTTTTTTTTAATTCCCATAAAAAAAATATATATATATCCTATGCCCATCTTTTTTGGCGTTTCAGCAATGCGGTGTTTGGCAGCCAATACAAAATAATGCCTTATATTATTCTATTAGGCTGACATGTCGGTCAGATCCTCCGTCATTTCCCCATCGTTGCAGATCGGCCATTTCTGATGTTTCGGGAGACAATCCTGTTCTGTGAGGATTCTGATGTAGGCTACCGCCCCGCCCCCTTCTAGACAAGTCCACAGCTCTCTTTTGTTTTTCCTCCAGAAGACTCCCTACCTCTTCCCAGCATCTGATGTTCCCTCAACAGATCTCGATATATTCGATAGCTACCTATATTGCCGAAACTTCTCCATCAATGTTATTCGCCCCCGACCCTATTGCAGCAGCATCTTAGTAATTTTCGGAGTATTCCCCTGGACCAGTATTTCTAATGGCCAAGTCAGCTGAGCCGTCTGTATAAAGGTGTACCCATTTCTCTTTGGGATAGTGTTCTTCTAGTGTAGTTCGTGCGATATCGTGGTATCTTTATTGTCGTCACAGCAAGCTGTTTTCCCCCCTATCTTAACGAAGTCCTAAAGACTTATTTCTTCTATGGTCCGGAGCCGTTGTCGACTTCCAGCCTCAATTCGTATTTTAGTTACTCGTTCTTGCAGTGAACAAGACACAACTTATACCACAATTGCAATCTTTTTTTAAAGTTTAATTAGGTAAATAATGATTACCGTTGCAAAAATTTCACTCCGATCTTCTTGAGAAGCAAAAAATTTGTCAAATTAAAAATAATGAAAAAATACTGCTGGAATCGAACTATAGAGAAATTCATGACTTCAAAAGTACAAATAAATGTTGATATTTATTTGTTGTATATATATATATTTACACAGACATACTAATTAATATATTTTTACACAAATAATATAAATTAAAGAGAAATGTATAATGAATATGAATATTTTCCTAATTAAAATAGTCTCTCAAAGAACTGCTCTGAACTAGTAGCTTCGAAAATTCATTTACACTGCACTAACCAGCATAATACTTTTAGGTT
The DNA here is from genome assembly GCA_963662175.1 of Aradus depressus. Lineage (NCBI taxonomy): Eukaryota > Metazoa > Arthropoda > Insecta > Hemiptera > Aradidae > Aradus > Aradus depressus. The sequence continues at coordinate 63,663,326 of OY759215.1, read as the reverse complement.
TAATTTCATTGTTCTTTGTTTCTATCAATAATGCCTGGGGTGTTGATTCCGACGGGATCGCCGTAAATTTCATGGAATATGGCTGTTGGGTTTGGGTACAGGTCAAATGAGAACTTCGAGTAGAACAAGAGATATATTTATTTGGACAACACCCTTATTACAAAACCGCGTGGTAACGAACACAAAGTCAGTTGTTCAATAATAAGTCCCATACCGCGTGGGAACTACACAAGTCACTCACTTACTGTGCTTGGTAACAGACGACTCACTTTATACCCGCGTGGTAATAACCAACTCACTTCCGCATGGTAACTAACGACTCACCTTATACCCGCGTGGTAATAAGGACGAATCCATTCCGCACACCGCGTGCTGGCTCGACCCAGACTCTCAGTCCACCCCGCGTGGTGACCAACTGGTCCCTCTCGTTGTTAAGAGATGACTCACTTTATACCCGCGTGGTAACAGCCAACTCAACCAACTCAGTCCACCCCGCGTGGTGCCCAACTGCTTACTGACTCATGTAGTTCAAGAGTCCCGCCGACTCCTATCGATTGTCTCGGCGTGTTCCCGAATTCACCCACACTCAACTCGCGACTTAACAATGGCAATGAAATCATCTGGATATATTGAATTCAGTCGTTGTGTTTTAATATATATATATATACCTCAGCTATACGAAGTATAGAGAAAGTTATGTAATCGGTAAGAAATTTAATGTTCAGTTTCCACCGGAATTTCATCTTTTTCGATTGGTTTGAAAAGTGCCTTGTTCAGTGACTTCTGAATCCTCATACTATGTAGTTTCTGGAGGGCGCCGGTAGCTCAGTAGTATGACTGCTTGCTTACTGAGCTCAAGATCGAGGCCCTTATTTTATTTTATCTGGGAAGTAAAACAAACTTATGCAAGGCGTCCTAAGGATGGGACAATAAGCTATGATAGTCCCGAGCCTGTACGATTTTAGGTACTCGTTAAAGACCTCTACCCTAGATGAATACAAATTTAGGGTATGTAAAACAGAGCGAGGAAAGAGCGCTCTGGTAGTAGGCGATATGCCCCTTTGTAGTTAAAGCTCGGGCATGAGTCCATAATAACTAACTATGAGTTTATGTCTTGATACATATATTAGGTCGGCAGTTATTGGTGTTTTAGTGTTGTACCTCCCAAAATCGTCTCGTCTCTTGGGCCGATTTGGCTGAAAATCAATACGTGTCGTCCTTATAGGCTTCGGGATACACATATGAAATTTCGTATCGATGTATAGAGGTTATCTTGTTCACAGACACCCACAAACAGAGAGGAAATTCGTTTTCCATTTTTGGAATCAGTGGGTTGGAAAACATGAAATTAACTTACGATTTCTGACCGATTACATAACTTCCCCTATACTTCGTATAGCTGGAGAAGTAATAAAATAAGAAGACTATTCCACCAAGTTCAATAACGCGCAACATGGCCGACATTCCTCTTAGCAACCGTGGTAATTGGAAGCGTCCTTAGTAACCAGTAAACCTGTACCAGTACCTTCAGACTCCCACGTAACTTCTTCTTCTGCCTTGAAAGATGGATAAAGTGCAGTAGAAGAGTACAGTATTGGTTTTGGTTCGTTTTGGATTCATCACATCAGGGTTTTGGACTGCGCAAGTCCCATCTGATGATCCATAAGTTTTAACTCTTTACCTTCGTAAGTCTATTAAATTAGGACTAAAATATGTTTATATCAATTTTGGTTATAAATGTTTAACTTGGAGATATCCTGGGAGCGGACAGTGGACGACACCAGAAAGGATGGACGTTAAGCCCGCCTCTCATATAGGCATTACTTTGATTAACACACATGAGAGAATACAACTGTGTGTCCCTAAGTTCCCGCAGCCGGGCTTCCCACTTTGCTGCTACGCCTCTGAAATTTGTATTACAATATTGGAATAATCAATTAATCTTAAAATTAAATTTTTATAATTAACATTTTAGAGTGGTGGGGGGACGGAGTGGAAGGCTAAATATTTTTAATTAGCAACCCACGTATGGTTTCACATGTTTTTATTACATTCCAGAATTTACCCACCATTTTTTTACACTTTTTTAAAACTGATTTTCCTGTGAGAGATTCATTCGAAGGAACACGATTTGGACCCTCCCGTCAGTGCTTTTTGTGACAGATCTTCTTGTCGTACGTATGTGAATATGTGAATTTCACAAAACCAGGGAACCTGTACAGCCCGTCACAGCCTATTAATGATCATAAAGTCTATAAACCTGACCTTACTTGATCCCAAGTTCTCTTGACTCATGACAGGATGATGTTGTCCAATAACTAGGGGCGCCCAAAGACAAAGAAAAAAAAAAGTAGTATGACTCATGCCCGGGCTTTCGCCTACTACCGCTCTTTCGTCACTCTGGTGTACATGAGCCCGACTCTACTATGGGACGTAAGGACCTAAATTATGCCTACCTAAATGTTTATTCACCTAGGGTAGGGGTCTTTAACGAGTACCTGACATCGTACAGGCTCGGGACCATCGCTTAACGTTCCATCCGAAGGACGGAATTCTTTTTTCTCAGGCGGTGTTGAGCTCAGTAGGCTAGCACGATACCTCTGACCAACGGCACCCTCACTTTAGTTCAATTTCGCTCTTTATTAAATAAAATCACCACTATTTTCTCAATGGTAAACATGGATCCCACATAAGGCATGAATATTTATAATTTCGTATTGAAAATCCAAAAGAATTAGTATGGAATGTTGGCATAAATATTTCTCTTTATCCCAAATATAGGAAATAATTTCATCATCAGACAAACCTATGACTTAAAATTTATATAAAAATCGAATAATGAAAACGACCAATTTCTAGATTTCTATTAAGCATGCATAATAAACGTTTTGAAGGAGAAAATATTACATCCTCCCCTTAGAAAACAAAAAGAAAAACGCACAAAGCATTTCTCAATTTGCTTGGAACAATGGAAAATGGTTGAGTCAAGTGAAAGGAGCCTTTTCTTCATTGTACGGTAAATGGGCCGCAATTAAACCGTTTTCTGCTTTTTACTTTTAAGAAAAGTAGTTATTAGAACAATATTTAATACTTTGTTTCATGTCCTGGAAAATTCCATTGCATTTTCATTTTCACGAGACTGCAAATGTGAATAAACTAAAATTTCAGTTCAGATGACACCCTATACTCCATTTGTTTATTTTGATAATATTGCACGATTTTCTTTTTCTCTATTATATATGTAGGTATATAATTTTAGAGGGCACCAGTAGATCAGAGCTAGGCTACCGAGCTCAAGATCATGGGTTCGAAACCCTGCCGAGGTCCTTACCCTGTACAATTTCAGGTATTCGTTAAACAGTACCCTTGGTGAATGAACCTGAGTAAGCGAAATTTAGGATTCATGTCCACAAAAGCGACGAAAGAGCGCTCTGGATATGACCTCATAGTCAATGTCCGGGCATGTGTCATAATAAATAACTAAAATAACTAAGTATCTAATTAACTTTATATATTTTTTAATGCAGCAAAAAATGTAGGCATAACTTGAGGATAGCTGAGGATAGCTAGATAAATAGTTCTGTGGTTAGTTGAACCAAATAATAATAATTAAAAGTAAGAAAAAGAGAAAAATATAATAAAGAGAACTGTTGACATGACAACTAAACATTGTTCAAACTTTCCAAAGCCTACTGAGGGCGCCGGTAGCTCAGTGGTATGCATGCTTGTCTTCTGAGCTCAAGAACGTGGGTTCGAAACCCGACCGAGGCCCTTAGTTTATTTTATCTGGGAGGTAAAATAAACTTAAGCACATCGTCCTTCGGATGGGACGATAATGATGGTCTCGAGCCTGTAGGATGTCAGGTACTGTCAGGTTAAAGATCCCCGCCCTAGGTGAATAAAAATTTAGGGTAGGCAAAATTTAGGACTCCCACAGTAGAGTCGGGCTCATGTCCACTAGAGTGACGAAAGAGCGCTCTGGTAGTAGGCGATATGACCTCGTAGTTAAAGCCCGGGCATGAGTCATAAAACCTAACCTAACCAAAGCCTACTGACCGCCCTATGAAAAAGTTCTATTCAGCTTTGACCTGATCATTCTTTTTAATTCAAAAATATTTAATGTCTGGATGAATAATTTTGTTTTTCTCAGAGAAGTGTCCAGGATCTAAAGAGAGAGAATCAGTAGATCTCAAATGGTGCGAAATATATGTTATATATATATGCCATGAAAACATATGTTTTTCTGAAGTCCTCTCATATTCAGCATTACTATACATTACATGTCTCATTTGTTTGTTTTTTTACTTGATTGTTAATATATTTTATTTTGTGCGCAGGTGTCGTGGATCAGACGACGGGACGCTCACATACTCACCGTAGATCGGTACACGTTCATCGCTGACGACCGGTTCCAGGCGTTCCTTGTGGACAAGACGGACACGTGGACGTTACAGATCAAGTATGTCCAGGACAGAGACGGAGGGCAGTACGAGTGCCAAGTGAGCACCGAACCAAAGATGAGTCACTTTATCACGCTCAATGTTGTAGGTAAGCGAACAGGAGATTTTTAGCGCATTCAACTTGCGCAGTGCCACTTTTTTCTATAGATAATTAAAATATGAAATCCTTAGGGCTGTGAGTTAGAAACTTGCCTAACATACCTATTAAATGACAAAAAAACCTCTATGGTTTCAGATAGGTGACCCAATGTTATGTTCTACTTGTACATTGGTCATTCTCAAATAGATATCTAAAGAAGATCAACAAATTCTATGTTGACTATTTCTTGGGTGCGAAAAACCAGAATGTCGGTCGTCTTTTAACGATGCAGACACTTAAGTGGCCCCTGGAAGGACGACAGGGGCTTCAATTCCTATTCAATAAAGTTGGCACGGAAATGCGCCAATTTTTGATAAATTTCTAACTCTTTTTCAGTTAGTTCACACTAAAAAAAATATTGCTGCTCTTTAAAAACTACAGCAATTCCTTTCCCTCGCCTATTTCACTATCCTTCTTTTGAGTAAACGATATGTTTATCTAAGCTGTTGAGACGGGGACATTCTTGATCACACTTCATACTGGCGACATCTCTACTTATCATGTCTTTATGTCTTTCGAATAGACCTGTCCAACATTTTCGTTGTGTGTTTTCTCGCAATAATCATATATAGAATACTATGGATGGTTTAACCACGATTTTCTGTTGTAAGGTTATTTGTATGTCTGCTGGCGCTATTTTAAATATTTATTATTATTCTAGTATTTTTTCAAAACTACTCACTCTTGCGTATAAATCCACAATGTGAAATATCTTGAACGGAAGCTAGACAGATGATTGACGTGGATCTATCGTACATGTCAGAACCGAATTAAATCATATCACAACAAATTCAACATTTTTTACAGAATTTTATCAGAACCTGTCAGAACTACAAAAAGTAAAAAAAAAATTTAAACGTTTATGGCATAAAAAAAAAAAAAAAAAAAAACAGTAAGACTTGTAAATATTTATTGCGTGCCCTGACTCTCTGAACTTCCCGCCGCATAGTTTGTCAGCAGAAGCAATGCACATAACACGCAATATCTGCGCTGGGTCAGATCATCAGACGCATTTTTTCAGAAGTAGAAAAGGGAGGTAAATTAGGTCACCGTAAATTATTCCTCAACTAAGGAAGGACACTCTAAACCTATGATTACTGTTTCCAAAGGATTCGACCAGAATTCAGCCCAAGTAAAATATCGCTTATAGATTTTCGAAGTCATCTTTCCCAGTTTAATAAATTTGAAATTAATTGAATTCTAAAAAATCTTGTGTATCGATTTTTTGCTTTCTCCATACTAACTTCGGAGAAAGTAAACATATTTAGAAGTACCTATATTATCCTGAACGTTCACCTATTTTAAAGAAAATGTTGACAAAGAATGTGGGATATTCCAAATGGATAACGGTTAAGAAGACTTCCTAAAGCACAGAACCTCATGAATCGAATGACTGCCATCGTTTGTGTCAGTACGCTGTTAAGGCAAGTTCGGTCCATCGGTCAACAACGACTGTCTTTTATGTCCTCCAGTTAACAACAGAGAGGCTGTCTCTGGAGTTTTGAGGAGCTTTTCACTTGCCCTCCAACGCCTTTTCACGAGCTCCACATTCAGGATCCACCCCTTTCCTTCTCACACTTTCAAAGGATGCATTATCCCTGGTTAAATCCCCGTAAGTAGAAGAGCGTCTTAGCGACTCGGCTCCTTTGTCCCCTACATCCCCTTCCTTATTAGAGCAATCCTTAAGGAAAACATCCCAAAGGCTCTCTTCCCTTCCTCCATCTCATCCTTTCAACATGTTTTTATCTTTTGTTGTAACACTGAAGGGAAGCAAACCTTCTCACACTGCTTCTGATCCCTTTTGCTTGATGTTGGGCTTTATTACTCCACCGCCACCTGATAATACCTCAACTTTTGACTTTGGTCTGAAAATTAAATGAATTCGAGCTGGAGGTTCTTCTGGGAAAAAGGACCGGAAACATGTTTAATATTTTGTATCATTTCTTCTACTTCCCTGGTCTCTTGCGGCTCAGCCTTATTGCTTCTTCGAATTTTTATTTATAGAGGTTACCTCAAGTTCCTCCCGTTTCCTGACATTCCTCAAAGCTTTATTTTTTTTCGGGTCCCTGAAGAACAACCGTCCGCCGCGTAGGGGGGGGGGGGGGGGGGAGGGACAAGGTCACATTTTAGATTTTATTTCATTTATTTTGGTGCTACGGCCAGTTGTAGGACCCCGCCAATGGCCGGAGCGATCTGTTGGACCCTCCAACCTACCTTATCGGCGTTTCCCGAGAGAACTCGGGACCAGGCACTTATGTTCTTGGCTGCGTTCACTGCCTTCTTTTCCTTCCGCCAGGAGGCGACAAGTCGACCGAACTCCGGGTAGTCGATGCTTGGTATAAGAAAATTCTACTTTTTTTTTTTAATTAATAAAGTTTGTCAATATATTACTATACAACAGTGTTTAACGATTGTACTTTTAATTTTAGAATGAGCGTGAAAATGTCCCTAATTTCTGAGCCCCCTCCCCTCCCCCCAACTTGGTAAGTGGCAACTACGCCTATGGTTTGAAGAATATCACTGCTCACCTGACCTTTCAAGGGTGAACTTTGATCTAACTAATATATTTATAAATTAAATAACAGATAAACAAATATCGAAACATAGAAGTAGACAAGTTAGAGGAGCCGATATAAAACTAGTGTTGTTGAAGGGGTTTCCGACAGATCCAGGAACTCGCCCAGAAAACAAAGTGTTTACAGCTGGCACGGACTGTTGGCCAGACCTTCCGAACAATATTTCATCTAGAGGCAATATAATGGAAAGGCTTATACACCAGACACAAACCCACACAAAATACATACATATATATTTATACATTTTTCAATGAATCCCACACAAAGGAAAAAAAAAATCCTCTATATTTTTTCCTTTTTAAATAAGTTTTACATAAACCCAGTGCCTTTATTATATTAAAATTTTCCACAGGACAAAGAAAATGTAGGAAAGTATGAAGTAATAACAGAAATAAATTTTATATCTCCAGTTGTATGAAGTATAGCGCAGGTTATGTACTTGGACAGAAATTCAATGTTGCGTTTGTCTGTGGGCACGATAAATACCGATAGAATGACTATACCGACACCGAATTTTATATGTCTATCCAGAACCCCAAAAGAACGAATGAATAACTGCCAAAGCGGGCAAAGAAAAGAGGGTGATTAGAAGTGGAGGGCGTAACCACCAAAACTTCAATAATCAATATATTTACGTGAAATTTTATATTTAAATTCAGAACCCCATGATGACGACACATTTCAATTATTTAATACCTAACCTCCTGGAGATGTTCTTGACAAATCGCAGGAAACTTCTGCAATGAACCTTCTGACTTCTTTGTCTGTAACCAAATCTTTATGAAAGTTACCATATCTCATTCGACTGCACCTCGGGCCTTTTGAAACTTCTGCAATGAACCTTCTGACTTCTTTGTCTGTAACCAAATCTTTATGAAAGTTAGCATATCTCATTCGACTGCACCTCGGGCCTTTTGAAACTTCTGCAATGAACCTTCTGACTTCTTTGTCTGTAACCAAATCTTTATGAAAGTTACCATATCTCATTCGACTGCACCTCGGGCCTTTTGAAACTTCTGCAATGAACCTTCTGACTTCTTTGTCTGTAACCAAATCTTTATGAAAGTTACCATATCTCATTCGACTGCACCTCGGGCCTTTTGAAACTTCTGCAATGAACCTTCTGACTTCTTTGTCTGTAACCAAATCTTTATGAAAGTTACCATATCTCATTCGGCTGCACCTCGTGCCTTTTGAAACTTCTGCAATGAACCTTCTGACTTCTTTGTCTGTAACCAAATCTTTATGAAAGTTACCATATCTCATTCGGCTGCACCTCGTGCCTTTTGAAACTTCTGCAATGAACCTTCTGACTTCTTTGTCTGTAACCAAATCTTTATGAAAGTTACCATATCTCATTCGGCTGCACCTCGGGCCTTTTCCCAAGACATATAAATCCCGACTATGCAACCCTGCAAATAACTTGTTTCATTTCACTTACAAGAAGTCTAGAAAAAAAATGTATATTTACTAAAAATGTTTATTTTATATGACATGCTTTACTCAGAAACATAATTTTTTCTCATTGTTCAAAAAGAATAAAATACCATCAAATATAAGTCATGTTTCATTTACAAAAACATTATTTCATACTTAGCCTTCATTTTTATTTTCTTGGCAGAGTTCCTCCATAGAAATCATCCTATAAGGTCTGCCGCAATTACTTTTTATTTAATATTTTTATTACAAATAGAATTATATATTCTTATATTTTTTATTCTTTATTTACTCATTTATTTCTATTTTTTTATTCATTTCTTTTTTTTATTTCGCTAAATATAGTTAAAAACTGTATCTATTGTATTTATTAGTAGTAGTTTTAGATTATTTATTTTTGTTATTTATGTAGGTACTCATTTTTCATTTATTTTATTTTATTTTAACTACTGTTGTTATTACTAATCACATTTTTAAATAACTATCTATTGTATCTAATTTATAAGCTATCATGGTTCATTTTTATTACGTATGTTAATTGCCATGGTATGGTTTAACGGAAATAAATATTGTTTTATTATTTGAAACATAGTCGAGAAAACAATGTTCATGATTTCGATCACGTCCAAAAAAAATCAATAAACGAGTATTTCTAAGGATGAATGCATTTTTATATTTTATAACTCTGAAAGTCTATTTTGTCGAAAAAATCTAGAAAATTCTTTTTAAAAAATGTAATGGAGAAAAAGGCCATAGTGTACAACTTTTTGTAGAATTGACCATATATATATATATGATTATATTTTAGTATATAGTATATGTTAGAGAGGGAAGTATGTCCTTTGAGCCTATAAAGTTAGTGAAAGAGCCAATAAAAATCGGTTGGGGGGGGTGTAGGGAGTTGATCGGCTAAAAGGCTCGTGAAATAGCTCAACGAGTCTCTTAAATCGGGGGTAAAGTAGCCAGTACGGAGCTGGCTGGCAAATAACATCTTTTTTGTCGGGCACATCAATATCTCACCATCACCAGGGGGGAGGTACATCTACCTTTGGCGCAAGTCCACTCCACAATATGGCCGCGTTTTTTGCCCACGAAAAATCTGTATCCCGGCATTCTAAAATTATACTTGATTTTTCACCGAAATTTTATATTTAAGATCCCCTGATTCAAAATATTTAAAAGAAATATACATATATATATATACGTCTGTAAGCACGATAACTCGCAATAAAATGAATCTAGTGACACGTAAATTCTACGTGTGGATCCGGAAACTCGCAAGGATGAAACCTATCGATTTTTAGCCAAATCGACCAAAGGGAAAAAGGTGTTTATAAGGGCTTTCTAACTTCAAAACCCTAATAACTGCCAATTAAATCAATGTATCGGCACAAAATTTTGTTTGCGGGCTAGTTGGTTACTCGGTGCACAGTGTGAAATTTATGAGTTTTGATTTTCAAAATTCGAGCCCCCGCTCAATTTTTGATCAATTTGGATAAAACTAGGTGCAAAATATTTGTGAAAGCTGGCTTTTTATCAGGTAACTGCGGGTTTCACAATCAATGAATCCATTAAAACCACCAAAAGTGGCAAAAATAGTCAATATATTGAATTTGGATCACTTTAGGCCAAAATGACAACATTAGGACCACTTTTGGCTAAAATAAATATTGAATTCGTAATCAGCGACCCAAATAAAATTCTTTTAAGTTGTAAAAATACGTTAACAAAAACAGACGAAAAAAATTAAAATTTTCGCGGGGTTTTGGCAGCTGTTAATTGGCATATAATACCTTGATTGTGAAACCCGCAGTTACCTGATAAAAAGCCAGCTTTCACAAATATTTTGCACCTAGTTTCATCCAAATTGATCAAAAATGGAGCGGGGGCTCGAATTTTGAAAATCAAAACTCATAAATTTCACACTGTGCGGCGTTGCTCTGTCGTGACCGTTGTATTACTTTATCTGAACTGATTATGTGCGATATCCAGAGACAATTAATAAAAAATGTATTTACATGTAATAGAAAAATGTTGTGGTACGAAATTTCTCATAAAAATAAAAGACTGTTTTATTTGCATCATAACCGGTTTTCAACGCAACTGCATCATCATCGGTGGCACATTTGTGAATACATATAAAATATAAATAGGGGAAAGTAACTAGCAAAACCTAAAATCATCAGGGAAGAGAGTAACAAAATAAAACAAAACCTGCTTACCACAGTGTGGAGTCTTATGAACTACTGCCATAGTTCGACTTACGCAGTCATTTTACACAGACGGCTCTTCGTTTCCTATATGAAGTGTTAAGTGAAACTCTATTTCAGTATATAAGTATTTTTCTGTTTATTTTAAAAAGATATTATATACATAAAAATAAATGAAAATAATTGGGAAATCCAGTCTTTTCAACCTGACTGCGGGACGTGAAGGAAGGGTATTGTTCTTCACAATTTTGTAAATATGTATGCGTGTTGTATTCTTTGTTCCCTCGGAGAGCATAAACGCTGAACCGATTTTAGTGATTAATCCATCATTTTATTCGTCGTAATCTTCCGGGTAACATTCCCATTTGGGACATTCCCAAAAAAAACAAAATAGCGGACGATGGTGCACAGTGGTAACACGGATTTTTAGTATAAGAAAGTAACTGTAATCTTGCGATAACTGCCTCTGAAGTTGGAGTTTTTTAACGGAATAACACATGTCAAGGTTCACTGAACACATTTTGACCATTGATGATGTTTGTGGATTTGGTTGGAACATTGTGAGCGAAATGTCACTCGAATTGTGGCAATGAACTTGAAATTTCAGATGAGACTTGCCAAGAAAATAGTCGGCAATGTACTTCAGCACGCATTATTACAATAAGTTCTGGCTCTCCCTCCGTAGCCACTCGACCGTTTAGGCTACAAATCAATAGTTGACTTAATGTAATAAAAAAATGAGAAATCCTATTACGAAAATCCGCTAACTAAAGGTAGCTTCTAGTTTAGTTTCGCCGAACATTTAGGTGAAACATTTTAAATTGAGGCTAAAAACGGACATTCCGAGTTTTGAGCCCCCTTAAATAATAGCCGGTATATGTAGAATTTTTTTAATCACAGCTCTTTAGGCTCTCTGCCATATCAAAATTGTATCTTGTTGGCCACCCCTTCTAGATCAAATCCTTCTAAATTAATCTTGGTTGTAGGCTTTCCGGTCTTTGTAAATAAATTACGGGTGGGGGCGTGAAGATTTAATGAAAAGCTCCAGAAGGAGACTAACATTTCCTGAATATCCACAACATTCCTCAAAATTAACCACTTTGAGGAGTCTAACCACTAGGTCATATATAAGGTGGCAACATTTAGCTAACCTCCCCCGTAAATGCGAATTATTGCTTCCTCGGCTGTACGAGGTATAGGGGAAGTTATGTAGTCGGTTAGCAAATTCGATGTTGAGCTGGTATACCATATTTTTCAAACCATATTTTTAATTCCAAAAATTACGAAAGGTTTTGGGGCTTAAAGGGAAAGGAACAAAACTTTGTTTCAAGTTTTGGAGGTTTTCGACTTATCGAGGTTCGACTTAAAGAGGTTCTACTGTATACAGGGTGTCCTTTTTAGATGGCCCGGCTGAATTTCTCTTAAACCGATAACGTTATAAAAAAAATAAAAAATACGTATTTAATATTTTTCAGTCTAGTTTAATATTTCGAGTTGTTTTTGAAAAAAAAATTGTACGGGGTACCCCAGAACCAATACAACTTTAAAATTTCAAATAGGACCCTATACCTTCCGATACATCATTTTAAAGGATTTTTTACGCTGAAATCAATGGTGCAACCCGATTTTAAATTGGTCAAAAATTATAAAGTTATGGTTCAAAATTAAAAGACAAAAAAAAAACAATACATTTTGTTAGCTATTTATAATAATAAAAAAATCCCATACCCCTAGAGGATGGTGAACCTACATTTCATGTTCAAACTGCATGCCCTCTTTGAAGATGCAAAGATTGGCTCGTCTTAACCACTCTTCGCTGGTGCTCAGTGCGATAGACTGAGGAGAGTCGGACCGACAAGCATTTTCCACTCTTTACTGCAGTTCTTCAACTGATGTTGCAGGGTTATGATTGGCATAAACTCTGTTTTTCAAATGTCCCCACAAGAAAAAGTCTAACGGAGTTAGATCGGGTGACCGAGGAGGCCAACAGATGGGGCCGTGAGATCCTATCCACCTATCCCGGTAGTGACGATTTAAATAATCTCTCACCTGCAGAGAATTGTGTGCGGGACATCCATCAAGCTGCAGTAGCATTCTTTGCCTTTGCTGCAGAGGAACCTCTTCTAGTAAAGTTGGTAATTCCTCTCTCAAGAAATTTAGAAACTGAGCTCCATTTAAATTATTTCGGTAGAAATAAGGACCAATTAATTTATTTCCGAGAAGTCCACACCAAATGTTGATGCTGTGAACCACCTGGTGACGACAAGAATACGATACTCTGGGATTTTCCTGTGCCCACGTTCGAAAATTCCAACGATTCAGTTCACCATTTGTGGTGAACTTTGATTCATCAGTCCAAAGGATGTATGGGAGAATGCTTTCTTGAGCTTCCCAAATCGACATTTGTGCTAGGAAAATTAGAACCCTGTCATAACCAGTGTCCCGAAGCCCCTGGACAAGATGAGAGCGATAGGGCTTAAAATTATAAGTCCGGAGTACATCTCTAATTCTGTTCTTTGAAAAACCTAAAACCCTTCCAGGATTTCGGAGAGAAGAATTTGGATTTTCCATAACATACATTAAAATATCCAGCTCCTCGTCGAAATTGCGCTGCCGGTTTCTTGATGGACCCACAACTAATCCGAATCTCCTCATATTGTGAGCAACACGAATAAACGTTTTGTGGTTCATTTGGGGACGATGGGGAAATGTCTGAAATTTCTGGTAGTACAACACGACTGCACGGCGAGCAATACCGCCACTTTAAATAAAACAATTGTACATGTCAACTTGTTCCTGATGGGAAAACTGCATCCTTCGGTTCATTTTGACTGGCTGGTTAATACTGAATGAAAGGAAGTAGGTACTGTTGTCAAAGTTGTTTATTTCCAGGAATTAAAATTCCCTTTCATAAGACCATTTGGGTAAACAATGACAGTGAATGTAAACAATAAAAGCAATTTAACGTTTTTACTAAAATTAGGAAGCAAATTCGGTTTATTGGAATTAATACCGAAACAAAATAAATGTGTGTTTTTTTTTTTTTATTTTGAACCATAACTTTATAATTTTTGACCAATTTAAAATCGGGTTGCACCATTGATTTCAGCATAAAAAATCCTTTAAAATGATGTATCGGAAGGTATAGGGTCCTATTTGAAATTTTAAAGTTGTATTGGTCCTGGGGTACCCCGTACAATTTTTTTTTTCAAAAACAACTCGAAATATTAAACTAGACTGAAAAATATTAAATACGTATTTTTTATTTTTTTTTATAACGTTATCGGTTTAAGAGAAACTCAGCCGGGCCATCTAAAAAGGACACCCTGTATATATATATGTGTGTATTATATATTATATATATATATTTACATCATATGTTAGTTTGTTTGTTTTTTTTCCTCCTCTTGTCCTGATGTTCCGTACATATTGGCCACAGTTAGTTAGTTATTATGACTCATTCCCGCGCTTTAACCGCAAGGAGCGTTGTTTAGTCTACAACGTTTGTTGACTGAACGTAATATAAACACACGGCTAATCCCTCTCAGTTTCATACTCAGTCCCCTGCTATAGTTGCCCCAGTGTGGACGTCTTATTAGTTGTTATTTTTTATTGCAGTATTTTGTTACGGCCCTCTTTTTTATTTAAACTTCTCTGACTTGGGATCTGCCAGTGTGCCCATTCAGCCTTGTCTTCATTCAGCCGAAAAACTTCATTCTTCGAATTCCATCATTCTTCGAATTTCATTATTTTTCGAATCTCATCATTCTTCGAATTTCATCATTCTTTGTATGTACTTTTAATTTGACTGTGGTCGTTATCAGATAGATATTTATCATTTTATTGTGAGCTCACTTTAATGTCTAATTTTATTATGAATAACAAGATTTATTATTTTTTGCTTTATTGAATATTTTTTCTTATAATATATTATTTTTTACATTGTATTCCATATTATTATTTTGTTTCCCTTTATTTTGTTCTTCGTTCCCCTATCCATATACTTGTCCAAGAATTAGGAAGCTCAGGCAAAATTCAGTTTTTTTTGAGGATTACCGTATTCAAAGGAAGGGGAGACTTGAAATAAACAAGCGTACTTTAACTAAGTACTTCCAGAGCGCTCTTTCGTCGCTCTGGTGGACATGAGCCCGTCTTGTGGGAGACTTTTGAGAGAATTTTGCTTACCCAGGTCTAGTTACCTAAGATAAGGAAGGAATTTAACGAGACCTGACATCACACAGGCTCGGGACCATCGCTTAACGTCCCTACGGCTTGCTAAAGTTTTGTTTTTACCTCCCAGATAAAATAAACTAAAGGCCTCGGACGGTTTTCGAATTACGTCATATTTAGGATATGTGTACGTCAACTACATGACATAGTTCATGAATACACCGTATGTGTATTCATGAATTATATCATCTGTGTACTCATATATTTACATCATACGTATGTTATACAGAACCCCCTGGGACGACACCTATTGATTTCCTGTCAAATCAGCGATAGGGAAGGGGGCATTAGGGGAAGCTTATCACAAAAGATCTAATAAATTTTGATGTAATGAACGAATTAACACAAAATTTTATATGTAAATTCAAAACGCTATAAAGACGAAACATATTAATTTTCCGCGAAATCGGCCGAAAAGAAGGGTAGGATCAGAGGAGGGGCTGAACTCAAAAACACTAACTGCCGATTTAATGAATGTATCGACAAAAAATTTAGTATGAGGATTCAATTAGTCCTTGTGTAGGTCAACTATTGATTTTTAGCAAAAACTGTTGATTGGTTCCTCATGGCTCAAAAAGTACCGAAATAGACCGGCCAAAAAGGGCACTAAACATTCCAAATTATGCATAAAATAGGAAAAATAAGATTTTTTTTTGAGAGAAAAAAATTCTGAAGAAAGAAAAGAATTTTTGGGTCTCTGGAAAAAGGCCTTCTTGGGATTCTTTTACCGGGAAATATTTTTATTCAAAGGAAGCAAGTAATATTGGAAAAGAACAATTTTTTTTTAAAATCGTTTATTGGTAACAGATATTGAGATTTAATTATGAGACGTAGGAATAACATTGACTAAATTCAATAATGACTTTTCAACTTAAATTTTGTGGAAGATGGTGAAAAACAAACTTGAATAAATCCAATACGTTCACCAACTTCATCTCCGAATAGAGGCCGACTTTTCACAAAAATAATTATGTAATAGAATAATAAAAAATAATAATAAAATTCAATAGTTGATAATAATTGCCATTGTAATAAAAGTATTGACACGAAATTTCATATGTAAATTCAAAGCACTATAAGGACGACGCCTACTATACTAATTTTCGCGGAATCAGTCGAATGGGGGGGGGGGGGGGGGGGGGGGGGGATCAGAGGGAGCTTAACTCAAAAATCTCAGTAACTGTCGATGTAGTGAATGTATCGACATAAAATCTCATATTTAACTTGTTGTTCATCACAGACAACATTTGTCTTTAATCACAAAAGAGAATATGATTAAAAATAGTTCTAATAATTGAGTGGTTGACGCGAAAAAGGTTCTAAACGCCAAAATAACACTTCCTTCCTCTGCCATGTTGAGAACTACTGGTGGCTGTTAGAACCTTCTTCCATGAGGCTCAACGCTGACGTGGGCTCAATACTACCAACTGCTGCTGTAACGGCAAAAAAAAAACTTCCCTACACAGTCCCTAGAGACCTATAGAACTTGATTCCACAGAAATCTCATTTTCGACTAAAGTGGCGCTTAGAACCTTTTTCGCGTCAACCACTCAATTGTTGATTGATTTCTAGACTGTACGTTTGAAATAGATGCTGCCTATCATTGCTGTTGTCACCTAACTGGCCCCGTGGCAGATTTGTGTTTTACGTGTCTCATGTAGTGTAACCAGTTTCAACGGTATGGATTAAATTAATAATAATATGCAGCTAGCTTTGTATGTGTACATAAAAGATTAAATACATACAAAAAGGTTTTTGAAAGGATAATACGGTATTTATTTTGTGCTGACATATCGGGTTGGGTTGTCGATCAATGTCAACATTGGGGCCGACTTTAAATCCAACCAAAAATAAAATATTAAAAATACTCCTCTTTAGTTTTGAACTCTCAAACAAGTAAAATATTTCAACGTTGCAAACAGCGATTTAATGAATATATAAATTATTCACATTTTTCTTCATCTGCGATGAATAAATATAGTCTATGCCTCATCAGGTATATATCTGTTTAAATGTATTTGTATTCTTTTATTCATTTATTCCTGTGCCGCTATACCATATTGGTCACACAAATAATGTTATGTCCAGGGTGTGCGTGCAAGATTGAGAGGTGTGTTGCAATTAATGAGTGGATAGAGATGCCTTCTGACGACTGTACGTATGTTTGGAATTAGGTTCATCTCTAAGAATACAGGAAGATACCGGACGGCTTTGGTCTTTAGGAGTCTATAAAGCTCCAGGAAATGGGAAGCCCCTCAACCGATTCTGGTCTTCCGTAGGCTAAATATTCAACAATTCAACCGGAGCTTCATCTTCCTAGCAAACCAACTGAAGACAGGGTTATGTGAAGTTTGGAGCCAAACTGTACTGTCGTCTGGGGTCTTGATGGTCTTCTTATTGAAGTAAGCACATAAGTATTGTTTCGTCTGAACTAATGCCAGAGTGGGGGTACACGGCCGTAGAGGAAAGATCCCCTGCAGCACTCTCGACAGGATACTTCATTTGGTGCTTAGAAATTCGTTCACACGCACTGAACTAATCGAAAGGAAAAATGTGATTTTATCTATAAATATAAAATAAAACCTAGACTGTATACTCTGTATGTATGTTCTCTTTACGTCTTCACCCAGTTGGTCATATGGATATGAAATCTTGCATAAATGGTCATTCATGCAAACAGGTTTAGTGAAAATGCAAGAGGGGGGGGGGGCAAACATAAAATGAGTGCTAGCTTTTTAACGTTTGAACGGAGTTTCATGAAATTTCGCTTTTAAGAATTTTTTTTGGAAGGTTGTAGTGAGAGTGCTGTATTCAATAAAAGAACATACGAGTTATTGACCACCCACAAGTTTATTTTGCAAAATATTGTGGGTGGACATAATGTGTTGTTTTATTACATCCTTATAAGCCCCCTTATGCGCAACAATAATGAGCTGAACAAGCCTTCTATCTATAACAGTGACCAGTAACACCTCTCCCGTCTACCCACAAGTTAACTTTTTGAGAGCTGACCAGGAGAAGAGCATCAATTAATTTTTAATTTTAAATTTCTTGTATTATTATTATTATATTTTCTTAGTAAATAAAAATTATTATTGGCATTTCAAATTTATATTGTAACAATACTAAAGGTAAATATAGAGTAGAAAAGTGAAGAATGAATAAATTTGGAAAATGAATAAATTTGAAAAATGAAAATTAATGAGACGGGTGACTGTTTTTCTAACAAAAGTTTTTCGATGTCAGATTTTAGCAAGCTTATTGACATCTGTCTGTGTGACTGTGCGTTTCTGTGTCTGAGAACACGATAACTCCCGATAGAATGGATGTATCGACACAACATTCAGAAGTCCCTGTATAAATTCAGCCCAAGCGATCGATTGGTTTTGATGATCGAAAACTTAATTGATTACTTCGTGCTGAAAAAGTACATTCATAATGACTTTTTGTATATATTGTTAACCTTCTTCCCCTTCTTATACGTGAGAGTGCGTGTGAGTGAATTTTGTAAATAAAAATTTAAAAAAAAGTGAGCCAACAGAGAAAATGAATAGCATAGAATATGAGAACAAATATTTCGGTTTATTTACCTAAATCTACATTATACAATTAAAAACTAAATAATAAAAAATAAAAAAAAAACATTAAATTATTATTTTTTTTTAAAGAAATCTTATAAACTGAAAAATATTGGCCATTCTTCAAATTAAACTTATCTTGGGCATATATAACATATAAATAAATAAAAGTACCTCCTTTGCGCATCTATTTCAATGTTATTTCCACCTTTTTGGTTCACCACACCTTAAGCCTAAACACTTTTCTCACTCCTAGCCTGTCCACCTCCACATCTCATCTCACCAAACTTCCACAACATACACTCGTCCGCTCTAATTAAAACAGCTGATGATCGTCTTCCTTTGTTTTTTATTCATTGGTTGTTTTAAAACAAATGCGAACTCATATAATTATTCTCAAATTTAGTTGTTTCTTTGTTTTTATATAAATAAATATAATTGATTTTTATAATATTAATAATTTGATTTTGTGTAATTTTATACATCACAGTATATTGTAATTGCTCCTTGTGGAAAGGAACCCTGAACTGGTCTGGTATCCTGCTTCAGGTTCCATGCGTCGCGGCTTGTCACTTCAGTGAGGCCAATTTGTCTGCCCCCAATCCTGCCAGCTCCTGGTTCCTGGTTCCGCATTTCGAAAATCTCCTTATTCAAGTTGCTCTATAAAACCTCAATTAACCGGAAGTATTTTACATAAATATGCTTCCTTCCCTTCCTGCCAAAATACTCCTTTCCGCTCTTCTTCACTGTGGGGGCGGGCACACATACACCAAGGAAATGTATAGAAAACCTTTCAAGAGCGGAAAATATTTTAAGTAATGAAGGGATCCAATATCCTGTCGGTGGGAAAACATGGATTTTTCATCTTGGGCTTTCTCGAGTTTTCCTCTTACCCTCTCTCAACCTGTTTTTCTTTTTCTTTTTTTTTTCGAATAAGCAAAAGTTGTCATGTATCCTGGTTGGGCGGATATTGTCTTTTCTGGACGGAGCATAAACTCATTGACCTGGGATAAAGTATATAGGTTAGTGGGGGGGGGGGGGGGGGGGGGGGGGATTTTTTATTGAGAAAAAGAGAGTAGATATACTTTGTAGAAATAAATTACTAATAAAAAAAAAAAGACCTTAAATGAAGTCTCTGGTTACAAAACTTTTTCTGATTGGTGACCTCTAATGATTTTAGGTAAAAAAACGAAGTATAAAGGTAAGTTGTGTTATCGGTCGAGTAATCAAAAGAAATTATATTGAGTCTCGTTATTTTAAATGTTTCACACTGATTAACATTTGATGAGTATCTCTACACAACCAGACAAATGGAAGCTGGAACGCCGTCCTTCGGATGGGACGTTAAACGATGGTCCCAAGCCTGTGCGAAGTCAAGTATCAAGATGAATAAAAATTTAGGATAGGCAAAATTTAGGACTCCCATAGTAGAGTCGGGCTCATGTCTACAAGAGCTTTAAAAGAGCGCTCTGGTAGTAGGCGATATGACCTCGAAGTTAAAGCCCGGGCATAAGTCACAATAACCAACTAAAGACAAGGTTAAAGCGATAACACCAAATTAATTTTTCCTTTTCGCTGCCTTTAATAATATTTCTGCAGATAAGCTGCTTTGGCAGTTGTGTATTTTGAACGACTATTCTCAGAAGGGTAGTTGGTGGTTGAGTTGTTAAAGTGACCGTTTAAAAACCTAGAAAACACTTCGTTAAAGGATTTATTACTATCCTCAGCGAGTGTCTGGGTCACTGAGTGGTTAGCTTGGCTGGCTACTAACCTGAGAGGTGTCATAGCATGTTATTTGTGTGTGTTTATCTGGCTATAAGCCTGAGATACGTCAATTATCCAGTATTGTTCTCGTTCGCTCTGTGGTTAGCGTGACTGTTCACCATTTTGGAATACCGGTTTTATTTAATTACCAACTTAATTATTATCCCAAAAGTTTAGGGCAACATCAGTTGAACCTGCTATGATATATTAATATGAAAATTGGCAGCCTCGCGACATTGCACTTAGATTCAATTCGTTAATAATATAGAATGAGCGGGGCGGGGCCTTGTACGTTGTGAGGGCACATTTCGATCTTAGCTTTGGCTAAATTCTCAATGAACTGAGTATAATGAGGCAGTATTCACACAACAGTTTCCTCATATTTGAGGGCAAGTCCTAGCTATTCATAATGCAAATGGAAATGTGCATTCAAAGCGACGAACTATGCATGGAATTGGAGTCGTTCCTCTCACTGTAGGTATTTTCAATAACTCCGCCGAGACCAAGGAGATGATTGACTCGAAATTCCTCTTTGCGACATCAGAAACGAAAGATTCATACAGGCGTAGGTCGTGGCAAGTCGCCCCGAATCGACTGAAAATCGATTGGCGTGTTCTCGTGTCCATTTTCTTTAAACTCATTTTTGGATTGAGGGTTTCGAGAACCAACGATGAGAGTTCCTAGGGTTGGTCCGTTGTGACGTCAATCCACCATGCTTGACAAGTCTGAACCTGAAACAAAACATGTCCGATTTTTCTTTAGTTTCTGATCAGTCTTCAATTGACTCTTTATGAGACCATCGATGACCAATCTCTCCCCCCAGTAATTTTTGAAAGAGATTGAAAAACAGATGAGATTTTTCGTTTCTATTATATTAACATGAGATCTGGCGTCAAGCTGACCGTTTTTATGGTTGGGTTCCCCGTCTATTAGTCTAGCCTTAGAACCGGCCTATCTGCTGTATATTGGACATTTCTGGTTCCTAAGCACGTGTCTACCCCACTTTTTTCCATTATATTACTACCGAGGTAAAAAAAAACGTGTGAAGGTATAATAGACTGTTAGGTTATAATATATATTTATTCATGGAATAAATTACAATTTAAATAAGGTACAAAAAAAATTTATATAACTTATCTGGAGATGAAAGTTTGGGTAGAAGATGAGAGCATTACCTGAGTCTCATGGAGATGAAAAAAAGTTTGTATTTCTCCATGAAACACACCAACAGTCATTTTTATTTTCTGATTTTTTTTTTTTACTTTAACTTATATATTTCGAAATTCAAAAAGAACAGACCCCCTCCTGTATTCGAGATACCAGATATTACTAACGATCTAAGTACAAGCAAAGAAATATAGAAGCGTACGTATATATGAGCTGTAATGATTAATATAGTCGACAGTATCTTTTCAATGTAGAAGGAATTCGAGGTTCTGTCGTGTAAAAGAAAATTCAAAATTTGACCAACGTTTCGAAAACTATTTATTTTCTTCTTCAGGGCGTTATAATGACTTGAGTGGATGTGTGTGGTGAAGGTGTTGTGTGTGAGTTTGTGTCCAGTAAGGACATAATATTATCATACTGGACACAAACTCACACAACACCTTCACCTGCCAAGAGCCTTCTTATCTATGTAAACAAAGACGAAAGTCTGTCGGAAGTGTTCGTTTGATGGGGCGCTGTTGGGGAGGGTCGGGGGGAGCCCTCAAATATTTTTTACAACCATAATCTCATTTCACAGGATTCAAGATGAGTTCGAAAATAATATTTCTATATCCAAAGTATATCACATGCGGTTTTTTTCTACTTTCTTGGGAGGATGGGTGAGATAGGGTTGTTTTTTTTAGTGCGTCCATCAAACGGAATCGCCTGAATTTATAAAACTTGCAACCTGACAGATTACATAACTTCTCCTATACTTTGTACAACTGGTGAAATAATAAAAAATATACCATCTGATTTTCAGTCAAATTGGGTTAAAGGGTTTAAGTGGAGGCTGGAAATTTCATTTATTACAATTAATTTGAGCTGGGAAAGTGCATTGCAGACGACTTTCTTTTTGGATTCTGGGGCATCGAAAAACACGAAATTACGGTGAAAACGCAACATTGAAATTTTCCCCATTTACCAAAACTTCCTCAATAGCTGAGTTGTAACCTGTACGTCCACACTTCCTGTTTTAGCAGAACGAATTACTGCATCCACCAGCGCTTAAAGAATCAACAGCTGAATATTGTTTTAAAAATTGTATACATGAAACGAATAAAACTGTCTTTCTCATTTACATTTGATATTTCACTTTAATTAAAAATCGTGTAGGAGCACGTAGGGGCTATAAAATGAAAATACTCCCGTTTTTACGTCTCATAAACTCATGTGTCAAGTTTTATGTCAAACCATTTATATGTTATCAGACTCAATGAAGGTGGCCACCGTTTTTTATATTTTTGTATATTTTCTATTATTAATATTTCACTAAGAAGTTGATATTATTAAATAGGTTACTTGTGTGAAATATGTGCCGTCACGAAATTAGGCGAATGAGACCCGTAATTAGACTCCCACGATAAGTCGGGCTCGTGTACACCAGAACAACGAAAGAACGCTCTGGTAGTAGGCGATATGACCTCGTGGTTAAAGGCCGCCGGGCATGATTCACAATAACTAACATGTCATACTCAAAAGCAAAAACAAACATATCATAGATATTTAGTTAGATTAAGATTTAGTCATACATTTAGAACGTAATACAGGAACGTAATATTCATTACAATGGCAGTTATTAAAGGAGGGCTCAACTCAAAAACCATAATAACTGCCGATGTAATGACACAAAATTTAGTATGAGGATTTAGCAGCTCCTATGTAAGCCAACTGTTGAATATTAGCACAAACGGTCGACTGGTTTTGGAGGGGGAGCGAAAAGTTAATTGATTATTTATTATAGGCACCCCTATTTGCCTACCCCTAGATCGCAAGTAATCAATAATTATCCGAGCAACGCCAGATAACGTGCTAGTTGTTTAATATAATAAAAGCCTCTAGTTGAAGACTCCTTAGAAATTTACTAAAAGCCCTTTCCTGAGAAAGCCCCAGAGGAGGAGCTAGTAAACAAGGTTGCCCTGAAAACAACATCAACCATAGGCGTTCTCTGAATAAATAATTACCTTCGGATCTTAATCCTCTGCTAATCCCTTAAGTGGCTCCTCTGGAGCATATCTGATTCTCCTCCTAAGGTCTTTGTGGCCTATCCTTAAGTCTTATTTCAGAAGCGTTGCCACACCTCCTTTCTCACTTCTGAAAAAAAGTATCACATCCGTTCTTAGAATTTAGTTCAAGGAAGGACATCCTGTCTACATTATCTTGGCGAGTAAAGAATTAACTTCCATCAAGCATGCCAAAGATTTAGTCGAGTTCTCAAAAAGCCAATTAAGAAAACTTAATTTCCAACGTTGAATATAAATTTAAGGCCTTCCCATGCAGCTTTTCAGTGTTCCATAAGTTCAAAACGGAACAAACGAAAACCTTATACGTAGCGATTAGTGTCTGTACGTCTGTCTCGCTATCCATCCCTGTAGAGACCAATCTACTCAAATTAGAAAGTTGTGTTTTTTTATAACATATACGGTCTTATGCCTGACAACTTATGATGGACATCTTCAGAACTTGTTCGCCCTCTGCAAAGGCAAAAATAAATGCGTCTTGCAAAAAAAAACATAGAGATGTTAAGAAAGCTTAAAACGAGTTGATGTTCATTGCGGCATCGTCCTTCGATTGGTTCTGCCTTCGGATCTGTAAGGAACTTGCACTTAAACTTATAGCTAGATTTAAGATAAGATATACATAGATAGGTATATGCTGTCGCAAACTTGTTTGTAGAACCTTACATTGCCATCAATTCCTTCATAGATAATTTTGATATGTATCTTGAACAGTTCAGGCAGCGGACCCAATGAATGGCGTCCGGACAGTTACCATCACTGCGCAGGTCCTTTTTGATAAAGCGTGAAGATGTATTATAGCCTATATTCAACGGAAAGAAATAAGCTTCCCTATGGGGAAAAAATTATCCAAATTGGTTTCGTAGTTTTGGGGATTACCTCCAATACACAAACAAACACACCCACTCTCTCTCTATATATATATAATATATAGAGGGTGGCCCAGATAAGCGGGCCACAAGTGAAATAACTCTTAAGCGGTTAGAGATATCAAAATTGTGCATAGGACTAAAGTTGTAGCACTCGCCGAGAGCTATAGTATGGCGTATGGCGTCCCAAAAATGACCCTTTTAATGGCTTAAATAGACCTTCGAAGGGCGGGGTTCCCTTTTGACCCTTAAGTTTCATTACATTTTATTAAATTACTAAACAAACAAGGAAGAACTGTGCAAGCAGATTTTTGATACGTCAAGTAGTTCTCGGAACAAAAACGTTTAAAGTTGCACGTTTTTCTTATTCTGAAGTTAGATGGAATTTAATAACTTCAGAATAAGAAAAATGTGCAACTTTAAACGGGTTTTTTCCAAGAACTACTTGACGTATCAAAAATCTGTTTGCACAGTTATTCCTTGTTTCTTTAGTACTTTAATAAAATGTAATGAAACTTAAGGGTCAAAAGGAAACCCCGCCCTTCGAAGGGCTATTTGAGCCATTAAAAGGATCATTTTTGTCTTTTCGAGGACGCCATATTATAGCTCTCGGTGAGTGCTACAACTTTAGTCCTATGCACAACTTTGATATCTCTAACCGTTTAGGAGTTATTTCACTTGTGGCCCGCTTATCTGGGCCACCCTGTATAAATAGATACATAAATCTGGAAAATATCAATAGTATCAATAATAATCCTGATCTACTGAGAAACATGTTCTTCTATTGTCTAGTCTATACAGAATTTTCGTATCTAGGTAAAACATCGTCAAAGTTTGACGATTTGGAGAATGATAACCTGCCATTTCACTAGTTAAAATGGAGTAAATAATTATAGATTGGAGGGGGATAAGTTATTGGTGTGGTATACACAAATGGAAAGAGGCTGAGAGTGTGGTGTACACCAGTAGAGAGAGAGGCTGAGAGTGTGGTCTACACAAGTAGAGAGAGAGGCTGAGAGTGTGGTGTACCGAATTAGAGAGAGGCTGAGAGTGTGGGGTACACAAGTAGGGAGAGAGAGGCTGAGAGTGTGGGGTACACAAGTAGAGAGAGGCTGAGAGTGTGGTGACGAGGCCTGCCCTAATTTGGCCCTGTGCCTTGTCTTGTCCTCAGCCTCCCACAGCTCTATTAATTGAAACTCCTCGTTTATATCAGTTACATGGTGACCCAGACTGCGGAGCCCAGGCACTATACAACACCTACCCCGCTCTTCACAACATACACCCTTCCTACTCAATAAGAAAACTGAGTTTATTGCTGACGCTAAGAGTAGTTGTTATCGAGGCAACGGCAACATTGGGACTCATCCATAATTTACGTGACTCTTTAGGGGGGCGGGAAGAGGTCAAGAAATCTCGCAGTCTGTTACTTAGAGATTTTTAGGGATAGGGTACTTATTTATTCTTAGGGATAGGGGGTTGATGAAATGCTTCTTGCGAAAGAGCTGTTGACGATAATACATTTTCGTACGTGCGTAAAAACATAGGAATTGTATTTGTGTATATTTTGCCATGTTATCAAACAATTCTGGATAATAATCTCGAGTACTCTCCAACCAATAAAACGATGGTTGTGCCGTCATAAAGTCATTCCACGAACCCGGGGACGATGAAGGAGAGATGTATGTTTTATATATATATATAAAATTAGAAGCTGTCGTAGAATTAGTATTGTTTAAACAAGGAAGTTCGTCGTTACGTCGCCCTTTTTCCACTTTTACTTCCTCAGCTATACGAAGTATAGGGGAAGTTATGTAATCGATCAGGAATTCGTGTTTAATTTTCGTCCAACCTCCTGATTTCAAAAATGAAAAAACAATTTCTATCTGTCTGTTGTGTCTGAGAAAGGGAAGTGGGTCGACTCAAATACCCTGATAACTGCCTATGTAATGAATGTATCGACACAAAATTTAGTATGAGGATTCAGAAGCCCCTCTGTAAATCAACTATTGATTTTTATCCGAAGCATTCGATTAGTTTTGGAGGGAGAGCAACAACTTAATTGATTAATTAGTTTTATTTTACGACCTTTTCGGTCCCATCCTTCACACAGTTTACACTGCTGATATTCCTGCCAGTCATAACACACTCCTAGCAATCTTTGCCAGTGAAAATTACTGAAGAGAAGTGTAGCCATGTTACCTTTACTCTTAGACGCCATTCCGGTACATATTCTAAGCCAGTGAGCCAGTGTAAAACTCTTGGAAGCAAGAGATTTTACTGTTTCGGGTTTGCTATACCAGGGCACAAACCTGCAGGAGAATCCTGGATTTTATTAATCATACAGGGCTGCAGTAGGGACCAACACACACAGGGCGCATAGTGGCCGAGGTGTCACCTTTAGTTATTCAGCCACTTCATTTTTCTAGTGAAGCGAAGAATGCTGCTAATTATGCATGGCTTTAAAGTAGCTGGTGGTACTGTAACTAATTAGAATGACGTTCAGGGTGGTATCTTAGTCAAAATATAGTGATATTTTTCG
Organism: Aradus depressus; assembly: GCA_963662175.1. Classification (NCBI taxonomy): domain Eukaryota; kingdom Metazoa; phylum Arthropoda; class Insecta; order Hemiptera; family Aradidae; genus Aradus; species Aradus depressus. The sequence continues at coordinate 63,636,300 of OY759215.1, read as the reverse complement.
TAGCTCTAACTAGCCGGGTGTGCGCATGTGCTAATCTATATAGAAATCCGGTAAGAGAAGGCAATCTCAATTCCCCACCCCCGAAAAAAGTTTGAGGCAATGAAAGAGGTGTAGAGAGACGTGTGACAGGGTTATAGAGAAGTTGGTTGTGTCGAACTGCCCGGTTGAAGTTGATATTTGACCTGTAGTGCCCCTCTGTGCCAACAGTTCATTATTAGTTTATCTGTCGCTTGACCTGGTTCCTCTCGACCCATGTTACGTCCCACTACTCCACATTGGTCTAACCCACTACTTCCACATTCACAACTTTGACTCCAATCAGAAATTTATTAGATTCCCTGCTCCGGTGCTTGAGGCAAAAACACATCTCGGTAATCGAGTTAATAACTCACCTAAGGGTTAGCCTGCGAGGACCTCGTGTTTCCAATTAAACAGTGAACCAAATTCAGAAACTGGGGAACTCGTTGGCAGGTCTTCGATTCCCCCCCCCCCCCCCCCCCCCCTCCCCTCAGCATTGATATGAAGTAGAACCCCATGGAGGATTAGAATCGTATGGCAACTTGTAAATAGGCCGCTACTAAAAAACACAATAATTGATGGAATGTCAGGCGCGGTTGCGCGGATTCAGAAATAACCATCGGGCAGCAAAAATTGCCGTGGGTTCTGAGAAGGGAAAGGGTAGTCGTGAGAGATGGTATTTCAGTATTTCAGTTAGTTGAGATGTACATGTACGTCCTCAACTCAAGATTGATGGCCCTTTCAGACAGGACAGAGGCCTGCTGCAACACACCATTTTTCCCCCTTACATCGCCACTGATGTTCACTATGAAAAAATAAAAGTGTTTTTTCAGTGACAAATATAAGAAATAGATTCTTACTACTAACTGTACCTATCTGAAGGCTAGATGAGCTTAGACCAACGGTTTATTCCCATTTCCTTTCTCACAGGTACGAGCTCATGGGAGAGCCCTTTAATGATCCATAATTATGTTATATAGATATGCCGCAATATTGTCTCACTTGTGTTGCCGCAATGTTGTCTCACATGTTTTAAGAAATTCGAAAAAAAAGAATTACTTAATGCCTTTTCATCAAGATAAGATGGACCCATAAAAAAATTTGTAATAATATAGGCAAGTTAAAAAAATATAAACCAAACAATGTTGCCACAACATTTTTATACAGGGATTAAAAAACAATAAGTTTCCTTATAATCCTTTTATTCATACAAATTCTTGTTGTTAAATAACTCTAAAATAAACTAAATAACTGCTCTTGTTGCATTAAAAAAAAAAAAAGATCCATACCTACTGTAAAAACAGTGATTCAAAATATTGTGGAACCATACCAGGAGGGTTCCTCATTTTTTTTTTTTTTTTGGGAGGGGGGGGAGTGTTAGGTGAAATTGAATGTTGAGGGTATCTCCTCCTCTCAAGGCAGTATAGCAGAATCCCTGCTTTGCAGCAAACGATTGCATATAATTGGAAATGGTGAACCACTTAACTAACGATTTGATACTCGGTGACAGAACACAAGAATCGTGATGTCGGGGCCTCCACCTGTCTAACATGATTTTATCATTTTTATTCGTAACTTTTAATTCACATCATTAGTTTACTAAACATAATGTATATACATATAATATATACTTTTTTTTTTTGTTGGGTTTATTGTTGAAATATATCCGTGCTGCGATGGTCGTGTACCTTCAATATGAAAGAATACTATATGCAAAATTATGTATAGTCAGTGTGGAAGTACCTCAGAATTAGATCAGTTTTTGTGTAGACTTTTCCACTTCATAATACAAAAAGATTTTGAACTCTGCTCAGACCCTACTCAAACCTATGACTCTCAAAACCTCAAATTATTGATCAGTCAAAGTTACATTCAAATCGGTTCAGTAGTTTCAGAGATTACCTCCTACATACAATCCAACTTAAATATTTACGTATCTACACCAATATTAAAGACTTGTACATTACCCCCTACATAAAAATGTACATCTTTATATGATACCTAGTATAGATATAATTGTGACAATTATAGTAACACAATGAATTACGTTAATGATTTTTTTTATTAAAGTGGATTGGTAAAAAATATGATAGAAAACAAAATGATGAATACAATAGATTACTGTTCTACGTTGAATTATTGATTATTATTTAACTACGTAAGAGTATCAGGAAAGTGTTTTCTCAGGAAATTTCCTTAATTAACTTTTCTAATAATTACATAACATTAACTACTAATAACCACTAAATAATTAGCTAGCTACGTACGTATTCATACTAATGATCATAAATCACAATTTAGAGCAGTTTCTAGAAAGTGATATTGAATTTCCAGCTGTCATAGAAAACCTAGGGAGATGCACGATTCCTCTCCGACCTCCACGATTCCTCTATGTGCAGTTTTGATTGCGTTTAGCCCATGGCAGGTTTCCTCTCCTTGTTTACTTTCCGTCACCACCCCTTCCTCACCATTCACGCACCCGTCTGGAAACCATCCCTTGCTCAGTGTCCCAGTGTCAAGGTCAGTGTTCACATTATTATTTATCATTATTTATATAATAAAATTATTTAACCTGAATTGTCCTCATAGCTTTGAAACTAAGGAGAGGGGCAGATATATCGTCCCGCCGGCGGAACGCCGGCTATTGCGCCCCTACAATTTATATTAAGTATGTGTTCTGAACTTTATTATTTACTTATTCCCTACACAACTGAGAGGAATCCTGCCATTCGGTTGAGAGCATTAAACTTCGTCCGAGAGGAATCGTGATGTGGGGATTAGACTGGTTCATCTACATCTTTGTCGGTTTGGTAATTATTATATTTAGTTATTCCTCAAGTGACATTTACTTGCATCCCTTGTTATTTTTCTATTAATATTTATCGGTATGCGTGGTGAATAAGCATAATGGCGAAGTGTCTTATGGAGAATATTGCTGTGATTTTTTGAGCATTCATTAAAGAATTCTTATGAAAAAAAAAACAATTGTTTTCTTTTCTTTAGAGTTTTACTTGTAATTTCTTCTACTTTATATAAAAAAAGTGTTTTTTTTTTTTTTCATTCTAATTAAAGTACTTTTTCTTGATTAATGATTACCTATTTCACTGGTCACTTATATTTTGATTGATTATGACAGACAGACAGCCCTAGCCATTGTCAGTATATTCTATTCTAGTTACTAGAATAGAATATCTTGTAAGAGCAAGTAGTGCTCTTATAGTAAGTAGTCATTCATTCGCATTTTGATTAATTGTTTACAGGGGCTCGTTTTTTACCCATGTTATTCAATCTATTCCTTAAACAGTCGACAGTCCTTAAACTTTTATATTGTCTCTTTTACCTCTTACTTTTAACTATGATTATGTGTTTTTCATGACATTTAGTACAGATGTTTGCCTCTAGTCATAATGATGACTACAGATCTATACTTAGTTTGCCCCTACTTTTAGTCCTTGTTGTCTTGTCTCACCGCAGTGAGAGATATTTAAATAGGATTTTAAAAGCAGAAGAAACATTTGATTTTACATTTTAGAGTTGATAAGTTAATTCATTTTTCATTTAACCTGATATTAGAAGAAAACAACGGCAGGAGTACGTTTTATGTGTTGTGTAATCATTTTAGTATATAAATATTTTTTGAGAAGTTTTCCGAACAGAGCAAATCATCTATTTTTCAAAGCTTATCACTGACAGTATGGTCACTCCATATCGATTCACGGACTTATCCCACTTGACCACTTCAGAGTTCAATGAATTTTTTGTTTTTAATTCGTCTAACCGAATGATATATTGATTTGTCCAGTATTGGATCACAAAAAACATTCTTGCAACCTGTACAATAAAAGTTTCATCCGACTACGGAGGGTAATGTTTTCATCAGACTTGTATGAATGTCTGTTCGTTTTTGCCGCCTTAGCTCCAAAACGGCTGGACTGTTTTCATAGAATTTTCCCTGGTGTATAATTTTCCGATTTCGACGGGTCTCTCACTGGCTTAATTACATCTGAAAAACAATCAGTTGATATTAATCATCTTTGTTAAAGACTTTGAAGACCCATGCAGTTCTTTTTATTCCCCTTTCCTTCATGATCCGAATTATTACGAGCACTGTCTGTAGAAACAATTTGCGACTTAGATCCAAGCAAACTGATAAATAGCGACGAGAACTCTTTAAAAGAACATGAGCGTTTGAGAGCCCTATAGGAACTAAGAATTTATAAAACAAAATAAATAAATTTGAAATAAACAAAAACCTAACTTCTGAAAAAATCAAATATACTAAATAATTGACAAAAGTCAAGAATTGGCAAATAAATATTGTTTGATTAGGATAATTGAAAAATAAATGCATGGAAATCGGAGAAGGGATTGTGGGGGTTAGTTCGTTTTACTCATTTTTCATAAAACTTGACGATATTGTCAGAAAGATTAGTGGTATGCAAGAATGTGTCTCATGTGTTTAGTGGTTATTTTAATGTGTTTTTTTAGAATTCGCCAAAACTGAGCAAATCATTCCATTCTTCCTTCTATTACTGTTAGCTAATGAATGACGATGCTATATTTCTTTGGTCCAATGGAACCTGGGAACGGTTCCTTCTCTCCATGTTGCTAATGTTGACGAGGGTTGTGTTTCAGTTCCGAAGGTGGAGATGCTTGGGGAGGCAGACATCTATGTGAAGGCGGGGAGCACAGTCAACCTCAAATGTGTCATCACACAGAGTCTAGAGGAGCCTGCCTACATCTTCTGGTACCATGACGGACAGCGGGTCCTCGACTATGACAAGAACCTCATCGACATTCGGATGGAGAGGGTCGGTTCCGACACCACTGTTGGAACTCTTATTATCTTTGAGGCGAGGCGGGAGAACTCCGGCAATTATACTTGCCATCCTTCCAACCTTGATTCGTCCAGCGTTCTGCTCCACGTTCTCAACGGTGAGTCCTCAGTATTATAAATCTCCATTGAACGGATTTTATTCAGGTATTTAAAAATAAAATGGCGTAGTGCACTACAGTTTTTATTTTAACGATTAAATGTAAGTAAAGCGTTGGTGGACTTGTTCTGAGTGCACTCAAGTCAAAAAATGATTCTTTAGAATGTAATAACGTCGCTGCCACTGCAAATCTTCCTCTGTGATTCAAAATTTAAGTAAAATTGAATTAAAGGGTGTAGCAATATTTATTTGGGATTCTCAGCATGCAATTAATAATAGGATTCATTTTTAGGTATGCATATTAAATCCCAAGTCTCTACAGTGCTTCATTACTTATCTAGTGAAAAAAAAAAAATTGTGTTTCCTGAAAACTTAGTGAAACCTAAATCACAGATATTCCTGTAACAGGGACGATAAAAAAATGAACTGTGCAACGGTGAAAAATGCACTGATTGCAGCTTCACAAGAGCAAAGAACTGTTTTCCATACATTCTTGCAGAACTACGAGTAGTTTAATAATTTGGTTTGCTGAGAGAATATATCATAAAAATCACAAGAAAACAGTTAATAAAATATAATCGTCAAGTATCTATAAAAATGACTGATGGTGTAATACCGGCCTAAAGAGATAAAAATGTTGAACTACCTTTTTCAACAAAATAGGCAAAATAAGGTAAGAAGGGGCTGAGACAGGTTTCAGGTCCAAGTTTCATGTAGATAGAAGCAACTTTTTACTTTAGCTAATTTGGAGAAGTGTGTCCCCCGGCTGGCTCTAGGGTGGAAACATGTCAATGGCGGCTAACGACAAACGTGTTCCAACTTCCAATGGAATATCCCAGCCTGGCCTCACCTAACTCTCTTATCAAACTACTCCAACTTAATCAAAGTTTACAAACAGGAGCTCTCCTGGTCGCTCAAAGTGAATCCAAGGCAGAGTGGGGGAATCCAGGCCCCGTCCATCTGAGAATTTGGAATCCATTAGTGAACCCCCCCCTGGACCGGCAACAATGCCAATACTCACACTTTGACAACCTTAACTTTCCATTAAACTTATAATCTTCATAAAATACTCAATACTCAGAACCAACTAGGTATATAACTACAATACAGGGCAGGAATCGGCAATCTTTTTGTACTTGCCTGTTCCATTGTACTGTCGATTTTCAAGTGCCTTCTGTATCTTGCCTTCAACGAGCTGCATAATTTAATAAATAAATAGAGAGGGCGCCGATAGCTCAGTGGTATGCGTGCTTGGCTTCTGAGCTCAAGAGCGTGGGTTCGAAACTCGACCTAAGTTTTTAGTTTATTTTATTTGGGAGGTAAAATAAACTTAAGCACGCCGTCCTTCGGATGGGACGTTAAGCGATGGTCCCGAGCCTGTACGATGTCAGGTACTCGTTAAAGACCCCTGCCCTAGGTGAATAAAAATTTAGGGTGGGCAAAATTTAGGACTCCCACAGTAGAGTCGGGCTCATGTCCACCAGAGTGACGAAAGAGCGCTCTGGTAGTAGGCGATATGACTTCGTAGTTCCAGGCATGAGTCAAAATAACCAACTCTTCAAATAAAAATAGTAGAGAATACTGAGACACGTTTTATGTATTAGTACGTTTTTTCGAAGGTGAGACACTATACATGCCGAAAATCGACCTAAAATAATATCCTAGAATGCTGTCCCATTTGTTTAGATGTTTGCATTATTTACGCTAAGACGGTTATTTTATGACCTCGTAGTTAAAGCCCGGGCATGAGTCATAAAACCTAACCAAACCTAAAATAAAAAGAAAATTCCATAAATGGAGCCCGTTCCAACCTCATGACGCGGTCAGCTTGTACCTACTTACTATTTTACTTTCTTATATCTTTGTAGTTTATTATGACTCTTGCCCGAGCTTTTAACAACAAGGTCATATCGCCTACTACCAGAGCTCACTTTTGTCACTTTAGTGACTCTATTATGGGAGTCCTATGCCTACCCTAAATCTTTATTCACCTAGGGTAGGGGTCTTTAACGAGGACCTGACGTCGTATAGGCTCGGGACCATCGCTTAACGTCTCATTCGAAGGGCGGCGTGCTTAACTTTATTTTACCTTCCAGACAAAATACAACTAAGGGCCATGGCCGGGTTTCGAACCCGCGATCTTGGATTCAATAACTTAGCAAGCATACCACTGAGCTACCGGCGCCCTCTATATTCGTAACTTTGTATAACTAATCGTGAAACCTTTCGAGATCCAGTTCTCAGCGGAATTACACATTTTGAGGTTCCCTATACACAATTTGACCATTTTCGCAGTGATATCTGTGTACTTTGTAAGTGCTCTAGCAATAAAAAAGAAATTTCTATGTCACATGTTCTAACTTACATCTGATTAGATTATTTTAAATTATCCTCAAATAAAAATGGAAAAAACTAAAAATCCCATTTTATAATATGAAATAAATGTTTTCGAAGGCGCCCGGTTTCCGAGTTGGACACCGAAAACCGTCTTACTAATTTCTTATTTTTCTTAAGAACTGTTTTTAGTAACAAGATTGTTTTGACAATAAGGTACTTTGCGAAAGTCCATTAAACCAGATAATACAGCCAATATTACTAGTCTAAATTTTACAGTTAATTAAGTAAAGTTTGAACTGACATTATTTGTGTTATTGAACATTTATTCACCAATGTTTGATAATAAGTGTACCTATGATCAAAAAATGTCTAGAAAATGGGTTGCAGACATTTTTGAGAAATTAAGGGGTGTTTTTAAAGGGAAAAATTGTTTAAATTCAAAAAAGTCGTTTTTTATCTTATCTATCAGGAAACAATATGACGGTCAAACCTATGTTCTTTATCGATATCTTTTCAACGGATGATGATCAACTGAAAAAAGTTTTTTTTTGGCAACCGATTTAGTTTTCGGTCTACAAGACAAGTCCTAACATTGAACCATGGTGGCCGTGCGGGTTAGAGCGTAGGTAGGGCTTTGGTCGCATGGTCTCACTCTGGTTTGCGGGTTCGAAACCCGTCCGGGAGTTAGTTTTATTTCGTAGATCCCAGGGTTATGGATGTCGTAAATAATTATATAACGCCATTATAAGAGTCATGGCTAATATGCATCGTACATAAGGCCAAAAAAAAAAAAAAAAAAAAGTAGAAACAAGTTTAGCAATATGGGAGAGGGATCATGGTTGGATTTAGGGTTTAAAGGGATTTTTGACTGTGATATTGTCGAAAGCCCTCTCATATTAAAAGGGAATTGTTTTATATTATTACTAGTAGGTTACACTCCTTCGATTAGTAACTTCAACTTAACTATGTAAGATGATTCCTGAGATATGATGAAATCAATGATTTAGAGACTCTACAAAAGGTGTGTCACTTACTCCCCCCCCCCTCTCCCCTCTCTCGGAATAAACAAACATAAACTAAGCATTGTGCACCGTTAAAGAGTACTAATTTTATGTTTTGTGCTTAAAGCGGAGCTGGGCGGTATGTGATTTAGCCCAATTAGGACGTACAGATTTAATTATCAATTAATTAGGTCTGTTATGACAATTAACTGGATTTGAGGGGGGGGGGGGGGGGGGGGGAGGGCGGTATTGACTATGTCCAATTTCGGGTAAATGGGGTCATTGTATAGCCAGTTCAGTTGTCCAGTTTAGCAACTGCATTAGCAACGCAAATCAAATATTTGGCGACATTTACCACACAAAAATTACAATCATTTTCATAATACATATATTGGATGCCTAAATGACAGTTTTCTTTAATGCAAGAATTGAGAAAGCACATGAAAATTGTGTATAGCTTTAATGGATGTCTCTCCTCTACATTATATAATTCACAAATTATATCCTGGAACTGTCCTTGTCATCAAAAGTTTCAGGGGTCGAACGGTGGGAAGGATAGGCTACTTTGCGTACTTTTATATTCAGAGAAGTTAGAAAAGGGGGACAGATTTTCTTTTTTTTTTCATGAAATATTGAGAGTAGCACACAGTTTTAAAGGTCTTGAAAAGGACTATTAAAAAACGTAGTATTCTTAAATTGACAAACTATTTTGAGTGGGGGGGGGGGGGGAGGCTTCTACCATATTTATTTTTTTTTTCTCAATAACATCGAATGATAGATCGGTTCGAAAGTATTGAATTCTAAAATGTTGGTTACGAAGGTGAGTGGGGGCCTTGCTGGTTGCTGAGTGGATAATGTGAATGGCTATTGACAAGAGAGAGGCCATGTTGGTTACTTAGTTATTATGACTCATGCCCGGGCTTTAACTAGGAGGCCATATCGCCTACTACCAGAGCACTCTTTCATCGCTCTGGTCTACATTGTTCGTTTTCTGGGCCTATATCCTTCTACTGTCAACACTTCATAAGAGAAGAGGTATTGAGGTAGCAACGAACATAGAAGGGGAATAAGTGAGAAAAAAAAGTAGGTAGAGTAAAGCCCCTTGTAATTCAGCAGTAGGTACAACTTGCATTTCAGCCCCTTCATTTCAGCACAACTTGCATTTCAGCTCTATGTTTTAAACAAATCTAACTGATAGAAAAAGTTCTTGAGCATTATTTCTTTTTTTCTCAAAATTGAAAAATGTTTAACTTTTAAAGTTAGGTTGGCATGAAACTTTAGATGTGAAATTGCACAAAGTTGTATAAGTTAGTTTTTACTTAAAATATATGACTAATAATATTCCATATTTTCTCTATTTCCATACTATTTGCAAAGAAATAAGGTGCTCTTTTGCTTGAAAAGTTTTTCCATTACTTCCACCGCTTCTAAGAGAAATTCGTCCTCGACCAACGCAATTAAAATAAACTTTCTTTCATCTATTTGCAATATTAATTTCCAGATCTTTCCACCATCCTCGTACGACTATGTTCGAAGGGATTGAACCCATTATTTTGAAAAAAATTATATATAATATAATAATAATTGTACATAATATATAATAACTATTGTATAAATTATTACAAGGAAAGGTATTTAGGCGTTACTTCTGTGGCTCCGTGCATGATCCCACACAGTTCATTCCGAGAAAAAAGGTATTCTGTTATATATGATAGATTTCCTTGCTGTCTATTGAGCGACCGTGGTCAGCTACTACTTCATCAACAAGAGTTTTCACCTTCAATATTTGAGACTAGAAAAAATAAGCGATATAAATTAATGGAATACTTCATTAAGTTCAAAAAGCTGAAATTTGTATTTTTTTGTGAAGTAGACGATCCTTGCATGAAGAAGCCGTAGCGATATACAATTTATAAATAAGTGGCCAGAGTTGGTCACCACAAAATTAAACTTAATAGTTTTACTGTTATTGTTGTGCATTGTGAATGTTCATTTAATTAAGAATTTTCCTACATAAAATTTTTTTCTCCCTCTTATATAAACAGTAATGCCAGTTTGAAATGAGGTAGTTGTGGATTGGGGTGGGGAGAGGGGAGATGTGTAAGAACGTGGTTGGTACAGTAGTCCTGCGTTGGCCAACCTATATTTTTTAAATTAACATTTTATTTATTATTATTTTTCTCTTGTAGAAAAAATAATGTTTGATCAAAACAAAATAGTCCATATTGACAGTTATTTGGAAAGTTTTAACATTTTTATAAATTTTTTTTTTTTTTTTTTTTTTTTGCATTGGAGGGGGAAATGCTGTGACGCACATCCAGGGAAGGTAGCCCTGGATAGTGTGGGACTCGAGACGGTTCACCATCACCATACCCACTAAAACCCCCTCCTTGCCGATCCTGATTCCCTTCCGCGGAACTGACGGTCTGTCATTACTTCGCGGAAGGGAGGAAGGGTGGCTGGTAACGCCCCTTCTTCTGTTTTATTACCGCTACTGTTCCTTGTCAGCCCTCTCCTGAAGGGCCAACCCGCCCATGATGAGCGCTGCAAAATCGCAGCCTTCATCCCACGACTCCTGGGAGCGCAGCATAGCGTCCACGTAACTGGTAGCAGTCAGTGGGGCGCCCATGCTGCACTCCAGATTTTTCCTTCCCTCCTCAAATCTGGGGCATTTGAGGAGGACATGCTCCGCCGACTCCGTCTCACCAAGGCACGCGGGGCAGTCTGGTGTTGTTGCTGCCCCGATTTTGTGGAGGTACCCCCGGAACCCACCGTGTCCCGTGAGTACCTGGGTGAGGTGGTAATTCACCTCCCCATGCTTTCTGGTGAGCCAAGGCTCGACTCGAGGGATGAGCCGATGGGTCCACCGTCCCTTTGTGGACTTGTCCCATTTTTATAAATTAATAATTTTTAATAAATTTAGATAATAAAATAAGTCACCTCTATTTTTAGAATGGAATTTACAATAAAGTCATGTATTGGATAACAATGTTCCTGTTGAAGATTTTAAAGTAGTTATAAATGTTAAGTTCTAATCTGCTTGAACAAAATTGTATGAACTTGTCAGAAGTGTGTTGAGTGTATTGTGTTGTTTGTCAGGAGAGCACCCAGCGGCGATGCAGCGTGGCAAGAACTCGGCCTCCCCGATCCCGGGCCGATGGTGGGGTCCTCTGTCTGCAGGCCTCGGCCTCTCTGCATGCTTCCCACCCAGGACTGCAACTGCAGCCGTCTTAGCCCTCGCCTGTCTCGGACACATCCTTTTCACATGAGTCGCCTTTCTCCAGGCCTGCCAACTTGCTCACAGACTGACTCTCCCCCCCACTATCCTTGCACACTAAAGAGAAAACAGTGTCAGTGTCGCCAATCATCGCTTCATATAATGCAAATTATTACAAGAAAAGGTATTTAGGGGTTACTTCTGTGGCTCCATGCTTGAACTCACACAGTTCATTCCGAGATAAAAAATATATTCTGTTCGATAGAATTCCTCGGACTGGTGGTTTCCTTCTGTCTATTGCCCGCCGTCAGCTGTGTCTGTCTCTCAGAAACATGGACAAAACTACTTCTGATACACTTGATTTTTTTTTTTTTTTCAACAACAATATCTGAAACTAGAAAAAATAAGCGATATAAATAAATGAAATACATCATTCAATCAAAAATTTCCATTATTTTGTGAGCTATCTACACGGTTTTTGCATGAAGAAGCCTTAGAGATATACAATCTATATTAATAAAGCTGAAACGGGGTTTGTGTGTGTGTTTGTTTGGATGTTTGTTCCAGCACTGTTTAGTTTGTTCCGCCCTAATGTGGGTAAAGATTCAAATTTGGAGACAGTGGAACTATCAATATAAAACAACAATGTTAGCACTCCGAGCATCTTATATCAAATAAATAAACACTAATCCCACACAAACAAAAGTGCATTTCGAGAGATATTACAGAGAAGCGTGATTATTTCACATGTTGAAGGGTTCCATAGTTAAGTAATTTACTAATAACATTATTTACCTATGGAACGCTATTTATCTAAAATTGGTGACTAACTACCTTTGTTTTTTCTGGAAAACATTAGTACGTAAGACTATATACATGGTCATAAAGTCCGTTATATATTTACGTTTGGTGAACAATTCTATTTCATATGCAATTTATTAGTAAATCAATTAAAAATTCACCGATGGAATCATTCGATATGTGTCCTATTCACACAGTTTTTTTTTTTTTTTTTTTTGTCTTTATAATGTTGGTCGCAACTGTTACCATGACGCAACAACCAGCTACCAAGAGGACTTCATTGAATGTGGATGACTTGATTGGCGTGAGAGGCCACCCAGCGGTAGCTCCTCAGGGCGAAATTTAAAACAATGAATATTATGGTTATTATCAATGAATAGCGATATTATGATTTTGTTACAAGAAGTGGGGGGTTGTAATTTCGGATTATATTAAGTCACGGTTCCACCTCCTCTTCAATCTCCTGGGAGGATTGTGTGGCAAGTGTGGTGAAGAAAGTGAGTGGATGTATGGATTTGGGTGTGAGTGCAATTTGCTGTGGAAACGTCTGTAAAGGTCCTGAATTGTGTCGTGTACTGTGTTTATCATGAGGTCATTGTGAAGTGTTCTGTTACTTACGTATGGTGGGCATTGTGTAATGAGTTTGAGTGTCTTTGACTGGAAAACCTGGATACGTTTCAGGTTAGATATTTTAGCCGAACCGTAGATTTGTGAGCCATACATCCAGAGTGGCTTTAGTAGAAATGTGTAGCAGTTACGCTTTTGTGTTAAGGGTAATTTTGAATGTCTGTGCAGAAGAGAATAAAGCATTTTAAATCATTTGTTTAGTGTATTACGTATGAGGCTTGTATGTGGGTTCCATGTCAGTCGTCTGTCCAGAGTAAGTCCCAAATATCTTACTGTGTTAGTCTGAGGGAGGGGCTTGTTGTAGATAAAAACGGCGGGACATGTATCTCGTCTTAATGTAAATGTTATATGTTGTGATTTGTTCGTGTTGAGTTTAATTTTCCAAATGTTGCACCAGTTCTCAATTTGAGTAACATGGTGTTGTAATGTGAACGAGGCATGTATGGAAGATTCAGCAGCAGCTAAGATGGCAGTAAAGGCACAGTCACAGTTGTAATTTTTTTTTTTTTTTGCTCATGAATATATATTTCTGCCTACTTACTATTCGAAGGTGTTGAAAATTGTGTCCACAATATAAACATTGAATGGACTACAGAAACAAAAACATTTTTAAAAAATAATAAAACAAAAATTCGTTATAATTTTGAAGTAATGAATTTATCAACACGAAATTATATGTTTGGATCCGAAACCCAATAAGGATGACACTAGTCGATTTTCAACTAAATCGGCCGAAGGGAAGGGGGACTAAAGTCAAAAACCCTAACAACTGTCGGTGTAACTTTGGAAATCTGATGACACCTATTCATTTTCAACCAAATCGATAAATTAGTTTTAGAGCGAGAACAAAAACTAAGTTCAATAATTCGCGTTGGGGAAGTATAAAGCCGGTGATTTACCCAACATTTGTTCCTTTCTTTTTATAATTTGCATTATATTGAAGCTAAGATCCGATCCGGGTTCGCTGGGAATGTAAACGATTCAGTTCTACAAAAACCTAGGATATTTTACAATGTTGAAACCTATACTTCCAAACTTAAAAATATACAAGGTATGTATAAAAAATATATTTTCTGACAAACATCTCCAAACCTATTGAAAATATTGTCTGAACATATTTTATTGAATTTAAAAAATAAAATAAAAGAAATACTGGAGGTTTACATTTCTTCAAAAGAGATACTCAAAGGGTTAATGTCCTTGAATTTAATTATAAATGTGTAAATATTTAAAAGTATATAATTATATATAATATAATTAGATTTAAAATGTTTTAAAAATACAAAAAAAATACAAAAAAATGAAAAACAAAAGAGAATCTTTTTTTGAATATTGTAAAAAAAATTTAATTTTAGAATGTTTTATACTTATATTAGAAAGTTACAGTTATCATTCAACCTTTCAAATTAAAATATATATATATATCTATATGTTATTTAAAAAAACCTAAAATAATTCAGCTATTGATGTTTTTCACATACTTTCAAGTGAATATATTTTTGTGTCTCATTTGTATGTAGAATATGCGTACACGCAGATATATATATATATATATATAATATGCATATACACTGATCATTATATGTACATTAAGTATATGTATATGTCATCATGGATAAACGAAAGGAAATATGTCAAACATCTGCAAATATACCAGTGTAAATACTTTTTTATTATGAAAATATCTGAAATCCTTTGTTATTATTTTTAAATTGTATTTATTTGGAAACTATTATTTATTTTTGTTCATGTAGAATCTATAAGAATGTTTCATTCAATCAATTGAACACCTGCCTACAAAATTTCAGCTTTCCAGTTTATCTGGAAGTGACAGAATTTTCCAGACACAAACTTTCTCCACCCCCGTCAATGTCCAGAAGAATGGCTAATCAAGAAGAAGTGGTGAGTCCCCTATCCGAACCCCTGGAATTATCTAAACTAGGCTATGTGCACCCGATATGCTTATTTACGCCGAAGGTTTAAACGTTACCAACCGGGCAACGCCGGGTGAACCTTATATAATAGAATTATTTATATTGAATTATTATATACTCAAGCACTAAATCAAAGGATCATTTCTAAAAAAAATACAAGGTTTTTTAGGAGTCTTCTTTTAGTTTTGTTATTGAATGTATATCTTTATTATTATTTATTCAAAATATGTTCTTCTTTAACACATAGATCCTATTCAAAAAATAAAAAATGATCATTTTTTTTTCTCAAATCAATACTGTCTGAATGTAACAAACTTACCGATTTCATGTTTTGTATAAGGCCGTTTTTGAAACTATAAACTATCGGCTTGGAGTAGAAGTTGGGACAACCTGAATGGGGATCAGGTCCCCGACACCCACATTGAATACTCACTCGACTGTCTTCAGTATCATAGAACTTGACAAATATAAAACGTAGGTATGTTATGGAATGTGGCAATTGAGTGCCAAGTTCCATAACTATTTTTTCTTATTACTTGTACTTAATACATTTCAACTTTGAATGAGTACTTACCGATGAACGATAAATTGGATATAACTTTATGGAAATATGTTGCAGGTTGTGGTAGTTTGTTAATAAAATATTTGTATAAAAGAATGTAAAAATAAATTGATATAAAATGGAATGGATCATTGTTGTATAAACGATTGTGTCAACTATGTAATTTTTAAACAATGAATTTATCCCCTAGTTGTGAAAATGTAAATAGCAAATTCCTATAAAAATATCATTGTGTTACTACATATACATTTAAAGTTTTAAAAAATATAAATAATTAAAAAAAAAAAACTTTATTTTTTGTTATTACCTTAAAGTATAATTTAATTTGTATATATGTATCTATTTTTTTATTAATTAATTTTTATTTTATTCTTATCATTTTAGAAACTATTGCTTAGAATCGCTTCAAATTATTTTTTTTATGCTTTTTTTAATATACAAATTTATTAAAAGGGCCTATAATAATAATTTTTAGCTTTATTAAATTATTTTTGTAATTTTATTTTATTAGATACGGTTTTGCACATTACTTATAATTCATAAACTGTGAATATTTAGAATTTGATTTTTACTATATACCATATAACATAAAAAAATATATAATAATTTGCAAATGTGTATTATAAAGCTAATTTTCAAATTACATCATAGTCCTTAAAATGGTTGAAAAATATTACAGTAAGATAAGAGTTAATGATGTCTATATATATATTATTTCATTTTTTTAATTAAACTATTGTAAAATATAAAGTTATTGTAAAGTATTTTGTTATTTGAAAATATTGATTTAGAAATAAAAATAAAAAGGATATATATTTAATTTCAACTGTATATTAATAAATGGATGGTTAATGTTACTTACTGTTCTGTTATCATTCATTGCTATTTTCAAAGGATGATAAAATATTAAAATTGTTTGTTTTTGTGTTGTCTTTGTTTCACTTAATCCCCCACCACCTAAAGGGATGTCCGTTAAGTACGTAACGCATCGGAGGGAGGGCGGGGGGGTTCAAACTTTCTCAGAGGGGCTCTGGAAAATTTTACGTTACTAAAAAGAAAAAAACTGTAACTTCATTATTTCACTCACCTTTTAGTTAAAAAAAAAATTAATTAATGTTACATTACGGGGGCATCATTTTTCGATAATTGCGTTACCTATTTCATGGACAGCCCCTAACAATATGTTAGTTATTATGACTCATGCCCGGGCTTCAACTACAAGGTTATATCGCCTACGACCAGAGTGCTGTTCATCACTCTGGTGGACATGAGCCCGACTCTACTATGGGAGACCTAAATTTTGCCTACCCTAAATTTTTATTGAACAGGGGTAGGGATCGAGTAGCTGATATCGTAGAGGCTCGGGACCATCGCTTAGCGTTCTTAACAATAAGAGTTAATGATCTAAACCATATTCAACAAACACATGAAACCTCGTGTAACATTTATCTAAGATTCAAGGGGGTATTGAATACCCAATTTTTTTCTTTTAAATTCTTTGATTTTATTGAAATTTCAAGTTTCATGATACAAAAGTCTCACTTCTTACATTAAATCAAAATATTGAAATTCTAGAAAAATAAGATTTTTCTCAAAAAGTTATATGTTCGAATTCGCCATACTGAACTTCGCGGTAGAGAAACATGTCCATAGTAATAGGTCCGCATATTATTTTGAATGAAATTTCCTACCAAAATGGTTTAGACAATTTACTTAAAAATTCTCCGAGATGTAATTTCAATTTTTAGAGATAGGGGGACTTATCATCTAAAATTTTGAATGGGGTTAGTCGAGTGAAAATGAGTTAAAAAATTCAACTTTTGCTACACCTTAACCAATAACCTAATTATCATTTGTTGAAAATATAAAAAAAAAAAAACATATCCAGTTTTCTGAAATTTTTTTTAGCTTATAACTTCTGAAACATAGGAGGGGGAACATGGTAAAAATAGAATAAAACTAGTCCACAAACATTTTATTTCTGACTGTTTTAAAACTGTTTTATTTGACACGTCAACAAGCAAGATTTAAAAAATAATAATATTTCTCTCCTCGCCTAGATGCGACTAAGGTTATGTCCCAAATTTCTGTCTTACTATTAGTGGTTAGAATTCTAAAAATACCTTTAAAATGTTTCAAAATCTGTCTATTATGATTTGTATGGAGCAAAAAATCAATAAAAACAGTTGCTTATTTATTTTAAAAAAAAATCACCTGTGTTTTTGTTAAGAAAATATCAGGTACAATTCAATGATACAAAGTGGACCGAAGACTAATGACAAGTAACAAGGTTAAAGAAGAAAAAAATATATTATAACAACATAATAACTATCGGTTAATCTTAGACGATTCTCTCGGTGTCGAAGTTCTTAGATGTCCCGACCGCACGTTTCAGCGAAAATGCAAAAGCATTAACAAGGAGGAATGCTTAAAAAAATATATATAAAATCTGAAAAATCGTTGAAATGTTTAGCTGGTTCGCATGTATAATTCTTATTTATTTTTTTTTTTAAACTATTTGATGGCATAAAAAGACAATTCATGCTCTAGTGGCTTAATTGGTTTGGAGGAACCTCTCAAATAACAATTATTTGTCGTGTTTGATCATCACGGCCGTCATTTCACGCCTGACACTTGAGAAGGAATTTTCTCGTACTTGTTTGTACAAGTATTTTTCCTCACTTTGGGTTAGCAAACTACAATTTAGCTAATAACTATATTTTAGCATAAAAGTTGAAGGGGAATCACATAAATTAGAAGCCACTACTTTGTAGGAATGTGGGTGGACACTGGACAGACACTCCATAGGATTTCTTGGTTTAACACAATTATAAAAATGTAACTTCTTGATGACCTTTCAGACAAGGATTGGGGTGGGGAATTCTCCCAAAAAAGGACCAAAAAGTTTATTCAAACTTTTTGTTGAAAAAAAAGGGGGGGTCGGATAAAAGGCTTAATAATCCGGATTAGGGGAGAAAAATTTGTTAGTTATGAACATTTGGGGGGGGTCTGTCAAACAAACTGAATGATCCTCGGGTTTATTAATTATAAGGATTTCATTAATTTCAAGTGGCGGCGCCAGATGTATTTTGTAAACAAAGTGAATTTCTTACTTGGAGAAAATCAACTTAACCAAATTGATTTTTATCTTTAAGATTTTCCTTCATTTTTTTCACAACATAACGATGGTGAAGGTACCCAACCTCCATGTCAATTTTTACGGTTTTTCGTTTTTTTTACTAAAATATCTTACACATTCTAATTTATCAGGTGTTCAAACTCGTATGTCGTTATTTCCCATAAAAACCTCTAGATAGCAGGAAAACGAAAACCCTGTATGTCACTGTTATCACGTCAAACTTGACAATTGTGTACTTTTGTTGGCGCCCGACCTCCGAAGTCAATTTAAAATTAATCTATCGTATGTAAGACGAATATTGTTTTTCTTTTTGAAGAAGAACGTTTTCATAAGTCGTTTAGAACATTACAATAAGGTTAACTTCAAAAGGTAAACAAAACAACAGTTTTAATGCTCTCCTGTAAACTTGCTATTTTTGACATAGGAGCTTGGGTATCTTCACCATCGATAAGTAAAATTTTAGTTTTGGTTACCCACTGTTGCTGGGAAAATTCACAAACCATTCCCTTCTGTTAATTCTAATAAATTACAATATGGCTTCTGACAAATGAGCAAAATGAATTAACAGAAGAACAAAAAAAAAATTGGTATGCTTTTATACTCAAATATGTATAAATGTGGAGTATAAAATTTGTGTATACGATCCTACTGGCATGGTTCGTAAAAGTGTAGATGTAGAACAGAATAGCCAGCAATATCAATTATTTAGCTACATTTGCAATAAAGCATACTATGAAACAAAACTCAAATCTCAACAACAACTAGGTTGTCTATAACAATAAGTAGAATTAGCCGGGAGTAAAAAATGGTCGACAGATTGAGCCGCCAAGCCCCATTTATGTACATTTACACTAAACATTCACCTCTCAAGGATCCCTCTCAACATAGCAGTGAGGCTAACGACACTAACCTCTGAAACACTACCGCCCTCTGAAGTTAAACCACTCAACCCCTACTCAGGATAGTAACTTATTATTAATACTATTAATCACTGAAGTCCCTTCTCAAGTCTCCTCTCACGATGGTAACTATAGCGCACCTCCCACGTTCGTAGATCTCACTAATCACCATAACCCCCGACTGAAAATAGTCGTTTAAAATGTGTGTGCGACCCATAAATTGTTTCTGAGGCAAACTATGCCTTCTTCTGATATTTTTTTTGAACAGATAATCAGTTTTGTAATTAAAAACGTACCGTAATATCCACGTCCACTGTAACTTGGAGCAGTCACGATTTCATGGCGGTCCTGTGCAAAATAAGATCCAATATGCCCCCGTCCTCGGACAGTCAAACACTGAGGACAACTGATGAGCCGTAAATAACACTTACATCGGTGTTTAAAGGTTGGAGAAAGAAAATAAATAGATTTTTAAATTTTCCATATAAATCTTTGTACATCTCATCTTATAATACATACATAACGAACATGTTTTAACATAAAATTTAATATACATTGGGGCTTCAATTGAGATGTGTATGTCAGACAATGTCTGCGACTGAACACATGTATGTGCCACTTAAGATTGAACTGTCTCAAGAATCTCTGACACTTTGTGATCATTTATCGAATGTTCACGATACCATAAACATAACAAAGACCAATAAGAAAGTAACTACAGTTGTCGGAAATCCAAAACAGATGGATAATAGAGGCTTCAATGTGTAGTTATGCAAACAATAGTTGGCTGAGATCATTCAGTAAAATTAAGTCTTCTCAGGTACTTCAAAGATTTCTCTTCATGAATGTTTGCGCGACAGATGTGGAGTCTCAGTCGTCACCGAAAGTAATCTTCTTTCCCTGAAATTGGACTGATTGTGTGGACAATTTTTTTTTCGCCTCCCATGATGGATGCAATTTTACATTTTCTGAAATGTCTTTCTTGGAATCACTCTTTCTGTTAAAATTGTTGATAGGGCTTTCAGATTTGAAATAATTGTTAGTATTTTTTCCCCCTGTTTTCCTTCTGTCATTATTTTGAAATTTATAATAATTAGATTTAACTTTATCAAAATATCGAAACTTTTCGCCAAAATTTCTATTCGGTCTTTTAGCTGGTCGACTCAAATCATTTGTAAATCTTTTTCTATTATCTCCAAAACTACGTGTAGAATCAAAATTGTCTTTGTACGATTTCCTCTCCCCAAAGTTTTCCCCTGAGTTGATTTTTTCTTCGTACTTCCTTCCTGGTCTATTTTGGCCACCAGATTCCTTTTCATCTTTCGGATTATTTGGCTTTTCAACTTTCAACAACGTACAATATTCCTTGTTATCCGCAGTCATGAAGAAAGGATCCACATTCGTCTCTGTTGGTTGTTCGACTCTGTTTTTTTCATTTTTCAAAGAATCCCTTTTTCTCTCCTTGTTACTTCGTTTATCATTCGATTCATCCTCACTCGAAGCAGAATTGCTCTCGCTTTCCGTTTCGGGTTCAGCTTCATCCTCTGAACTCTCATTTAATTCTGTGTTCAGAGTCTTTTCGTTTTTAGAAATTTTCTTATTTTCTTCTACTTTAGAAATAGAATCTCCTTCAGTTTTCCTTTGCTTAACATCAGAGATCATTTTACTGCGCTTAGAAGCAATGGAATTATTTTCAACTTGAATTTCATTATCGGAATCACTCTCTCCCAAATCCGAGGTTTCATGTTTCGACAAATTCAAAAAAGTGTCACGTGACTCGTCATATTCTGAAGTTTCTTCATCAGTTTCTTCCGAATTTGAGTTGTTCAATCCAGAGCTACTTATGGGAACCAGATCAGGTACAGAATCGTCATCACTCTCCCTTTCATCATCAGAATGCGCTACTTTATTTTTCGACAGCGATTTAAACCTTTCGTCCTTCGCCATCTTGTTAGACTTCAATTTTTTTCCTTTCATTTTTTCTTTTTTCTTTTTCTTTCTATTATCATATCGTGCTTCTAACAATTTAGTTATTTCCTCGTAGAAATTAGGATATTTGGATCGAAATTCTTTGACAATATTTTGAACAATTACTCTTGAACCAATTTTGGCCATTGCTTTAGTTTCGGGTGGAACAATAACCTGAAACAAAGCAAAACAGTCATTAATAGAAAATTAAATGCAAAGAAATGTTTTAATTGTGGACATAATTTTATATTTGGAAGTTATGTAATCGGTCAAAAATTCGATGCGGAGTTTTCAAAGGAATTTCATAGTTTCCGACCTTTAGAGGAATCTAGATTCCAAATATGAAAAAAAAAGTCTGTCTGTCTGTGAACACGATAATTCCGGATATAATGAATGTATCGACACATAAATTCATATGTGAATCTAGAACATTCCAACGACGACACCTACTGTCTTTCAGACAAATTAACCAAAGAGAAGGGAGGATTAGGGGGAGGTTTAATATAAAAACTCCAATAACTGCCGATTTAATGAATGTATCGACACATAAATTCATATGTGAATTCAAAATCCCATAAGGACAACACGTATTGATTTTCAGCCAAATCTGCCAAAGGGGAGGGGGGATTAGGGGGGGGGGTTAATATAAAAACTCCAATAACTGCCGTTGTGATGAATGCATCGACACGAAATTTAAAGTCAAAATCCAATGAGGACATAACCTGTCAAAATTCTGCGATATCGGCCGAAGGGGATGGGGTTTCAGGGGAGGCGTTCAAATCAAAAACCCTAATAACTGTCGATGCAATGAATTTATCGACACAAAATTTAGTATGAGGATTTAGGTGTCAACCTATGTAAGTCAACGTTTAAATATTAGCGCAAAAGATCGACTGTTTTTGGAGGGAAGCGAAAAGTTATTGATTAATTCGTTCTGGGGAAGTACATTGCCGGTGATTCAGCGACGACTTTGTTTGTTTTTATTTGCGTTGGGTAATCTATGGTTGGCCTCCCTATATGACGCGAGTTGCTACTATACGACACTATCAATAAGTCTATATTAAAAATATTTGTAGATATGGAACCCAAGATTTTTTTTTCAAATAACAGGTTTTTTAAAGGTCTTGACAAAACTTTAGTATTATTGAGCTGGCAACATTTTGTACAACCACAATCTATGTAACACTTCAAAGAATTCAAAAAGATGAGTTTCACTTGGAGGATGAGGAACGTTTTATTCACATCCTTGGATCACAGCGAGTATGTTGATTTTATAATGACGAAACATGCAGGTTATACTCCAAATAAAGGCATTGTTTTTACAAAAATGTGTGGCATATCAATTCAAAGTACTCGACGACCCAGATGGTAGGAAGTTGTATAAGTTGACTTTGTTTTTGTGCATTATTAATTACTGACTTTGGGGGGGGGGGGGGGGGGGGGGGGTACTTCTCACCCCCTGAGGGGGTGGGTCACATCACCCTATTATATTATTATATCGTCGGGGAGGTGATGACCTGAAGGTGATAACTTGCCCGGCCAAAGAATGAATAAAAAGCTTTTTTTATATATGTATACTAAATCTTAGTATATTTATATTTAAATCTGATGTAATGCCGAAATCTGTAGTTTCTGTATACATATTTTAGTGGAATAGACAATATTTCCTAGTAAATAATTTAACTATATAGTTTTTACCTTTGCCATTAATTGTTGCAAGTCTTCTTCAGTATTTGAAAGAGCCAAAATGGAAATATCATCCAATTTCAACTTCTAACAAAAGAAATAAAACAAAAAATATTAGTAAACATTAATGAAATTTGCAAAAATTATAAAAATATTGTATGAAATAATCATTTTAAAAAAATATATACGTATACGGAAGAGATGGGCTCGAGATGATGTCAAAAATTTGAAACAATCTTTCATATCTCACAAAAATAACCCAATGACCAAATGTTGAGCCATTAAGAAGAAACAATAATACATAAAGGTTTATTGAAAACACAAAAACCCTAATAACTGCCGATGTAATGAATGTATCGACATGAAATTTATATTTAAATTCAAAACTTCATGAGGACGGTACCTGCTATTTTAGTATGGGGATTCAGAAGCCCCGATATAAATCAATTATATATTTTGAAGCCAAACAAACGGTCGATTGGTCTTGGAAGGAAAGCTAAACCTTAATTGGTGAGGAAGCACATAGCCGGTGATCCACCGCCCCTGCTTGTTATTGAACTGACAAGAGGACAGTGTGCTCACCACTCCAATGGGCCTCAATAACTTTCATAAAATAATCATATATATAAAGCTGAAAATGTCTGTGCGTTGTACCGCTATAACTCACGAACGGCTTGATGGATTTGATTAATTTTTTTTTAAATTTGTTCGTCATCGTCTGTGGAAGGTTATAGGCGTATTAGTACCTCAATATCTGGTCCATCCCAGCATCCACCCACGCAATCTTGGTAACTCAAAAACCACTGCAATGATTAATGAGAAATCTTTTTGAATAAATTAGTTTTAGCTCCAAAGCTAGCGTTACTACAGTTGAAGGACTATAAGCCTTATTCCGTATGAATAATTGAAAATTATAACATCATGAATGTACTGTCGAGGAACTGAATAGCCTTATAGGAGATATTGGGAGAAAAGTCAAAGTTCCCCGGGCAACGCCGGGTATTACTGCTAGTAGCTGCTAAAATATAGTGCAAACTAGTACAATTATTTACCCTGATGATTCTTATTTCGTTCACCAAAGAGTCTGCCTTTTTAGAATTCTTCAATTTTTGCTCTTCAGTTCCTTTTTTCGCTCTTAAACGTTTGATATTTGCGGTCACCTTGTGTGCATGATGAACAATAGACTTGCGAATTTCACTTCGCATCGAACATATCTGCAATAAATAAGCACAGCATTAATATTTTTCCAACACTTAGAAAGATGATTTTGAGAGAGAAAAAAAATTAAATTGTATGGTGAAATTTAATAATAATAAAATTATGCGAAGTATGCATTTTTGAATAAATGGAAACTGGTAAAGGACATCCATCTCTCTAAGTATCTACCTGGGAACATCGATTCTTACTACTGGTCAGTTTTGTTTTATTTATTTCAAATTTAAATAATTATTTTTTAGACAGCTTGGTGATGAGAGCAGCCTCGAAAGCCGGCTAGCACATAACAATAAAATCTGTGAGGTAAGATATTTTTATTTGGCAACTTATTAAAAACTCTCACTACATTCACAGATAAATTGAATTATTATAATAATTATTATTGTAAAATGTGTATTAAATGATCAACAATATGTTTCTTGTACACAATATAACTATATTTATTGTGGCCCCACTTCTCGCATTTATTTTTTGCTCTTTAAAAACTAGCAGTTATAGACGTTTGGGAAGTACTGTCATCATTAGTATCTATAATTTTTCTGTTCTTTGTGTTAACATTTTTTCTGTCAATCAATTTTTTTTTTTTTTTTACAGAACACGTTTATTGAGTCGATTTCTATATTCAAACACAAAGTCAAAAGTATCAACTTATGTTCGGTAAAAAGAAGAAAGAATGTTAACATAAAGAACAGATAAATTACAGATACCACCTCATTATTAATTATAATATGCATCAATAAATCTTCTCACTAAGACGGAAGTAAACAACGCAAGGAAAAAATCGTCTAAAATTGCTCATAAGATTTTTGTCGGTGTGAGAATTTTATAGCAATAATTATGCCCTTATTGATAGTAAAAACATCACAATTTTCCATTATTAGTGCCCTATTAATCGATGACAGTCTTTATACAACGTTTGGCTGTTCTCAGCTCAGTACTATTGTCTACATACTGTAATCAAGAAATATGATACTTTTCCATATTGTAAAAACCAATAGACACTGTGCAATGTTACGCCATTTCGCCGGTTTTGTTTTGGGTAAGGTAAGGAAATGTTATTATATTGTGCAAAGATTTAGGCAGCCATGTAGCCAAAATTCACTTTGCACAAGGAATAAGTGAAGTAAATAGCTAAGTAAAAACAGCATTAAAGATATACAAGGATGTTGCGAACATGTTCTCTGATCCGCAGATCTTTATTCTTAAGTATGCCTTTTAAACAAAGGATTTTCAGGGGGCAACAGCTGAATCGCATTATCTATCTTAACCGCGAAACCCCGATGTCCCTATGTTTCTGTCTGGGTGGTGGAAGAAAAAAGTTTAAGCACGCTGCCGTTCAGAGGGGACGTTCCGCAATGACAGGCAACTAAATCTAGGTATGCAAAATTTAGGGCTCCCTCAGTAGTGGGCTCGTGTTCACAAGAGAAACGAAAAGCCTTCCGGCAGTAGACCAACAACGACATTATTAATAAACCGGCACCAAAAGTAACACAATGTTTTCAGTCCATGATGTTACATTCATAACCAAAATATTCATTTACATTCTTAAATTGTATGCTATCTTAAATTTACTACAGACATATGACTACAAAATTGTGCATTAAAACAAGACTTGTAATTTCCATGCCAATGTTATATGTTTAACTAAAACAGTAGAATTATTCTGTAGTTATAACAACTAAGTGACCCGATTCAAAATAAACTTAACTAAGGTTACCTTATTGTTCAGTTCTTTTGCATTCAGGGTTGCCATATTTCCTCCGCAATAATTTTCAAGTCAAAAGAGAAGAAATATTTAAAATATTTGTTTTTACATGAAATATTCTATCAAAACGGCACATACACAGCTGATGTTGAGAACCTATAACAGTTAGAGAAGGTTTTCAGTATGGCAGGTATGGAGGGTTATTTTGGACCCAAAACATACAATCCCAACTTATCCTATAAGGAGTTTTATGAAGATTTTGAAAATAAACGTTATGGTTCTAGAAGCGCAATACGTCCTGACAGTATAGATCTCGATGCTTCTATACCTCATTCCAACCTCAAAATCACTACGCCGCAGGATGAAGACGGTTCGTATTAACTTTCCTAATTCACATAATTGTTTGTGAAAAATTAATAATATGCAACTAATAATTTACAACAGAGCCTTGTGATTATTATTTTCTTGTTTGAAGAAAAAATATATTTGAATTATTTTGGCTCTGTTAATGAGAAAAATATATAAGAAAATGTTACTTTTCTAGATGCAACTATTCAGAAGTATGTTGGGATTGGCGTAGGTCTAGCAACTCTTATTACCGAAAATCTTCTAAGTCATCCGTTTGTAGTTTTACGTCGCCAGTGTCAGGTATTCATATAGAATTCTATTTTTATGGTCATTTCCCAATTTTTTAACCTTGTGTTAGTTAATGATCATTGTTGGGTCGTCACATTCATTACAACTAATTGTCATTTACACCAAATGATGATGGTCATTATTTTTAATGTTGTTTTTGAAAATACCCTAGAGCATAATTTTCTGAACACTCATATAACTTTATTTAACTCTGAAAAAATGTGTGTCTCCTAGTTTTGTGTAATAGTGGAAGCCACTATGAGGGTAACTCTTAAGGAACTACAGCCAGTAACAAAAATGTTCGGACGGTTTGATTTTTCAATAAAAAATTATAATAATTAAATGCACAAGTAATAAAAAATAATTTAAAAAAATAATTAAAGCCATTTTTCAATCAAGAATAAGAATTCAAATGTGGGCTAGGATAAAGGAAAAACAGCTTTGATTAGAACAAATAAATATTTTAATTTAATAAATTTTATAACAAGTAATGTAGGTAACAAAAATTTTCGGACAAAAATGTAAACAACTATAAATAAATTCAATGTTTTTTTTACGATTTCACAAATTCAAAAACCATAATGTTAATTAATATTTGGTTGGGTACCCTTTTTGTGTAATAACATCTTTCATTCGATTCGGCATTGATGATGAAACTAATTTTTTGGTGAAATTTGGAGATATTTTACCCCACTCTTCTAATAACTTTTGTTTCAATTCGTTTTTTGAAGCAATGTGTGTTAATCGAATTTTCCTGTCGAGCTCACCCCATACGTGTTCAATTGGGTTGAGATCGGGCGATTGGGGGGGGGGTTTCATAACTTTAGGGCAGTTATACAAAAGCCAAGTACGTACCAATTCACAGGTGTGTTTCGGATCGTTGTCTTGGTAAAAATGAAAAGTCCGTAAAATCCCAAGTTTTTCAGCACTCTTTTTCAAATTGCTCCTTAGTAATTCGGCATAAACTTTTCCAGTCATGGTGGTTTCAATGAAAACCAGTTCACCAATTCCACTAGACGCCATACACCCCCACACCATCACTGAGCCACCCCCATGTTTTACTATTGGTTTTAAATTTTTTGGATTCAGCTCCTCATTACGCCTTCTCCAAATTTTGTCGCGACTGTCGGGACTAAATATATTAAACTTACATTCAAAAGTATTTGCTTGCAATAGAACAAACCGCAATAATAAAATATTCTTGTATCTGGTAACTCTTCACAACATAAAAAGAAATCTCAGGTCATGTAATGTCAGAAAACTAGATTTTTGTGATATGACGTTGGAAGAGAGCGACAGCAGCGCTGACCCTCGACAGAAACCGTCCCTTCCCCTCTTCCCGTCTATCCCCTCCACCTTCCCTCTAAAGAAACTAAGTACCCAATTTTTCTAATTTAAACGTTTTTTCTCCGATATTTCGACAAATAAATGTTTCCAGATCATGTCCGTTTACTTCCATGTAATATATGTATACATATACTATTACTTTACTTTTGTTTACTTCCCTATACATATAATATATGTATACATAATAATATGTACTAAAAATTTTGTAATCATGTGAACATCAGAGATCAATTGCATGCGTGTGTTTATGTGAGAGCTCAAACGCTTTGACCTGACATCGTACAGGCTCATGACCATCGCTTAACATCCCATCCGAAGGACGGAGTGCTTAAGTTTATTTTACCTCGCAGATGAATGACATTACTCCAAAAAATTTCTGAATGATTCTGGAACTCTTTTGCGAAGCTCAATCTTTTTTTTATATTTTTTTCACTCACAAACGGTTTTTGGTACTCTCCCATTATATCCTGCTTCTTTTAGAATTCTTCGAACATTTTGTGGGTGAACTTTCTTTCCCGTTTCTCTGTATACCTCGGCGACGATCTGAGGTGCACTCCTCGAGGGCTTGTTTTTAATTTTCCGGACAACGCTACACCTTTCTCGCTCTTTTAATACTCTTGGACGGCCAGAGGAAGATTTCAAATCTATCCGATCCTCGTGCTTATACCTTCGAATTACAACGGCTACGGTGCTTTTACTGCGGCCTACCATACCACCGATTTCGCGGACACTTATTCCTTTTTCATAATTAAAAATTATTATCTGTTGAACTGCGAAAGATGTTCGACCCATCTTGACAGCAGGAAATACAAATAACTACTGAATGCAGTAATAGAAGGATATAAACACATTTTATTTGTTCGGTATTAGCGGTTGGTTGAGAAGGGATTAAAGATCATGATCAGAGTCGCATTCGTTTACAAAACAAACAACAGGTGTCCAGAAAATTTTGTTACGTGAATTTCTTGTCTTCAATTATTAATGCAAAAGTTCCTATTAGCTGTAAATGTTTAATTAATTGTTTTACGGAGTTTTGAAATGATTGATGATCTCGAAATTTAAAACTTTGCTTGAATTAAATATTTTGCCATATAACTATGTGTAACTGCAAAAGAAAAACAAAATTATAAATTGTCCGAAAATTTTTGTTACTGATTGTATCTCAAAATATTACTAAAAATGTGTAGAAACACAATCCATAACTGAGGATAGTCTCTCAATCCCAATCCCAATTTCGCACCATTATTACAACTATTTTCAAAAGTTTTATTTTATATCCATATTTTTAATCTCACTTGCGACTTGTTTTTTGTAAGTTGGAACCTCACATTTAAGAGTAACATATTCGGATTAAACTGTCCCATTCAATCACATTTAGTTGTGAAACGTATTTTCCGTTACATGTCAGCCGTTATTTCATTACTTTTGTAACACTATTAGTCGTTATTTATATAAATGAGTGCATTAATATCATCTTTTATTTAGTATTTGCTTTCATCTCATGCCCGGGCTTAACTACGAGATCAAATCGCCTATTAACAGAGAGCTCTGTGGACATGAGCCCGACTATACGAATTCTAAATTTTGCCTACTCAGGTTTAGTTACATGAAGTAGGGGTTTTTGATAAAGACTGGAGACCCTCGCTTAATGTATGTTGCTGTATGATTGAACCGCAAAGAAATACTACCAGAGTAAGAAGTATATTTCACTAGCTATTATGTTTCGTCGCATTAGTTCTTAAGAATTGTTTTTTTCTTATTAATTTTGTTTTAGTATTGATTGTCAGTTATTTTCTTATATTACTCTGGGGTGTTGTGAATTGTATGAGGTAAATGTTGATAAAGGAAATGTTAAAATAGAGCTAATGAAGATCTGGCCCTTCTACTGAGATGGCAGAGATCTGTATTTAGAATCATATTCACAAAACAGTGATTATATCCACTGCTTAAAATAACGAAATACCATTTTTTGTTGTATTAGCAGTCACTGATTTGTGAATTTACTAGTATAAGAAAATGTATCTTATAATATACATATCAAATATTTACATTAAACTTATACATTATATTATGGCATGTGATTGTTAACAACTGAGGTTATGTTACTAAAAAATATGTATTTTGATTTGGAAGTTGATGCATTTTGTTTTATAATTTACATAAAAACATTACATTAATTTTTTTTCTTATTAATGCAGGTTAATCATAACGCTCACAGGTACCATCTAGTACCGATCACCCTAGTGCCAGTGGTGATCCACCTTCACCAGAGACAGGGGATCACCACCCTGTGGAAGGGGATCGGGAGTGTCCTCCTCATCCGGGGCCTCGCACTTGCCATTGAAGATCTCCTCTCCAAGATAACTCCCTGGCCCAAGTGAGTAGATCACGCATATCTGTTCTCTCCGTATGGGTTCTTTTAAATTGAAGGACAAGGAGTCGGCAGGCTCTGGCTATCATTGCCCTTTGATGCGGTTTTGAGGGTTCGGTAAATATCCTCGATGCCATACTGGACTACTAAACACATTTTACAATGGAGACAACTAGGAAGCACATGCGCACACTTCTTCATATTAATCCGCTTTAACGTGATAAAAGTCATAATATTGCTTTACATTTTGATTGTCGAAGTAAATATGAGAGGGGATACGAGATGCAGAAGGTAGGGGACGTCGGTAGTTTAGAAGTAGCATATGCTTGCCTGCTGTGCCCAAGATTGCATGTTCAAACCCGGCTCAGGTTTTTATCTAAACGACTTTGAACTAGCCGTCCTGCAGGTGGATCGTTAAACAATGCTCCCGAGCATGTGAAATGTCATGGAAATCTGACCAACCATTGAAAAGCTGACACTCATTTTATTTTTGTCCCCCCCTTCATTAATATTTTCGGGATGCCACATAGCCTGTTTGCACTGGCCTTATAAGGTTCCTGAGTATGTGAAATTTCATGAAACTCGAGATAGTATTCATTTTATTCATGCCACCTAACCTATAATTGAACCATGCTTATAAGTGCTATTATGAATTATACATGTTAAATTTCAACGAAATCCGATCAACCGTTAGCAGTAACCTTATGTTTTGTGCCCCACAACCCAAGAAAAAAATTCAAAATCTGGCTGCGTCTGGTTTTGTCCCATGGTCCATACTAAGTAGTATTCGAAGATTCAACTTTATAGATCTTGTGTTTCCCTGGGATGTTGATTTTTCCGCTTTTTCCCAGAGGTTTCTTTTTTTATTTTTTTATTTTTTGACAATATTTCGGGACATTTTCACACCCCTTCTGGTCACTATGAACGTCACTCTTAGGTTCATAGTGACCAGAAGAAGAGGTGTAAGAAAGTCCCGAAAATTGTAAAAAAAAAAAAAAAAGACCTCTGGATAAAATGCCGGAAAAAATCAACTTTATAGATCTCCTGGGACTTGGAGGGTGTGAAGGACAAGCTCACTCATACTCTTTAGGTTAGCCAATTATATATTAAATTAGTATTAATATTTGCTTGCGCAATTCGCAATTTGCTAATTATTGTTTATGAAATGATAATTGTAAATCTTCAAATCTGTGTTACTACCCTTGATTTTTTTTCATTTACTATTGGTCATTCAGCAAATAATATCCTATTTTTTCAGAGAGATCTCTTGGACAAATTCTTCTTTAAAGACAATCGGTCAACATATATTATTAAAATGGTATGTTCTATTATATATTATTTTTTCCTTACAATATATTACTTATAATCTAGAAGGAATTCGAGGTGTAAATGAAAATTCAAAATTTGGCCAACGTTTCGGAAACTATTTATTTCCTTTTCAGGGCCTACAGAATACAAACAAACAAATTAGTCATTTATTTATTTATTTATATAAAAAACAAAGAATCAACTAAATTAGTAAATAAATATAAGAATGCATTTTGTTTTAAAACAACCCATGAATTAAAAAAACAAAACTCGACCATCAGCTGTTTTTAATTAGTGTAGAGGAGGCGAAGGTTGGAAGGTCTGAGTTGAGATGGAGTGTCGACTTTATTAATCAATATTGCTTATGATTATAAATTATGAGGGCGCCGCGTCGGGTGCGTGCTTAATGTGCTCCAGATCGCGGGTTCGAAACCCGGCCGAGGCTTTTAGGTTTTTATCTGGGAAGTAAAAAAGCCTTGAGCACGGGTGTCTTTCGAATGGGACGTAAAGTGAGGTCTTGGTCCCGAGCCTGTAAGTTGTCAAGTACTCGGTTAAAGATCCCTACCCTAGGCGAATGAAAATTTAGGGTAGGCAACATTTAGGACTCCCATAATAGAGTCGGGCTAATGTCCACCAGAGTGACGAAAGAGTGCTCTGGTAATAGGCGATATGGCCTCGTAGTTAAAGCCCGGGCATGTTTCACTATAACTAACTAGAAATTAAACAGTTGATTAGTTGAAAACAAATTAAATCAATAGTTCAATCGAATTTTTGATCGATTACATACCTTGCCCTAAAAGACTTGTCACTGGAAAAGTAAAATTGAAAATTGATTTTTTTAAAATGCATTTCTCGGTATTCCGAATTGGCATTGACTAATTGTCTGTAAATGTGTTAATATGTTTTTCAGTGTAACATTGTCAATAATCACGCCTTTCTACTCGGCCAGCTTGGTGGAGACGGTACAGAGCGACATAGCCAGCGAGAAGCCAGGAGTGTTCGATGTGTTGAAGGAGGGAGTCTGTCGGCTGGTCAGCTGGAGCTCTCCTCAGAAGGGTATGCCAATGCCATAGAGTGTGTGTCATATATATATACACGTATACACGGTGTCCTTTTTAGATGGCCCGACTGAATTTCTGTCGAACTGATAACGTTATCGAAAAAATAAAAGATACGTATTCAATATTTTTCAGTCTAGTTTTAAATTATTTGCTGTTTTTCGAAATAATTGTAGGGTGCCAACCTGTGTGTGTATATATAAAAGTTTTATTAATATACCATACAACTTTCACAAATAAAAACGAAAAAATCGCGTTGTCCACTTCTAAAGAAAACACAATTAAAAAGTTTAGAATATAAGTGGCTCACTATTGGATATAGATAAAAATATGAGATACATTAAATGTTCATTATAATTTAATTTTCTTTCACATGAAACCAATAATAATTGGAAACAAATAAATTCAATAATACATATTTTTGGTTTTGTCAATTCGGCCAAAATTCTTTGTGCGGCAATTTTGAACTGTTTTTCCCTCTACACTCTAAAGCCTTGGTGGTATAGGATGAATTGAAGACGCGCTGCTTGTCGGGCAGATAATCCCCTGCTCCTGGTAATAGGAACTTTCAAATACCGGTCTTGCTGAAGGATAGTTTTCCAAATATGGCTTCGTCCATGGTGTATTGAGCGCTACCTGTTCTTTGGAAACGCGACCAAGCTCTACCTATCACGAAAAAAAAATTGAATGGCTTTCAAATAAAGAAAAACAAGTTAATAGCGATTTTGTAAGTGGTCCATTTCAATGTGTCTTGTTTCAATATTTGCAGGTCGGATGCTGCCTGTGTGGAATCTGGTTATCCCGACAGTGATGCACGGCGTCTTCAAGTATCTCTTCCATTCCCTCATCAAAAGTTTTGCTATAAACTGTATGCACATCAACTACAAACAGGAATATGAACGAAAGGTTTCTTATTTTAATTAGTATGTTATTATTTAATTTATGAATTGAAAATATGGGATGTTATATCGACTACTTGAATTAAAATTTATTATTTATAATTTAAATTACATTATGAAATGATTTATAAGATCATAATACACCCAATTAGACTTATGAATTTGAATTATGGTTCTCAGTCGAAAATTTAATTTAAACCGTATCCAATCCGAAGTTCTCCGTCGAATCATAAATGCTCCTTCCTACACCACTACAAATTACATCAAGATCTAAACATTCTCACCACTCAGGAACTAATTATTACATAGTTTATTAATTGTTTGCATAATAAAAAATATATTTATATATATATATATATACCTTATTATTTTTGTACATATTGTTCAATAAATAAAAAAAAAAGAGTTGCCTCTATATATACATATATAATAATAATAATAAATTTATTTCCGTTAAACCAACACATGGTAATAGGATACGTCAAAGGAATTTATACATTAAGATAGCTTATAAATTAGATATATAACTACTTGATATATATATATAATTATTTTTATTGTTATTATTTTTTGTAATGCATTTCCAATGTAAAAGAGGAAAAGGGTTAGTGAAACAAATGAGGCATTTTTTTATATTTATTTATTGAATAATATGTACAAAAACAATAAGCAGAAGTGTTGACTATAAGATACATGATAAAATAATAAGTAATACAAAATAGAAGAAATAAATGTTTACAAAATAATAGCAAACACATACAAAAATAAATAAATTAAATATGTACAGAATAAATGGTGGTAAATGAATAAAAATAAATCATAAAGTAAAAGAGATAAAACAAATAAATAATTATATAAATAATAATATATAAGAAACTGGACGAAGACAGCACCAGTAGGACTCCAGCACACTGCCGTCCACCACTCTCCAACTAATGGAGAGGGGGGAGGTGGCGGGAGTCCAGCGCGGATGGGATTGTGATGATGAAGATTTGGCAAGAGGATTATTGTGGAAGGATAGATTTGTGTGAAAATTGGAAAAGCGAGATTTGATGAGGCCAAGGACCAAACGCACTTTGAGGTCGTTGTGCAGTGTGAGGTTGGAAACAAAAAAGGTAGCATCTACAATTGTTCTAAGGATTTTGGATTGGAATGATTGAATCCGCTTGATGTTTGATGGCTTAGCTGAGCCCCACATCTCCAATCCATATCGGCCGTATGATTGTCTTGTTTATTGTAAGTTTGTTCTCTGTAGACAGTTTAGATTTTCTCGAGTCTGTACAGTTGTCCGAATCGTCTGTTTAGTTCTTGTCGTTTCAGTCGAGAATGGGGGGTTCAACGTTAGTCTGGTCCAGGTAGAACCCAACATAGCGGACTTGGTCATGAGGCATCTAAAAATTTTAAATAGGAAAGTGGTGATTAGTGGTGGACGACTCGATTATTTTACAAAACCATGTACAGAATTTCCATGAGAAGAGTTAGAAAATTTATATTTTATTTTCTTTGGTAGGGCAAAGGGGAAAAGTTACTATTCTTTGTATGTACATCGCACGTAATCAACTTCAGGTATAGTAATATAATGCAAACGTAACCTGCTAAAATAATTATTTACCTCATTAAATCAATTAAAATAATATTAGTCCTGTAATGGCCACATCACTGTTGATAAAAAGATCGCTAATCAGCTCTAAACTGTCTGAAGATCGCAGTTTAACAAATACAATGAATAGACAATGAATGAGTCTATTGATTGAAAAACCAATAAAATTATATATTTTTATTATATTTATAATTATATTTTTTTTTCAGGGTGCCTATCCTAAAGATTGGCTAAACCAGTCAACGCTCCAAGAGATAGAAGTGTCGGCACAGTTGGTGTCCTTGGTTACTGCAGACGTGCTGTTCTATCCTTTGGAAACCATCCTGCATAGGTAAACATTATTTAAACAGTTCAATTGATATTAAGTGAGTAGGTCTCAAATTCACACTAGCTCAACTTTTGAACCTATCCCTATGTATACAGACCATTTTATTGATATGAATGTGATTTTGTTTTTAACCAATGGCTATAGACAGAAACCTTTAGTGAATTCCTATTGAGCACATATGATCGCGCAACCACAGGACATAACAATTTTCTCGTGCGTAAAAATATAACTATCCCTTTTTCTTTATTACTATACCTTTAGCTTCAAAACTTTTCATGGTCTTACTAAAGTTATGCAAAAATATTTCAAAAATATAAATTTTAAAGTTTAGTTTTTATTTTACATTTACTTAGGCTGTTAATTTTTTTTGTTAAATATCGGCAAGGACTATTTTTCTAACAGAAAAAAAATTATTGGCAAAAACCGAATATTTGATGTTTTCAATATAGAGGCGAAAGCAGACCTTTCTCTTGGGAAAAATTCAGTATGATAATTAGAACCCATAATATAGTGATAAAAAATATCTGGTTATTCGTTCGGAAATAGGCCTTTTTCGTCCTGACGCCAGGAGAATTTGTTTCCTCCTCCAAGATACATATTTATTTCACTCCACTGGATATTCCATTAAATTCATTGCAATATTCCATCCATATTGTGTCTGAATATTTTGTTTTCTGATCGCAGATTACATCTTCAAGGAACAAGGACCATCATTGACAATTTGGACAACGGTTTTGCTGTTGTTCCTATTTTAACCAGGTAGGGAGAATGGTTCCTATTAGTTACTCATAATCCATAAGCACAATTTGTTATAACATTCATTTATTTCTACAAAGTCTATTATTTATAATTTTCCCTAAATGTTATGATTTCACAATAAACTACTGCAATTTTTTATATTATTTTGTTTAACGATAGGTAACATTTCGAATGTTGAGGGAATTCGAGGTTCTGTCATGTAAATAAAATACTCAGTATTTGGTATATGTTTCAGAAACTTTCTTCTTCAGGGTCTTATAATGACTTGAGTGGACGTGTGGGGTGAAGTTGGTATGTGGTTGTGTCTGATAGTAAAACGTGTCGACTCTCATTGTGACCATGGTTGGTAACCAGACTACAGACACAACAGAATTTAGGATCACTATCAGAATCACAAACACTTACCACCTTCCACTCACATTATTTATATATTTATATGGAATTACAATATATAAGTTAAACAACTCCTTTGTTTTTATTCATTTTATTAGCGTTCTACTATATCGACAAAGATCGCAGACTTGTATTCGGACATGAACGTTTTAAAGACCAAAACTTTGATATTTCCATAAATATCTACAGAAGACCCATCACTTGTATTCATATTTTTTAAATAAGTGATGGTCATGTGTTACCCCCAACATGAAATCAGATGAAATG
This sequence comes from Aradus depressus, assembly GCA_963662175.1. Classification (NCBI taxonomy): domain Eukaryota; kingdom Metazoa; phylum Arthropoda; class Insecta; order Hemiptera; family Aradidae; genus Aradus; species Aradus depressus. The sequence goes on along the minus strand of OY759215.1, from coordinate 63,599,291 downwards.
GGTCAACACTATTTATGGGAGGTCTATAAATCCAGTTGTGTGCTAATCTTTTTCCTGATTCCCCTTAGATACGAAGGGACGGTGGACTGCTACGACACGACTCTGGCTCAAGAGGGGAGCCTAGGACTGTTCAAAGGTTTCGGAGCCCTGATCCTTCAGTTCACCGCTCACTACGCCGTCCTCAAGTTGACCAAGCTAGTACTGACTCAGGTGACACAGCTGCTGCGAGCGTCCACTCCGCCCCGACCTCCTGCTGCTCTCCCAGGCATCCCTCCCACCAGTGTCCTGCCACAAGCATTGCCTGGCTCTATCGTCCCGCTAACCCCGACCACCCCCACCCAACAGTTCCACCACACTCATCTCAGGACTCCCAACAGATAATAAATTTATCATTACTCGCCTTCTTTTACTACCAATATTTCAGCTTTATATTAGGAACTTAAGAATTAATCAAATCAACTCCCTTGTCATCTGTCGGGGCTCCTCTGTTCGCATATGTTCTGGACAGTCTCTGGGTGAACAATGTTTACAAGGAGCTTTACAACAATGTTCCACTAGCCACTCACAGAAGACTCATAGATGACTATCCAGGCTCCTCTATTCGATGTTCTGGACAGTCTCTGGGTGAACAATGTTTACAAGGAGCTTTACAACAATGTTCCACTATCCACTCACAGAAGACTCATAGATGACTATCCAGGCTCCTCTATTCGATGTTCTGGACAGTCTCTGGGTGAACAATGTTTACAAGGAGCTTTACAACAATGTTCCACTATCCACTCACAGAAGACTCATAGATGACTATCCAGGCTCCTCTATTCGATGTTCTGGACAGTCTCTGGGTGAACAATGTTTACAAGGAGCTTTACAACAATGTTCCACTATCCACTCACAGAAGACTCATAGATGACTATCGAAGCTCCCCTATTTTTATCGTACTATTTTTTAAGCTATACGATTGGTAATTCTCTGTTTCGGTAACAATAAGTATCTTACTTTCATATTCAAAACTCTACCGACATTCGTTTTTCAAAACTTTTTTTAAATTCTTTCTTTATAGGTATTTTATTTGGATAATTATTCACTTTACGTATAAAAAAAAATGAAATACTAGTAACTATTGTCACCATATATATTTATATTCTATGATAACCCTATATCCTGCCTCTAATTCTTGACACACTCACAAACCTATAGTTAGGGGGATATTTATGTATAACATAAGATATAATGATGTATGCATATAATGTTGTACAATAATGACGTAGATATATAATGTTAAAATTGTGTAGAACCTCATGGACTCAAATAAGAAGCTTGTAGAACGAATAGAACAAATAGATTAAATGGAACATTCTAGAAGCAATGGCGTCTATGACTTCTATTTTAAATATATTTTCTATATAAGAGTCGCCATGGTGTAATTATGATAAATACATATATATATATATATATTCTACTATATATAAATATATTATATTTAAAATAGAAGTCATAGACGCCATTGCTTCTAGAATGTTCCATTTAATCTATTTGTTCTATTCGTTCTACAAGCTTCTTATTTGAGTCCATGAGGTTCTACACAATTGTAACATTATATATCTACGTCATTATTGTACAACATTATATGCATACATCATTATATCTTATGTTATACATAAATACCCCCCTAACTATAGGTTTGTGGGTGTGTCAAGAATTAGAGGCAGGATATAGGGTTATCATAGAATATAAATATATATGGTGACACTATTGATCTAGTTGGAACGAATGTTCGCTGTATTACAATATTAACATTTGTAATGCTATGGATATATGTATGAAGTTTGTAGGTTTATAATTGTAAAAAAAAATGTTTATTTATTATTTTTTCAACGGTTATAATTTTATTACCATTTTAATTGTAAATGTGTAAATATTGAATAAAAACTTTTTTTTCTTGAAACCATACTTTTTTTTTAGCCAACCCTTATTTGATACTGAACTGTTGCATTGAGTATAGGAGCATTGTAAGTTGTATAATCTAGATTTGTCCACCTTGGTTTTGGCGGTCACGATGGGTGAGTGGATTAAGGCCCTACACCATCCCATAGATCTTCGATAGTACCTTCTTCCTGGAAACAGAAAGGCGTCCATGATTAGAGCTATCATTCTATTGATTGGATAACAATAACAATTAGTATAAAAAATAAAGGCGAGCTGCCATGGGTAACCACCCACAAGATAACAATAAGAACCCTATTTAATTTCTTAATTATCAGTCGTGTGAGATCAATTTTGAGAAGGGGGGGAGCACAGTATAAGATTAGTACTAGCTCAATAACGGCTGTTACTCAGTTATTTTGACCCATGCCCGGGATTCAACTACGAGGGACAGCTAAAGGGCCTTTAATGAGTACTTAACGTCAAACAAGTTCGTCACCCTCACTTAAGAGTCCAGTCCGAAGGACAACATGCTCAAGCTTTTTGTCACTTCCCAGTTGAAACAACTAAAGGCTCCGTCTAAATGTCCAACTAGCGATCTTGAGCTCATTAGACTTCAAGTGTAAAGATGAAAAAAAAAGATTCTGGTTGTATTTTGACTTTGTGGTAGCGTTTTCACATATTTTCTAAAAACACGCTAGGGCAGCAATGTCGGTAGATAGGCAGCAACCATAAACAGATTTAGATATATTGGGAGGACTGTTGTATACACCTAGGGACCTAAGCATGCAACGCTCTTATCCCTTTTGGGACCTTGAAACGTATACTATAGGTACCTATAAGAAATTAAGAATATAATAATGTCAGGAAAGAGAAAAACAAATAAAAGTTTTCAGTTCGGTAGACATTTTCATTTCATAAAAGACCTCAAACCCATAATTCGATTATTTGGGGAGCATCAAGTAGTAAGTACCTAAGCTGGCAGCGAACTGTCTCACCAGATGGGTCTAATACAAGACTACGAGATAATCTATAATAGTGGCTCCAGGAGTGCGCCGGCAGATGCAATATCTTGCTTTTCTTTAGCAGCAGTTGAATTTTCGAGTGAATATAACATCGGATATGCAGTTGACGGTCGATTAGCCGGATACCCATGGACCCTTCGAGGACACATTTCAGGGTGAACCTTTTTTTATTTATTTTTTCGTGTGATTAAAATATTTCCAATCATACTACTCTCTATTCATTATCAAATTAGGTGAGTGAAAAGTTAGATTATTTAAATTGTTGATTAGGTAATAAAACATAAATACTTCTAAATGTAAACACACGAAGTTTCTTCGAAGATCTTCTGTTCTTTTCCTAAATAATTTAACACTTCTTCTTGTGCAAAAAGAAAAGGTACCACTTTTCCTTGTTTAAAAAGAAAGTAACTAAATATTGATGTCCCCCCCCCCAATCAGCTGTTACTTAAATGTACATGTACAAAACAAAGTCATATTACATTAACTTAAATATACATGAATTCCATCATTTCATTTCCTCGCTCAAAATCTTCATTTATGTTATACTTAATACTCTTAAAGCTGATTTTACATGAGCACTAAAAATGCAAAGCTCACGCTATTTGTTGTGTCATTTAATTTTAAAAGCACAGAAACCTCAGCGTGCATTTGCTGCTGCTCCGCTTTGCATTTTTGCTACTCATGTAAAGTCAGCTCAAGTATTACAGTCAATGGTTACCTCAGAGGGGACTTTTAAGGGTCCGAGTCTCCCAAATTAAAAAGTCTGCAGCGCTAACCATTGAAACTGCGGGCTGTGCCCCCGGGAGTCTATACCCCCCACCCCTGTAGCCTAACTTTGCCCCCCCCCCCCCTGCTCAAACTCTTGGCTACGCCCTTGGTGTATTCTATAAGCCTCTGAGGGCGTTATTTTCTGATATATATATATATTTTTTTTAATTTCTCCGGTAATTTTAAAACTCTATGAATAACTGGAAATCCCCAATCTGATGGGGCTGTAAGATATTGGACCCCCGCCTTACCACAGACTCATAATTTCAGTTTTGATTACAAAAAATTTGATTATAAAAATAGTCAAATTCCATTCTACCCAGAAAAAAATGGTTAAACTATTATTTACTACATTGATAATTTCTCTACTTTACACATTACTATCGATTGTGGTGCACGAGTCGATGCCGGGTATCTAGTTTGTGACAGTGGCATTTATTATTATCTATTCCTATAGCTTTGTATTGAAAGAGAGAGATGAACTTTTTCTCAGGTGAGTTATTGTATTTACTTACTTCTTAATTAAATGTTTGTTTCAGTTAATGGATAGAGTTACTCATTTATTTATTATATAAGCTTTTATCTGACTGACGCCATTTTGGGGAAAATAGGTTGAATGTTAATTTTGTTTCACCATTACAACTTTCATTTTCTATGTTTTATTATCCAAATGTAATACTTATAGTGGTATGTTTTTTGTCTATTTGTTTGAGAAATACAATATCTGCATCATTCCACCTTGTAAAATATATTATTATTCCCTACAAACTTCGGGTAAAAATATCAGATGTGACCAACTCTCTTCGCAGAACATTTCATTTGTTTCCAATTACATACTTCATTGCATTAAACAGTAGGGGGTTTGACCGAAGATATGAGAAAATATATAGTTTTCACAAAATAACCCTTTTTCAATTCGACGATAGAGCCTTTTTCTGCCTGCTTCGAACTTTTAAGGGTCTCTTTGAATTTTCTGGGCCAATAACGATATAATATAAATTAATTGTATTTATTTGTTCTATTTTTGTATAATTGTATTATATTTTTTTGTTCAAACGTTTGTGACTTATGTTGTTTTTTGCATTTTCAGACCAGCAAATGGAGAAAATTGTCATAAAAGCGGAGCCGGAGTTCTTCCCTGAAAACCTGCCTTCTTCCAGTTGTTGTAAGTTTCTTTTTGTTTTCTTTTCTTTAGCTTCACCTTTCCAGCAACAGCTGTGTTTATTAGCGACCGGCTATCCATGCATAAGCGGTTTCTGCTCTCTACACACCAATGAAATGGTTCGAAGAATGAAATGCAACTGACCGTCTCTTAATAAAGTGTCGTGAGAGGTTTTAGTACTGTAAATTTAGAATTTTATGAGGAAATGATTTCGAAGTTTATGTAGACATGTTTCATTACATTTACTTTTCGTCAAACTGATAATTCCCGAGTCGGGTACCTGCTTCGGGAATAAACAGGGCAATATGGTAATTTTAAAGTATTTCTTGTTTTTCTATAACATATGTGATTACAGGACTTTCTTACACCAACCCTGGTTACAGATCACTCTATGGTGATCAATGAGTTGACGTCAGCGGTATTTTTTTGTTCTATTGTACAGAAAAATCCTGGAGTGACATTCATATAACCAATAATGCCAGTGAAGGATTTAAGAGGCAACTGTAAGTGTGGTTGTTATAAGAGGGCCCTTTAATGGCTACGTCACGTACATTTTATTGTTTTCTTCATTTTTACTAATTATAGTTAGTTATTATGACTCATGCCCGGACTTTAACTACGAGGTCATATCGCCTACTACCAGAGCGCTCTTTCGTCACTCTAGTGGACATGTGCCCGACTCTACTGTAGGAGTCCTAAATTTTGCCTACCCTAAATTTTTATTCACCTAGGGTAGGGGTCTTTAACGAGTACCTAACATCGTACAGGCTCGGGACCATCACTTGGACGGCATGCTTAAGTTTATTTTACCTCCCAGATAAAATAAACTAAGGGCCTCGGTCGGTTTTTTTTACTAATTATAGGTTAGGTTAGGTTTTATGACTCATGCCCGGGCTTTAACTACGAGGTCATATCGCCTACTACCAGAGCGCTCTTTCTTACTAATTAGAAAAAAATATTTTATAACTCGTTGCTACGCGATACAAATTAAACATTATTTTGAAATATTTCCTATGGAAATTTATTTTTCATCCTTTGAAGCTCTATATCTTTTGTCGTATTGTTCCTATCTCAAACCTGAGGTCTTATAAGCGATTAGAAATTCAATAAGGAACATTTGTGGTAAGAACCAATTTTTTATAGGATTCACCGTTTTCGTGTAAATCAAGGAAACGTCCTATTTCATTGTTCTCTACAACTATTATTTGAAAAGATTTTCAATTAGGTCATAAACATAAGAGGGAGCTTGTAAAATGTACCTAAAAAAGTGGATTTAATCGTATTTCGGCCAAAATCGAATCAGATCTAAGTTAACACATTTGACCTCTTCATTCGAAATTTCAAGTTCATAGCTACATTCGTTTTTGCGGTAGAGCGCTCACAATTTTCCAATCACACACAAACACAGACATTATCGCGAAAATGGTCAAAACATATTCAGGAGACCATGAAACGTAAAAATATGTTGAAACCTCGAATTCAGATTTTCGCACGATTACGATACTTCCTTCTACTATAGGTATAAGAAGGTAAAAATTACAGTTTTATTGATAAACGTAAAAATAAAATACTTGGAAATAACAAAATTTGTGGATTAAAATCCACAATTGATCATCCAGAGTTTATTAAAAAATAATCACGCATTATAAAAAGGGATAGATGATGCAAAATGGATTTAAACGCTATTTTATTAGGTAGCTTTGATGGTGGGCGGCGGGTCCAGAAAAATCAATTAGTGGTAACAAAGCTTGGGGCTCTATTCTGAGTGACCCCCAGTTTATCACTATCTTCAACAATACAGGCTTACGACTACGGTCGTTAGTACCAGGACACACAAATTGGCCAGACTCACTCATCTCCAAAATCTTTATCCTGAGAAGTGCGTGATCTAGCATGTGAAAGATCTTTTTAAAGTGTAAAAAGACAGCATTAAGAAATATACTGTCCCTTCTGTTTTATCTTGTTGTAAATGAGAGAGTTTAAACTGAAAATGTCTGTCGATTACGTATACATTTTTCTAAAAGATCGAATTAACATTATAATATGGTATGGATATATTGTATTTATTTGTTCTATTTTTGTATAATTGTATTATATTTGTTTGTTCAAACGTTTTGTGACTTATGTTGTTTGCATTTTCAGACCATCAAATTGAGGAAATTGCCATAAAAGCGGAGCCGGAGGAGTCCTTCCCTGAAAACCTTTCTTCTACCAGTTATTGTAAGTTTCTTTTTGTTTGGGTTCAAATTTTAATCAAACTACTATGGTTATTAGCGACGGACTATCTTCACCTAGGCTTTCCTAAATTTTCATTATTTTCCGGGAGCCGAGGGCGAAATCGTTAAAGAATTAGTAGAAAATTTAGTTTTATCCATCGAACACATCATGAAAGTGGACATTGCCTCTAACCCAAAGCAGCTGGAATGTATCATGACGTCTAATAATATGTTAAATTTCTGTGTAATGTTGCTCATTATAGTTCTCATCAAAATTAAAGAGCATAAAATTCTCTACAAAAAAGTAGTCATGTTATCTTTTTGGAGAAACTAATCGTTTTGGAGCAGAAATGATTCTCTGAGCGCGTCCATTTAGAATGCCCAAAGATTTGTCATTCTATGGTCTTTTGAATTGAAACGACTACTGTAGGGAGTGGAATTTAAAAAGAAATATAATGTAAAAATTTAAAAAGATGCGTAACTCTTTTGGTTAGTTAGGGTTTCACTACTTTCTCTCAGATAATCACTTACCTTCTTCATGTCTTCATTTCTCCAGTCGTCAGATTCGTTGCGAAGTTCACCGAGTGATATAATATGAGAGATGTGCCCTTTTTTTAATAGCCGTTTTCTGCACCACCTAGATCTGGGTTTTCTTTTCCTATCAAATTGTATGAAGGCAACTACAGTTGACCGAAAAAGTGCTTCCTCCATGTTGGGGTACTTGGAATTTAACAAAATAAAACGAAAACAAATCACACCAATGTCAGGTTTTCTAACGAATAAGTGAAGGTTTCCTAATTTCATGTTCGCTAGGGAAGGAAGCGAAAATTGAAACTGATATGAAAAAAGAAAGAGAAAACGGAACGTGTAAACGCTGGATAAAACGTCCCTTTTGTGGTCCGTCTATTTGACCGACAAGACATACGATAAGTCGTAGCATCTAGGCCGGGCTTAAAAGAAGGCCTCAAATATTGAGTAAATATTTGGCATAGATATTTCTTTATAATACAAATATATTCCTATAATAGAAAACAACTTTTTTCAATGACTTCTACTGGTTGTCTTTTACAAAAAAATGTTCCTCATGAAATTATGACTAACAATTTTTGTGACATTTGAAGTAAAAAAAATAAAAACAATGAAAATATACCATATATTTCAATTATTGTAGGTACCAACATTAAAAAGTAGAAATACAGTTTTTCTTTCCGCAGGCGATCGGTGTTGGGTGGAAATATGAATAAAAGACTCAAAAAATAAATTTCGACAAAATATAAGATGTCGCACCTTATATTCCATTGTTGATTTTATCAAAAACATGTCTTTCCTGTCCTTGTTATTTCAGTTTTTGAATCATCCATATGTTATTTTGATATAAACGCCCATCAATGACAGCCTATCGTAAGATGAAAGTGAAACGAACTGAAGTGTCTTTGTCTTATGTTTCAGATCCAACTCCAGCCTCTCCTATCTACATCAAAACAGAGTCCACGCATGAGTATTACGATGAAAATGTCACAGGTTCAGGTTAGTTGTTAAATCTTTTCTTAGCACACCTTCAAATATTGAATCTAGAGTTCGGAAAACATGAAATTCCGTTGAAAACTCCTCATCGGATTTTTGACAGATTACATAATTTTCTCTCTACTTCATATAGCAAAAAAAAAAAATCTTTAACCAATTGCAAATGATAAAAATATTTTCACATTTATTTAACCTGTTTTTCATCGTATTTGGGGATTCATAGTTGCCCCCGAGAATTTAATTAAAACTATTACAATGGAGTGTGTTATTTTACGGTTGTAAATAATTTACACAACAATCATGCTCACTGACCGAGTAATATCGTAAGGAAATCTATGTAGTTGTTCAAGAAACCATTACTTTACCACTAAAAAAACAATTCACTATATCTGTGTATGTGTCTGTCAGCATTCCCAGTAGAATGTATGTATCGACACGAAAAATTATATCCAGAACCCCATAAGGACGACACCTATTAATTTTCCTGTGAATCGGCCGAAAGGAAGGGTGGAGTCAGAGCGATTGGGCTCAATTCAAAAACCCTAATAACTGCCGATGTATTATGAATGTGTCGACATAAAATGAGAGAACGAAAACTTAATTGTATTATTCGTTCTGGGGATGTACTATTTTAAAATTTTCATGCAGAAAATTGCAGCTTACTGTAGTATAAACTGAAAACACTTTCAATATCTGTTTCAGTCTCCAAGAAACCTTCTCATCTATTCAGTGGTTCTGAAATTATATCTATCCTGAAATCCACTCTGAGTTGGCAGATTCAAAATGTGGAGATTGGTTCAAAAACGTTTAGTTATTTTCCCATGATGATGGGACAAAAAAAACAGACAGAATAAAAACTAGTAAGAAGGAGCTGTATGGATGTTGACCTGAAACCAGTATAACTTATCAAATAATATCCAGTAATACCGGAGAACACAATATCCTTGTCAAAAAAGAACGAGAAGTTCATATCAAAGAGGAACCTGAGCTTCTGACAGAAGATGAATTCGATATGTTTGTTTTGCTCGAAACTATAGCATATTTTTCTGACTATTCCGTGTTTTCTTTTTAACGTTGTATCTAGCAGCTATGCTATTATTATTCCGCCGGAATGCTTGTAATGCACAACGTCACTTCGCCCCTTTCTCAAATGCCTCCCAGAAGCTACATTCTGTCTATGCCGCAGAATTAGGTAAATGTCGGAAACAACTTGACTACGAAACATTTTTGTATCCTTCACGTCCTCGACATTAAGATAAATTTGCAAAATTAGATAAGTTCGTTTAGATTTTCAATCCTTCTGTAAGAACAGGACCATTAATATTAATATTTACAAGGACCGATGTAAGAATAGCCTACAGAGAACCTTTAGTGCCTTTTATCATGCTCTGTATTTACTAATATTATTTAATCCTTAAAGATATTTATTTTCTTCTGTTTTAGGTGATACTGTTGACTTCCTGTGGTTGGTTTGTTTTCACTGTGGTCATATGTCAGTCAGCCTAGGAAGACTTCGGAAACATATTGTTTGTCACCATATGACAGCCGTCCCTGCACAGCTGGACATACGTTCGACATCTGACAACTGTAACGGAAGGTCTTTGATTAGGCAAAAATTATTCCAATCTTCATTCTGTAGCTATAATTATCCAGCATCAGGAGATTTGAAGAAGCATATGATTACACTTACAGGAGAGAAACATTTCCAATGTAAGTTGTGCAGCTATAGTTGTACTTCAGCTAGTAGTTTGAAGAGGCATATGTATATACATTCAGGAGAGAAACCTTACCAATGTAAGTTGTGCAGCTACAGTTGTTCAATCTCTTACAATATGAAGATCCATATGTTTACACATACGGGAGAGAAACATTTCCAATGTACGTTGTGCAGCTACAGATGTGCGACATCCAGCAGTATGAAGAGACATATGTTAACACATACGGGAGAAAAACCTTTCCAATGTTTGTTGTGCAGCTATAGTTGCGCTTCACCTATTACTTTGAAGAGACATACGTTTACACATTCAGGAGAGAAACCCTACCAATGTAATTTGTGCAGCTACAGTTGTAGACAATCTGGCTCTTTGAAGACTCATATGTTTACCCACTCAGGAGTGAAACCTTTCCAATGTAAGTTGTGCAGCTACAGTTGCAATTCAGCTAATAGTTTGAAAAGACATACGTATACACATTCAGGAGAGAAACCTTACCAATGTAATTTGTGCAGCTATGGTTGTAGACAATCTAGCTCTTTGAAGATTCATATGTTTACACATGCTGAAACGAAACCTTTCCATTGTAAGTTGTGCAACTATAGTTGCACTTCTGCTAGTAATTTGAAAAGGCATACATATATACATTCAGGAGAGAAACCTTTTCAATGTAAGTTGTGCAGCTACACTTGCTCGATCTCTAGCTATATGAAGAGTCATATGTTAACACATACGGGAGAGAAATCTTTCCAATGTTAGTTGTGCAGCTGCAGTTAGTTGTACGACGTTGAAGAGTCATACGTTTACATATTCAGAAGAGAAGGAATTTCGTGTGATTTTCTTAATTTAGAGCTCTCTTCTTGTTTATCGACTTTAAAGAAGGCGAGGTGAAAATAAAAATATAAATAAAATATTTATTATATACGTATTTTATAATTTTTCTATAAATTATATTTGTATCTTAATCAGCACAATGTGCTGTAATCTTAATAACAAAAGAAAAATTTTGAAATTGTATGTCATACTATTTCAAAATTTTTGTTTTGTTATTAAGATTTCAATTTGAGACGAAATTTTATTTTTAATGTTTCCCATATTTTATGACATAACTGTACAAAGGGAAAAATCCCGGGGAGGGGGGGGGGGGGGGGGCTGAAGGAAGCGTACCGTTTGGATTGTAAACTGGTTGAACTTCCATTTAGTATTTTTTGAAGATGGTAGCAATACCGAAAGTCCTCCCATATTATATATATTTTGTGAAATAGACAATATTTTTTTTTTAATGTACGTTTTTTCTTTACATTGTATCTTTGAACGACAATGGGCGCAACGACGGCCACAGTGGAGCAAATATAATTTAATCTAATGATTGGGTCTAGCCAAAAACATTTCTGTGGAGGTCGCTACATAGGCGGAGCCAAAAAATAAATACATTTACTAATACGGTTGTTTGTGGTACATAGTTTTGAATGTTTTGTTGATAAAGCATACAAATATTTCATGCTATAAGGTTTTTTCATAACTGTGTTCCGTAACAGTGACTTTCTCTGGCCAGAATATAACAAAAGTAAAGAGACTTTACAGAGGATGTAATCGAAAACGAAAGAATAATTCCTTCACACATCTCACACAGATACTCGTACTTTCGTATGGGTATGTTTGTATAGTGTCGGTAGTTCAGTAGCCTCAGTCGAGTTCATACACGATGTTTGACGATAACTCAAAATCAGACTGTCGCAAACATGTTTAGATACCAACTTCTGAGACAAAATTTCCTGCTAGAATGTTTCTAAGCATTTTTCTCGTAACTACAAAGGTGTGGTAGATAAGGAGCGTTTTTTGAAACCTTATGTGAAGTGACCAAACTTCTAATCTTAAGAAACCTTTAACTGTTATCCGAAAACATGTCGAGTTCAAAAAATATGGGCCACCACGGGTTACAGTTTCAGAGAGTATGACACTATGGCCGTCTGCTGCTGCCAACTGGTGAGACGAAAAAAGAAGGAGTCGTTGCCATGGAGAAGTAAAACAACCTAACGTAGTTCTCGTGTATAAAAAAAATAGTTAAATAAAAATTGTGTTGAGTATAACCTAACTGGTATATTTATATATATAAAATATCTCAGATATAGTAGGTTATTACAAGTAAGACGTACTAAAACACTTTGTATATTTTAATGTAAACTTCTTTTTTAAGTGATGGCTCCTTGTGGATGGTGTTCATATGTCACTCAGTATTGGCAGACTTAGGAAACACATTGTTTGGCGACATATACGAGCCGTCCCTCCACAGCTGAATATAAGTTCGACGCCGGAGGACTATAGTATAACTCTGTTGAGAAATGCACAAAAACGGAATTTTACAGAATTGTTTTTGTGAGGATATCAGTCCTTTTCGAAGAAATATACTACTCCATATACATTTAGAATGCTTGCCGTTTATAGCTCATTCACTGTATCTACAATTAATCAATTGTGTGCATGATGTTGTCAATAAGTCGTTCGTCCTATCCGACATATTGGCTGTCGGTACCGTAGGCACTTCCAGCCTGGCTACTGAACTTTTCAAGATCTTATTATTTTTCAAACTCATTCTGCCAGTCTTGGGACGCCTTACTTTGAGTCAGATGATCAAATCCTTCCAATAATAGTAGTGATAAGGTTACCAATAAAGAAATTTACATGAGGAGTGTGCTTGTTTATGTGATTAGGAGGACATATCAGCTACTAATGATAGTTCTAAATGTTGCCTACCTATGCGTAACGTGTCCCTGTCATCACTTAGGTTCGGGACCATTGCTCAGAGTCCCATCCAAAGGACGGTGTGAGTATTAATTACTAAATGTGTAACATATTAGTTTGATTTTATTTTCTGAACTCCAAAAATAAACAATTTCAGACTCCGTTTTCTGGGAGGAGGTAGCCTATTTATCTTGTAATATTTATCTTTTATTTTGTAATTATCTAAAGGCATTAAATAAAAAAAAAAAAAATTCAAATTTAAAGAGATTTGGCAATATACATAAATTTAAATTGTAAACATGGTTGCAGTTGTTTAATGCTAATAATAACTAAAGGTTTGTCTGAGTGAGGTACATATACATGGTTTTATGAGGTCTCCTTTTAAAAATATCTTGTAGAACTCTGTCTGTATCCTTTTAATAAATAACTCGGTAAACAGCAGATTTTTTCTGTCCATTATATAGTAGGTTATTACAAGTAAGACGTACTAAATTGGTAACCCCGACGTGATGGAAGAACAGATTGTTCAACTCAAAGCTCAATTAACCGCCCTGATGTCTCAGGTGATTGAACTCCAAAATCGGCCAGCAACACCACCCCAACCGGCTCCGCAACCCCACGTCTCGATTACATACCCACCATTTTGGGGTGCGGAGGTATATCTGTGGCTCACACAGTTAGAGTCTCAGTTTACCCTCGCTCGTATCACAGCCGACGCCACCAAACTCCACCACTTAATAGCTATCGAATTTGCTTTATTATTTTCAATGTTTTTTTAATATAACTTTTTTATACGGTTCCCGCATGGAGTTTAGTTAAGTCTAAGGGCTGTGTTTCATTACTACGTCATTACCATGGTGTTCATTGTTTCCTTAAGTCTTTTAGCATTAATAATAACGACTATAGAGAGGGGGCACATTTGTTCGGTTTTTCGGACAACCTGAGGCGAGCTATATTGACTTTAATATCTTGAAAAAAAATTATCTTACGGTTTATGCTTTCTTTACAGTTTATTACACTAATAAGTCACAGTCCGGGTTGCTACGATGTTTGTGTGGATGCTAGGCTGCCACAGACAGACACTGAACCGAAACAATAAGGATCTTTAAGGAATATAAACCTATATAACCGTTTTATATTTCTGTTAGACTTGAATGTTGTAATGTCTCCATTTTGTACATTATTGTTTACATTTACTTTCTTGTCACATATCTAATTTATGACCTTCTTGTCCTGCCTTGTGTTAGTTCAGTAGTAATCTCTGTTTAGTTCATTTGTTGATGCCGTAACAGGCGAAACTATAGTCGTGTTATTTTGACCAATATAGTGAAGATATTGACAAGTAGTGTGTGGAGTTTATATTCCTTTAGTGTGTGTATATTCCTTTATCCTGTTCATTATGAATTTTCACAAAGTAGACCTAGAATCAGTTCAATACTATAAGGATCTTTGACTTACAAAACTCTAAAAATTCAATCCTACTTTAAAAATGTATATTTCAATCACAACTAACGTGTATTAATATTAACTAATCGTGTCTTGATTAACTTTGTTGCGATTAAAATATCAATTATCAATCCCGTTACAATTCACTAATTTTATCTTATTCGGTAGCTTTTAGTTGTACACAATTTTGCCAAACACTGCAATAAGGTTTTTTGGTTTACCTACTAAACCCTAGAAAGAACCTCCGACAGATTTGCTGGAAAAAATGGTACCAGCAAACGGTAGGTGAGAGTTTTCGTTGGTCAGAGCAAACTTGAGCGCATAACCTGATTCATTTAAAAATCTGCCACAAACAAAAAATAAAATAAAACATGAGGGAGTGACATAAGGGGAGTAAAGAACATGACAACTCATTAAGAAGTTCCAGATTTATTTTGATAAATGATGGCTGCTAATGTATACTTTATCTTTAAGGTAGAATTAAAAACTAAGCAATTTATAAAACCAAATTCAACTTTAAAGACTCATTTTAAAGTATAAGCTTCATAGTTGGAAAACAAAGCGAGGTTGATCTTCCATCCTTCTTTAAGATCCATCTGTTTTCTTTTTTTGTGGAAGATACAATAATAACATTTATTCATTGTGTAGCCTAGGTTTTTATTTAATTTATTTTTATCTTTTTTTTTTTTTATGTACACTTTACAACTTATTGCCCAAATTTTGTCTACAAGGTGAGTAACCCCGGATTTCGAAATGCATTGATATTAAAATTTAAAATACACACTATATACAAATCACTTTATACATTTTTGAGTGCTCTTACTTAATATATTAATTTACAAAATATAAATTTAAAACAGACGTCAGAAATTTCGAAAGTAAATAATTAAGAAATAAATCGACAGGAAATAGAAAACTATAACAAATGCATAAGCACCAAAAACACATATTTTTTTCTTCTTAGTACTTTGGAATGATAGGTATTTCACTTATTTCTTTACCATTATAATAAATAAAAATGACGAGAAAAAAAAATTACAATATTAAAACCAATAACAATAAAAATTTTGAATTATCTTAAAAAAAAATAAACCCAGATAAATAAAGTATCTAATAGAAATATATACAAAATTAAATCAAATTCTATATTAACCATTCCACGTCTTTTCGACCAATGTAAAAAAAACAGAACCACAACTTCTCCAATTTATTCAATTTTTAGTACTCTTTTTAAAGATGCCAGATTGATGAAAAATATACATTTTTAGATCAATTCAACAATGTGTTTAATAGTTAAAAATAGTTTAACAATTAAAATAGCTGATGGAGCATAACACAACTTTTTTTTTTCAGATCACTCCCAAATTAATTTCAAACTGGCTACATATTTTGTAAAGATCGAAGGAAATAAGTCAGCTTCACTATCAAAAAATATATATATTTATGAATTCGTTGCCTTGCGCTTCAATTTGAACATTACTTTGAACCATTTCCTATTTTGTACAATATCTGAATATCTGTTTGTTGGTCCTATCAGGAATCTGAGAGCATTTTAATGGTTAGAAATTTATTATGGACAATTTTTTGTACGGACTAATTTTTCTATATGACAAGTCCTTATAGCGTAAATCAAGCAAAAAAAAAAAAGTTTCTAGTTATATTAAAAAGGTTTTTAGAAT
Organism: Aradus depressus; assembly: GCA_963662175.1. Taxonomy (NCBI): domain Eukaryota; kingdom Metazoa; phylum Arthropoda; class Insecta; order Hemiptera; family Aradidae; genus Aradus; species Aradus depressus. Next base: position 63,583,094 of record OY759215.1, on the reverse strand, counting down.
TTATCTAATCGACTTTTTGAGAAATGTTTGATTTAATCATTAATATAAATGGTCTCTACTTAGGCTCCGAAGTAAAGTGGTCTTATTATTCAGTAAAAATCATCAGATTTGAGTTAGGACATGTGACATATCTATCTCTTTCAAGTTCATTGCTAGATGTTTTTGCTTGATGCATACTTTATGTGTTCACTATTCAGAATGACAACTCAATTTTAGTTCCATGTATTATAATTGTCCATTTATTATAATTGTTGTTCCTCAGTCGTTATTGTGAGTATAAAACTAAGAGAAAGACCAGCTGGTTTTACGTGAAATATTATATAAATGTATAGTGATATTAGTATTCTCTAAACGAGGTTTTAGGAATTAAAAAAAAAAATTATGTTTCTTTTTCATGCTCACTACCCACAATAGCAGCACATGTGATACAATAATTATAACCAAACTATAACTTCACCAAATAAGTCCCATCTCAGACCGAAAAATGCGTTATAAAATCGAAACGAAGCGGAACAAAAATTAAGTAGATGTCATTTTGAATAGTGAACACATAAACTATGTCAAATTGCAAAGAAAAAACGGATTTTTTTTCCAAAAAGTGTCAGCCATGCTGACTGTTTTAACTAACTGAAATACAGATACTTCTATATGAAGTGTGGTCGGTCCAAAGATTATCTCTTAAAAACTGCTCGTATGTCTGTTATTCTAAAAGTTTTGAAGCCATTATTAAATGTCAATAAAAATGTTGGAAAATTATCACAGTGTCAGGATTTTTGAATTATGAAACTTACATGCTTCGGAGCTTGGAACTGCTTTAATTCAACATTTTATAATGAGAAGTCAAGACTTCTAGTATATCCAAGAAGATATGAATTATTTTGTAATAAAATGAAAAATGTGAACATTTCACAAACAACTAACTTAAAATATTCTTTTTATATCAAAATATTCGCTCAATTGATCTAAAAATGTGTATTTGTTCATTAATGTGGCACCTCTATATAAGTGTACAAAAAATGAAGTAAATCGGAAATGATGAGGTACCATCCTCTGGTCAATTTGATGCGGAATGGTCAATATATGAAGTTGGGTCCTTCTACGTCGAACTATCTGACGACCGGACATTTAACTCATCACATTTTATGAAAATCACACCATATTCTTGTTTTGACTTAATGCCAAGCCAAGGAAATAAACGTAAGTTTCATTAACAATATAAAAAAAAAGGATAATTGCACATTTAATATTATATATTTTAGAAAAATGAACTCTAATATTGTTTTGAACAATAAAAGCATTTTATAAAAAAGGCAGGATATAGAATAGACGGAAAGGGAAATTTATTTAGTTTCAATTTGAGCGAACAACGGATGATGGAAGTAGCAATGTAACGAAGGTACTCCATTAGTGGTCTGGACCTCCAAAACTGCTCCACAGTGAGACACTTAGGATAACTTCTAAGTTGAGAAACGCGGACATATTGTGGAAACTTGTAATAAATAAATAAAACAAACTTATTTTTGAAATATTGTCTATTCCACTAAAGATATATATACATATATAACATTATAGATATATACTAAAGATATATATACATATATAACGTTATATATGTATATATATCTTTAGTGGAATAGACAATATTTCAAAAATAAGTTTGTTTTACACTTAGGATACTTAGACATTCCAAGTGGTTCGGTACAGTTTCAAAAGTTGTTACGAAGATATGTTAGAGAAAAAGCTAGGGTTGAACCCGGCATATTTATTAAGTAGCAAGCCAACTTCTTACTACTTCACAGTGAACTTTACAAAATTTGAATAAATATTTAAACGTTACTTAAAACTTTTTTCTACAATAGCCTATTATTCATGCTTTGAACGCTGTAACTCTAGTGGTCTCTTGGTCCTGTCTCGATATGAGGACACACTCACGATTAGATATTTTTTAAGGAACATTTTTTGTATCAAGTAACACTGACTGTTTTCCCACAAATTCTTGAAAATACTAAAAAAAAAATTTGTAACCGCATTGTAATTTTAAGACGTTTTTTGGCATGTATTTCGCAAATCGGACGGCCTTCAAAATAGAATGTGCTTTTTAGAATTCTCTACAACTTTTATTGGAAGAAAGCTTTGATTAAATCAATAAATAATAAAAGGGGTGCCACATCAAATATAATAAAGTGCACTAAATGTTTCTTCGATTTCGGCGCCGGAATTTCATAAGAACTGTTAGGACATGTAACATCTTCGTTGAAAATTTCAACTTTATCGCTGCAATTATTTTCGAGGTGGAGCACCCACAAACATAAATAATATATAAAGTATAATAATAAGAAGAAGATAACATAAAAATAGACGGGTTCGAAAAAACCGCCTTAATTTTAGATGTTTTAAACGTGAATATGGTGAGCGAAATGTGTTTCGATTATACGCTTGATATAAAGCGTCAGAGACACATCTTTAAAGAGAGATATATCTATATCCGTACTCAAGATTTTCGCAAAAGAAGTATGTTATGCATGAAAAAATTAAATGACCAAAACAAGAATCAGTGTGATTTTCATAAAATATGAAGGCACCAATCGTTGATAGTTTGGCGTGGAATTACCTAGTTCGTATTCGGTAAACGCACGGACACATGTTATGTACATTTAAATGTTCATTCCAATGGTAAAACTGCCGATTATGTTATATGTTCCATACATACACATTACATTCACATATACAAAACTATTATAACCCTACAATTGATAGAAATCGTATTTATACAATATTTAAATAAACTACCTAACTATAAAAATTTTCACAAAGAAGGTATATACACAGTATTAAAAATAAAATGAAAAAAGTTGTGCCTAAATAGTCATTTTTTTTTTTTCTTTTGTTTGTTTTTATAAAAAGGAATTACATAGAACTGTGAAGATTTCATATATGTAATTTTATTTCATTCCTAAATTATTAAAAGAGTTTCTGTACATATCATTCACATTGAAATCTAACCTAAATCACCCATTTGTTTTTTTTTTATATTAAAAAAAAAAATATTTCGCTGCCACATTCCAAATGATAAACACATTTTAAATAAAATTTATCAAATAATAAAAAACACTAATATTGAATTTATTATTTTTATTTATCATATCACAGACCCACTGAAACTTTGTATTGGTTTCAATAGCATTAGAAATTCATAATAATATTATAATATATCCTATTTAATATCTCACTTAGCCACCAAAAGAGAGCTCTAGCAACGAATATCTCCCATGAAAGGTCCTTAAGTGTATCGAGGGTTCTGTTAAAAGTAGCCTCTATGGGGTACAAGAGGGGGCGCGCAAGAAAATTAATGAAAATTTAATAATATCACAATTTTAACAACATTAAACTCAAACATAAAAGAAGCGAAAATAATCGCTATGGTGTACTTTTTTTTTTTAGCAAAACATTTTGAGATAAGTAAAACAAGTTTTGTAGAATATAGAGACTACCGAAGCTTTTCCAAACACGAGTAAAACTCAAAATTTGGCCTAAGTTTGAAAAATGGTAGCCCAAAAAACCCTGTCCTCGCATTGTCAGAAAATATGCTCTCGAACGATAGCAGGAAATATGAGCAAAACAACTGACAGAAACGAAGATGGTTGAATAATAAATATAAAGAAAAAATGGCAATATGCATGCGAATTCATGTTTTTATAGAACAAAATGGCATCTCTCAAGAAAAATGATCGCAAGGTTCAAACCGAAGATAAAGTCTGCAAGTAACGATTTTTTAACATGTGTCACTTTTAGTGTATGACGTGAGATAATTTCAGAATTATGTAATTCATAACAAACACAACTTTCGCCACCAAATTTTCAAAATTTGTTTGATAAACGCATCGATTTAATGTTTCTTGTATCCCAATAGCGGCCATCTTTAACCACATTTAAGTTACATATAAATAATATATACATTAAATAGTTTATACCTAAGAGGGACAAAACTTTTGTATAATAATCTCATGAGTTATTACACTTATATTATGTACAATAAAAAGAAAATATATATATACAGACTGATTCAGGATATAGGCGACTAATTTCAGGAATATATCTGGTAGGTGAAAATAATAACAAACACAAACGTTCTTGGTTCGCGAGAAGTGGCCGGAGGAACGAGTCATTACAGCGCATATGGCCCGTCTACTCAGTTATTGCTGACACTGCTGGAACTAACCAGTTTTTAAAGTAAAAAAAAAAATTCTTAATATCGCGGGTTCGAAGCCCGGCCGAGACTTGTATCTGGAGGTAAATAAACGTTGGAAACACCGTTCTCCGGATGGGATGTGAAGCGATGATCCCGAGGTTGCGCGATGTCACGCATTCGTTAAAAATCTCTAGTCAAAGTAAACTGGGTAGGCAAAACTTAGGGCCCACAGAGTAGAGTCATGTCATATAGCGCGGTGAAAAGTCCGCTGGTCTTAGGCGATAAGACCTCATAGTTAAAGCCCGGGCATGAGCCACAAAAACAAACAAAAATAAATTCAATAAATAAAGTAAAAACTGTTGTCGCATTAGAATAGTCGTTAGAGGTAGAAAAGGGCAGATGAGTGAAAAGAGCTCGTCGATCTTTTTGCCCGAGTTGGGAGAACACAAGGACGTTCTAACGAACAGTGTTTTCTGTTTTTGTGACTCATGCCCGGGCTTTAACTATGAACTCATTATTATTATGATAATTCGATGACAATTTTTGTATAATTAATGTTTTGGATGAAATTACACGAGATATTTGGCAAAATTATCCAAAAAGATTGTATTTTTCCAGGTTCAACTAAATATTTTTTTAAACAATTTTCCCTAAATAATACCATGTTCCTGAAATTTGACGCTAACAGCTTGGCTCATCCTGAATAATAATAAATGATTGTTTTATTCTAGACGCTGTAGTAATCAACGTGAACCAGGAAGAGAGAAAAAAAAAACACATTAACTGATAAATATTTAAACGAATTTGATATAGAAATCTATCAGTCTTAAAGGGACGAAGGTTTTTTAAAATTATTATATAATATTTTTTTATAGAACCCTCTTTTAAAAAAGACTGTATAAAAACAATACATTACAACTAAATTCGTTTAAAGGTTGGCTAGAGCTCGAATTTCACTAGAAAGGTTTGGTAGCACTCAAGCCACCGGAGTTCTATGATAAATTTCATTTGGATGATTGTTCTGATTTGCTGAAGTGTCATTTTGCCTACTGCATTGCTGTAAAAAAAGAAAATACATATATATTATTTTAAATGTCACATAGAAAGAAAAATACATTTGAAAATGATTATATATATACATACATACATATATATAATTACATTATATAATAAAGTATTTCCTAACCACAAATAAGTTTTCTTTTCTTTTTTTTTTACAAATAGGTATTCACAACTAGGTTATGTAGGTTTAGAACTGTGAACGAGGTTTGGAACTGCACAAGCATATCCTTTCACAAATTGTGCACGACTACAAATAAACTGATGTCTGTGATAGCCTCAGATCTTAGACCCATTTCATGAAGGATGAATAAAAAGCTAATAAGTGTAAAACGGATTTAGGAAAAACATTTGATCCCAGGTGAACGAAAAAAAACACGAGACAAAGAGTTAAAAATAATATTTTGAACTACTTCCTAGAGAAATAAGGGTTTTGAGTTGACATTTTGAGAAGGTTTTCTTTATGTATCTTGCAAACAGGGTGGGCTACAAAAAAAAAAAAAAAAAAAAAATGATTTCATATAAAATGTACCTTTCAGTTTTTTTTTTTTTCACCTTTTATTTTGTTGATATTTTTGATTTAATCATAAGTATAAGCAGTATCTTGTAAGATGTAAAGGGGTCGCAGTTTTCAGCAGAAATGTAATGAGATCTAAGTTAGGACATGTGACATCATGATCTCAAATGTCAGGTTCACTACTACAATCGTTTCTGAGTTAGAGCGCTCACTAAGTTTTAACGAACACATAGAAATTCCCTAGAAAATAGTCAAATCGTATACAAGGGACCTCATAACGCATAATTTCGTGGAAAACTCGATCTCGATGTTTCAAACGACTACAATTCTTCCTTTTACTGGAATACAAAAAGGAAAACATTGAGAGAAAGCATTGAAATGTGAGCTGAGGTAAGAATTAAGGAGATTCCTCCTCCGTTAATTTTATTAGCAGTGTCAGGAAAATGCAATAAGCTTTTACAAAGGAAAACTTTGATTCATAACTGCAAATATAGGAATCCTTGCTCTGAATAAATTTATGTATGAAATCAAAATTCCTTGCCTCTATGGTTCAACTGCCAATATACTTGCACTGACGTTGATGCAAATATCTTGGTGCTTTTGGAATTATAATAGTTTAAGAATAAAACCAAACCCAACCCCCTTTGGTGAATTTGACTGAAAATCAATAAGATTTTTTTTTCAAGTATTACATTAATCTATGGTAGAGGAAGAATGTACTTGATATAAGAATATGAGAACAGTTGTAACTTCAATAGATACCACTGAGCTACCGGCGCCTTCTATATATTATAAAAACCAACAATATTTATCACAAAACTTCAGGTCAAGTCAATAGAAAAACAAATATGTGATGTTGACATTACAGGACTTTATACCAACCACGCTAACAGATCACTCTCTCTCCCCTCTCAAAATCATTTTATACTGGCATTACTGGGTACAAGAAAGTCACTCTCTGAGTTACGTTGTAATTATGAAAAAATAAAATACAGCTGATGCCAAATCATTACTTTCATGTACCCAATAATGCCAGGTTGAAATGATTTTGAGAAGGGGGGGGGGGGGGGGGGGGGGGGGGAGAGAGAGTGATCTATATGCGGGGTTGGGATAACAAAGTTCTGTAATAACAACATCACATATTTGTTTTTATATTGACGACCTGAAGTTTTGTGATAAATATTGTTGATTTTTATAATATGAAACAGCTGGATAAAAAGTAGGGATGTTTTGTTTTATATAGAAACTTAGGTATATCTGGCAGTGGCGGATAACCGTATGGGCGCACGAAGCGAGGCCTCAAAAAGTGATGTGAATCAAAGCGCCCCCCTTCCCCTTAATTTAAAATAATACCATTTAAGGATGCTATACTAAAATGCACATACTATTATTTTTATTTATTATAATTAAAAAATAACGCATATACATATAAAAAAATCAAATACTCATTCATAGTGTAATAAAAACACTTTTATTTCTTTCGATATTACTAAATAGTATTTAAATCTTGTAAATTTCCATACATTCTTACAACTGTTGAGGCCACCTGGACACTACAATTTCCTTAATATGTTATACTTATATCAATGAACAAAACGTTAAAAATTAGAAAGAAATATATATATATATTCTTCAATGGTCCTACGATACGAAGGCCCTAAGGCCGCGCTTCGTGCGCCTGTATGGTGATCCGCCACTCACCACTGGTATAGACACTTTATTACTTTCCAAGGAAAATGAAATTTCATCTGAATGAATTTTGAAGACAAAAGTTTACAATATGAAATAATAAAAGAGTACAGAGGAAGTGCGATGAATTCAGCTCCTTGTTAAATAAAACAAACATCTTTTTGAAATATTGTATACTCCACACAAATATATACGTGCTACCGATGCCAACATTACACCTTCATCACGTTTAGTTAGAAGTAAACTCAGATTATAAATTAGATTTAAGTTTCAGAAAAAAGCTGATGATGGTGTAATGCCAGAACCAATGATCGGATGTATATATTTTTTGTGAAATAGACAATATTTTAAAAAGAAGTTGTCGCAATAAGTTCGTATTCCTCAATTTACAAGTTCTTCGATTGCATTGATCACCAATAAACTTAATATTATTAGTATAATTTGAAAAATACACTTACAGCTTGCCTCCTTTCCCAATTCTTCATGGCATTTTTGTACTTTTCAAATTCATGGCACCAGTCCGAGTATATTTTGTGATAGTCGTGTGATTTCCCAGGCGGTGTACACCTAATCGTACAAAGTACATTACTAACAAAGTTTAACAAAACAATATTACATTTATTACATTTTAAAATAAAATAAGGTTCATGACGTGGGTGTGATAAAATGATACACTTTCAAATGTGTAGTTAAATGTAAAGATATGCTTCCAAAGAATTGTTTTGGACATTTAACGTCTTAAGTGAGATAGATATATAATCATAATTGACCCACACATTGTTTTTAATGCTTTTATACAATGTAATATGAAAATATTGATGAGATAACTAAAATTTTAATGGTTTCGCAGTTTGAATACTCGTGTAATGATGGCTATATGATAACACGGCCATAACTTCATTTAAACTATTTGTGAATGTCTGTGACTCAGGGCAATGGTGCAGGCAGAAATCATATATTAGAATAATACATTTAATAAATCACCAACGGAACCCTTCAATATGTGACCTCATCACAATTCCCTGCATTATTTTTATGATTTGCCTAAGTTGTTATTGTTATTATACGCTAAAAATTACGAATATACTATAACAAAAAAAAAAAGGTACGGAACCCGGGCGAGGTTTTAAGGTTTTCTTTTTGGGAGGTGAAAAAAGCTTGAGCACGCCGTCCTTCGGTTAGAACATTAAGCGATGGTCCCGGCGAGTTTGTGTGAAGTGAGACCCCTATCCTGTGTGAATAAACCTCTAGGTACACAACATTCAGGACTCCCATTGTAGAATCGGGCTCATGTCCACCAGAGCGACGGAAGAGCGCTCTGTTAGTAGACGATATGACCTCGTAGTTATGAGTCCCGGGCATATGAGTCATAATAACTATTATAACATTAAAATTCATATTTACTGTGTTTTATTTACTATTAAACCTTGAAGAAAAAATAAAACTAATCGACATATCGATGGTTAACGTTTGAAGTAAGGCAGTCAATTCATAATTTCTTCAGCAAAAAATATTTTGCTAATTTCCAAAGTCATTGAACATTTTTGTTGTAAATAAACACACTATGTGAACTAAACCTATCGGTGAATTTGCAGGATATTTCTTTCTGCCATTATGTATAAAATATAGGGGAGTCCCGATAACCCGAACCCCCGCTAATCCGAACACCATATTTTTGTATATCGAATATGGGATTTTTGTGGATGGTATACTTATAAAATTTGAAAAAAAAAAAAAAAAAAAAGAAATCATGAAATAAACTTTAGCTCATCCACAGAATAAGGCCTCTAGGTAAGGGAACAACATTACAATCTTCTCATTATCCGATCGCAGAATCAGTTCTGTTTATCTGGTTTCTTTAAGAGTGGTCAGTGGTCTAAAGGAACACTGACATCAAAGGAAATGAATTTAAAGTCAGTTTAAGTTATTAACTTTTCATTGATGCAGGTATAACGTTTTTGTTCGGGCGAATACGAACAACCCTTTCCAATCATTAGATCGGATTATCAGGACTCCACCGTATATGTATATAATATGGCTTAAATAAAACTAACTGACCTGTGAGTGTCGACGGTAATGTTGTAGGCACAGAGAAGGGAGCCTCCTAGCCAACAGTCGTAGCGGCCCGAGTCAGCTTCAGTCACTGACACGATCACCAGCCCTCGTTCGCACGTCTCAATGTACTTGTCACCTCTGCGAACAAAAAACTAAGGTTATAGTAGAAGAATTGGCAATGTTGCTGCATCGACCCGGACAACGGAGAATAGTAGGGGGACGAGGGGTTTGTAGAGAAGACATTCATGGGGCCTAGGGCACGCCATGTCTGCTGTGGATCAGAAAGGATCTCAATGACAGCCAGATCTGGGCAAGACTCGGTAAACGGTGTGAGAGATCCAGGCCTTAGTTCACCGCCATTCTACATCGGTGTGTAACCTGGGGTGTGTTTGCAATCCCACAATAACGGCATCTCAACTTTTTCAATATGGAAAAAATCCCAAGATTGGAAACTCAATAGGTAAGATTTATTGCGAATCTTCTTAATTGAAAATGATTGCATTAGTATATTTCTTTATTTATTCATGATAAAGCACATTGTGTGATTTTAAAATTTTCATTGCAATCCAAAATATACATGCAAAATCATTATCTACTTACTACGGCGAATTTTAATACCTTCATGAACGAATAGTATATCTTTTTAGGTTCGATGATTTCAAAAAGAACAGTATGAGAGAGCAGAAAATTTAATTCTATCAAAAATTGAATCTTACAAGATTTCCGCAGACTTTTCTCGAAACTGAGATAGATCCTTAAATAGAAGTTGTTTAATTTATTATAATGGAGATTTTTATTTCATATGGGTGTAATTTTTATAAAAAAACACTTATTGGCCATTTGGTCTCCTAATTTTAATTTTCTTTTTATTTTATCATTTCACAATATTTCGTCCATCGGGACATTATCAAGTACCCCTCTGTGAACATAAGATATAACAATTACCGTGCAAAATCATTGCCCATTGAATGGAGATTTTTATGTTATTTAGTAGATCCGATCTATGAGAACGGGAATATAAAGAAAAAGAGTATATATTTCGTGATTTAAAGTAATGCATTCAGTGGATATAATCAAAATTGTCGATATGATCTCTCATCTCAGAAGAGGGGTCAGCCATTGATGAGTAATATTTTAACATTTCCTTTGTCAATAATTTGCTGACACAATTCACAAAAACAGAATAATATCAGAAATTTACTTACAATCAAATTGAAAACAAAATGAAAGAAAAAGTCAAACGTCTATTTCAAAAATGAGCCTATTATATATGAAAAGAAATGTCATTGCTTTAAACAGAAATATCTTACAGCTAGTCATAAAGTAAGATATAAATAGAAACTTAATATCTAGGGAAATATAGCGACAGAAAGAAGATAAATATTTGCTACAAAAGAAATTGAAACATAAATGCAAAAAGTACCTAGTAGGAAAAATAACTAAAAAATTAATGAAAGAATATTCCTTAATTAAAACAAAAAAATCCAACGATGTCTTCTTTTGTATTTTATTCAGTTGAGGATTAATAATGAAATTATATTTTTTTAATTGACTAAATGCACCTAATTTAAAGTCCATTTTACAATGAAACTACTTCTAATAATAAATAAATAGAAGGATAAGAAAGTTTAGAAGGTTAAGTATATGTTTTGTAATTACACTTCAAACTCTGATGAAGTAATCAAAGTTAACTAGTCCAGTGATATTAGACAAGTTGCAAAATAAAAACGTAGTTTGCCCATAAATATAGATATTTTTTTCACAGAGAATCTGTGCGAGGTCAGACTACATTGTTATTCTGCAATCTGTGAAATAATCACTCCTCACTACATTGAGCAAAGTGTACGATTTGTATATGTATTCATAAATTAAGTGTAGATCTGGGACCAGATCCGACAGATATCGTACATGTATCAAAAATAATTGTAATATTGTAAAAGGATTTTCTTGATCAAATGAAATTTAATTTTCTACTCTTTTTGAAAAAAACAAAAAAAAAAAAACATTTCAATACAACATGACAACACTGATTGACAGCAGAACTGACTGACAAAAGCTGATTATTATTTTTTTTAAGTGACTTTTACTAAATGGATCTAAAAAAAATTGCGTTCTGTTCGTTGATCTAATTAAAATTTGTGAAAAATTAAATGTATATCTGGGACTAGATCCGACAGATATCGTGTAACACATTCAAATAAGTGAGTTTTCATGAGCACGCTTCAAATATAGGTCATACGGTACAATAACTCACTATACTACGATTATTAAACAGCGCAAAGGTACTAACCTGGCAACGGTGGGTAACCTCCTAGTCTCTATTTATTTTATAGTTTATAATTCCGTATTCAGAGAGACACGGTCAACTTGGGGATGATTGAATTTAAGGAATATATATGAACAAAAGTAACTGGTGACCGAGTTATACAAGTATATAGATAGCAGGAGCTTTTAGTTAGGAGTTTCAAGTCAATCGAAACCAAAAAGAAGTCGATCCCAGGTTTAAAAAAATAGGTAAATATACCTGGGAAAACATCTCAAGGGATGAGTAGAGAACCCAAAGAGACGCGGTTAGATATTATTCATATTTTTGCAGATTACGGATGTATAATAATAATGTTTATATATGTTAAACCATAACATGGTAATATGATAAGTCATAAGAATGTATGCAATAAGATATAAAATAAGATACAATATTATAAATTAGATTCATAAACAAATATTAACTCTTTGAGTCTGACACACATGGATTAGAATTAACACTACTACTAAGAAATAAGAAGTGAATAAAAATATGAGTACAAAAATATTATTATACAGTAGATACATAAAGTATATCATTTTTTTTTTTTTTTAATTAAAATTAAGATAATAATTTTTATAACTTTTCCGGAAGTGTCTATTTCACGACGATGAAATATATAGAAAACAATATGGCAACCTGCAGAAAGCTAAGTGGCTACCATACATCCCGCTACATATATATATATATATTATCCATGGCAATATACATATGCGAAGAATATATAGCAGAACTTAACGACCATAAGGAAATGGAAAACAGACCTATTAAATCGAATAAAACTGGGTTGAAAATGCATCCTCTAGGTTTCCATGGGAATAATTTATTGCAATGTATAAAATAACGTTTTTTTCTAAATCTAAAGTTTAAAGTGACAGCAGCTAGACTTCTCAATATGGATAGTGTATTCTTCTATCCGCAAATCAATCGTCCAAAAAACACAGATAATTTTCATTTTTAAGCTCCACTCTTTGGCTGAAAATCAATAGTTGTCATAAGTAGGGAGGTCTGACTTTTATAAGAAAATGTCATTTCATTGGGAGCTTTCGAGTCTAAGAACACACAGCCACACGTTTTGTTTTTCAGATTGACCAAAAATATACAGGAAAAAAATTGTCCGTCTTTTCCATGTTTTCCCGTATCTAAACAAATTTTTCCTTGACGTTTTTCGTAAGAACTATAACGGAATTATCAGCTTCACCGCTTAGTATATTTCCTTTTCACATTCATTAAAAAAAAAAAAAAAAAAAAAAAAAAATGAATGAATGGAAACTACTAATTTTCAGACAAGTCGGAGTTGTAAAGGTGCTAAGAAAATGCAATAAATAAAGTAAATATAAAGAAAGTTGGGTAGTTATACTCGTACATACCTGTAGACTATCTGGTATCTGCCCTTCTCCTTGCTGTAGTGGTACCAGGTGACAGTCTGGGAGGAGAGGACCTGGGGCATTTTGACAAAACAGCCCAGATGGACACTCTGTCCCCATGTTACAGACAGCTTCTTCTTCACCACTGAACTGTCGCACACACTCGCACTGCTGTTGCTCACGTCCTGAAGCAGCCTGAAAATAAATATATACAATGTTATGATGTACTAGAAGCAACAATTATGACAGATATAAGCATAGGAATAAGCTACGTTTTTTCTATTCTAATTAAGTGAAATCAAATTTTTAAAAAAACCAAAAAAAACGCATCATTTAATGGCCCTTTGTTATGGAGGTGGCCGCATGAGTTGAACAATTTTTTTCAAGCACTTGAATTCAAAAAGTTTAGGTTTTTGGAACTTTCTCACCTAAAAGTGACCTAAGAGCTAAGTCCATGTTTAAATTTGGAGTTTTTAGCTCCAACGGTAGTGGGTTCGAATATCTATGAGTTAGTGTGCGAGTGGTTAACAGTTTGCTAATTATACATATTATGACATCCATGATTATGATATTACTAATTATATATGATACTGAAACAAAATATTGTTTTTCATACTAAGTTTATTATAAATACCTTAGTATGTGCAAAAGGGCGGAACGAAAAAACTAAAAAATAAATTCATTCTTCAAATTGAAACAGAAAGGTATCCATTGACATGTTAAATCTAGGGTTTTCAATAAGATTCTTGGAGATGACTTCATCAAGTAAATATATAAACTCATGAGAACCCTGGAGCCAGAAGCACCTGACCGACCACAATATCCTGAACTGGCGAGGCAGCAGCCCAGACCTGCATATCTTCTATTTGCCAGTCCACTTCAAAAGAGCCGTCCACTCAGCACATCTAGGGAGCTAGGAACTGCTCTTCTCGAGGAATGGAGGACATTAAATGACTGATTCCTAGTCTCTCTCGCCTTCTTCAGATCATTTAATTTAAGCTAATTCTGGTGAATCAATTTGTTATTATATCCTACTCGGTTCTCTCAAAATAATATTTTGTTTTTGAGACTCCCGATTTTTAGCCCCATGAGAGGTGGAAAAATGATGGTAATTGCGTCTATAGTTTTCCAATTTGATATGAAAAAACGTAACTTTCTAGGAGAAGTGGTCCATTTTCAGTTTTCAACTTACGGACCCCTGAAAACGGTCTGGGATTGCAGTCTACAAAGAGCACTGCACTTCAGTATTCTCATTTTTTTTTTTTTTTTACGTGACTTTGGAAACTTGGTTATAATATACTCATGCCCGGGCTTTAACTACGAGGTCATATCTCTTCCGTCGCTCTCATGGACATGAGCCCGACTATACTAGTGTGACTCCTAGATTTTCCCTACCCAGGTTTATTCACCTCGACTAGCGGACATCGCACAGACTCAGGACCGTCGCTTAACGTCCCATCGGGGTTTTTTCACCTCCCAGACAAGAAACCTACGACTTTGAACCCGCGATCTTGAGCTCAGAAGGCAAGCACGCTAACTCTGAGCCCCCGGTGCCCTTTTTTACATGATATTAAAATTGTAATCTCACAATAATTCAAACATTTAATAAAAATATATTCACATATGCGGCGATTAATCCGAACTTGTTATGTGTAGATATTAAATCTATCGACGAAAGTGTTTTAATGTTTAGGAGAACATTATATGAACGTGGCCACATTTAGGCATAAACACTGAGGAATCTGAGTTTACCACCTGGTGGTGTATAGTGAGAGTTGATTCAATTATATTTTATTTGAAATATTATAACTTTATCACCTCTTAAACAGAAGACAGAAAGCTGTTAAAACATGGGTTAAAAACAGTTTAGTGTTATAAAAAAATGTATTAAATAAAGCACCGCATGAAAGTTTATAGCAGATTTCATTAGAGTTTAGGTAAGTCTGTCAACATTTGGACAAGTTTTAGAAGGACCGACATATTTCACAAGGAGTGCTAATTATGTCAAAAGTCAAATTAAGTACAAAAGTCGCTAAGAAGAGAGTGACAACTCAGGATGATGTGGAGAATGTCCTTGGAGATCTTCTCACAAAACATTATAGTCCCATTACCGTACAATATAGTCCCAAGGTTTAATGTTCCAAACATTCCTCTAAATTAAGGTAACTTTTAAGTTCAAAAAATAACTTTTATAAGAGACACTTTTAAATTAGAGAACTTTTAAAATGGTGAGGTGAAGAACAATTGACCTCTAACCTTGTATTGGTCAATAATTACAAAATTAGTATATTTATTTAAACAAGGAACAAAAGTATATTATTATTACTTTCTTATACATATAGCATAAGAAAGTATTGCAAACGTGCGAAAATCTGAGATCGAAGTTTCAACGGATTTTCACGTCTCCAAGTCCTCTGAATACTTTTTGACCATTTTCGCGATGATGTCTGCCTGTGTGTGTTTATGTGATTGGAAAGTTGTGAGCGCTCTACCGCGAAAACTATTGTAACTGTTAACTTGAAACTTAGAATGAAGAGGTCACATGTGCTAACTTGTGTTCATTACAGGACATTCTTATACCACTCGCTTACAGATCACTCTCTCTTCCCCTTCTCTCTTTTTATTTTTATTTTATTTACAACTGTATAAAGAACATATACAACAAAGACCCCTACCCTAGGTGAATAAACATTTAGGGTAGGCAACATTTAGGACTCCCACATTAGAGTCGGGCTCAGGTCCACCAGTGACGAAAGAGCGCTCTGGTGGTAGGCGATAAGACCTCGTAGTTAAAGCCCGGGCATGTCATAAAACCTAACCTAACCTACAACAAAAAAATGTGCTATAGGAGAAAAAATGGCAATGTCAAAAGAAAAGAAATCACTCAGTGATGACATTTCTTAGACACTGAGTAAATCAAATCCCCCATCTCAAAATTATTTCATACTGACATTACTGGGTTAATGAAAGTAAAGAGTTGGCCTCAGCGATATTTTTGTTTCATTGTACAGAGTAATTCTGAGAGTGACTTTCCCATACTCAGTAATGCCAGTATGAAATGATTTTGAGAAGGTGGAGAAGAGAGAGTGATCTGAAAGTGTGGTTGGTATAAGAAAGTCCTATAATGGCTACATCACACATATTTTTCATAGCAGTCCAGTTAAATATCATACGATTATACTTTGGTGCATGCCCTACACGAATCCTCTAGTTCATGAATAAATTTACATCGAAGAGGGCCTCACTTAAACGTTTTTCCTATTAGGTCCAGAGATCCTTGGGCACCGACCTCACTGAAAATTGTATAGGGCGTTTATCGGAAATAATATGGGGTACGATACTGGGGAAATGCTTTTAAATTAATCAATAGCGTGGTTAATAATTAAAAAAGTGAACAAATGTCTAGAGCAACGTACATTTTGGAGACAAGCATGAATCTTCAGCTTTGCGATTTAACTAAATCCCCCCCACACACACAAAAGTTTATATGGAAACGCATATAAACTTTTGTGTAATAATTACATAATATTAATTTATTTATGTATATGTATAACATGTATTTATGTATATGTATAACATAATATTAATTTATTATTTTTTTATTGGTCTTATGTACGGTGCATATTAGCCATGTTAATGTGTTAACTAGTTATATGAGACCATGCGACCAAAGCTCTACGCTCTAGCCCGCACGGCCCCCATAATATTACTTAATTGGGTGCAAATATAAAGCACACTAGACCAAAATGGTCTCCAATATATGTTTTATTTCAATCCGACTGTTCAGTGATATCTATCCAAGTATCTCCTCATTGAAAACTTCGATCAAAAATTCTAAAATAATAATTAAAAAATGTCAACTTACCCAGGGGCGAAGGGTTTGCAAGTGTTAGTGTCCTTGTCCCAACCACAGTAGGGGTCGTGGACACACCTTAGACAGTTGTCGTAGCGTCGATTGCACATCACCACGTCGATCTGGCGAACCCGCTCATCCGAACCTACGTAGATCGACTTGTGCTGCAACACAAAAACATTAGTAAATAAGTTATCAATCAATGTTGCCCTGGGTCATCACGTACAGGACTGTCACTGTCAAATCAGTAATTGAAATAATGCTTCGAGGAACATTGCTTTTTGAATTTTTTTCGACGGAAAAATGTTTGCCATACAGAAATGAAAAATGTTTTTTAAAAAACATCATTACTTAGGATCTGTTCAAGGAGTAAAAAGTGTTGGGCTCCAACTTGTTTTATTCCGAAGCAACAAAAATAAAATTTCTCACAAAAAGTTCCGATTTGCATTCTTTAGGGAAAAGTATTTTTTTTTTTTTCATTTTCGAACTGTATAAGAAAATAAATCATACTTATCAACGTAATTTTTGAAAAAGAAATCCTAATTTTTAAGTCCTCCCCAGACCAACGTGAGAATTCGCAGCGCTGGCGAATCTTCTGCATCGCTAAACTGACACAGACTCAATGTGCATGGTGCTCAAAGTGGCGCAATAGTACACCGCCCTGTTTGTTCAATTTCAAAAATGATTATAAAATAAAAAAATGATGAATGAATTATTATCTACAGTGGATTAGCCTAATGAAGAGAAGCACTTTATTATCTGCAGATGTTCTTAAGCTCATTTTATATTTATTTTAGTGTCAAGCAGCCATTTTCCGACATAACCCTCTCAGAATAACATGTAATTTCTTCGCATTGTTTAGTACGGAGACGCAAGAAAAAGGTGTGGAATATTAGGTTTTATGAATAGATTACAGATTTGTAAATTTGCATTTTCGCATAGTGTCCTTGCATACAACAATACGTATCTCCAGTTCTATTCCATTTACAAAAGTCATCTTGGTCACATTTTAAAGATATTGAAAGTATCTAATGTCGCATTAGCGTTTAAATATTGTTTTCTTTCATGTTTTTTTCAACTTAATGGTAAGTAAATCTTCTATTATTACTCTATTTTCGTGAGTATTATATGAGCAAAATATTGTTAAAGAAAATGTTAAAATAGGGCTTAGAAAAAGGGCCCTCTTCAGAGATGGGGGATCTGAATCTAAACAAAACGATTATATCCACCGTAGATTTTAATTATAATGCACTGCATACAATCATGAAATGTATTCAATTTTTTGTTATATTCGCGTGGATACTGATCCATGGATCTACTAGTAAATAAATATAGATACTCACCTTCTTAGAAATTTCCATAAATCTGATTGGTTCTCCAGGAGTGACGTCAAAAATGTCCAAAAGAACGGACTGTGATTCCCCCTCTTCGCTGTACCACTGCACTATCTTGTAGACTCGGCCAACATCTGTAAAACACACAAATATATTATAACACTTAAACACATTCGTATCTTATTTAATTGAATCGTTTCATCTAACGTTAATCGAACGCTATTCACGTTTGGCTGAGCCTTAGTTAAACGCTAATCAACTTTGGCTGAACGCTATTTGCAAGTTAGTATTCCGAACAACGGAAGATACCCCAGGCCCCAGCAAGTTTTTACTTTATTTTTAATTATGTGTTTCGCAACACTTTTGTATAACACTTTTATATAACGAGGAAACATGTATTTATCAGAATATACCGCCAAAAAATATTTCTATGTTCAAAAAAAATGTATACATAATCAGCCCTGATCTTTAAGGCAACTATTAACGAATGAGTTACAAATTAAAGTAAAAATTGTGACTATAGTCTCTATACTTTGTTCCTTCTTCTTATACTATGGAATTTTACGAAGGAAAACTGAAATAGAATAATTTAAAAATATTTAGTAGGGGGAGAACATTTTTTATGAGCGCACAATACGAGTAAAAAGATGCCAGCCTCAATTTATGGTTCTTAGGCATTTATCTATTGACGGCTCCCCTCAAATACACAAATAATAATAAATAAATATATATAAACAGATTATCTACTGGAGTTATTGCCAAAGTAATAATAAATTACAAGTGTTAACAATATATGGTTGGATTGTCTAAAGAGATTTGGCAAAACAGAGATAGAAGGCGTCACATCAGTCAGGCGAGGATTAACGTGTAAAACCTCCTCTCCAAGACGACCTCCTCACATTAATCACTATGATATATGGAACTTACACTACATACACTAGATTATTTGCAAGTAACTGTAAAAAAAATATGGGCAGGTCGGAGCTACACAAAATTCTCTCAAAAGGCTCTCAGGGGAATGAGCAATGTTCCTAATTTAATTATATACATTTTGGTATTTCTTGAATATGGAAATAAAAATAGAAAATACAACTGTTTCAAAAAGTAGAATATAATGTTTTTCTTTCCGCAGTCGATCGGAGCTTGGTGGGAATATAGAATAGACATTATTAAAATAAATTTCAACACAATATAATATAGTCGCATTTTATATTGCGGAGGCAGGTTATAGACAAGATCATCAATGTAAAAGAAATGCGACGACTTGTATCATGTCCGCATAACTTTTTTAATGTATACTACTGTCACCGGAAAGAGGTCACTGAAAAAGCGATCGGCATTTGGAATGTTTGAGCAGAGAATATATTTTAGTTTAGTAAAATACTAGAATTTAATATAGAAAATAAAGAGATTGGTCAGTGGCAACTAGATGTAGTGCTCAGGACTATTGTTAAATCGTCTTTTCATTCTTGAAAAACTCCCTTCATTTTTGAGGATAACGTTTCTGAAATTTTGATTTAATTGAATCACAAGTAAAAACTACCCAAATGACTTTTCGTCAAAACCTAAAATGACTATAAAGAGGCCAAGATGATAAAATTGCAACACATGGCTTGGGCAGGAAGAGTTGTACACCGTGTTTTAAATTAGGTCGGAAATGACAGACAGAACTTCCAAATTGAGGAAGAAACAAGAGCAAAATGCGGAAATATATATATAGTGACATAGAAAACTTGAAATTGACAAGAAGTTCAATGGCCTGATGAGCCAAATTTGAATATGTTCCTAAAGGAATGAAGGTTGTTTTAATCATATAGACATAGTCTAGAAATGATGTCATTTCTATTCTAACCGCCTAGAACGTGAAGAAACTGAAAAATTCAAATTGCAATGCCCTCATTTTGAACAGAACAAAAACTCTTCAAATGTGAACTCACTGGTTCCAGCGTAGTAGACGACAAACTCCATTTTGTCGCCGAAGACATCATACTTGAGAATGTCCACAACGAGATGGGTGAAGAGCAGGTCCCTCTTATAGAAGACTGGCTTGTCGTTGCGGTGAGCCACTGCCGCGTCCATCAGAGGATGCGACCGGATGAAGTTCAGCACCGTGTCTGTAACAGTGAGAAACATAAGGCTACTGTAGAAGACTGGCTTGTCGTAGCGGTGAGCCACTGCCACGTCCATCAGAGGGTGCGACCGGATGAAGTTCAGCACCGTGTCTGTAACAGTGAGAAACATAAGGCTACTGTAGAAGACTGGCTTGTCGTAGCGGTGAGCCACTGCCACGTCCATCAGAGGGTGCGACCGGATGAAGTTCAGCACCGTGTCTGTAACAGTGAGAAACATAAGGCTACTGTAGAAGACTGGCTTGTCGTAGCGGTGAGCCACTGCCACGTCCATCAGAGGGTGCGACCGGATGAAGTTCAGCACCGTGTCTGCAACAGTGAGAAACATAAGGCTACTGTAGAAGACTGGCTTGTCGTAGCGGTGAGCCACTGCCACGTCCATCGTAAGCGTCTAATGACAATAGAAAAAAATTTATAGATGCCGAACGACCTGGGCGATATAGGGGTAATTCAGACTCTTCAATAAACTAGGACAAGTTAGGCTATATCTTGCGTCTTTTATCTTTAATGCCTGAATTGTTTCTGAAATAGTGTATCTATGAAATTTGATTTGTAAAAGATGCCCCAAAATAAGCTAAAACATTGGTCAAATCGTGTTCAACGGGCCTTAAAAAGTTTATATCCCTTAAAATCAGTTCCCATTTTTTTTTTTTTTTTTCATGACTCCAATACATACTTCAAATACTATAGATGTAAGATGAGAAAGTCAAAGTACAAGTCTGAACTAATATATAAAGAAAGTTTGTAGATTTGTGTATTTGAGGTATTCTCAAAAACTTCACCATTGGTAAGCTTATTTCTTTGCGATGGACATAGGATATACAACTTCACGCTTTATCAGAGGAAGCTGAGCAGTGATGGTAGAAGTGAAGCAAGTCGAAGGAGAAACGGCCGTCCGGGCGCCATTTATTGCATAGCTGCCCAACTTATGTATGGAGGAATTGTTGGCAATGAAAAGTCCTACAAAAAAGTCCTCGACAGCATATACCTGTCTATGCCTTCAATAAGAGTTTTTAATTTGGGGCTTGCAGTAAGTAATTAAACTTACGAACCATATTTTTAGTTAATCACTGAATACATTTTTTAATTTATATTTAATCACCAATAGAGTGGGGGGGCTAAACCGAAAATAAGTGCTACCCATGTAACGATTAATCAGATTTTCGTGAAATTTCACATACAGCATTCACATTCTTAGTTCAGTTTAAACATAGGCGGTGTGGCAAATCATCAATTCGAAGCTACTAACCGGGCAGATAACAATACTAACCTGCTTAAAGTTACTAATGGACGAAGCCGGGTAACCTGCTAATTGTAAAGCTCCTTCAATATTTATTATATTTCTCTTTGAGTTCATTTTAGTAGTGTCTATTTAAAATTTCTAGTTACCAGGTAAAGTTTCGGTATCGTTGACACACTGTCCAGGCCGGGGCTCGGGCACCTTGTTGGAGAGGACGGGGAGCCAAGCAGAGCTCGATGTGGCCTGCTCCTTGAACTTGCCAGCAAAGGCCTTCTGGATATCGGCAATGTCAAACTCACATATGGCACTGCCCATCAGCCCCGTTGTACTCGTTGTAAAGGTGCCATAGAACCTTGTATTGTCCCCAGGCACCTTGTAGATACTCTCTGGAAGAAAGAAGAAACACACAAGTTAGTACACATGTAGACGTGAAGTGTGGACCAGTGATAAAAATAAAACTTTTGAAATGGTGGCGTGAGATGGGGAAATATTTGTGCAAAAACTGGTCATTTACATCAAACTCGGAAAATGTTGACGACAAAAAACAGAAAAATAAGAAGATTCCGTTCATGGGAGATGCAAAATTACTTCGTTTAGCAATTATTAATAAGAATATTCTATAAATCCTAGTTAATAAAATAAAATATTTCCTATGATATTCACTTTTGACTTTTGAGTTAAAAAAAAAAAAAATCAAAGAAACGGATTAATTATGCTGAAAAGTAGGTTGAAACCTTTATGATGGTAAGTTCAATCAAATATAACGGCATCATTATTTCATGTTTATATGCTGATTACTTATTTTATGAAAATGTGTCTTAACTTTACCACATTTATTAAATAAATAATTCAAAGTTCCGAAAAACATTTTGATCTATTTTTGTCATTGAACAACCCTAATTTATGTATGTACGATATATATTCTATAATACACTTCCGACATGCAGCCCGCGCTTGAAACTTAACGCGTTATGCGACCCACACCTGAAAAACTTTGACAGAATTCAGCAAAAACAATAAAGTTTCTTGG
This sequence comes from Aradus depressus, assembly GCA_963662175.1. NCBI lineage: Eukaryota > Metazoa > Arthropoda > Insecta > Hemiptera > Aradidae > Aradus > Aradus depressus. The sequence continues at coordinate 63,560,327 of OY759215.1, read as the reverse complement.
ATACTTAATAATATTTATTAATATTACAATAATTATTTATATAGTACTAAACAAAGGATTAAATATATTTTGATGAAAAATTAGTTGGAAGTGAACTGAGAGGTAAAAAAAAGTTAAATTCGTGACTTAAAAAAAGTAAAAAGACAGCCTGAAAGAGAGTTAATTTGTTCCGCTAACAATGAAATTTTCCTTATTTTTTTCTACATTTTTTTGTTACTCAGTTCTGTATTATACTCTGAATTTTAAGAAAATTTTTTTTGGCCATCAAACTTATTCATACAAATACTAAATATAATTCACCTAGTTCCGAGTAATAGTTATAGGAGATATACGAAGGACAAAAATAGGTTTTCGGCTCTGAACTCCACCTACCTAATGATAGTAAGGAAGTGCTTAGAACTATGACAGAGGAGAGTAGGAAGGTATATAAAGTGTCATCTAATTAGAATAAATGGCAAGTTAATAAGGAGAGGGAGAGAGAGCGCCAGGATCAGGATTGATGATGATGGCGGCCCTGCTTCAGCTATACCCACTTTTCCACACAACTTCCCACCCACCAGCCTCATTTTCTCCCTTGTCAGAGTGCAAATGGCGCAAAAGTATCATCTCATATATTCAAATATATGAGCCAATGGGAGCCATCTATATAAACGGAAACTAAGCTTTATTAATAGGGTTCTGTGAATAATTCAACTTTTTGTAGCAAGAGAGTAACATCAAGGAACGCAAGGTCTACTGCCCAACATCACCCCTATTCATATATTATAATATATATTATTGGTCCCGAACCTGTACTGCCAGGTACTCGTTAAAGACTTCTTACCCTAGGTAACTAAACGTAGGGTAGGCAAAATTTAGCAACAGAGCGACGAAAGGCATAAGTCACAATAACTACCATACATTTTTCAAAATAAGGAAAATTGAATAAGTCCACTTCACTTCTTAACAGCTCATTTCAACTACTTTGAGAGAAATCTGACTATACGAGTAACGCTGAAAGAGTATGTGTCTGACTGTACGGAAATCAAGCGAGAACTACTGTACATATATTCATGAAACTTACTATGTCGAGATATCTAAGAAATGGCGTTAACTTGAAATATTAAGCTACTATGGCATATGGCGTTGCTCGGGAAAGTCACTGCCTTTCAAAGTCATCTACAAGCTTTTTTCAGCATTCATTAATATAAGATAATGAATTACAAATTATTGTTTTACATTAGTCACCTCGCAATAAAAAAAGAAATGGCATGATGGAGACTTTCCCGGACAACACGATTAGTATTGTATAAAATAGGATATAACATAACATAGATTCAAAGACAGCATGAAAATCCTCTTGTTAGCAGCAAATTGATTTCACAGCAATCATCTTCATAGCAACAAATTAATGAGAAAAAAAAGTAATGAAATAAGGGATTTCAGTTCGATGTGGGCCAAATGAAGGTGGCACTCAGGCCCAGCTCGTCTGGAAAGTTTTCCAATTGCAACTTGTCTAATTGAAAATTTGTCCCAGACGAATTAAATTATCCTGCATCCATGATTGCAACAATATTTTAAATTGTGGGACTGCTATCCTTCTATGCAGCAAGCGGTACAGGTCCCTGTCTATACCTGGAGAGTGGTGACTGAGCCGACCCAGTCCAGGCCTCTCTCTGTGCTCAGGAACACCGGACATATACGACAAGAAAACAACAACAGTTTTTCTCCCTAGATATACTATAATATCATTTTATCTTGAGCCAACAGAAATGAGATCTTCATCTGATTGATTGTTGGTGTTGTCAAGAAATAATCTGTATAGTTTATCCGTAATCTACTTGCATGTTCTTTGGAGAAATAATCCCACAACTCATTCCTTGAAGCTCCCACCCACATTTGTTTAACACGTCCTCCCTCCGTTCCTAGTTACACATCTTAGATAACAACGAATTTTAGTCAATGAGTATAGGTTATGTTCAGTGAGCTCTTATCATACACAAAATAGGCAGGAATATAACCAACCTCATGGTGTTTCATCTACTGAACAAAATAAAAGGATTTAGGTTTAATTGTCTTCTTCTTATTTTATTTCAAACGGACTCAAAATAATTATTAATTTATACGATGAACAAAACCAAAGATTTCGTAATTTATAGTATGTTTTCACATATAGTCTATGGTGTTCACTACGTGTATGCAGAAAAATAATAAACTATGTGTAAAGGCTGTGATTCACCTTTTTACAACCAGGTGGAGCTACATAGATCTCCAGATGTGATTCGGTAGAGCGGCTGATTTAAAACAATGGGAACCGAGTAACAATACTCAATAACAATTGTTTACAAATCACAGTCATTAATTATCAAAGAAGCAGGAGCCGCCGCTAATCGAAAACAAATGGAAATTTTGTACTCCATTGTATTTAACAGGTGAATGGCACAATAACCACTGCATCAACTAACCACACCTCCGGAATAATTAATAAGTAGAAACCTGTGTGACAATGTCGTACACTTAAACATGAACCTTTCGTTAACTAAAAATGTATCACTATTTAGTTCCGTTATGGTGTTCACCATAAATTATTTACAGACAAACTGCCAGAATTCTGAATTAAAAGAATTTCGACACATAGAAAGCAATTAATTACCCTTTAGAATTATGACCAGGAGCAAATTTAAACGTAAACAATGTATATTTAGTACATTTTTTTACAGTTTTACTCAGTAAAACTACAGAAACTAGATATAAATAGATTAAAGTATCGTTTCATTTTATGTTGAAAAAGTTTAATCGGGATTTCTGAAAATGTTTATTGTCAAGTAATATATACGTATACAGTATTTTTAATTAGTAAATAATTGTAATACAGATTCAAAAAACAGTATTCCTTTCCTTCTTGGCCTGCCTCCACTCTTGGACAGTGATTGGCAGGGCGAAAAATCAGGGGGATCACTCGAGCCCCCGCAGTCTCCCCTGCCCCCATTAAGTTGGAGGGATGGGAATGGCAGAGAACCGGGGGTGTTATAATAATAATAATACATTTATGTCCGTTAAACCAATACATAGTAATAGGATAAGTCAAAAGAATGTATACATTAAGATAGCTTATACATTAAATGTATAACAACTTGAGTCTAACACAAGATTAGTAGTAATAACAAAACTATTAAAAAAAGTAAAATGAAATTAATAAAAACTGAAAAAATAAATACTTAATAATATTTGAGTATATAAAAAAAATTAGTACATAGATACATTTCTAATAAGTAGATACATTTTTCAATTTAATAGTTTCGAGGGGTCTCGACTTGAAGGGCTTGTACGTTGATTTTATTTTATCTTTATTATTATGTTTCATGTTTATTATTATTCAAATTTAATATTTTCTCTTTGTTTTGTATACATTAAGTATATTATTTGCATATAGACCATTATTATTTTATTATATAAACATTTTTTTTATTTTTTATTGTTTGTTTTATTATTATCTTATATATATATATATATATTTTAAATTTTATTTATCATTCTTTTCTTCTTCTTTATTTTCATTTAATTTTTTTTAAATGTATTATTCATCAAATTTACTTATGGTTTATACCGATAGTAAATATTCAAAATAAAGAATTATTATCCCCCAATATTAATATAATTATGCAAATATTTTGAAACAATTGAAACCAAATGGCTTTATTGCAAAAAGCAATATTATAATGAAGTATTACCATTTCAGTTCGCTTAGAAATGCACAAAACCAATTAGTGAAAAACTGCACCGTAAAATGGTTAAATTGGACATTCAGCCTTGTGACACGAGAGATACATAATTTATAAGTCAGAATTGAGTTGAAATGATCATTGCAGGATTGACAAGCCTACGCAGAGTAGGGGCCTCCAAGAAGAGAGAGTTTAGAGGCTTAAAGAGAGCATAACAGCTAAAGGGCATTAGCGCCTCACAATGAAGAGAAACAATTACTGTAGCCCATGGCGGAGCTTTCTGAATTGTTGCTATATAAACTGACTTATAGGCATTTACAACTCTTATAGAACAAGTGCAAACTAACATCAAAATAATTCACGGGTCAGTGTGATAATGGAAGTCAACAATGACAGAAGATACATTAAGAGAACGGAAATGTTCATCCACATGTGTTTAAAATAATACCAATATGCAGCAGTGAAATTTAACTTTTCTTCTTTTTTATTTTCTATTTTTCGTTATTCATGACCTGAAGAACGTTTCGTCCCGAAATATCATGAAAGAACACTTGAGGGGGTCGGAATCAAAACTCACATAAGTCTTATACCCAAAAAATATAAATCATACATATAAAGCTGAAAATGTCTGTGCGTTGTACCGCTATAACTCACGAACGGCTTCATGCATTTCATTAATTTTTTTTAAATTTGTTCGTCATCGTCTGTGGAAGGTTATAGGCGTATTAGTACCTCAATATCTGGTCCATCCCAGCATCCACCCACGCAATCTTTGTAACTCAAAAACCACTGCAATGATTAATGAGGAATCTTTTTGAATAGATAAGTTTTATCTACCGGAAGGTTAAGGTCTATTTTTTAATCAACCCCTGGTCCATCCCAGCATCCACTCACGCAATCTTTGTAACTCGAAAACCATTGCAATGATTAATGAGGAATCTTTTTGAATAGATAAGTTTTATCTACCGGAAGGTTAAGGTCTATTTTTTAATCAACCCCTGGTCCATCCCAGCATCCATTCACGCAATCTTTGTAACTCGAAAACCACTGCAATGATTAATGAGGAATCTTTTTGAATAGATAAGTTTTATCTACCGGAAGGTTAAGGTCTATTTTTTAATCAACCCCTGGTCCATCCCAGCATCCATCCACGCAATCTTTGTAACTCGAAAACCATTGCAACGATTAATGAGAAATCTTTTTGAATAAATTAGTTTTAGCACCAGGATGGTTGAAGTCTATGTTTTAATCAACCTGGTGGTCACAAGCGTTCTCAAGTACGCACTGGCTAGGACGTCCACTGATGCTAAGTATTCACTAGCTGTGGTTTCCGCCGTTGAATGGCGCGTACTAGCCATGGTGCCCAGGGGTCCTAAAAACTTACTAGCTGGGATGTCTGCCGTTGAAGGACTATAAGCGTTATTCCGTATGAATAATTGAAAATTATAACATCATGAATGTACTATTGAAGAATTGAAATGGATTCGAACGAGAGATATTAGGAGAAAAGTCAAAGTTCCCCGGGCAACGCCGGGTATTACTGCTAGTATAAAATATTTTTCATCGAAAATTTAATAAAGATAGTCTATTCTGTTTATTAATATTAAGGTTTTTATATTAATGTATTTCCTAATACTTATGTATTGTTTTAAACCATTATTCTTATTCATCTCATTCATGTGTCAGTAGAGATTCAATATTGGTTGATGTACAAAATAGTAGTATAACATCCAAGTACCAGATTAAGGTTTAACGGGAATAGATATCATTAGTCATATTATCTAATAAACAACATAAATATTCTTACGTATTTCATTGAAATAGAAGGGAAACTCTCCAGGGATGGAACAGTTGAGCCTGGCCTTGAGGTAAGTGGCCCAGTTCTGACTGAGAATGTTCTTGCCACCAGTGTCTCGTTTGCAGACCCGGGCCACCCGCGAGTAGACGCTCTTTCCACAGTTGATATACTCCACTGCAGTCTCTCGGAAGAAGAAGAAGACATACTGGTCAATGTCGAAGGAGCCCACAAAGTCTGGTTCTGGAAAAGGAAATAGAAAAAAAAATTTGATTTGTTTAACAATTTTAGTATGATTGATCACACAGTTCACCAGAAACAAACATAACACCTTCGCCAAATACTGAAGTTTCTTTTAGACGAAAGAACCTCGACTTTCCTCAACATAATTTTATTAGTTTGAGAATAATAATGGGTGTTTACGTATCAACCAAGGCGTGGAAATTTGAGGATAACATTTCAGAATGTCCTTTTTTTTTTTTTTTCTAATAAAGTAGGTACTTCATGTTCGAATTTTAACTATATATATGAAATTATACAGATATAATTAACCTTGATAACCTAAATATTAGTAGGTTATCTCAACAATCAATTTATTATATTAATGGGCGTCCCTGAATACAATAATTTGGTGCTTTGAATTTACCACTTTACCGAGAGATAAGTCCACCTGTTGATACTTAAGAACCTGCCCAATAAGGTTGACGAGTGATTGGCAGAACATCTTACGAACCATGCTACTAATTTTACCGGTCAAAAATAAATTTGAAAACCTTTTTATTAGCTATTTGCAGCTTTTCTCACAAAACTTAGTATTTATTTGAGTAATTGAAGCATGGTACTAACGGATTGATGGATCAGTGACCTGGCAGTCAATATTTCAAGCTGACTGGCGCTAGATAGATAACATTAAATTAGGAATTAATTCATTTCACTTCTATGAAAACTTAGCGAGGGTAAAAATAAGTTGTCTTTGTTGTTTTCTGTAAAACTTGATGCTAAATAATTTGATTGAAGTTTTCAATATTTAAAAGTAAAAAGTATCTAAAAAGATAAATAATTATTTGAAAACAGAAAAAGCAACAACTAAGATGGAAATATTCAAAAATAGTACAAAAAAAGAAGAACACATGAAAAAGAATTGAGAAAAATATATAAAATAATAATTATTAAAAAACTGAATATTAAGAAAAAATAAGATAAAACATTGATAACCCTAATACAGGGTCTCTAAAATGATAAGAGGCAGCTCTGCCCTACTTACTACCTCGTCTCGGCTCATCTAGTCTTTCCACTGTTAAAAAGTTAAAACTCCTTACTTAGATTAGCTGATAGCCCAAAATCAACATACACCGAACTCACAATCCAACAAGAAATAAGAACAAAATACACGTCATACTTCGCACTTGTCCTCGGTTTAAATTCAACTCAGCCACAGCCTTCTAGAATATACAAAATGATTACACGATCCTCTTTGGAAAGTAATGCTAATGATCATCATCTGGTCATTATTATATTCATTTTTCATATGAAAGTAGAAACAAACTATTTATTGGAATGGACTCATTGGAAGAAATAATAAATATAGGGCCAGGTGGTAGAATATACACTGGCTAGATAGAGATAACTAGAGATGAACAAAAGCGCTATTTCAGTGTAACTGCTACTACATGTTACTGTTACTATTAAATAGCAGATATAAATAATATTTATTTTTTTAAACAGTAGAAATAATTTAAAAATAATTTTACTGCGGAATTGGTTAACACCTAATCATAAAAAAGCAATTAGTTGTCAACCAACTGGTAACCTACCATGGGTAACCGAAAGGATACATGCCAATAAGGAATAATTTCATTAGTGGAAAGTCAAGTAGGTGAATTTATTACAGAAGAAAGTGGAAAGAATAGTGAGAGAGTGAAAGAAAACATGTGTGTGTGTATAGAATAAAAGCAGATAGGGGCTATTGTTCCTCGTCCATTGTTTTACACCTCTTTCGATCTCGATAAGAACACACTCATTTCTCCTCCTTCTTCGTCTTAGTCTCCATCTTCCCAGGCCCTTCGTTATCTGGCTATCTGAATCAGGAGAAGGCTCTTCTCAACTGAAAACCTTCACTACACTTGTAACAATCTGAGTCCGCAAATTTGCCTAACTAACAAGCAAAGCCATAAATTACTTGACTCATTTAGGGGAGGTCATATAAATGTTCATTATTTCAATCCTCACTTAGTGAACAAAAAATTAGTGTTAAAGAGAGGGTTAACATTTTCGAAAGTTGGGTTACGTAATTTATGGACAACCCTCAAGCAGGGCTGGATCAGTAGAATATTGGGAGTGGTTTATGTGTGTATTCTACGTTGAGTCACGTACAATATCCAGTGTTATTACGTACAATATTACTAGCCAATTGTTCTCAGGGGCCATCAAAACTTTTTGGAGGAATAGTGTCTGTCTAAGTTCCATCATTGTTCAACATCTTCAACCTCAGTTCCTAGTTCAATAATATCATAAGAAATGTTTCAATATTTTTTTAGGTAGATTTGAGTACGGTCAAAAGGCTACGTGATGGATACAGTTCGATCACAGAATGTATTTTCTAGTTTTTCTTAAAATCTTCGCTAACAAATCAGTTTTCCTTCCTCGAAAACTGTTAAAAATGTGTATAAATATTGTTTCGCTGACTGCGTTCATAGCAGTTAGTTCATTTGCTGTTAATGTAAATCATGATGATTTAAAAATACATTTTTTTTTTCAAATACAGTAAGTGTAAATTGTGCAGTAAATTGTAAGTTAATACTAATACCTGATATAATAGTACTCGGTAATAGTAATACCTAGCAGTAATACCCGGCGTTACCCGGGGAACTTTGACTTTTCTCCTAATATCTCTCGTTCGAATCCATTTCAATTCTTCAATAGTACATTCATGATGTTATAATTCTCAATTATTCATACGGAATAACGCTTATAGTCCTTCAACGGCAGACATCCCAGCTAGTAAGTTTTTAGGACCCCTGGGCACCATGGCTAGTACGCGCCATTCAACGGCGGAAACCACAGCTAGTGAATACTTAGCATCAGTGGACGTTCTAGCCAGTGCGTACTTGAGAACGCTTGTGACCACCAGGTTGATTAAAACATAGACTTCAACCATGAATTGAACCAAATTTTCTTGAGACAATTTGTTTACGTGTTTAAACAAACAAAAGTTCACAAAAACGTTAAATAAAACATTGAATTAGCAAATTTCCTAGCATCCTTAAACGTTCTGCTCAACATAGGGTAGTGACATCACCCAACACTCAATCAACGTGACATCACCCAACACTCCTCTCACAGTTTGTTCATCTCATGGCCTCAGATTTTAATTGTGAAATGTTTCATGAAAAAGGTACAAACATTATCTTAAATCTAAAAACCGTTTAAAAGCTAGAAATGTGAAGAATGGAGTCTACCGAGCTCAGGATCGCCATTTAGAAATCTAGCCAAGTCACTTAGCTCAGATGTTTTAATCGGGAAGATAAAAATAAATTTGAGCACGTCGTCCTTCGGATTGAGCTTTAAGCTATGATCGAGGGCCTTTTTGTATGTCAGGTACTCGATAATGAGTCGTATGTTATGTATCTAAACCTGGGTAGTTGAAATTACATTTACGTTAAAAATAACTTGAGCACGTCGTCCTTCGGATTGGACTCAAAGCTATGATTAAGGGCCTTTTTGTTTGTCAGGTGCTCGATAATGAGTCGTATGTTATGTAACTAAAGCTAGGTAGCTAAAATTTCACTTAGGTTCGAAAAACCTTGAGCACGTCGTTCTTCGGATGGGACTTTCCCGATATATCTTAATCTGTCTATCAGTTTTAACGAATAGTAAATCCATAAACCGTTAAAAAGCAGGAAATTTGAAGAATGGTATTTAGCCCGACTTTTTTCGAAAAACATTTTTATTTCGATTTTTGTGTAGGATTCAGATGTCCCGGTTGTTCATCAGTTTTAACAAATATTAAATCTAAAAACCGTTTAAAAGCTAGAAATGTGAAGAATGGAGTCTACCGAGCTCAGGATCGCCATTTAGAAATCTAGCCAAGTCACTTAGCTCAGATGTTTTAATCGGGAAGATAAAAATAAATTTGAGCACGTCGTCCTTCGGATTGGGCTTTAAGCTATGATCGAGGGCCTTTTTGTATGTCAGGTGCTCGATAATGAGTCGTATGTTATGTAACTAAACCTGGGTAGTTGAAATTACATTTACGTTAAAAATAACTTGAGCACGTCGTCCTTTGGATTGGACTCCAAGCTATGATTGAGGGCCTTTTTGTATGTCAGGTGCTCGATAATGAGTCGTATGTTATGTAACTAAACCTAGGTAGCTAAAATTTCACTTAGGTTCGAAAAACCTTGAGCACGTCGTCCTTCGGATGGGACTTTCCCGATATATCTTAATCTGTCTATCAGTTTTAACAAATAGTAAATCTATAAACCGTTAAAAAGCAGGAAATTTGAAGAATGGTATTTAGCCCGACTTTTTTCGAAAAACATTTTTATTTCATTTTTTGTGTAGGATTCAGATATCCGGGTAGCTGACCCGACAGACGTCGTTCTTTCAAAAGCTATTGGACTGGATTTTTTTTTTTTTTATTTTTTTTACTTGGAACCACAGCAAGTTCCTACTTAAGAACACCGGGCACCTTAGATAGTATGCGCCTTGCAACTCCGTGCAACCAGCTATTAAGTTCTTAGGACCGCTGGGCAACACAGATAGTACGTAGTTAGGAACGCAGGGCACCGCAGCTAGTATGTGCCTTGCAACAGCGGATGCCCTAGGTATTTTGTGCTTAAGAACGCTGGTGAGAGCTATTATTTACCGTGCAACGGTGCACCTTCAAGGTAATACATGCTTAGGAAACCCACCCTATTAAAATTAGGGCTATTTCCCATCTTTAAGAAAGCTCCATGTGAGATTCATTCAGCATTAATGGACCCCCGCCCCTCCCGTCTACTATTTAGGTATATGCTTGCCCCCCCCCCCCCCCCCTCTTTCAAATTTTGAGACCACACATCCTTTTTTTAAATTTGGCTTTTTAGAATACTACATGTGAAATTCCATGACAATCCGACTATTAGTTAATGAGTTACCGGTATCTTTATACTAAGGCCTACCTCCACAACCCCCCCTCCCGTTCAAAATTTAGCCAATCATTTTTATTATATAGATGTAGATATGTAAAAACTGAATAAAACGAAACAGTAAGTAAATGACAAAGATGACAACCAAAGGTAAATCGAGGAACTTGCCAGAAGCGAAGATTTAAAAACAATCAAGAAAATAAAACGCACTAAAAACTGAATAAAACGAAACGGTAAGTTAATGATTTTAGGGTGCCTGAGATCGATTCACTTGATCGATTCATTGTCCACATCGATTATTACGACCCCAAACATCGATTCTTCGATTAATCTATCTCAGATCGCCATCCCTAGAAATAACAGCTAAGAACTCTTCATAAGAACCTTCCTCGGACTTCAACGAATATTTGAAAAAAAAAATTAGCCGAATTGGTCCAGCCGTTCTCGAGTTTTGCGCTTAGCAAAATTTAGCACTCATTTTTATTATATAGATGGAAGAGGGGGCACCATTATGGCCAACCAGTGGAAATAGCTAAAAAAAGCCCTGTTCACTACTCACTAAAATCTCACTAGACAGTATTCTGGGAACAATTCAAATAAAATTGGCGGGAAACACTGTGTGTGAGCAGCCATATAATATTTGAATTATTTTTCTGTTTTAGTAAGTTTATCTTTATAATTATTATTTTTAATCTTCCTTTTGGTTTTAATATGTTATACTAATAACCTGAGTATTCATACAAAAAATCAGCGATGTATACATTTTTTCTGCTAATTTTACAAAAAAAAAATCCTGTATTTGTGAAAAAAGGTGAGAATTTGACATTAGTTCTAGACAGTTTAGAAAAAGTCAATAAGGAAGGAACTGACAGAACCAAGGTAATTAACCTTTTCCCCCTCCATGAAGCTATATAAGAACCTATAATCTAATCAAAAGGTTAATTACTAGAATGCCATCAATGCTCCACTTTGAAAGAGCCTTTACACTATTAATTTCCTTCTACTTAATATTTTCAGTTTTTCTCATTATATTCTACCTTTTTTTTTTATTCTCTTAATAAAAATATCTAAGAATCTATGCAGAATTAACTGAAAGAGAACAAAGTCAGTGGAAGTATACCATTGAGGTAGGATGCTTGTTTTGGTTTGTGAGTGAAATATAAAAATACTACCTTCTGATAATTAAATTTATGTATTAAATAAAAATAAATACATATATAAATAAAAATTAAAACGAATAGAATAAATAATAAAATTAAAATTACCACATATCCTATAGAAATTGTATCTCTAATCTTTTATTAAATTTTAATTTCTACAGTAATTTCCGAAGAAGGCCCTAAAAAATTATCAAAAGTTCAAGACGTGCAATTTTGAAGAAAGTGCACGCAGTTTTAAAGAATTTCAATTAACAAACTTTTCATTTGATTTCTAAAGAGTTGCCATATCATTTTTCTAAATTTTGCAAAAATATTAAATCTAATCCAAAAGTTTTTAAATTATCTTATTGGGCCAACAGGAAAAATGAATAGCATAGAATTTAGAGAACACATATTTGGGTTTATTTTCTTATAAAATTAAAAAACTAAAGATTGAAACAAAAATCAAAAGAAAAATGCACAAACTAAATTCTTAAAACTATTTCAATCTTTATTTTTGTTTTATTTTTTGGCCATTCTTCAAATCAAAGTTATATATTTTGGGCATATATATTTTGTAATTATAAACAAATAACAGTAACTTCTTTGCGCATCAATTTTACTGTTAATTCACACCTACTTAGTTCACCAGACCTTAAGCCTAAAAAACAACTCTCTGTCCACCTTCACAACACAACTCAGACCTCGACTCGTCTCTAATTAAAACAGCTGATGGTCGTGTTTTGTTTTCCATTCATTGGCTGGTCCAAAATTGCGACTACATATAATTATTCACAAATTTAGTTGCTTCTTTGTTCTTATATTAATAAATATAATTAATTTTTATAATATTAATAATTTGAATGTGTGTATTTTTATACATCACAACCTACATATAAATAATACTGAGGAAAAATCATAAGGGACAAGTTATTACACACATATACAACTCTTTTTTTTTTTTTTTTTCATTTTTGTAATCAGAGGGACGGAAAACGTGAAATTGTAGCGAAAACTGAACATCAAATATCTGACGGATTACATAACTTCCCCTATACTTCGTATAACTGGGGAAGTAAAAGGAAGGTTTAGAAGGAAATAGCGGAAATATGATTTATTACATATATGTAATTCGAACTGGAGAAATATGATTTATTACTTATACTCGAGCTGGATAAATATGATTTATTACATATAATTCGAGGTGGAGAAATATGATTTATTACATATATGTAATTCGAACTGGAGAAATATGATTTATTACTTATAATTCGAGCTGGAGAAATATGATTTAATACATATATGTAATTCGAACTGGAGAAATATGATTTATTACTTATAATTCGAGGTGGAGAAATATGATTTATTACATATATGTAATTCGAACTGGAGAAATATGATTTATTACTTATAATTCGAGCTGGAGAAATATGATTTAATACATATATGTAATTCGAACTGGAGAAATATGATTTATTACTTATAATCGAGCTGGGTAAATATGATTTATCACATATAATTCGAGGTGGAGAAATATGATTTATTACATATATGTAATTCGATCTGGAGAAATATGATTTATTACTTATATGTAATTCGAACTGGATAAATTTGATTTATTACTTATAATTCAAGCTGGATAAATATGATTTATTACATATAATTCGAGCAGGAGAAATATGATTTATTACTTATGATTCGAGCTGGAGAAATATGATTTATTACATATATGTAATTCGAACTGGAGAAATATGATTTATTACTTATAATTCGAGGTGGAGAAATATGATTTATTACATATATGTAATTCGAACTGGAGAAATATGATTTATTACTTATACTCGAGCTGGATAAATATGATTTATTACATATAATTCGAGGTGGAGAAATATGATTTATTACATATATGTAATTCGAACTGGAGAAATATGATTTATTACTTATGATTCGAGCTGGAGAAATATGATTTAATACATATATGTAATTCGAACTGGAGAAATATGATTTATTACTTATGATTCGAGCTGGAGAAATATGATTTAATACATATATGTAATTCGAACTGGAGAAATATGATTTATTACTTATAATCGAGCTGGGTAAATATGATTTATTACATATAATTCGAGGTGGAGAAATATGATTTATTACATATATGTAATTCGATCTGGAGAAATATGATTTATTACTTATATGTAATTCGAACTGGATAAATTTGATTTATTACTTATAATTCAAGCTGGATAAATATGATTTATTACATATAATTCGAGCAGGAGAAATATGATTTATTACTTATGATTCGAGCTGGAGAAATATGATTTATTACATATATGTAATTCGAACTGGAGAAATATGATTTATTACTTATAATTCGAGGTGGAGAAATATGATTTATTACATATATGTAATTCGAACTGGAGAAATATGATTTATTACTTATACTCGAGCTGGATAAATATGATTTATTACATATAATTCGAGGTGGAGAAATATGATTTATTACATATATGTAATTCGAACTGGAGAAATATGATTTATTACTTATAATTCGAGCTGGAGAAATATGATTTAATACATATATGTAATTCGAACTGGAGAAATATGATTTATTACTTATAATCGAGCTGGGTAAATATGATTTATCACATATAATTCGAGGTGGAGAAATATGATTTATTACATATATGTAATTCGAACTGGAGAAATATGATTTATTACTTATAATTCGAGCTGGAGAAATATGATTTAATACATATATGTAATTCGAACTGGAGAAATATGATTTATTACTTATAATCGAGCTGGGTAAATATGATTTATCACATATAATTCGAGGTGGAGAAATATGATTTATTACATATATGTAATTCGATCTGGAGAAATATGATTTATTACTTATATGTAATTCGAACTGGATAAATTTGATTTATTACTTATAATTCAAGCTGGATAAATATGATTTATTACATATAATTCGAGCAGGAGAAATATGATTTATTACTTATGATTCGAGCTGGAGAAATATGATTTATTACATATATGTAATTCGAACTGGAGAAATATGATTTATTACTTATAATTCGAGGTGGAGAAATATGATTTATTACATATATGTAATTCGAACTGGAGAAATATGATTTATTACTTATACTCGAGCTGGATAAATATGATTTATTACATATAATTCGAGGTGGAGAAATATGATTTATTACATATATGTAATTCGAACTGGAGAAATATGATTTATTACTTATGATTCGAGCTGGAGAAATATGATTTAATACATATATGTAATTCGAACTGGAGAAATATGATTTATTACTTATAATCGAGCTGGGTAAATATGATTTATTACATATAATTCGAGGTGGAGAAATATGATTTATTACATATATGTAATTCGATCTGGAGAAATATGATTTATTACTTATATGTAATTCGAACTGGATAAATTTGATTTATTACTTATAATTCAAGCTGGATAAATATGATTTATTACATATAATTCGAGCAGGAGAAATATGATTTATTACTTATGATTCGAGCTGGAGAAATATGATTTATTACATATATGTAATTCGAACTGGAGAAATATGATTTATTACTTATAATTCGAGGTGGAGAAATATGATTTATTACATATATGTAATTCGAACTGGAGAAATATGATTTATTACTTATAATTCGAGCTGGATAAATATGATTTATTACATATAATTCGAGGTGGAGAAATATGATTTATTACATATATGTAATTCGAACTGGAGAAATATGATTTATTACTTATACTCGAGCTGGATAAATATGATTTATTACATATAATTCGAGGTGGAGAAATATGATTTATTACATATATGTAATTCGAACTGGAGAAATATGATTTATTACTTATAATTCGAGCTGGAGAAATATGATTTAATACATATATGTAATTCGAACTGGAGAAATATGATTTATTACTTATAATCGAGCTGGGTAAATATGATTTATCACATATAATTCGAGGTGGAGAAATATGATTTATTACATATATGTAATTCGATCTGGAGAAATATGATTTATTACTTATATGTAATTCGAACTGGATAAATTTGATTTATTACTTATAATTCAAGCTGGATAAATATGATTTATTACATATAATTCGAGCAGGAGAAATATGATTTATTACTTATGATTCGAGCTGGAGAAATATGATTTATTACATATATGTAATTCGAACTGGAGAAATATGATTTATTACTTATAATTCGAGCTGGAGAAATATGATTTATTACATATATGTAATTCGAACTGGAGAAATATGATTTATTACTTATAATTCGAGCTGGATAAATATGGTTTATTACATATAATTCGAGGTGGAGAAATACATTAATGGTGGTTCACCTACAATTCTTATTATTTGAACTAATATCAAATATGTAGTTGGAAATTAGATATTTCTCTTCGTGATAAGACTTATTTAGTATGTAGACATAGATGTGAATATGAACAGTGGAGACGGCTTTGAATAGCCCAGACCAAAGCCAATCTGAAAGCCCTGAATCATCAACATATCTCATATGTACGTTGTGTAGACAGAACACTCCTATATGTGGATATAATTGAAGAACAAACAATTGTGTCTTTTCAATCTCTCTCTTCAGGAAGATTATTTGAGGAGCACCTCTATAGTGAATGTATTCACAGACTATAAGCATAATAATTATTAAAATATGGATTAGGGAATTGTTCTCAATATGTGTGTTCTTTCAATACAAAAGGAGAGGGGGATTTTTCTCCATGAATAGAAGATGCCTTTAGAGAAATGAAGAGACCTTTCAACAATGCCTTGTTCAAAATTAATAATAATTTTGGATTGCTGCGAATAAATCATATAGTGAAAAGGCTAAAAAGATCCGAATGTTACGACTGACTGAGATCCTAGTTTGTTTTTAACACACTTCTGTTTAATAACAAGACGATCAGACCTTAGAAAATATAGTTCTAATTTTGATCATTCAAGTAGTGGAAGTAATGAAAATACCAGAAATGTGGTCTCCTTGTTTAAGTTTTTAAACCACAATTACCTTGTGGTCTCCTAGTTTTTAATAATCGATTTATTTATTGTGTTTACTTAAAATGTTTATAGGCAATTTCTATTTAAAAGTAGTTTTCTGAATGTTTTTTATTTTTATTGTTGTTATTCACCTAAAAGATTATTTTGGATCAAATTATCTACCTTCTGGTGAGATCCAAATGATTTTAAATTTAACGAATCATACATAGAATTTTCTGCGCTTTAGATGAAATGATATGAAGTCCTCTGTTTTAGGTTAAAAGAGATTGGATTAATTAGTCAGCTGTTATATGGATTTAGTTGGTGTACACTCGCCAATAAGCTATAGTTTTACCTGATGTGCGAAGCATATTAGCTAGCCATGTCTCTTATAAAGGTTAGGTTAGGTTAGGTTTTATGACTCATGCCCGGGCTTTAACAACGAGGTCATATCGCCTACTACCAAAGCGCTCTTTCGTCACTCTGGTGGACATGAGCCCGACTCTACTGTGGGAGTCCTAAATTTTGCCTACCCTAAATTTTTATTCATCTAGGGTAGGGGTCTTTAACGAGTATCTGACATCGTACAGGCTCGGGACCATCGCTTAACGTCCCATCCGAAGGACGGCGTGCTCAAGTTTATTTTACCTCCCAGATAAAATAAACTAAGGGCCTCGGTCGGGTTACGAACCCACGACCTTGAGCTCAGAAGTCAAGCACGCATACCACTGAGCTACCGGCGCCCTCTTATTATAAAGGTGTTATCTAGTTTATTTACGACATCCATGGCCCCGAGAGGGAGTGCTATCTACGAATTAAAACTCACTCCCGGATGGGATTCGAACCCGCTAACCATGATAATAGGCCTCAAGCTATAGAAGTTACCTCCTGCGTTTATTTGAGCCAGTTTTCTATTATTTGGGTTGAATAAACGCTGTAAAATGTAAGTAATGTTATCTGTTTTGGACTAAAACGATTTTTGATAGTTTTATATAGGCAGTTGTGTGTTTTCTTCTGACAATAAGCTTAAATTTTTTCTTTTGAACTGGTCGGGTTTTTAAGTGTGTACTATTTGAATATACTGAAAGAGATACTGTGGATAATTTATTATTTAAGTCCCAAGTAGACTCAGAAGTTGGAGATCTGTTACAATATGTATTTATAGCTCAATAATTTTTTTTGTTGTAAACCATACACAAACCAAAAATAATGATAATAATAATTTTTTATCCAATTTTTTTTATGGGAATTAATGTTTAAAAATCAAGAAGGCGAAGCTATTTACCTGCGATACGGAACCCTATTAACATACACCCTGTATATCTCTTCACCGACTTTTCTATAATCAACTCATTTTTACTGTACTGTAGTACGCCATGAAAGTTAATTTTAAAATATTTATTTCCAAGATGGAGGATTTGCCTGTTGATTACTCGAGGGTGAGTCGCTGAGCAAGAATGAGAGGGTGGATTAGTGTGTGAGGCCAGACCGAAAGCTGCCCTGTTAGAAGAAATTAACTTTTTCCCTTGTCTAATTTTGTGCGAACGATGCCAACGGTCTTATTCAAAATACGTGAAAGAACAAGATGTCATTCTTTTCAAAGCAAAGCGTTTTCTAATTTAAACTGTTTTTCTACTGTTTTGACATCTCATCACATATAATACCTAGATTGGTTTCAGCTTTAAAGTATTTAGAGAAAAATAATTTTTTTATTGTGGTCAGTGTAACAAAATACAAATGAGAGAGAGATAAAAATAAAGACAATGTGAGGTTGAGGTGGAGTGTGGTGGTAGGGGCAGTCTCTCGCATCCCCCCTCCCTCATTTCACCCCCCGTTTTCTCTTCTTAGCTCTACTCTACTAATTGTTAAAGTAAACTGGGATTAAATGATTTTTATAACCAACCCTTCTCATATCAACAGGTTGATCCTCTTTACTGAATAAATCTTTCCACGTTTTATATTCAACAATTTGATAATAACAAGAGGATATGAAAAACGAATATATTTATACATATAAATATGAATAAATCTATAAAATATTTATTTGAGAGTGTAGAAGGGAAGAGGGGTAGATGTAGGATTGCTGCTGATTGAGAAGGGGGCTGAACAGAATGTATTTAATCCCTATATAGCCAACTGTAAGCGGATTGAATGTCCAAGTGGTGCCGGCTGAGTGGACCCGGGTATTAGGAGTACTATTCGTGTTATAAATAGCACATCACTAGAGACCAGGTTTCTATGATATTGCCTATCGATGGTGTTGAAACGCTGAAGCGCAATATCACGAAAAATAGAAAATATGGTTTCTATTGAAGGATGTATAAACGACATAGAAAAATTATATATTTCTTATTGAAGAATATTTACGAATCGGTACGAACCATTCAACAAATATATATATATATATATATATATATATATATATATATATATATAAGTAATAAAAAAATAATAATATCAATAAAAATGTAATAGAGGCTGGGGAGGAACCGGGTGACGTCCCTCACCATCTTGCTCTGCCTAACATTGACTAGCAGTGGAGGCAGACCAAGGTGGATCGTAGAGCTGGAAGTGCGACCACATGAGGGAAAAGTCATTAATAGCACTCCCTAGATTCTTGCAGACTATTTCAGCAGGTCTCTTGGCCAGCGCCGCCTCAGTGTTCGGGGAGGATTGCTTGGATGGGTAGAGGATGCGACCACATGAGGGAAAAGTCATTAATAACACTCCCTAGATTCTTGCAGACTATTTCAGCAGGTCTCTCGGCCAGCGCCGCCTCAGTGTTCGGGGAGGATTGCTTGGATGGGACAAGAGTCGAGCGGTAGGATTAACATGGGAAGAGAGGTTAGAAGAGTAGAATTTGAAAAGCGGATTCAATGAAAAAATGTTAAGATTAACAATTTCTCGTAGGTACTTCAACCTGTCTTAATTTCTTCTTCAGTAATAGGTCATTATTAAGGAAAATTTATATTTAATACTGTTATAATGTTTAATACTATCAAAATACTAAAAAAAAAAAAAAAAGCAGAACCCCCAATAGGACGACACCTATTAGTTTTCAGCCAAATCGGGCAAAATGCAGGGGTGATTAGCGGAAGGTTTGACACAATGACCTATAGGACAGTTTCCATATGCCTAAGTGCATATAGGATGTGTCGGTAAAATGTATAATTGAATTAAAAGAATTAACTTATACAATTTAAGAAAGCAATTTTATAAAATGAAAGTATGTTTTATGTATTCTATTTTCGTTATTAAAACGATGTACGTCATTGTAGTGTCGTTCATTACCAATTACAGCGTTTACAGGAGAACTATCTAAAAATGAAACAATTGCTTTAATGAATACAAATATTATAAAGGGTTTAATAATGAACAGCTGATTGATTATATTACCAGCTGACCGCGTTGTGCGTCACTTCCTTTGCACGTTCATCACGAACGAAATAGCTCGGATTTCGACGTACAACGATTTGAAAGAAACTTAACTTTTGTTCAATAAAGCGTAAAAAACTGATTTATTCGCCAAAATGTTAAAAATAGTATCCAATAATTATTTATTAAAAAACTCTGAAATTGCAAAATTTTATACTTGTGGTTATAAAGCGTAACATTGGACAGGAAATGATATTTATGGAATAAAGTGTCCGAGAAGGAGTTTTTTAAAGGGCTATTCATTGGGTATTTTTGTGTTGGATGGAAGTACGTTGAGGTGAAAACTGGCAACAGATGAGACAAAACAGAAAAAAAAAGTAGAAAATAAGGTGGAACAAGATTATTTTTTTACAGTTTACTTTTTTCGCCACAAGAGATAGCACGTAGGAGGTCTTTATGAAACAGCTGAGGGGGGAGAGGATGGGAATTTCATCAAGGGTTAGCACCTCTTCCCCGGAGGAGGAAATTTTACGTGCTCCAACTTCCAAAATGGCTGATCAACACTCAAATTTATATTCATCCGGGAAAGGCTAACAATTGCTCTCAGTCTGAATTCAATGGAGGAAAACTCTCAGCAGCTCGCTAATTGCCCTATACAAATACCAACCACCATTTTCTTTTATACTATTTTTTTTCTTTCATCTCTTCTTTATTGCTTTTTTAAAACCAAATGTCAGGTAAATTAAAGAATAAAATTATTATGCTGAAAGTCAAAAAAACTGATTTAAATCTCTTCTATATTTATATAATTCAATCTAATGCCGTAGGAGCGAGGCAGTGCTCGGACGGCTGAATTTTGAGGACAACTTTAGAAAATATAAATATATTCAATTTTTTTTAAATAAATAAAAAATTGGATGACGACCGTTGTGAAAACGAAGCGAGAAGATGACCGGTGACTAGAAAATGCATATAAATAAATTGTGTTCTGATAAAAAAATTGATATGTATATATGGGCGCCCAACATGTTTTCGCAGCGGGTGCCGTTGCTTGCCGCGGTCCTCATACAATCGACAAATGAAAATTTTATTAATAATTTAAGCCACTATTCGTTACATTACCTAATTCCACACAAAGTTCAACACATGGATTGTCCTGATCTACCATACGGGCACTCCGTCCACCCAACGGTACCGGTTAAGACATTTTATTGGGCGAAAAAAAAAAAAAAATAAACTGAATAATTTATTTCAACAACAATAATTACAGTTGAATCAAAACGGTCCAAGTGAGATTTTTGTAAATTTTTCGTTAAGTGCATAATCGGGTACAAAAAAAGATAGTTATGTTCAGGAAAAAAGTTGTACAAGTGAAATCCTAGCCAGTGCTGAGATCTAGTGGCAAATCCCTTATACCATTTTGGTGAAGTAAACGAGTAGGTAACTTAAACATATCAATAGTGACCTTGAAATTAAGATTTTTATTCAATTTTATGGTTTGCTAACAGCAACTTTCACCATCCAACTTTCAAGCAGACAAAATATTTCCGGTTTCGATAAATTATAGATTTTTTAAATCACTTAATGGTCACTTTCTTCAAAGTTTTAAAAATATCACTTAGACCATTTTGATTCTAACCCCGTCAATAATACGTTCTGTAAAATTTACATGAAGTAGAGAAGAAATATTATGTAAAATTAAGGGAATGTTGAATTAACTGTTAGTCCCCGCTTCGCAACTTCAGCTCATGTCTACATAAGTCTTAGAGAGAGAGAATGAATACTTTTTAAATATGAATAATTTATTTGATTCTTAGAATAAACAAAATTATAAATAGTAATTATAGAAAAAGTATGTATATACTATAACCTAGATTTTTGGTGAAAATTATTTTTTGTGTACAATATTAATTTATAGTGAATGGCAAAATAATGAGTAATTTAATGGGTTACACTAAGGATTTTGATTAGGGTATTTCTTGAGGGAGTGCAGAAGTATAATTTCGTATCCTCCCTCCTGCCTATTATTTAGGACGACAAAAAAAAAAATAGTGACTAGCTATGAAATTAATATATTCTTATTAAATTTAAGCTCTAAATCCGCAATAGATGTTTCGGTGTTTGACATTATTTATTTTAGCGTTAGGGAAAATGTTGTGAATGTGAGTCTGCTTCATCAACAATTGTCAATGGTCGATCGGTTATGGAGGGAGAAAAAAAAGTTAATTAATTCGTGCTGGTGAAGTACATTGACGGTGATTCTACGATTACTTTTTTTTCCGACTCTTGTGAAGTCGATTGAGAAGGTTATATAAAACCATTGAACCGGTTCCTTTGCTCACTTAGGCCCAGTCAAGTATGGATCCCAAGGCGTCTTACCTTAATCCTTTCACACATCGCTTATCCTCAAACATAATCCTGTTAATCCTTCATGTCGCTTGAACTTAGACAGCGGGACCTCTTTACCTTCTTGGCTCTCTCCGGGGTTCTGCAACTGTCTCGCTATAGTTATTTATAATTAAATTCGAAGAGCAATGGTCACTATGGATTTTTTTCGCTCTTAAAAGACACACAATTTATCAATTCTTATGGAGTGTCAGCAGTAAATAAATAATAATTTTCTACTTACTGAAGATGAACCAAAGTAAGATTTAATAGATGAATAGAATTAAACAAAAAAAATGTTGGAGGTAAGATTTCTTGAACTAATGTTGGTTTAATGGATGTGATTCATTAGACTATTCAGGTTGACAATGGGGCCTGGCGAGTCTTTTGTCCTCCCGAACCAAGTGGGACATTGAGAAATGGGTTTCATCCGATTGTTTTAATTGTGTTTCAACCCTCTCTCTTTGCCCACGGGGGGAAAATATTAGTGTTGTCGGGTTAAGGGAGAGAGGGGGTGGGTCTAACGAGAAGGGCGGGATTAGTGATGAGCAAGGCGGGAAATCCTTTCATGTTCCAGGGCAAAAAGACGGTAATCCTGTCAAATTAGATGAAAGTGCGTCGATCCGCTCCGGTTCTCGCTTGGCGGTGCTAATGGGCCGTATAGGCTACACGCTCCACTCGGCATCAAACATATACCTGCCCTGCCTAAACCACCATCGTCTATATACTTGAAATAGCAATAAATATGGTCTATATTTGGAAGTGACTCTTCAAACGGGAAATTTGAACTCAGTTAAAAATATTAATTGTGGCGATTTACGGAAAATGAGCATTAAACACCGTATCCCCTTTTTGCTTCATTTTATTCACAGCGAGTTGACGTCCGTGATGAGGTCGGCGCCCTATCGGCGGCTCACCGGAGATATTATATGAAGTTACCATTATTATTTATAAAGAACATTATATTTAAAATTTTGATTTTGAAATATTATTTGTACATTTCATGCCCCCCCTCCCCCATCCCCCCCCCCCCCAGCGGTCAAAAAGTTGAGAGGAACATAGCACGTTCAGCTGTTATTGCGTTATGCCAGGACAAACATATAGAAATTCAATTTTTGAAAAAATGGTAGTTTCCGTCATCGACTGGATGAGAGCACAAGCTGATTTCTTTTAGCAATCCGCTAAAAAAAAATTATATAGGTATTTTTATTTTTTTTCAAATACTATAAAGCGGGTAAGTCACGACATGGGCAATTTTATAGCAAGCCACTATCGAGTTGTGAATTCCAATTACCCTAATTATAAAGAAATAAAACTTTTATTGCTGATAGAGCGGTTGAGGTTTCCATTGGCCCACATTCCTGCATCAGAGACCGCAGGATCAATAGGAGGTTAGGTTAGGTTTTATGACTTATGCCCGGGCTTTAACTACGAGGTCATATCGCCTACTACCAGAGCGCTCTTTCGTCACTCTGGTGGACATGAGCCCGACTCTACTGTGGGAGTCCTAAATTTTGCCTACCCTAAATTTTTATTCATCTTGGGTAGGGGTCTTTAACGAGTACCTGACATCGTACAGGCTCGGGACCATCGCTTAACGTCCCATCCGAAGGACGGCGTGCTTAAGTTTATTTTACCTCCCAGATAAAATAAACTAAGGGCCTCGGTCGGGCTACGAACCCACAACCTTGAGCTCAGAAGTCAAGCACGCATACCACTGAGCTACCGGCGCCCTCAGGCAATAGGAGGAAGTGAGAAACCAACTTCAATGGAGTAGGTCGAAAGAAACCGAAACTCTTTCAACGAGTGTGTCATGTCCATCTTTACTTATACTTGGGCTGGGCGCACACGAGCGATTTTTTTCGGCAAATGTGAGCAGGGAATGAATGGGGGTCCGCATCCAGAATCTCTGCAGGGGGGGGGGGGGGGGGGGGAGGGTTTGAAAACGTTTATGTATTCCTGGGAATATTTCTAATAAAATCGAGAATATTATATTTCTTTTATAATTTTATGAAAATTTTGATTTATTTACTGTAAATTTATTCTCAATGGGGGGGAGGGGGTGAACTCCCCCTGGTCTCAGCTATCCCTAAGCTCCGAAGACTATTCCCGTGAGTTTTCTGCCCACTATTAGCATCTTTCTTTCAATATTCTCCATATTCAATGAGTATTTTCCCTTCATCATTCTTTTCAACCGCTGAAGGGAAGTTATATTATCGCTCAGAAATTCGATGTTAAGTTTTCATCGGAATTTCATGTTTGTTGTCGTCTTTGAAAACGATAACTCCCCCATAGAAGGTATATATCGACACGAAATTTCTATATATTCTGAACCCCATAAATAATAAATAAAACACCTATTGACTTTTAGCCAAATCTGCCTAATCGAAGGGGTAGATTATGGGAGGCCTTGACACAAAAATCCTAATAAATGCTGATTTAAGAATGTATCAAGACGAAACTTTGTATGGGGATTGACAAGTACCTGAGTAAGGTCACCTATTAATTTTCAACCAATTTAGTCGATTGATTTCAAAGAAAGAGTGAAATCGCACTGGCGAAGTACATTGTCGGTGATTCACGGAAGACTTTTTGAAATTAGTGCATACTTTCTATTTATGAAACGTACTTAAGTCCATGCTTTGAACATTATTTATTGACTAGCCTATTCCGTAACATCTACAATCTTGCTATTGTAAAAATGATACTTTTTAATATCTCAAAGGGTTCCTTATTCTGTCCTCTTACAAGTTTCCTTCCGCTAATGATCGATAACCACCTTACAGACTTAAGGCTCTAAAAGTCTTCGTCCTTTGAATAACTTACCGCCAAGTAGTCCTTTTCCAAGAAGGTCTTCTTCCAAAAGGCTTAAATTGACCTCGTCATTATGAAAACTTTATAAGAACTTATCCCGACATTTAATTAAACGAAGTCCTGGAGCCGAAGGATATATTGTTATATCAATGTAAAATCCTTAATTAGAATTTCTTGATTCAATGGTAGGATTGACATGAAAAGATCACAATAGTGGAGTTTTCCAGGGGTTCCTCATAGCGAGAGGAATATGGTACAAGTTGAAGAAATGTCCATAAATACTCTTATCCGGATTCCTCGTCCCCTTTCGTAAAAAAAATTGATGTTTGAGTACCCCACAGTCTCCTGTACAAAACTCTTCATAGTTTCGACAATTTTCCCTCAGGAGTGACGAAACTTATTTGCTGTGATTATGGGGTGTTAACACGCCCCCTTCCGGTTCGCTCCTAGTTCACTGAAGTATCATAGGAAGAAGACAGTTATTAAGGGTTTCGAGTCAAGCCCCCATCTGCTGACCCTCCTTCCCTTCGACTGAATTCGCGGAAAATTAACAGGTGCCGTCCTTGTCAAATTTTGAATTTACATGTGTAATTTTGTGTCTATACATTCATTACAATGCCAAATATTGAAATGTTTGTGTTTAGCCTCCCCCCTAGACCCCTTCTCTAAGGCCGAAGAATTTTTTTGTTTTTCGGAATCGGGGGATCGGAAAACATGAAATACCGGTGAAAACTCTACATTGAATTTCTGGACGATTACATAACTTCCTCTATACTTCCCAGCTAAACTCGGAAAACATTAAAGTTAGTAGGTTACTATGACTCATGCCCGGGCTTCAACTACGAGATCATATCGCCTACTAACAGAGCGTTCTTTCGTCAACCCACGATCTATCTTGAGCTCAGTAGGTTAGCACGCTATTTCTGAGCTATCGGCACCCTCGGAAAACATTAAATATTCATTCAATGTTCAGTTTTCACTACCACGGACAAGGGAAATTAAATTTGAATTCTTGAACGTACAGTTGAAGGAAAAAGAAAAAATTACAGAGCAATGTGATGAGATTACACACTGGAGGGTTCCATATGTAAATTTGATATACAACTCGTAGTATACATTAAGATAATTATAAATTAAATTGATAACTATTTGAGTCTAATACACATATATTTAGTTATAAAAAACTATTAAAAAAAGTAAAATGAAATTAATAAAAACTTAATAGATAAATATTTAAAAATATTAATATATTTAGATTCTGCCTACGCCAATGCCATTCAACGATTCTACGGTTTCAAAAATCTTTTATATATTAGTAATTTTTCCATACATCAAAAGGTAGATTCAAGTTAATTAATGAATAATTTTTTTAAGTTAACCCTGCGTTCGAAAAATGGTCGGATCCTCTTCGTATTCGAATCATATGCCACTCAAATATCCCAAAAAACTGTATCTTTAGTAAGAGTCAAAGGCAGACAGGGGAAGGAGACCGTCTAGTAAGACTATTAATTGTGGGAGGGGAGACCGGAGAACGGATGGGTAGAGATGTGGTGGGCAATCTGGCCAATGTGCCGGATAATCGGTAGTTTGCCCATTTTGGAGGGGATCCGCAACATTTGTAACAGAACCCCTTCCTTCTGCTCTTTGTTGTACCTTCGTTTGCCAAATAAAAAAATCCTACAAATACGAACAGATTGTCAGCACACTCACTTTCAACTCATCGTAGTGACAACACTGCGCTGTACTTCTTGTTTTACCCCGGCAAGTGCTGCACACTATGAGCAGAAGATACATCTCTCAGACAGGCATCACACGACCAACGATGTGAAGCAACAAGCAAGTATCAACAACCCTTCATTGTGGATGTACTCTGCTGAATTTTGCCTATGCGAAACTTTCATCGCAGCTTTTTTCCAAATGCAGCAGCAGAGCATCAGGCACCACTTGAAGGGTGTTTGAAAGGGGCATTTCGCAATAACCTTGATCACGCCGTCCTTCGGATGGGACGCTAAGCGATGGTCCTGAGCCTGAACGATGTCAGGTACTCGAACAGAACCCTACTCTAGGGAACTAAACCTGGGTAGATAAAATTTAGGACCCACAGTAGAGTCGGGCTTATGCCCACCCGAGCTTTGGTAGTAGGCGATATGACCTCGTTGTTAAAACCCGGGCATGAGTAACAATAACTAATTCAAAATAACTAGTTAAAAATAAACATCTATCTATGTTAATTTTGTAGGTGTGTTTGTGGGTGCGTCTGTGAAAACGATAACACCCCATAGAAGGTATTCATCGACACGAAATTTTTTATGTGTATCCAGAAACCTCTAAGAACGGCACCTAATGATTATCAGACTAATCGGCCGAAGAGAAGGGGGGGATTGGAAGCAGGCTTAACACTAAAACTAATAACTGACGTAATGAATATATTGATACGAAATTTCATATGGAAATTCAAAGCCCTACGAGGACAACACCGATTAATTTTTCGCGAAATTGGTTGGAGAGAATGGGGCTCGACTTACATACCGTAATAACCTCCGATGTAATGATTGTATCGACAGAAAATTTATTATGAATTCAGAAGCCACTATATAAGGCAAATAATGAGTCAAACAGTCGATTGGCTTTGAAGGGAGAGCGAAAACATAATTGAATAATTCTTGCTGGGGAAGTACATGCCCGGTGATTCACCACTTTTTTTATTTAAAACTGACGCATTCTGTTGCACTAAAAATACATTTTTTATTAGTTTTTTAAAATTTAATAAGACCATATCCAGCAAGTTTTGATAAATTTCGTAGTCCACTTTCATTATAAGTTAGTTTCTGTTGGACCAGCACAGAGGTGGATAGGGTAGGAACTGACCCTTCAACATTAAAACTAGTTCTCTGGTTTACGACACAACACGGATTGGAAAGTTTTACGGTGCCTCCCAACCTTATATGAACATAAAGTCCAGTTTATGAATGTTAAACTTATATATGTATTATTAATATTATTATTTTATGGTTGTGTGAAATGGTTGAAGCTCGGCTCACCTTTGGCCAAACCAATTATATTTTGTGACTTCCAATCTCGTCTCCTTTATTGCTATTCATATATTCATTATCATCTATACGGATAACTGACTGGATAAATGGAACCATGTCAACATGGATTTGTTTTAGTGATTTTAATGGGGAAAAGAGGCGTAGGTGAATCATTGATAATGTACTTCCCCAACGCGAATTTATCAATTAAGTTGACATCTGAATCTTCATAAAATTTCGTGTTGATACGTTCGGTACATCGGCAGTTATTAGCAATGGCGGAGCTACAGTTTTGGGGGCCCTGAGGCTTTTACTTTGGAGGAGGCCCAAAATTTGCGATTGAGCGGGCTCCTGATTGTGACTCCTATTGATTTTCAGCAAAATCGGTAAATCTGTTTCAGAGGGAGTGCGAAAACTTAGTTGATTAATTCGCGCTGTGAAAATAAATTGCCAATTATTCACTGGGAATTTTTTTTTAGTAAATAGGTTTACCCAGCACCGCTGACGTTATATTTACGACTGGCCGCTCATAAATTAATTTGAAAACATAAAATATAAAAAAAAATTGTGGAAAATTGTTTTGAAAAATGAATATATAATTGCAAGGGGTAAATCTACCCTTCGTTAGGCAGAATAGAAGTAGAAAAAAAAGGTTAAACTTGGCTATGTCTATTAAATTTATACTCTCCGACATTTTTTAAAATATATATACTTTCTTGTTTTTCACCCCCGCTCCGGATGTTAGGGGATGAAATGAGCTCTTCACACCTGGATTTACGATCCTCCTCTCTTTCATTCAAAACAACTTTTTTCCCTACCAAAAACTTTTCCTCGTCTAAATCTGAGACGAAATCTTATTTTATTCCCCAATTTTCTGCTGACTCAGATGAGTAAAATGGTTTTTCTGCTTCATCCCCCCCCCCCCCCCCCCCCTTTTTTTTTTACCCATTTCTATCTTTCTCCAATTTTAAAATTTACAAACAAATGAACAAAACATAAACCAAAAAAGTAAATCAACGGCAATTCTTCTTATTCAAGATCTCATCGTCCAGAAGAGCTGGCTCTCGAAACTTTTGTATAATCTTCTAGCAGACAGAGAGCATATTCTTTTTCTCTGAGCCTAACGTTTTAAAAACTCGGTGCGTCACATCCTGGAGGAGTGTCCACTCTATCAGGAGGAGCTAGCCAGGAGAGGCATCACCAGAGCACTACCAGCAGCCCTGGGCAACCACCGAGAGCCACTCCAGAGGCCTATAGACTTCTTTAGTGATACAAAACTAATGGATGAGCTATAATGCAAGCAAAAATATAAAAGTATACAATAATACATAAAAAAAAGTGTATATATATGTATATGGATGTATGTCTGTATATGTATATATATATGTATATGTATATATAGATATATATATCTGTCTCCATCTCAAAGTACTTGGATGGCTATGACCTAGATGTTGAGCATCTATAACCCTAATCCGATTTTAAAAACAAATTAACAAAAATGTCTCCATTCCTCTTCTCTACTGGAACACATAGAAAAGTCACTTTTTGAATTTTTTTGAAAATTTCTATCAGACATCTCCGTATGAAAACGAACGGACATACTTGCATTACTGTACGTTTTTTCGATTTTTGCAAATTTAAAAAATTTCCTGGGTCCTAACAATATACCGAACCTCGCACGCATCGGAGTTCATCAAGAAGATGGATGAAAAAAGACTATTATAAAAAAAAATTCGTAGAAATATTTCAAAGTAATGTTTAAATTTTAACACGTAGCAACTAATTTTAAAATATGTTTTTATTATTTGTATTTTATGTTGGAAAGGATAAAAAAAAATATATATATGTGATTTGGCCATAATAGGACTTTCTTATACCAACCACTTTTGTACAGATGAGTGTACTTCCCCCACCACCCTGTCAAATTCATTTCAGTGGAAAAGAAAGACGAACCGTTGATAAAATATGTAAGTAGGAAGGAACTGAACGGTTTATAATGGCTTGCAGTAAGTCCCTTGAGATAACAGAGATGACCGAATAAATAATATATTTCAGGGGGTTAGGGAGGGGTTAGGTGGCACACCAAAGTTTGTAACCCCTTTATCTACCCCTCCTCCCAAAACTTGGACCGGTTATTATTTGTTGTCGTCACCTCAAGTTTGCACCTTGGGCCCGCCAACTTCTCCAACCTTAGTACAACCCAAGTCCAACCTTAGTCAAACATGCACAACCTCGGCACTCCCAACAACCAACCAACCACTGAATTATTCCGAGTCATTAAAAACAGAACATTGGCAAACTTGTCCCCAGGATAACAGGATAAGCAAACAATTAGACGTTGCTTAAATTATCATTTTATTGCAATAATTTAGATGCTTACTCCGGAGAAATCATCACTGGGCACGTGAGTAGACAATGAAAGGACATTTTTCAACAGTCTCTGATTTCAATGTGAATAAAAGGGACAGAGAAAACGAAACTTGGGCGCCCGCACAGTGAGAAGAAGTAAACCCGATTTAAAAGAAGTTTCACATAAGTAAAGAAATTTAATTTAAAACGTACGAATATACCTACCTTTCCAGTAACAACTCAAAAAAAGATTTATGCAGCATTGAAACAATGTTAGCATTTAATGAAGTGCTACTTTATAGTCCCTTACCTCCCTCAATCTTAAACAACCGGTTTTGGGGACGGCAGATTTAAAAGAACTTGCGAAAATAAGTAAACGAAATGGAATTTAAGAGTTGTTTTAGACAAACTATCAATTTCATTCTTTATTTTTTATTGTAGTTTCGTAACTGCGAAATATAGCTTGTTGTTTAAGAATGGCATTACTCGACCCCTTTCCCCTCTCAATATACCCCCTCCTCCCCCCCCCCCCCCCCCCCTCCATGTTCTCTTAAAAGTAGGATTAGCAATGTAAACATTGCCCCTTATAAATTTTTCGGCAGTAAAATACAAGAAATAAATAGGAAATTTCAGGCTGGTTTTAGAGTTTCTGGCCAACTGTGCAGAGATCGAAATGACGAGGACTTCATAGTATTTATACACCCAATCGTATATTTTACTGTTTCGCTTTTATTTCGACTTTAAAACTCGGAGTCTCGAAATAAATCATAAATGCCTCTGTACTCGATGACACACTCAACTCGAAATAATCAAAGGGAAATGACAGAAAATTGTGGAAAAGAACTGAACCATGACTGGTCTCGGGACGCCATGAATGGTCGTAATTTGTTATAGCCTCTGTTAAAAGTGGAGTTGGAGGAAATAGACTGAAGGGAAGTGTCGTTTAATGGGTGGGAGGCAACTCGGCTTGATCCAAACACTAATTTTAATATTTTCTTTGACATGAACACCCACCGCTCCGAACTCAAAGAAGGTTTATATTACAAAAATACATCAGATATTATTCAAAAATTGATGCCGCCTAGAGGACTCACGGGAAATATTTCGAATTTATTTATTTTTCTGGGGGAAGAGAGGGAAATGTAGACAGAACCTAACGCTGGAAGGACGAACTCCTTTCAAAGAGCAGAAGAAAACAAACGTTTCCTTTGTTTGCAAGGAATTACTTTAATAAAATTTGATGTATATGGTATCTGTAGAAACGCATGAGGCGTCAGGAAAATAAAACTCATTATTGAGATGTTATCTGAAAAAGCTAAAAGTAAACAGACTGAGAGAGCGCTAGTAGGTCCGGGGTAGCGTTCTAGTCCACTGAGCGCAAGATCGTGGATTCAATTCCGACTGAGGCTCTTAGGTTTTTTATCTGGGAGGTAAAAAAACTTTGAGCAAGCTGACCTTCAGAGGGGACAATAAATGGCGGTCCCGAGCCTGTACGATGCCAGGATGAGCTAAATTTAGGAATCCCATAGTAGAGCTACTAGGGAAGAGATTCGAGTATTGAATGCTTAGGTCCTTAGGTGTACCATCCCACCTAGTATATCTAAACCGACAGAATTTGGTATAAAGATGAAGTTTAGCCTGACCAGAGAGGTAGGTGTTGTTGGGACAGGCTATTTGGCAGTAACTGTCCTCAGACCAGCCCAGGATCGTCCTAATGACACCACAACTGGAGTTCTATTAGGGTCCTTTCAGGGACACGAACCTTGGCCTTTCTACAACAGGTCACAACACAGAACACAGTGTCCAGAGGAGTTGGGTAGGAAGCCTGCAACTGGCGGCACCCTAAGGAGTTTCCAAGGGAACATATTGTTACTAAATTAATTAAATGGTTTTTAATATTGGTAATTTTGTTAGATAATGTGTTCTGAATCTGACTCAGGGTGGTTTCATTTGGAACCCCCTTCAATTGGAAATGACCACCATTATTTTTTATGTATATAATATCCATTAATTTATGATTAATATAATATATAAGTTTTCAGAATAATTTGTTTAGATAGAGAGATAATTTGTTTAGTGAAAGTAGATTTAAAGCATTTCGTTCTTAGAAGTACCTAGATCATTCGTGATCAATCATGTATGATCCAATGTTCAAGATCCGTAGAAAACTATAAATATTCCCGCCTGAAGAGAGACAGTCAAAACTGTTTAGTGAATAAACTGTTAGATATAAGTTGTTGATAGAGTATTATTTATTTTCATTGTGGACTTAGTAAGAACTGTGAGGACCAGGACTTTTGAGTACAGTCATTTTATTTTTGTGGAAACATTAACAAGAGAACATTCTTTACACATAGTAGATATAAGTTGGCAGTTGAGGTGCCAACTGGAGAAACCTTTATAGTGGTTATACAGACCATAGGGGACATTAGTGATAAAGAGCAGAGAGTGGGAGAATGGATAAGAGAGACCTAAGGAGAGGAGGTGTGGGTGGATGCTTGCTTACTTCACTTGACAACTCAAAATGAATCAACTACTTAGATCTATAAAGATTTAACTCATGTTGGAAAGAACAACACATTTCCGGAATAATTGAATAACGAATAAGGAAATATATGTTAGGTTAGGTTTTATGACTCATGCCCGGGCTTCAACTAAGAGGTCATATCGCCTACTACCAGAGCGATCTTTCGTCACTCTGGTGGACATGAGCCCGACTGTACTGTGGGAGTCCTAAATTTTGCCTACCCTAAATTTTTATTCATCTAGAGTAGGGGTCTTTAACGAGTACCTGACATCGTACAGGCTCGGGACCATCGCTTAACGTCCCATCCGAAGGACGGCGTGCTTAAGTTTATTTTACCTCCCAGATAAAATAAACTAAGGGCCTCGGTCGGGTTACGAACCCACGACCTTGAGCTCAGAAGGCAAGCACTCATACCACTGAGCTACCGGCGCCCTCTAAAGGAATATATAAATAAAATTTAACTATATATTGTATAGTTCCCCTACGGTAACAACTCTATAATAAATATAATTATATATTATATAGTTCCCGTACGGTAACAACTGTATAATATAATTATATAGTTCCCATACGGTAACAACTGTGCATAATAATATACACTGCATATGTATAGTTTCGTATGAAATTTTGGGTCGGTACATTGATTTTAACGACAGTTATTAGAATTTTAAGCCTCTCTAATCCTCCCCTTCCCTTGGCCATTTTTTAAAATTTTTTTCAAAGGGAAACATTGGGGGGGGGGGGGGGGGGGACTGAACTGAGAACATAACAGAAAATAAAAATCACTTGAGGCCTGATGAAGCGGCTGGTCAGCACCACCTCGGACATAAAATTATGCACATTTTAAATTCTGTCCCCCTCTCTCATTCAAATTTTACAAGGAAAACTTATCAGGCCTATCTTTTCACACATATTTTTCTCTCTTTATGTTTCTTTCTGAAAAAAAAAAAATAATAAAAAATATACCTATATATTATTGAAATAGAAAATAGGCAGTCAGTCAACCTCAAGATCTAGATAATATTATGAAAATTTGACTTGAATTTTCTGTAGAAGATTTAGGAAAGATTTAACTTGTTACCACCGGCTGTGGTCTCAAACCAGTCGAAACTTTGCACTCCAATTTTAAAGCCCTTCTCGCAACTTCACAAATATCTCAGAAACCACAAAATTGAAGATTTAATTTGAATGTGGGTCGAGTTTGAACTACCGACACTTCGTCTATATTTGAAAAAAAACATATAAGCCCATCGAAATTCACTGATAATAATTTCTTATAATTTTATTTGACTTACTAATTGATATCTATTGTATAAGAAAGTATTGAAATCATGTGAAAATCACGATTTTCACATTTGAAGGTCTCCTAAACACGTTTTAACCTTTATTATTGCTCAGTTTCGCTCAAAACTCAAGAAAAATTGTAGCTAAGAGCTAATAATTTGAAATGAAAATGTCACATATGCTAACTTAGATCTCATTAGATTTTGGCCAAAATCAGACGAAAATTGTGACCCCTTTACTTCGGAGCCTAAGTATAGTTTACTAAATATTCCTTATATTCATGACCTAATCAAAACAAAACGCTCTGCAAATAAAAGTTGTAAAAAAATCAGAATGTCACAGTTTATATGAAACACGATTATTAGCAGGTCTCCCGGTTTGCGAGATACGAGTCGAAAACCCTCCTGAAATGATATGAAACCCTATTTTTTTTAGACGTTTCCTCGATTTACGCAAAAACAATTTGTTCTATCGAAAAATTGGTTCGTACCAAAAACGTTTTCTAATAAATTTCTAATCGCAAATGTTTCCTCACGTTTCAAAGAATGAAAAATAAATTTCCAATAAATAATTTTTTTTTTTTATTAAAAATTATGAAAAAAAGGAAAGTAAATATATGTGATGTTACCATTACAGGACTTTTTTATACCAAACATTTTTGTACATATCATTTTTCTTCCCCCTCCACCCTCTCAAATTCATTTCATACTGGCATTACTGAACAAACGTTAGTCACAATCAGAATTACGCTGTACAATGAAACTGCTGGGGAATTACTTTCCAGTATGAAATTAATTTGAGAAGGGAAAGGGAGAGGGAGAGTGACCTGTACTACAGTGGTTGGTGTAAGAAAGTCCTGTAATGGCCGCATCACATATATTTTTTTGGGGGGGAAAAGTTAATATAAAATATAAAAAAAGCCTCCATTTTTATTTACAAACATGAAGGAATATGGCGGAGACTTTCAGTTTTTATTTTGTTGAATGACTAACAAACAAAAGAGAAACAAAATATCTATGTAAAGGAACATGCAATTTCGAAGTCTTCTATTTGTAGTTGTTTGTATTTTATAACAGACAGCCACGAATTTCAATAGAACCCTCCGCCACCTTCTGTGCTTGTCAAAAGGACAAAGAAACAGAAAAATATATACTTTCGTATCTTTAGTATAGATATTTATTGTACTCTACTTTGAACATACATACACTCCTTCAAAAAGACCCAACCAATAAATGTTTCTATAAAGAACAATATCGGAGGATATTGATTTTAAAGTGAAATTTAATAACCAAAAAGGAAATTTTAATTTTTTTTTTATAAAAGGAATTATGTTAATAATAACCTTATAAACCAAAGGAAATTATTAATTGGCAATTATTTGAATTATTCTAAAAGTAATCAGATTGAAAAATCGAAACTAATTAAAATGATATAGCTCTCTTGTAGAGCAAACTTTTCTAAGAGTCTTAAAGCAAACAAGGAAGCACTGCTTCAACTGAAATAGAGCAGGGAAATATAAGTTATTTAAGCAATGGTTCTAACTTTTAGGAAATTAATAAAGACGGAGCATGCCAACAAATTGCTTCACTACCAATATCATGGCAGACTTAGGGGGGGCCTAACTTTCATTTACAGGCCACACTCACACAAATAGCAGAGGATATGTTAATATTATTAACAAATTTTACATTATATTAAAATTATAAGCAAACCATTATGATATAGTTATTGTGAAAGGGGCCGTGTGGGCAGGAGCGTAAGGCTTTGATAAGACTTGACAAATGTTATTAGTAAATTATTGTCTTCAACTGGGAGGTCATGACGCCTTCTACCAGAGTGTTCTTCCGTCGCTCTGGTGGACATGAGCTCGATTCTACTCCGAGAGCCCTAAAATTTGCCTAGTCAGGTTTATTCACAGGGGTCTTTAACGAGTACCTGACAATATACTTGCTCGGGACCATCGCTTAACGTCCTAACCGAAGGATCTTGTGCACGCCGTCGGGCTTTATTTAACATAACGCCTACTACCAGAGAGCTCTTTCGTCGCTCTGGTGGACATAACTCTACTATGGGAATGTTAAATAGTCAGGTATACAATCTAAGTGGTTAGTTCCGCCAGTAAATATATTACTGTTTTCATACCCTTTCGAAGACCGTCGTCATTGCCTGCTGGTCGAGCGTGTGTTCAATAGTGGCTTGAAAATGATGTCTTCACATCGAAAGCGCTCGCCTACAGTATTCGACCAGCAGCCAGTGATGACTGTCTCCACCGAAAGGTATGACAACATTAAATAACCACATTTACACACATCAGTTAAAGATAAACTTAACGAATATCTGACATCATTCAGGCTCGGGACCATCGCTTAACGTCCCATCAGAAGGGAATACACCTGCCAGATAAATAATCAAAAGGCCTCGGCCGGGTTTCGAACCCGCTATCTTCTGCTCAGTAGGCAAGCACACTATCTCTGAGCTACCGGCGCCCTCATTATGATACTACATAAAAAATACTATTGAATGTTTAAAATTCACTCTAATTATTATGTTATTGTTTATATTATTTCATTTTGAATATATTTGTTGCAAATAAAGTATTTCTATTAATTTATAAAATTGTTTTGCGGCACAACGACGCTCCCGTCATGGTACACTATTGGTGGAAGCATGAGTACAAATTATTAGTTTCCGACAATTTTTTTTAATCCCGGATATGTTCGCAACGTTCATTGAGAATTTGTAAATAGATTACAAATAAATGTAAGGCAATGAAACCTTTTCAAGAGGTTCTCAGTTAATAGTGGAATAATTTATACTTTTAATTTATTTATATAATTTTATCTGGTTAAGAAAAATTTAGGTTGGAAATGGAACAAGGAGTAAATGAAAACTGACATAATTGCAGAGATATTGTGAAATAATTCAAATGGACTTGAAAATAAAATAAAACTGGTTTATTTAATATGTTGTCTAATTTCACTAACTATATATACATGGGAGTACTTTCGGTATTTCTACCATCCTCAGCCAAAAGCAGACTAAGAGTCTTATCTCTTATGCTTTTGGCTGAGGATGGTAGAAATACCGAAAGTACTCCCATGTATATATAGTTAGTGAAATTAGACAACATATTAAATAAACCAGTTTTATTTTATTTTCAAGTCCAAGGAGTAAATGAGAGTTTTATAGAAAACGTTTGGTACCAGGCAGGGTAACCGCAGAAAAATATATATTATATATTTTTTTGTGCTCCCTTTTCCCCTAGTGCGATTTAATTAATTATTTTTTCCATGGTTGGTCTTAAATGTCTCTAAAATTAACCAAGTTGGATTACAAAAAAAAAATTACGGTTGAGTATCAGGGACGATTCTTTTGGATATCCTCATCTTACATCGATAATCAATTTATCGGCCTCCGGGGCATATGCACCGAAATGGGAGGCCATTGATCCGTCCATGTGCCATCAAAGAGGAAAAATATGGCGAGCTTGTCTCTTGCCGGGGGACCAGTGGAGTGGCCATGCGAAGACTAGCCCGACCCGCGGGGGTAGTATGGAAGTGAGGTACTTAGAGGTAGTATGGGAGTGAGGTACTTAGGGGTAGTATGGGAGTGAGGTACTTACTGTCGAGCCACTTGGAGTCGTACTTGATGGTCCTCTTGAAGGAGTACTCCCGGCGGCCAGTCGTGAAGTTGTGCAGGTCCGTTCTGAAGATCACCGTATCCGCTTTGGTGAACTCTGCATTAGTGCCCGAATAAAGGGCCGGCAGGGACCCGGGGTTGCCCTTCTCCACCCAGACGGCCGTGCTGTTGTCTGCAGGGTCGTAAGGGCATTTGGCGATACCCATCCCTACCCCAGGCACGTACTGGTTCCGGCCAAGGTGCGTCAAGTTCGACTGCAATCATCAAACATACAATAAACATACATTCGATTTCAATGTCTATCATTATTCTATAAATTGAAGAAGAGGCCACGAGGTAAGGGACTTGGAGAATCCCCTCCCACCTATCCACGGACTTGAGGATGGGGAAAAGACTTCTACCACCGCTAGTAAACGGCTGGGAAGGGAGGGAAGGGTCGGGTATAGTGATTGATCGGGTGGGGAAAGGACAGTCGGCTCATCCCCACCTATCCAGTCCCTTAACTGGTGGCCTTTAATATATATAGACCAAATTTTCATCACCCCTAAAACCAATCGACCGATTTGGCTAAAAAGAAATATGTGTTACTCAGGAACTTCTGAAATACCTGTATAAAATTTCATGTCGATATATTCATTACATTGGTAGTTATTGTAGGGATTTCTGTGTTAAGCCTGCCCCCCCCCCCCCTCCCCCCCCTCCTTTCCCTCCTATGTAAACAAAATGTTCCGGTGAATCTGGTTCTCAAGGTAAATAAACGCCCATTCAAAGTGAATCGGGGTAAAATAATTATAATCAAAGTGACAAGTTAGGCCTCCGAAAATATATGATCAATCAGATGTTGTTCGGTAAACGATGAGCAAATGATATGGGTAAAAGTGTGGAACAGAAGTGGTAAAGCTGACAGGGAAACAGACCGATTTGCCATTCTTCTGTTTTACCCAATCCTCGACTTGCCTATAACCATTCCCAGCTCCGTTTTACCGCTTTTCTTTTCATTCGGGATGTGAAACTTCCCGTTGCTAAGGCCCTAGACTCCTCCTTTCTTTACCCCTGTCGTTTATGGCCCATTTTCCCCTGGATAACCTATACCAATTCTGAGCATGTCCCTGATCCTTGTAACCCATACTCAAATCTTTTCCGCTAGGCCAACATTACACCTGTGTTCTTCCATAACAGAAGTTGTCTGTTTCGCACTATTTCTTTTACTGCCTATCTTTCAGCGTTACATTACATTAGCTTCACTTTCTTTCGAGCAGTTTAGAAGAAATAATTAAATAATATCAAAAATATAATAATAGAAGATGGAAAAAAGCTTAGAGAATCCTAAGTAGATTGCCCCCCAGCCAGAAGAACTTGATGTTTGTTCAAGCGAAAGCCGAAATGGAGAAAAAATCAAGACATGCTGTAGAAGAGCAGCAACAGCAAACAACCTCCGGAAGCCTGTGCCGATGGACCTGCCAAGAAAGGCATTTATAGCCAGCTTCAGGGTTATCACCAGCCATAGCTACCTCAGACTCACAGGGGAAGGGCATGGATTGCCATTTCCAAGGTGGAGAACTATGGCAGGAGGGGAGGAGTTATCAACCCTTCTATTCTGCATAAGAAAACCACTCGGAACACCACTTACGATAATTATTCATAGGACCGAAGCCAAGTCATGGAGAGAATTAACCACATGTAGACAGTCGAAGATGGTGGGGGGGGGGGGGGGGGGGGGGGATCCTGAACCTCAACAAGAGCGAGCTTCGGCCACTAGAGGAATCCTCAAAGTTCAATAGACATCAACGTAGTATAAGAATCAAAGACAAAAAGAAAGATTTTAGAAGGTAAAAACGGAAGTATTCTTAGATTTGTTAAGGAGACTGAGTCTTTCATGGAGTACTTGGTATCTCCTGATTCAGGTATGACAAGATGACAAGGTAGGGAGGAAGCCCAGTGTTTCCAGAGAAGGAATACATACTATGGATGCTTGATTCCAGCAACCAGCACACCCAGGGCCACCAGTAGACGAGTTGTGCCGAACCCCCCGATGCGTCTTCTAGTGCACAGGTAGGTTTGCAAGTCCAGACAGCTGGGAGAGCCCTGAGCTGTTTGTCCTGGCCAGTTTTATTATATATCCGGATGGTAAGGCCAGCCATAAAGGTGGGAAAGCCTTTATTAATTATTGACGCCCCAAGAAGTGCCGCTGTAAACACCTGAAATAGCCCTCTTTGCTCCTCC
The DNA here is from genome assembly GCA_963662175.1 of Aradus depressus. Classification (NCBI taxonomy): domain Eukaryota; kingdom Metazoa; phylum Arthropoda; class Insecta; order Hemiptera; family Aradidae; genus Aradus; species Aradus depressus. Next base: position 63,519,888 of record OY759215.1, on the reverse strand, counting down.
ACTTTCTTCCTTTTTTCGGTACTTTCCATCCTCTGAATATTCCATCCTCCGCCATTTTATTGTCCCTTACACTTTTAGTCACGCAGACTCCTCCTTCTTCCCTCCCCCTTCCTCCCTTTCTTTGTCCACTTTCTCACTTTTACCCTTCCTTTATCCTCTAGGTCACTTCCTCTTTTCTATTTTCACATTCTACTATATTTAATTTCCCAGACAGTGTATTGCAAGAGAAGAAAAGTCGACACGAAAAATCGTATTCGTAAGTTTAACACTTTTTGAATTAGAAACAAATTATTTAATAGATCTAGGAAGGAAAATTTTGTGAAAATATCCCAAAAAATGGATAGTAAGGCATGGCCCCGTGTTAAATAGAACCGACTCGACCAGCACTCGGGACCTGGAACAACACTGATAGAGAATCTTGCTTGTTCCATTTAAATATGGTCCTTGATAAACGTTCTACCGTTCTGGTGCTTACTGTAATGTTTTTAGAAATTAGGTGTACATTATGTTTTGATTATTTCTTAAATAATCTATTCAACTTTTTTTTAAACAATCAATCCACTTTTTTTTTTTTTCATGCACTACAATTATTTGAAACTTTGCGAAAACATTTTATTTCTTCCCCCTTTAACTCGGTTTATCAGAAAAAAACCCAAACTCAGTTTTCTTTAGGTTACCTATATGTTTTGTTTATTTTTTTTCAAATTTGTTTGACACAGTTTATGCTTTAGAGAGGGAAGGGGTGGAGGATACCATAGCAACGGGTTTGCGAAGCTACATCACTTCCTGTAATGGTATAAACATACTCCATGTTTTTTTTCTTCAGATTTTTGGCATCAATAGCACGAGATTAGAGGGGGTTCTTTCGGACGTCCTGACGGGGACTGTAGTAAACATTTAAAAATCTTAAATCGAGTGACCAAGTACTAAAACATTTTGATTTTCACGATCGGGCACCATGCTCTGTTTATAGCTGCCACTAAGATACAAATACATTCAGAGTATCATGTGGCTGCCTCTTTTTTTAAATGGGAAGCTATAGGTTACCCACGGACAGACAAATACACGACCGAAACCATAAGGTTTTTTTTTTTTGTATTTGAAGTACAAAACCCTAAAACATAATTTGATCTATCGGATAGGAGAGCTCCGCCCCAAAAATATTATAATAAAAACATTTATTACAATATAAACTATACATCCAATAATTGTTGTAACGGTTTCTAATGCTATCTGAACAAGTCACTAGGCCAAGTTCTTCTCAGAAAGCTCTCAGGCATTCGGAAAAAGAATTGGAATGTGAAGGTAAGCATTTCATGTATTAAATAGGTGAAATAATTGGGACAATAACCCAAGAAATTATCCCCTATTTTCATAATTTCAGATATTACACAGAATTTCGAATGAACAGAAGAGATAGAACTGTTGGAGACAGGCTGCGAAGAACTGATCTTTTTGCTCCTTAAACATTCGTTCCAGAGTTTTCATAACCAAAACAAAACAACTGTATAAAATGTATTGCTCTTTGAGGATTACTTCCAGAAATTACAAAGTGGGGTCATTTGGAAGAACGGTTAAACGGTCTTTAATGTTAGAAATTAGAGCAGATGGATGTTCAACATTTTCCGTGAGTGACTATATAAAAACAAACACAACCTTCTGCATATATTTACCATGTTATGAGCAACTTGCTAGTGAAACAAACCTCTATAAAAATAAATAGGTAAACAAATAAAAACTAGTGAAGTCACTTAGCTCATTTTGTTTAACGTAAATATTCCCTCATTATATTGTCTCACTAATGAAAAGAATGTTTTGAGAAAGGTCCATATGCTCCCTGGAATTCAGCCCTAATGAAACTGGACAAAGGAGGGCTTTATGTCACTTTTATAACCCCCCCTTAACCTAAAAATTCCCTCATAACTGAATTTCAGAGGAAATAAAAAAAAAAAAAGTACATTAAACATAATTACTCTCTTCTTGTGAATTTTAATTAAGTACGTGATGGCAATTAATTTTTGGCAATGGTTTTTTTCTAATGGGTGTCTTTTTAAAAAGTCATATTGCCTTATGTTAGGCACCGCGGCTCCTTACTTAGCTCTCTACCTTTATAATTCTGCTCTTTAACGGCTGGTAAAAAAATAATAATGAAAAGAGATACTACACAGAACCAGCATTTAGTCCCATTCAAACATAATAGTAGTTCTTTATTTTCACATCAATTAGGGAAGTTGTTATACAATCAGTCAAAAATCCGGTTTTCAGTTTTCACCGGTTTTATGTTTTCCGACCACTTTTTTTCAAAAATGCAAAAGTTGATATACAGGATAAAGGAATATACACACACTAAAGAAATATAAACTCCACATACTACTTGTCAATATTTTCACTATATTGGTCAAAATTACACGACTATAGTTTCGCCTGTTACGACATTATCAAGTGAACTGATAGTTTTTAGAGCTGATTAGTTCACTTGATAATGCCGTAACAGGCGAAACTATAGTCGTGTAATTTTGACCAATATAGTGAAAATATTGACAAGTAGTGTTTGGAGTTTATATTCCTTAGTGTGTGTATATTCCTTTATCCTGTTCATTATGAATTTTCACAAAGTAGACCTGCAATCAGTTCAATACTTAAAAGTTGATATGATGTGGCTATATAAAAGGACTTTTGTATACCCACCAGATTTTTACAGAATTTTATTATATTTTTTACAGACAGTGATCTCCCCTCACGAAATCAATTCATACTGGCGTTAATCGGTATAAGAAAGTGATCTTTTGGCGTCAGCGGTTTTCTTTGTTTCATTGTACAACGTGATTCTGAGAGTAACATTTATTTATTGATTTTTTCCAGAGGTGTCTTTTTTTTAAAATTATTTTTTGACAATATTTCGGGACACTTTCACGTCTCTTCTTCTATGAACAAGTTCATAGTGAACCAGAAGAAGGGAAGTGAAAATATTGTCAAAAAATAAAAAAAAGAAGACACCTCTGGAAAAAATGCCAGAAAAAATCAACATTTCAACATCCCAGAAAAGTTTAAGAGACACATTAATTTATCCAATAATGCCAGTATGCAATGATATTGAGAGGAGGGTGATCTGTGCAAGTGGTGATGTCAGATAGTCAGGTTATGGCCACGTCACATATATTATATTTGTTATTTATTTTTACTATTTTTAAGAACTACCAATAATAAAAATATATTTTAATATTCGTTACCTACAATAAAATATAAATTGCAATAATTAACATAAGAGATGAGAAAAATATTATTAATGGAACTATCCTCCTGCTAAGGCCATTTCTAACAAGACGATGATAGGGAATGTGCCTCAACAAATAGGGCAAATAAAGCAATGGAAAATGGGGGGGCCTTGGTGGCCGTGCGGGCTAGAGCGTAGGGCTTTGGTCGTATGGTCTCACCATGGTTTGCGGGTTCGAATCCCGTCCGGGAGTGAGTTTTATTTCGTAGATAGAACTCCCCCCCGAGGTCATGGATGTCGTAAATAACTAGATAACAGAGCGACATGGCTAATATGCATCGAACATAAGGCAAAAAAACAGATAAAACAATCTATAATTGAGCACTTTTTATTTTTACACAAGAATAAAAAAATTCCAATGTTTTTAATTCAAGTTAACTCAGTTTATTTTATACGGAACAATCCTGGGACCGGTCGTCAGATATGCGAGAGAAACCTGGGTCCTGATTAGGAGGGACGAAGTCTTGTTCAATATGTGGGAGAGGAAGGTATTGAGGAAAATACTACTCCTGAGGGGGGTAAATGGAGGGTACAGTCAAACAGTAGAAGAGCCCCAACCCTCCTAATAGGGATTATTATCTAAAAGGAAATATCGATATTGTGTTTTGAAAAAATGTTCACGTTATCATTTCGTTATCGTTATAATATAACAATATATTATATTGTAACAAAAAGTATCCATTCATAGATTTTTATTATTTTAAAATATTGATGAAAGATTTAAATGAGCTGATAAAATTCCAAATAATTCCCCCCCGAACCTGGTGGCCTTTGTGAATCATGGTCGGCTGCGATGGCTGGGACATGTACGGAGAATGGAGTAGACGGAGTACTGTGGAAGATACTGGAGAGACACCCGGCAGAACAGAGAAGAAGAGGGAGACCTCGTTCACGCTGGCTGAAGGTCGCCCTAAGGACGATGGATATGAGAAGGTAGAGACGGCAGGCTGCGGATAGAGAGCGCCGGTAGCTCAGAGGGAGAGTGCTTGCGTACTGAGCTCAAGATCGCGGGTTCGAAACCCGGCCGAGGCTCTTAGGTTTTTTATCTGGGAAGTGAGCACGCCATCCTTCAGAGGGATGTTAAGCTATGCTCCTGAGCCTGAACGATGTCAGGTACTCGTTAAGGCCTACACTAGGTCAATATATATTTAGGGTAGGCAAAATTTTAGACTCCCATAGTAGAGTCGGGCGACGAGAGAGAGCTTAGTAGTGGGCGGTATGACCTTGTAGTAAAATCCCGGGCATGAGTTTTTCGCCCAACTTCTCCCTACTGAATGACTCATGACCGGGCTTTAACTACGAGGTCATATCGCCTACTACCAGAATACCTGACATAATACAGGCTCGGGACCATTGCATAACGCCCTATCCGAAGATCGGAGTGTTCAAGATTTTTTAATCTCTCAGATAAAAAACCTAAGGGCCTCAGCCGGGTTTCGAACTCGCGATCTGAGGATATTCTGAATTTATATATAATATATTTATCATTTATCACAGCTACATTTCTCCTATTTATTCCTTGGTTTATAAAATGTAGCAACGACAGACGTTTCGGGAAGCACTCCCATCATCACTATCTATAATTTATTTGTTCTTTACGTTAACATTTTTTTCATGCTAATCAAAATCTTCTTTTTACAGTTTTTATTGACATGAAAAAAAATGTTAACGTAAAGAACAAATAAATTATAGATATTGATGATGGGAGTGCTTCCCGAAACGTCTGTAATTGCTACATTTTATAAACCAAGGAATAAATAGGAGAAATGTAGCTGAAATGAAATGAAATCTTATGTTATGGGTGTAATAGATTAGAGGTATGCTGCACATATGCAGGCAAGTTGGAAATTTCAACTGTTACAGTTTAATTACGATATCTGCCTGACATGCACTTATAATGCAGAAAATAATACACGCTAAATTTTGTGACAACTTGGCGCCAGAATGAAATAAACGAAACCATTAGTCACGTTTGTTGTCCAACAAAAAAAAAAAAAATAGTCTCCAAACAATAATATGTCACGACACAGCCACTCGTACATGCTAACACAGCCAAATTATAGGGGACATTTTTTTTTATTAAATAACGTTTCAGGAATCATTTCCATTTGGATATGATAGATTCGGAGTAGTTTTTTACATGTTTTCAGAGATGACAGAAAAAACGCAAAGTTACATGATGTAAAACAGACCATGCAATGAATGGATATAAAAACATTCTGAACTGGAAGTGAATCGATATAAAAACATTCTGAACTGGAAGTGAATCGATATAAAAATTATAAATAAACAAATAGTTAATGAGAAAATAGTGCAGGTTAACTGAGAGATTATCTCTTTCAATATGACGCGGTACGGGAAATCATACACTTTGACGGATCGTAACTAAAACAGTTCATCTCTAGCTATAATTTGCTTCTATAGAAGTTTAGTTAGTTATTACGATTCTTGCCCGAGCTTTAACTACGAGGTCATATCGCCTACTACCAGAGCGCTCTTTCCTCACTCATGGTGGACATGAGCCCGACTCTACTATGGGAGTCCTAAATTTTGCTTACCCTAAATTATTAGTCACCTAGGACAGGGGTCTTTAACGAGTAACTGACATCGTACAGGCTCGGGACTATCGCTTAACGTCCCATCCGAAGGACGGTGTGCTTATGTTTATTTTAGTTAACAGTCTCTCTCTACTTGGTGGTCTTCCCTTTGGCCGATTTACTTGAAAATCAATAGTTGTAATGAAGTTCTCTATACACTCTGTTCACATACATACAGACAGACATGCATTTTCTTGTTTTCAATGTGTGGATTCCGGGGTTCGGAAGAAAACATGAAATTCCGGTGAAAACTCGACATCGATTTTCTGTCCGATTATACTTTGTACAACCAGTCTAGAGGTCTTAATGTCTTATTCGTACCGATTCATTCGTATTCGTTCATTTAATGTCATTATCTTCGTACAACTTACGTCATTTATCTTCAACTGCTGACATGATACCGAAAATTTATAAAAAAATAAATCCTTTTCATTAAGAGTTTCTAAGAGTTCTAATGAAATAATTTATTATATTCTAAAATAATTTTTACTATAGTTTAAACTTGAATTTTCGGCCTGAGATTTGGCGTACCCATCGCAAATGTGAATTAGTTAAATATTGAATAATAAATAAATAAATGTAATAATAAAATATTGAAATATAATTACACTACTTACATAAATGACCCAGTCCTTTGGACTGTGTGCGTTGGTCCCACAAATGTAGAGCCGCTCACCATCCCCTATCGATTGTATCACTCGCACATGATTTCTACAATCGAAATGCTGCAACAAAAAAAACAAAAAAATGTTTTAAATGGAAAAAAAGAAAATGGAGACAGAACTAGAATGAATTAGGCAAGGGGGTCAGAATAAAGGGTCATAATAAAAGACTAAGATAGCGTTTTTCTTAATTTATTTAACTTATTACTTTTTTACATAAGGAAGTATTGTAAACGTGCGAAAATCCGAGATTCTGTTTTCAGTGGATTTCACGTTTCAAGGTCCCCTGAAGACATTTTGATCAATTTTGCGATGATGTCTGTCCATGTGTGTGTGTATCTGTGATTGGAACCAAGAACGTTCCTTATTAAATTTCCAAACGCTAATAATGTATCCTCAGATTTGAGATTGGATCACTATGGCCAAAGTTATGACACCACAAAGAATGGAAAATAAATTTCCGTAGAAAATATTTCAAAATAATGTTTAAATTGTATCGCATAGCCACGAATTACAAAATATTTTTTTATTAAAAAGTATATGGACACCGGTAGCTCAGTAGAATGCGTGCTTGCCTTCTGAGCTCAAGAACTTGGGCTCAAAACCGAGCCCCGTAGTTTATTTTATCCGGGAGGTAAAATAAACTTAACCATGGCGTCCTTCCGATGGGACGTTAAGCCATGGTCCCGAGCATGTACGATGTCAGGTACTCGTTAAAGACCCCTACCCTAGGTGAATAAAAATTTAGGGTAGGCAAAATTTAGGACTCCCACAATAGAGTCGGGCTCATGTCCACCAGAGTGACGAAAGAGCGCTCTGGTAGTAGGCGATATGATATCGTAGTTAAAGCCCGGGCATGAGCCATAAAACCTAACCTAAGCTATTAAAAAGTATAAAAAATGTGTGTGGTGTGGCTATAACAGGACTTTTTTATACCAACAACTTTTGTACAGATCACTCCCTCCCTTCTTTCATACTGGCATAACATATTATGTATGAACAGTTATCTGCAAAAGTGTGGTTGGTATAAGGAAGTCTTGTTATGGCCACATCATATACTTTTTTTTTTAATATGACAAAACTTTAATATTAGTGGAAGTTTGTTTTGACCACAAACAACTCTTACCATGGACCCTCTTACCTCACCTTTCAATATAAGCCCATGTTCTAAGAGTTATTAGTTAGTCAAACCAACAAGAATACGTAAACTGTATAGTAATTTAATCAAAATTGTCAGTAGAGATTTGAAGTTGAAGTAAGAGGTCCGGAATGTCCCTTTGCCATGTCTTTGTGAGTTTTTATTAGACTGGGCCTGTCAGATAGTAAGTATGTTAATGTTGTCTGCAGAGCAAGACTGGGCTTCAATTCAAACAGACTGATCAGGGGCAATCAATAATGATAATAATTATTATTGTAGCCTATAATACATTCATCTTTTGTAGAAAATCATATAAATAAGTAAAGTAGAATCAATATAGACAGTTGACAGTCGGTGTGAAGCCTCTCCATTATTCAACAGCGCGGTGCCCTGGAGGAGGCTGCACACAGGCTGTACTGTCCACATGTCAACCTTTAGCAAGACCTCACACAGAGGGCAGCACGGGGGCATTTACATATTAGCGCATCAGTCCTGCTATTTTCTCCCCAAACAGAAGAACTAATACGAGAATGTAAAACTGAAATATAAGGACAGAATATGCAAAAATACTGAGAACAGGGCTCGACTAAGGGACGGTGGGGTTATAGGGGTGAAATTCAACAGCCGTAACCCACAAAGCATCTATTCCAAAAAAAAAACGGAGTGACTCGTTGCTGGTCATAATTCACATTTTATTTGAATGCAGAAATGTACTATGACTAGAGACGGGGGCAACTGATCTAAGTCATTCTCGGATGCATAGAACTATGTCCGAAAGGAACATGTAACCTTACAGAGCCATTTTTTGAAGTGAGGCGTCTTGAGACATGCAACGGAAGTGACGTACAACGGGATCAGCTGTTCATTATATTAATTAAAGGTATTGTTTCATTCTTCGAGAACTCTCCTGTAAACGCTGTAACTGACAATAAACGAAATGACAATGACGTAAAAAAATTATTATAATGAAAATATGTAAATAGAATACATAAAATGTAATTTGATAACATAAAATTGCTTTCTCAAATTTTTCTAATTCAATTATAAATTATATGCTAGCAAACAAAAAAAGTTTAACTTCGAATCTGCGCATTCTGTTCACGATATCAATTTTTTTTTTTTTAGAAAAAAGAATTTTTATCTTCTTCAATATTTGAGACTAATTAAAAGTATATGTAATGAAAAATTTATTGATGCAAACTATTGAATTTATTTTTATTTTGTGAGTTTATAATTTATAATCTCTGCTTCCATAGTCTGTCACTTTTGCTCTTAGAAGAAGAGAGCTGATCTGAAGGGAGGGGGTAGGTTGTCTGTCGTCTCTAATCTCATTAGGTGAGCCACTAAGGGGTGAGCACGTAGCCTGGTGCCCTTCAGGTACTCAGCCAGGGCATTCTGTTTACAAGATGATTCAGGAGACACTAGAGGAAGGTCCCGATGGGGGAGTGGATAATCATCTTGTCTATGATTAAAGTCGGTTCGAATTCGCTTTCGAATTTTTTTACTTTCCCAGAATACGAAGTATAGGGGGAGTTATGTAATCGGTCAGAAATTCGATGTTGAGTAATTTACGTTCTGACCTTTATGAAGGGAGGCAAGGGAGGCTTTTGGTATCCAAACAGACATAAATCAGATGTCGACAAATTCTGAAAAAAAGTGAAAATATGTAAAAAAAATTTGTTGGTGAATCACTGGCAATGTACTTACCCAGCTTGAATTAATTGTTTATGGGGTTTTGATTTTAACTTAAAATTTCATGTCGATACATCCATTACATCGGCAGTTAATGGGGTTTTTGATTTGCGCCCCTATGATCGATCCTCACTTCCCATGGGCCGATTCCACGGAAAATTAAATATATGTAGATCTTATGGGGATTTTAATTGTTCTTGAAATTTTGTGCCGATACATTCATTACAACGGAATAACTGCCTCACACAAACAGACGCTCTTTCATCTTTGGGATCAGAAGGTCAGAAAACATAAAATTTCGGTGTAAACTCAACATCATATTTCTGACCGATTACAAAACTTCCCCTAAACTAGTTAGGCCCTTTTTTATCCGACGACCACACTGTATGGGTGGGATGTGCCACTGATGATGAAGTAGTTGCGTCGAAAACCAGCCATGGTTGGAAATAAAACAGTGGGAAGACAACGTCTTTTATTTCTATAAGAAATAAGTTGGTTTGAGAACGACAGATACAGATGGGGTGTATCCGTTAAATCAGCTAATGGTGAGGTTTGGAAGAGAGGTCAGAAGTATCAGACCTCCCCAAATGTAATAACGGAGAGCCTGGGGGGTAGGACGGAGCCCCCGATTTGGGAGGGGGGCCCCCTACCCATCATTGGGGAATAATTCAATTTGTTTGTGGCGTAGGATGAGGGGGGCCAATCTGGAGGGTGTGTCAGCTGTCAGTCCGACCTGCCTCAGCTCAGGGCCACTTTAAAACAATCATTTCAGACGAGTGACTCTTCTCCGAAACTTTTATGAAGATTGAAGACAAACTTGGGAAACAATGACTGTTGATCAGGGTGATGTTCTATCTGGTCCCTCATTAACTAACTTCAACACAGAGAAAGCCGGTGAATCAGCTGCTCTGTACTTCCCCAGATCCAGTTATTTGTTATTAACTAATGTTTCACTCTTCCTCTGAACTATTTACCTCTTCGGCTATATTGGCCTACAATCACCATATACTGTGATAAATCTTACCAGTGATGATTTCCTTTAAAATGCCTATAATTCTGGATGAGTCTATCCACACAATTTCAAACCATTTTTGTATACCTTTTTAATTGTATGTCTTTCCACACTAGTGTGATGTATAAAATTACACACATTCAAATTATTAATATTATAAAATTAATTATATTTAATTGTATAAAAACAAAGAAGAAACTAAATTGGTGAATAATTATATGAAGTCGCATTTGTTTTGGAACAACCAATGAGTGGACACCAAAACACGACCATCAGCTGTTTCAATTAGTGTGGACGATTCAAAGTTGTCTGGTGGAGGTGAGAGGTCTGAGTTGAGATGGCTTAAGGTGTGGTGAACTAAAAAGGTGGAAATAACATTGAAATAGATGCGCAAATGAGGTACTTTCATTTATTTATATTTACATAATATATTTGCCCAAAATATAAAACATTAAGATAAATAATGAACAAAATATAAAACAGAAAAAAGAATGAAATAATTTTAAGAATTTAGTTCGTAATATTTTTCTTTAAAATAGTTTGATTTTTGTTCCAATCTTAGTTTTTAATTTTATAATGTAGGTTTAAGTAAATAAACTCAAATATTTGTTCTCTAAATTTTTTTTAAAATTCGGTTTCAAAAGAGGATGTGCTTTGCATTGCAGCAACATCACCCAGTCATGAGATGGTCATCAGACGATTACATCTGAAAGAAGATTGATTTGTCTATAGAAACAGAAAATATTTTATCATTTAAAACATAAATAGTATTTATTGTATTATGGATTTGATATTCTTGTATTTTCAATTATTCATTAATTAAAAACAATTATTATTATTCATCTCATATGTGTTCGTATACTCAGATAATCTGAGTCAGATTTAATATCAGTTGATGTATATAATTTATCATGTATCATGACTTACAAAATTGTATGACGTATCCAATTACCATATTATGGTTTAAAGGAAATAAATAATATTATTATTACAATAAAATTGTATGTATTTGGGAAAGTATACAAAGTAATATCCCTGGTCATTTTTATAGCAGAAGTATTGTGACAAGCGACGACGTAATTCACGTTTTTAGATGAGGATCGTCTGTGATATCATAAGGAGGTTGTCAGTCGTTTATAGTTATTGTGACTCATGCCCAGGCAATATCGTCGATACAAATGCTAAATATCGAATGTGAAAAACACCACTTCTCAGGAGAGTGAATAAACTGTTTCATGGTTCATTAAAAATCAGTGCTTATTGTCAAACATTTTTTACCTATGTCATTATACTTGGTGTTAGATGACTCTATGAGAATTTTATCGAATTATGTATCTTAATTAGTCAAAACGCACATTCGTTAGTTTGATTATCTATAATTGATGATTATTTTTCTATAATTTACAACGCAAACTATCGAATGTGGCATTTTCGTTAGTTTGAATTGTTTAATAATTAAATATTTACATTGCAAACTATTGAATATGTCACAATCGATAGTCTGCTTTAAAACAGCTCATTATTTTTACAAAAAATTGCAACAGCAAACACACGAACATGACATATTCAATACTTTGCCATGCAGGGAATTTGATTTTGTTCCTATTCGAACCAGATCAAAAACGCGAATGTGGTACATTCGAGACTGAAACATCCCAGTTCAAAACATTTGTTCACAATAACGAATGCAGAATAAAGAATTTCTTATTCGTCACTTTGCTTTTGGACATCATTACATAGTTTGGATGTTCGACCCTTTGCCAGGGTTATTCCTCCCCTTTACAACGTGAATTCAGATTCGAGAGTTCGCTATAACATTCATCCGTCCTAAAGCTATCGCTTTAGATCGAAAACGAAAATTTTTTTCACATTCGATACTTTGCATTTGTGTCGACGATATGCTTACCATCAGAGTGCTCCTTCGTCGCTCTGGTGGACATGACTCTGAGAGTCCGAAATTTTGCTTAGCCAGGCCTATTCACCAAGGGTAGGAGTCTTTAACGAGTACCTGACAATATACAGGCTCGGGACCGTCACTTAACGTCCTATCTCAAGGACCTTGAGCACGTCGTCAGCCGTTGATAAGGGGTCAAGGGGTGTAGAAGAGTAGAAGGCGCGTTCTCTATAAGTCAACCATTACGAGGTGTCTGGCTCTGTTGTACCTATTTCGAACGTTAAACGATAGTAATTATCATGTAATACAGTTATTAAAAGATTAATGCTATTTCCCTTCTAAAGTAAAAATGATAAGAGGAAATATTTATGGCCCTGCTTTTCAGGCAAAAGAAGAATAAATACAATATAAATTATACACAAAATGGGAGTTATTGTTTGTCAGAGGTTAGGATTTATTTTCAACATGGAAATAAAGTAGATAAAAAAACGAGGGTTTTAAAAATGTTAACGCGTGTTATTGTTTTACCTTATCTTGTATACATTTTAGCCGAAAATTTAGATATGATGGCATGGTATGGTATGAAAGCGTGCGAGGCTCACGTATGAGCGTTTTATAATTAACCTGTGGATAAAAGAAGAGAGAGGGGAGGTGTATTGTGCACGAGATATCGTGCTGACGATACCGTGCACACGATACCATCTCGACAAACGACCTCCCCACTCTCTGGCGGCCAATTCTAGCGGCTCGTGCATTCGTCAATATGTGCTCCCCCCTTTTGAAAACTTTGTCATAATATAATCATAACATAAGTACCAAGATAAAATAAGCACTAATAAAGATAAAAAAAAAATACTTCAAAGAATGTAAGGAAATGTAAGAACTCTACCGTTTTGGACCTTGTCGAGTGAAAAAGAAAAATATTTTAAGTAAAATAAAGAGTAGAGGTCATCAGCCCTTCAACCTTCAATGAGCCTTCGTTATTTAATTATTATTCTAGTTGGTTTTCAGTTTACTCATTCTATAACCTACTAAGCAACGAATTGAAAAATTGTAAACAAATTTACACACATTAAGATTATTAATATATTATAAAATCAATTATTAATATTTGTATACAAATAAAAAGGAGTGAAGTAACTTAAATAGTGAATAAATATCCAAAAATGGACTAGTCGCAGGCTCCCCCTGAAGCAGCTCTTATTAAGTAGAAATAAGATGTTTGTAAATATTGCGAGGGTTGTGATTAAAAAACTATATATACCTACGTGGTCAAAGAAATTCTCTGATTTTTTATTTAACGTCCTAAAATTAGTAAAATTCTCTAGAAAATTAGGAACAATTTCACAACATGAAATAAACTGAAGGGATTTTACAAAACACTATACTTTCCAAATTTCGTGATTTCCCGGCAAATGTATACGAGTAAAATTGTACATGCAGTAACACAGTTTTTTTTATGGCCGTGACAGTGGATTAAAATGTGCACACCATAAACTATTTAAATTGATTCTCAACCAAACCACTATTTTACCTAGAAAATTCTAGCTCTTATTTTGGTAGAAATGTCCGAACGTCCTTTGGTAACGTAATCAGCGAACGCATCAATGTGATAGCTGCAAGTGTCCTAAATTCCATAATTCGCATAAATTCGTAATTCTTTCGCATGCGACGATATGAAAATATCAATTAATGCAATTGCGTCGGAAATTTTACGATTTTTCTCATTGATTGGCCAAAAACCAGAAAACCACAGCTTCTTCAAAACAATAGTGAAGGTGAGAAGGACAACTGCATCTACTTAGGAGGTTAACAGGCTTCCAGTGAAATGGAAACCACAGGCGAGAGAAGTGCAAACAATTTGATAAAAGATCCATCCAGAAACATACGTAACAATATCATAACACGACTCCCGTTGTCATTGCCAGTCACGAAAACAATATCTCAAAGTTGACAACATCCCTGTCTGTCTCTAATATCAGTTTTCAGCCTCCCTCTCCTCTCTCTCCTCTCTAGGGGCCTTAAACGTCACCTGAAAAAAAACTGGTCTGGTCAGACGGGGAGATTTGAAAAAAAAAAAAAATTTCCCAAGGGACATGTGAAAAGTACAGAGGGGACTGGTAAGAGTAGGGTGCAATTGGCCTCCCAGATTGGTTGGGGTAAATAAAGGGTCGGAAGGGACGGAGGTGTTGGCTGCCAAATCCGGCCGACACTGGGCAAAGTGAAACGGAGACCGTTTTTTTGGCGAAAAGCCATCCACACAGGTAATAACGGGGGTCTAGCGGGTCCGATATCGGCACTAAAACCTAGTGTGAGGTCAGCATTGTCAGCTCAGCTTGTCTTCTCTCCCTACACGTTTGCACCAATGAAAGTACTTTTTTTTTTTTTTTTCTTTTCAACCAACCAATATTATTGAATAGAGATGGAAGTGGTGTTTCCGGGAAGATGGACAACCAGATCCTGGCGGAACACAAATAGCACCCCCCTTACGTCATCTTTAATTATGAATAGCTACCGATTCTTTTACTTCCCCAAATATGTAATCGGTCAAAAATTCGAAGCCAAGTTTTCAATGGAATTTCATGTTTTCCGACCTATAGATTCCAAATATGAAAACAAAATATGTCTGTATCTGTGTGAACACGATAATGAATATATATCGACACGAAATTTTATATGTAAATCCAGAACTTTCCAACGACGACACCTATGTTTTTCAGTCAAATGGACCAAAGGGGGGGCTTAACATAAAACCTCTAATAACTGCCGACAGAATGAATATATCGACGTATGAGGATTTAGGAGCCCCTATATAAGTCAACTGTTATATATTAGCGCAAACGGTCGACTGTTTGATTATGGTAATTGATTATGTTCGTTCTGGGGAAGTACATTGGCGATGATTCTCCGACGGCTTTTTAAATTTTAAACACATGAAGTATTTTCGGTACTAAACTAATAACTGGGAGATTTCTGTACTCGTAGAGAGAAATGTTAGGTCATGCCTAAAATCAGCCAATGTCTGAACCTCTACCTGTCGGATTTCTATGATTTTCTCTGCATAAGTTGTATTTATTGAGAATAAAATAATGTGACGCCAACACCAGCCACGTTTTTACAGACCACTCTCCCTCTCCCCTCACAAGTTCATTTCAAACTGGCGTTTACTGGGTGTAACAAAGTAATGTGTTAGCATCAGTGCCTTCCTCTCTTTCATTGTACATTATGATTTTGAGAGTGACTTTCTTATACCTAGTAATGTCAGTATGATGAATTTGAGAGGAGGACGGAGGGAGAGGGGCCTGTAGAAACTTGGTTTCTTTTACGGTCTCATCAGATTTTTAAAAACTGGTGATTCACCGATGAATTTTTTGATAATGCTATCTTCAATTATGAGTTGTGTTGAGTCGCGGGTTGAGTGTAATGGTGAGTTCGGGAACTCGCCAAAACTATCGATTGAGGTGAAGAAGTGAACTACAAGATTCAGTCACTTGTTATTTCGCGGACAGTTGCTTTGTGTTTACAAAAGTGTACAAACTAAGTTTCGCGGTGTTAGAAGGACGTACCATCGAACAATTGACATTGTATTCGTTACAACGCGGTGTACATATGTGCTGAGTGTTCATATACAGTATAAAAGGACTTACCTTGGGTTAACCACGCGAAGTAATCTATAAGTTGTATTTTGTGTTTTGTAACCACGCGGGGTACAAGGTGTTGTTAATAAATATCTATTGATCAACTGGAAGTTCTCATTTAACCATACCCAAGTACTAACAAGTTGATAAATGATAATTCATATTAATGCATGCCAATATACAATTTTTCGAAATAGTTATTACTTGTATTATTTAATTTTGTACCAAATTTACTGCATTGAAAACAATATCAAAGAACGCTTAGAGTCCTTTTTACTCCTTCTTATTGCAAGAAGAAAATCTTATTTATTTCTATACGGAGGTCCTATTTGAAGAAATAGATTTAAGATATTGTCCAGTGTCCCTTTCTTCTTAGGTCCTTCTCGTTAGTTAGGTTGCTGAGCCGAGCCCAGTTCTTGTAGAACGGTCCGACCCCCTCCACACACAAGAACAGGGTGGATATTGTAGGGGACTGATCTATTGAACTTGGGGTACTTAAGATAAAGTATATCTGGAATTGAACCCTGGGGTATTTCTACCAAGCACCCCCCCCCCCCCCCCCCCCCCCACCTCTCAGATAACCGGTCATTCGTTTGCCCACTGAACGACCAGCTAACACTGGCCACCCAGCACCAAAACAGGGTTTATCTACAAATACGCCAGGCAAATTGGATCTTATCTCTTTGATGAAATATTGTTATTAATTTTCAGGATACTTCTATAGGTCGAAGGGAGCAATGGAACCCTTATAACGGGTGTATGATGTTTGTTTGTCTCCTTTGTTATGTCATTTAAACTAGTTTTAAAGCCATTTCACTGAAACGATGCGCTTCTAATGCAGTAAGTAATCTTGTAACATGGAGATATAAACGGAGAAAAAACGTTCTATAAGCAAAATAAATAAATTCTTGATTTAAAATAGGAATTTAATGATATCGTATAAATAATGACTGCCTTAGAGAGCCAACTATACAGTAATTAACTTTCGATGAGTTATCAAAATAACTTTAGGCATCGCGTATGTAATGATACTATTTGGAAAACTTAGTAGCCATACAAAAAATTCGTAGGAACGATTGATAATAAAAAATTTTGAGCTTTATAAATCATAAAAAAAAAAAAAATAAACATTACCGAAATAGACAATCCACATTCGAAGTATTGGTAGGCCTGCTGAGTACCATGAACGTATCGCACTGGTGCCTTTCAAGGTTGTGCCATCCTTAAAAAATCATTTCAGCCAGTGTGTGGTGGTGAATACACCTAGGGATCTAACCACTCCCTGTTAGCTCTACTTTGGGAGTCCTAAATATTGTCTATCTGGGTTTAGTTACCTATGGTGGGGTCTTCTACGAGTACCTGACAGCAAGTATAGGCTTTAGACCATAGCTTAACGTCCCATCCGAAGGACAGCGTGCTCAAGGTTTTTACCTTCCAGATACAAAACGTAAGGGCCTCGGCCGGGTTCTCGGGAGCTCAGTAGGTTAGCAGGCTACCTGTGAGCTACCGGCGCCCTCATCGGACAAGTATACTGTTACTGCTACTTAACAGTTTGCGACCTACTCTTTGACATTCTCTATAAAAAAGTTGTATTTTTCAAGAAGTGTCATGGTTAGTGTATGCTTTATGCAGGCAGATAACAGGATTATCCCTAATGTGGTAGTATCAGGGTACGTTATGAAGTGACGGGGTTCAGTACATACCCTACGACGTACACTTCTAGCCTATATGCAATAAAGTAGATGGTTTCTTCCAAGAAGAAGAAGGATGTTATTTGTTATATTTTCATATTGTTGTTGGGTGCTAAGACTGGACTACTGGATGATAAAGAAAGGAATGGCTTAGTGGTCAATAAAAAGCGGTGTTGTGACCCCGCACTTTTGGCACCCTACCAACAAGCCTCATATCCATACTGACCCTTCCTTCCCTTTATCTGACCCTCCAATGTTATATCTCTATTTATCTTCTGTTTGTCTCTGACTTTATTAATTTTCTCCTTTTCATCATTTTTTTTTATCTTTTATGTTGCAATGTCCAGTCCCCTTAGATCTATATTTTTGCAAAAATTTATGTCCCCTCTTATTCGAAGCAATAAATAGGGGAAGGAAATTGAATCATTTCAACTGCCCCTATGAGATGAAGACATTGGCATTCCTTATAAGATGACCATTTCTGGAGGGAGAAGGCAGTTGAGTTTGTTTATATTCCAGGAATGTTGTCTCCTGACGATAGAGATAAGCCAAGCCATCTCTCCAATGATAAAAACCACCATCTCCTTTTCATATTTAACAAAAGGCTGGTGAGAAGGCGTCGGTAGATCAGAGCTAGCCTACTGAGCTCAAAATCGCGGGTTCGAAATCCTTAGGTGAAAAACCCTTGAGTACGCCGTCAGATTGGACGATGATCCCGAGTCTTTGCTATGTCAGGTACTCGTTAAAGGTCCTACCCTAGGTGAATAAACCTGGTAGGCAATATTTAGGACTCCCAAAGTAGTGTCGGGCTCATGTCTCCGTAGTTGCCCGGGCATGAGTCATAATAAATAACTAATGGGTCATCATTAGTTTGACGTTCATATACTTGGATCTATCCCTCTTGTGCGGCCCCCGTGAGGCAACCCCAAAAATTATTTTTTAAGCAAAAAATGAGATTTATCTGTAAATATGTATGGAAATTCAGTCTGCCCGCTGGATATAAACTAGCTGATACAAGAATTTCTCTTATAATTTATGTGTTACTGATAATGTCGGTGTGTTAGCCATTATCGACAATATTCGGTTATTACTAATATTAGCAGAGTTAATGACACAAATTTCATTATTTAAATCTTGATTTCTGAATTTAACTAATAACTTTTCAACCCCGGCAATTTACAGATCAAACTTTCATTTTATTTATACATATATACTTCATATTTATAATAAAAATTTATTTTTGAAAAATTCGTGGTGGCTGGGAGGGGGGCCTTGGCAGCCCTAGCCTCTCCGGCTCTACCTTAGTGAAGATTCCTTGCTGATTATAGTTCCGATATTTACCGTAGCCATCGCATCCGAGGAAGTTACGTAATCGGTTAGAAATTCTATATTGAGTTTTCCCTGAAATTTCATGTTTTCCAACCACCCGATTCCAAAATTGAAAATAAAAAACAATTATTTCTGTCTGTCTAGATGTGTATGCCTCACTGTGAACACGATAACTCCCGATAGAACAAATGTATCGACATGATATTTTATAACTACCGTTGAAATTGACACAAAATTGAGTACCCTCATGCTAACAGGATTTTTTTCTAAAACGGGAAAAAGAAGAAAAGTTAACTGAGAACTTGTAATACCAAGAAGAGACCTCTTGACCAGAAGGGGCTTTTTGGGATGTGTAGAAAAAGCTGTGGTGCCGTCATTAAGAGCAAGTTGAGGGGGAAGGAGGAAGAAAGCGGAGAGGGGGGTGCGGATCCTCTTCCGGAACACTTTCCTCCTGGAGCAGCCCCAAAGAGGCTCCAGGGAGGAGGCTGAATGCGGCCGGAAGGATGGGAGCCAACTCCGCTCTCTCTAAGACTCTTTTTCAATAAATCTGCTGGCCCCAGGAACCACGGTTCGCTTCCACTGTTTACAGGAGCTAACAGAGGAGTTCTCCAGACTCTCGCCTCAACTTTAACCAGCACGAGAAAGAACCATCCTGTCCAGACATGATACTTAGAGTTTATGATATGGCGGCTTGTTTCCAGTCCCATAGTCCTACTTATAGCTCCTTCGCATTTCTTCTATTGTCATTAGAGGAAGTTGTCTATGATAGCTTATGCACTATATCCGGAGCCGATTTCATTCGGAAGATCGTCTGTCTGAGGGGTTGTGACAATATTGCAGAGGGAGAGGCAGGTCATTCACAAAAAGTATTAGGTGAATCACATACAATGTACTTCCCCAGAGCGACTTAATCAAGTAAGGTTTCGTTGTCCCTCCAATATCAAACGACCGGATTAAAAATTGAGTTAACTAATATAGGAATAAAATTTTGCATCCAGGATTTTTATTAGGGTTTTTGAGGCGACCCCCCTCCTCTGATCCCCCCAATTCCTTTAGGCCGATTTAACTGAAAATTATTAGATGTCGTCCGTCCTTTTGGGATTTTGAATTTAAATATAACATTTCGTCGACAGTTATTATAATTTTTGTGGTAATCCTAATCCTTTCGGAAATAAATATCTTCGCGGTTTCTTTTTTTTTTTTTATTATTTTTTCGAAGAAAGTGGTCGGCAAACATTAAATTCTTGTGAAAACTCCGCTGATTACATAACTTCCCTTATACCTCGTATAAACTGGGGAAGTAAAAAGGTAGTCTAATTCTTAATATTGAGTTAATAACATAAAAATGTATTCATGTTACAGAACTAAAGCTTTCTGTCATTACCTGTATATTATGAATAAGACCTCTTCTTGACCTCACCCCTGCTAGAGGGCTATGCTGCAACCAGTCAAGTAGATTCTGATTATAGTTGGGGTAACATCTAAATTCTTATTTAGTGATATTTAAAACATGAACTTCCTCAAAATACCTGGCGAAAAATTATG
Source organism: Aradus depressus (assembly GCA_963662175.1). Taxonomy (NCBI): domain Eukaryota; kingdom Metazoa; phylum Arthropoda; class Insecta; order Hemiptera; family Aradidae; genus Aradus; species Aradus depressus. The sequence goes on along the minus strand of OY759215.1, from coordinate 63,499,416 downwards.
TAAAGTTTTCTGTCGTTTTAGAGGAATTCTTAGGCTGCCGGTGTAACTAGCTGAGCCACTTTTTATTCAAACAAAAGTAACTACAAGAGAAAGTTCACAGAGCCTGTTAGAAGTAACGGCTCATGAGCGGAAGGTTTCTAATGAGAAAACAAATAAATTTACTTTGCGCTCAGCAATGGCTTAATTGAGGTAACTAACGATCAGCAATGTTTACCTTCATGATTCGTTAGACAAGCCTCTAATATTGCCCTCGGTAATAACGAGGCAAGTTATAGAATTCACAAAATTGCACCGAAACAAATTAAGTTTTCTATTTTATTAGCCTCTGTGAAACTATAAACCATGAAACTAAATTATGCTTCCGAAATGATTAATCCTCTGTGAAGAGGAGGGAGCTCACACACCGAGTGGGGAATCAATTAAAGACTTGGCTGTGGAACAAGGCAATGAAATCGAAACGAGGCTGTAAAGCCTGGCTGGGGGGGGGGGGCCCTGACTCCAGGCCCGGGCGGCTCTTGATTAGCCCTGGGCCCCCAGCCCGCTCCACCGCTCGCTTTAATTGCTCAGGTAAAACAAGAGACCGCTCCCAGCCCTCACATAAACTTTATTAAAGTCTAAACCTGGAATTAGGGCCCTCACAGTCTCCTGGAATTATTATTCCCTAAAGTTTATTAATGTGAAATCTGTTTCAACGAAAAAAGGAATACGAGACTGTCATATGATAGAAAAGGACATACAAGTATGTTAATACGAGTATGTGATAGAGGAAGGCACATTGCAAATACAGCAGATAAGTTAAAAACTTCTAATTTACGTATTTCAATTAATACTAAGTTAACGGAGACATCAACTTATATAACTGGTTGGATTAAAGTTATCCCGTCTTAAGAGGGGTAAATTTTCCAAAATGTATTTTTGACACCTTTAAAGTTAACGGAAGAGTGCACTCTCCCAAGTTATTTCCCTCCTCAAAACTTTCCAGAGGGGATAATCAATTAATTAGCCAAAAGTTAGGAGAAAACTCAGCAGGAGCGTGTAGAAACAGAAAGTACAATTCAAGTACACTCGATAAAGTATGTAGGACCCAGCTTAAATCAACTTGGAACTTTCACAAGCAACCTTCCTCCAATTAATTAATAATGGATTATGAAATGATTCTACAATCAATTATTAGCGAATACTAAAAAGCAGCCCTGGCTCCATGTCAGAAATTATTCGTTCTTCATGCCGTATCATACAGAAAATAAAAAAGTATTCGGTGAATCACCAGATATGTACTTCCCCAGCACGAATTAATTAAGTGCGTTCCCGCTCTCCCTCCAGAGTCAATCGACCGTTTGGGCTAAAAACAGTATTTGACATGACCTCTCTGATTCCCCCTCCCCTTCGGCTGATTTCGCTTAATGGTCGCCCTTATAAGACTTTGAAAATACATACGAAATTTCGTGTCAATAATTTCATTCAGCAGTTCTATGAGCTTTTGTGTTAAACCTCCCCTAATCGAATTTGTCTTTCAATCGAAAATCAATAGATGTCGTCGTTAGAGGGTTCTGGACACACATAAAATTCGTGTCAATACATTCATTCTATCGGGAACTATCGTGTTCAAAGACACCTTTTTTTTTCATTCTTGGAATCAAGTGTCAGACACATGAAATTCCGTTGAAAACACCGCATCGAATTCCTGACCAGTTACATAAGTTCGTTCATAGTGACCGGAAGAAGAGACGTGTAAGTGTCCCGAAATATTGTCGGAAAAAATAAGAAGACACCTCTGGAAGAAATGCCGGAATCAACCAACGGTTACATAACTTCCCGTATACTTAGTATAGCTGAGGAAAGTAAATCTCTTATATTTACGAAGTTCCAGTCAATCAAAACGCACGGGACATACAGAATTCAAGCAGCAGTAAAGTGTGTCTTCTTATGCCGGCTCCACGACCATTTGTACAATGTCTGGATAGACGATTGGCGTTAGCCTTGGAAGCTATCCTTAGGTTGTCGGCTTTCGGGTCAAATATCCAAGATATTTGCTTCAATTTTGACACCAGCATATTGGCCCAACTTCACTGAGACGTTCAGATACCTCTATTATTGCATGAATTTTACTAACATTGAATTGAATAAAAATAAACAATTCATGCTCACAATTCCTGGTAACCTCTGACTGTTGCAGTTTGCAGTCCCTACTGATAAGTGCAACATTTAATTGTATGCCACCGCAAAGGCACAAACAAACAGCAATTTGTTCTTCTGCCATCATAACATTGGCTCAAACTGAGGAATGGCCCAATCTGTGGACGTCATGCACTTGCCTCCTGATGCACGACCAACCTTGGATGGCACCAAATATTTCATATGGTACATACATGCAAATATATGCAAGCACACACATACAAGAAGAAGATATTTCTAGAAACTGAATTAGTTTACAAAATAGGTACATACAGCACCTGCTGTGTTTTCTCTCTTCTTTATTTTTATTTACAGGTAAAGAACGACTAGCCCTGGGGGAGATAGAGAAAATTAACTATATAATCAGATAAAAACAGTTTAGATAAGTATGACATAAAGGTGATGAGGAGTGACGTGGATAATGGAGGAGCTAATTCGGTTATTTGTATGCATCTTTGGAGATGGAGTTTGGACACCACCAGCGGGGCTCCTCTTAATTGGGAAATAACCAATGTATAGCTCAATGTCAACATTTTGACGGCTCATCTCTTCCAGACGGCCATTTTTTTATCATTTTATTTTATTTTTATTCCATCTTTTTTTCTTCATGGAGAACAGACATGAGACGGTGGGAGAATTCAACGCCTTGACATGCCAAAGCCACGCTTCTTTCCAGGTAATCTTTCTCTCCCCAGCTACAAAATGTCTGACTGTATGTGGAAAAGATAACTCTCGAAAGAATTTTAAATCCACCGGCAGGACACCAAATATTTTTCAGTCAAAGAGAGAAAGAACCTCATATTTAAAATAACCTCGGAAACGGATAGTACATAGATGGCAACAACGGTGGTCCAGAAGAGCGGATGGCCGAACCACCTAGGACTACTTTCTGGATATCCATACATGTCTCATTCGAACCACTGCATGGCCATCATACTAACCATCATGGTCAATTCAACGTTAAACGTAACTTCCACAGAAAGAGCCTGTACAGTGCATGTCGCTCTAGGACGGTCTAGGTGGAACTGATACACAGACCTGGCTCATATCAGCAGCTGATATGAGCACATATCAGCACAGTCCCAATGAGGTGGCACTGCCCAATATTCTGTCGGTTCCTCATCTCCACGCAGCAGATAAAAATAACAATCTAGCCAAAAAATCGGAGCAGATAACACCGAGCTTCCTCATTCGGGGGATTTAAGACTACAGTAAAGGCCATGAGCCACGAGTTTAGGCAGTGGAGCGGTGAGGGAAAGCTCGACTCTCCTCCCACATCCGACCAATCATCTCACCTTACTGTTCCTTTTCTGTCACCTCTCTAGTAGCTGTTCTCAAACTGTGGGAGGATCCATTACACTCCCCCCCCCCCCCCCCCCCAGGCCGTCGATGAACTGAGGGGGGTTTCCCTTTCAAAACGATCAGCAAATCCCTTTAATCCATCGTCAATTTAAGAGAAGTTTTAAGGCTCCGAATTCCAAATTCTGAACATAAACTTATCCATGTTATTTATTCTTGGAAGAAACTTGAAGATCTATGATCAAGATGTTTTTTATTCCTTTTCCCCTCTCTTCCAACTCTCATTCGGGAAAAACCTTCTACCTGAAAAATATTGGACTCCAGGGTAGGAAAATTTATTTTCTCAAGTGTCTGAAGAGTTAGGAAAACCATTAAAAAAGAGGAAGAAGCACTCCCATTTCTAGGATGTTCCCAACTCTTGAGGGAAACCTGAAGACAAACTGATCACTTAGAGACGGCAGGGCCGCGTGTCTCATCAACTCATCTTCCTAAATAGGGCTTGTTTTCCCAGGGACATCTTCACACTATTAACCCTATCAAAAAATAATGGATGTCGCTTTTCACCAATTTTTAAAGAACTATGGAGAAAAGGAATTGAAAAGAACCTTTCATGACGCAATATTTTGAAGAAAAAAAATATGTGTTCACATTGTCGCTTAATAAATACAAGGAAAAACTACAGGACTTTCTTATACCTGTACAAAAGAGGTTGGTATAAGAAGTACTGTAATGGCCACATAACATACATTTTTCATAATTTTTTAAATAATTTTTAATAAAAAAATCTGTATTAGCAAAAAATTCAGTTATACTCGCAATCCGACGAAATTTTAATATTCAAAAACGCACCTGTAAAAGTTGTAAGCATATTTTCGAACAATATTAACTTTTACGATATAAATGCTATTATTCCAATTTCATTTCTTAAGTCAGTAGATAAAAATTATCCACTGCAAAAATAGGAAAGAAAGGTAAAAAAATAGTGAAAAATACTGCAATTGGAGGGAATTATAAAGTACCTACCAGAGCTAAAAAAGTAGAGCACTTGAAAATATAAACCAATTAAGATTAATTGCTTTATTTTTTATATCCAACACCTACGTATTCAAATTACGTTAATGAATTCTGACAGAAGAATTAATCAAGACGTCGTTTCAACTGTTGCTGACTTAATGAATTCATTCAAAACGAATGACTTGGAAAAAAAAATACATAAAATAAAAAAATATTCTTATTTATTTATTTACATATATATTGAGAATGTAATTATGATTGATGGCTTATTATACGGTCGCCCTGCGTTCTTTTCATTTCTCACTTACATAATGACGTATTACATACGAGGGAGAAAAAAAGTTCTAAATAACATTATCTAGTAATATGGACTATCTCTGTCATTTTTCATTACTCTAGATGATAAATATACCATAATGATATGAATTAAAAGCAAATCTATGTATTTCATTCATGGTGTCATTACGGGGAGAAATAATGCAGACGTGTACACAGCCTTATGCTGTAGATTGGTGTGTATATTTACGGATCCATTCCATTGAAATACGAATAATCGTAATTATTGCGTCTATTGTTCAATAAATTTAAATTAAAACATAAATGTGTGATAACTGTTGATTTGTGAACAAAGGAGCATAAGGTAGACGAGGAGAGATCATTAGACAAAGCCCCGCCCCCGTAGCTTCCATCAGATCCATTATTAAGACGATGTCGACTACAAATTAAGTGCGAACATGATTTATTGTCTTCGTTAATTTTCCGTTGCTTCATACCTACCTACCGATATTCCTGTTCTTTCTCTTCGTTTTACCCTCCTCTCTCCTCGTCTCTCTCTTTATCTCTCCTTCTACAGGTGGCGCCTTGAACGGTCTTGCCGAACCTAGCGAATCTTGTAGAGCATCCCGCTCGAGGTTAGTAACCAGTTTCCTTTCAACATACAAAAACAAGAGGGGTTCAAACTATTCTTTACTTAACTGGATTTCACAATTGCTTGTAACTAAACTAAACAGTTGATTGTTCAATGTTAGATGCAGGCACATCAAGTAGTAAAAAGGGCATGTTGCGACCCTAGACTGTTCTTTTCATAAACTTTCTCTTGAGGGCTGAAGGCGCCGGTGCCCAGCGGGAAACTACTGTCCCGCTCCACTGAAAAGTGCCTTGCATTCATGCTCTTTCACTATTCCTTCTTGGTTCCCATCTATCTCTCATTCCTCCTATTTTCCTTCTTTCTCCCCTGCTATGACTTTTTCTTCCCCCTTCACAACCTCTCTTTCTCCCCGTTCAGTTCCTCCCTCAATTCCTTTACCCCACCCTTTCTTTTTCCCCTCAATCTCACTTTTATTGTTGTCATCCATGTCCTTCCTTTTTCTCTCACTATCACTTCTTCCTTCTCCTCGTTCCTTTCTCTCTGCTCCCTTTATCCATCCTCCTTCGCCTCCTTCCTTTCCCTTCCTTCATACCTTCCTTACTATTCACATTCCTCCTCCTCTTAACCCTATCATTGTGCTCTCTCCTCCTTTCCAGCGTTATTAATTCTCTTTCTCCTCAATCCGACAACCTCTTCATTCATTTACTTAATCCCCTTATTCAGTGTAAGTGGCCTCTTCAAATAGTTAATTAGGTCTTTCAATAAAACAACTCTCAACTCATACCTATTCTATAAATTTCACTCCAACCAATCTTCATAAAACCCCTCTTAACAAAGCATATGATTCCTAAGGTGGGTGCCATATTGCGCACTCGAGCTTCCTCACCCTTTCTTAGTTCTTTTTAACTTAAGGTTGCAAGTCTGACATTAACCTGTAAATAATAAAACCTTGCCAGTGATGCTTTCTTTTAAAATGCCTATCAATCTGATTCTATATATTAGATTCTATATATGATTCTAGATATCCACACAATTTCAGGAGATTAGAACTATTTTTATATATCTGTTTTAATTGTATGTCTTTCCGCACTAGTTTGGGAACATACGGTTGTCAAGTTTACAATTCAGTTATGAAAAAATCTGGTGACTCAACAGTAATGTACTTCCCCAGTGCGAATTGTATGTAATCAACTATGTTGTCGCTCTCTCCCTCTAAAACAGGTTTGGACAAACTTCAATAAGTTGGGGCCAGATAGGAAAATTCAATTGTTATGCGAGCCAAACTAAATAAAAAATAACAATGACAATTATTGCTGGATTACAAAAAATAAAGAGTATTGTCATTAACAAGTTTACCGATCATGAAGGACATATTTCATGTTTATATAGGGATATCATTTTTAGTAAAAATACGACAAATATTTTTTTCAAATTAATGTCATCCAAAAACTATTGAAAAATCAGTTATAGGAAATTCCAAAAATCGAGTTTTGTGTGAGAAAGTTGACAAAATGTTGCCATATTCGTACTCTCATCATAATATACGATCATTAATTTTTATATAGCCTAATAAACGAAGAAGTATTGATATTTGATACTAGTGAGGAGAACATATTTTATAACAGCTCAATTCCTGATATAGCCCACAACTATAATTCTAACCTTTTTTAAGACAAGGAACTTGTAACCTTTTTTAAGACAAGGCACTTGTAACCTTTTTTAAGACAAGGCACTTCTAACCTTTTTATTCGCATAGAACCTTTAATCATTGGCTGATCCTCTTTAAAATAAACTATTAGAAGCAAAAAAAGGTTTAGGTTTTCTTCCACGAGACGCATTGAGCAGTTCAGTAGGTACCTAGCCCCTGGGTCGTGGTTTGACCAACCCATGGCTAAAAAATCAAGTCAAAATTACTTCCCCACCTCTGATCCCCCCTTTCCCTTGACCGATTTGGCTGAAAATTAATAGGTGTCATGAGGTTTTGGATTTACAAATAAAATTTCATGTCGAAGTATTCACAGTTTATCAGTATCGTGAATAAAAGTTCAAATGTTTTCGTCGTGTGATGCTCGGAGAAACCAACATTTTTTTTTAACTACTTAACTTCACCCTCTACCCCTACTCCAAAAAAATACATATATTATCAAACGTCAAATCATTGACATGATGATATCATGACATCATGATATGCTACACATTATTGTAAAGTTAGGTCATCTTTGACGTAACCTACAGATTTTGTTATTTTAAATGCAACTCAACGAATAAAAAATAAAACGTTCTTTCTCTGGAAAAAAGCATATTTCCAATCTCTCTTGCAGAATCATCTGAAATGATATGCTACACTTTGTGGTTGTATCCGTCCCCCCCTTGCCATAAATCAAATGGTGCCGATGCGACAACTCTTATTGATTAAGTTGGACTATATATTCAAATGAATATTGAATGTCATTGATGATTGATTGGAGCCATTTAGGAAGAGTTCGCGGTAAACAGATAAACAGACACTTTTAAAAGCTATTCAAATAGATTCTAGTTGACATGAAACCTTAAGACAGAATATGGGCAGAAATATTTTACAAGCAGACAAAACTCCCTTACGATTTTACAGAATTTAGTTTTCTCATTTTCGGTTGGAGGGGTTCGGAAAACATGAAATCTCAATATTGAATTTTCTTGAATACATAACTTCCCCTATACTTGGTACATCCAGGGGAAGTAAAATGTAGGCCGTTATTTAAAGATTCAAAAGAAAAGTGCTGAAAACTTGCAATAAGTCAACTTTTAACTAATATCAAACTTTAATGTAGCCCTCATTAAAACAACCAAACGTTCAATTGTAAAAGAAGAACATTGGTCAATAGAGCACAAAAACTACTGTATTTTTAAAACAACCCAAATTAAATTTTAAAGGACTCTAAGGTATGAAAATTGAATTAGAACATGCCATCCTCATTATTATTCCAACTATCAAATAATCATTGAATAGGAGAGTACCTGAAGAAGTTTTAAAAGAAAGGAAAAGAAATTCCCATTATTATTCGTGAAAAATAAATGAATGTTGAGTGTTGGGAAAGTAGGAGGAATAGGAACAGACGTATACTAGCAATTCCAATTTATTGTGAGTAGGGATAATTTGTATGTTCTGGCAGATGGACTTAGAGGTAAAGATGGTGGATAGCTATGATCCCCTCCACCAACCCATGTATGTTCTATACACGGCATCTCAACCTTCGTAGTTTAATTTTTTTTCTTATTGTTTCTCTTATGTTACTATCCAATTAACCCTTTTCACAACTCCACATAAACAACCAACTTGACCCCTACGACCATTGACCAGAATATAGAATTCGTTGGTGCACAAGAATAATGACACAACTCAAAAAAATAGATTTTCCAGGACAGCCATTTAAAAGTTTCTTGTTTCCTGCAAGGCTTTTGTTTTGATAACATAAAGAAAAAAAACATCTCATTGACTGTCGGAGCACAACTAGATGTCGCGACTTTGTAGTAAGGGAAGAACGACACAACCGCTTTCCAGCTGTCATTTTTGGAAATAGCAACATGTCATTTTTGTTGTATTTCCATATAAAAATATGCGGATTTTGCTATACATTTTCACAATAAACTCGAAAATGGAAATTTTTGAGTTGTGTCACTATTCTTGTACACCAACGAATTATTCTCTACGGTGTCTGTGGATATGGAGTACATCTATTTAATCTAATTTTTTTAGTTAGTTATTATATGACTTATGGCTAGGCTTTAACTACGAGTTACATATGCCTACGTCAGAGTACGGCGGTCAGAGACCAGCCCGACTCTACTCTGGGAGTCCGAAATTTTGCCTAACCAGGTATATTCGCCTAGGATGAGGGGTCTTAGTCACTTAACGTCCCATACGAAGGACGGCATGTTCAAGGTTTTTTCACTTCCCAGATAATCCTCGGTTTTCGATCTTGAGCACAGTAGACTACTAGTACACTACCTCTGAGCTACAGGCACCCTAAATTTTTTTTTTATCTTCATAAAATGTTCCCTTTTATTGTCCCACGATACTTACTGACCACGAACTTCAAATTCAGCTTCAGCTTTATGGGACTCAAGCATGTAGCTGTTTGTTTTTTCAATGCTGTATTTTCGCAAATTAAAGAGCAAATTTTCATTTACAAATATATAAAGCGAGATATCGGCCGCCAGCTACTTATGAAAACTTTAGTCATTCTGTTCCCTGCTAATAGACCTTATCTGATTCAATGTAGGAACAATACGAGACGCGAACAAACAACACAACAATGGGGAATCTAATTTTGACTTGTGAGCAAACAGGGAGGGAGGGGGGGGGGGGGGGGAGATGGATAAATGGCGGCTGGCAGATAGACAGCCAACTTAACATAGATGAAACACAAATTATATATTTATCTGTTTGGAGAAGGGGGATTGTAAGATGTGACGGGATGCCGAGTCTGTCGAACAGAGGCCACGTGACCCGACCCCTTCACAATTCATGAGAACGGCGGCAGAGCTCGGATCAAACATTCAGTCCGGATCACGAGCTTCTCCGAAATACCTCCCCTCTCTGGAAATGTGCCCCCTCACCCCAACTTTACAAAAATCTATGTTGATTTCACAAAAAAATCTCTGGAGGAGGCCAAGGCGCAAATGGGGCTGTAGCGTCGAAGATGATGAACGTTTATTATGGTACAAATAATTTCGTGTATAGGTCTCGAAAAAAAGAAACTACCTTTGAGGGTAAAAAAAAATTTAAAAAACACCAATAAAACATAGAAGTTTAGTGAAAATAAATAATAAAACAAAAATAAATTAAAAATAAATAAAGTTATAAAATCAGAAAATGGCACATAGCGTGACGTCAGAGCCTTGAGACATCTTCATTAAACTAAGAAAGATAAGAAAGGCAAAAAACAGATTCAACTTCCTTCAACACGCGATTTTCTTTCAGATTTAACTAGAAAAAAAATGTAATAGAAGTGAGTGGAAAAAACAAAGGGTACATGTTGTGTTTGTACCAATCACGAACCTATAATAGTATTATATTTTCCTATATTCAATGGAATATTGTTTGAGGAATCTATATTCATATATGTTCTGTGATAAAGAAAAATGTTAATGTTAAATAAAAATAAAAGAAAATTTAAAATAATTGAATTAATAATAATTAAAACAAAAAGAATAAATAATAATTAATAATAATTACTGTAGAAATGAAAATTTACTAAATTTTCATTTCTACAGTAATTTTGGGCGCCGGTAGCTCAGTGGTATGCGTGCTTGACTTCTGATCTCAAGAACGTGGGTTCGAAACCCGACCGAGGCCTTTAGTTTATTTTATCTGGGAGGTAAAATAAATTTAAGCACGCCGTCCTTCGGATGGGACGTTAAGCGATGGTCCCGAGCCTGTACGATGTCAGGTACTCGTTAAAGACCCCTACCCTAGGTGAATAAAAATTTAGGGTTGGCGAAATTTAGGACTCCCACAGTAGAGTCGGGCTCATGTCCACCAGAGTGACGAAAGAGCGCTCTGGTAGTAGGCGATATGACCTCGTTGTTAAAGCCCGGGCATGAGTCATAAACCCTAACCCTCTACAGTAATTTCCGAAAAGGGCCCTAAAAAAATATCAACAATTCAAGGTTTTGAAGAAAATGCACGTATTTTTAAAAAAATTTCAATTAACAAACCTTTCATATGAATTTTTAAGGAGATGCCATATTTTTTCTAAATTTTTCAAAAATATTAAATCTAATCCAAAGTTTTTTAAATTATCTAAGGGCCAACAAGGAAAATGAATAGCATAGAATTTAAAGAAAAAATATTTGGGTTTATTTTTACTTAAATCTACATTTTAAATTTGTTAAATAAATATTTGAAAAAAAAAAAAAAAATTAAATTAATTTTTAAAAAGAAATTTTATAAACTAATAAATATTGGCCATTCTTCTTATCAAAGTCATTTAGGGCATATAAAACATATAAGTAAATAAAAATAACCTCCTTTGCGCATCTACTCCAATGTTATTTACACCTTTTTGGTTCACCACACTTTAAGCCTAAACACAATTCTCCGTCCACCTCACAACTCAGCTTAGACTGTCCATCCTATTTGAAACAGCTGTAAACTATAAATTAACGAATAGGCTATATGAATTTTTCTTGTAATTTTTTGCATACCTCATTGATTTAATTTTGATATGCAATATTTCATTTTTTGCAACGCACACAAGCAGGAATTGAAACACATGATTTTCATGTATGCACTATTAGACTCTTTCATATAGTCAAATTTGTAACCCCAAAAGACGGTGGGCTACAATTACGGTCTTTCGCCACTGTCAGACTACCAGAAGAGTAGTATTGAGGAGACTCGAAGAGAACCAGAGAATCCACACTAACAACTAAACAAACTATGACAGACAATACACAACTTAGCCAAAGATCACACAATAGAGTGGATTCCAGGGCAGACTGGAATCAATGGGTGCCCTTCCAACCATTCCGAACTGTCCCATACCAGAGCCTGACATATCAAACATAACTGGTAGTCACAAACACATCCATCCCAACCACATACCACCATAATTTACAGTCAGTACAATTATACTTATTTCTTATATTACTACTGGCATAAAATATTATAATTGGAGTTTGACACAAAAACTCATGACGACAATGAAATTCAGTACGAGTATTCAGAAGTCAGAAGCTTTCAATCGTTACTGTTTTTTCAATTTCCAAAATGTGATAATTTAAAATTCCTAAAACTCTTTCAAAATTAAAGAAACAAAATTAACCGAATCCCTTTCCCCAACGATATGTGTTTCCAGTCAGCTCTGGATGGGAATGTAAATTTATGGACTTTACCCCTGGAGGATTTTTTTAATTAATTTCACGCTCCTGAGCTTTAAGAGTAATATTGTGCCGTAAGCAGAACCAAATTACAGCCCTAATTCAAGCAGGGAGATACCTAGGGGTGTTGTGGAGTGTAGGTTTGTGAAGAATGATCGCTAACCACCCTTCAGCTAACTGAAACCGAATTAAGGGCTCTTTGGTACCATTTCAATAACCCCAACCCCTTTTTCCCAAGTTATTAGCTCTCCACCTGATTCAAATTTAAATGCTTTCATTCAATCTGAAGCTAGGAAGCATCGCAAAGCTCCTTTACTATGTCCCAAACAAAATCCTTCACAAAGATTTCAAATCCATTCCATGTGAACCCATGCCAGGTGAACCAGCCCTCTCACTCAATGCCTATCTTCATCACAAAGTCACCCTGACAATCCTCGCAAGTCGTTTAAGACGACGTTTGTGCTTTCTAAGGGAGTGTCTGAACTGGCTGGCTTCTCTGATGTATTCTTATTTTATATTCTATATGAGCACATATACTTATTGTAAATAGTGTACACATTGTAGATTAATAAAAAATAAAATACAAAAAGGTACATTTGATATAAATTACTTTTCTTGATCTAAAGGTAGCACAGTTATCTGAGGGTGTGGGTAACCAGCGGGAAAGTAACAAGCAGTGGGACTCGGCCTAGCAAGACTCTTCTATCCTTCTAGGACTCGGCATTTGGGAGTGGGTTACAGGATAGCTCGAGTCACCATCGATATACAGGAGGCAGTGAGACTCGAGGCATTATCAATATCTAAATCATACTATGGGGCTAGAATAATATTGTGATTCACCGATTTGGTTGAAAATCTATACATGAGTTATTTATGAAGTTCCGAATAAATTTATTGGAGTTTATAAGTTATTAGAGTTTTGGAGTTAAGCCCCACTCCCCTTTGGCTGAAAGTCAATAGTTGTATGCTTGGACTGTTCTATTACTACAGTTTGCGAATACAAATAGTTGGGTTTATTTCAAGAAAGCAGCCAATGTTTTTATTTACTTTATACGTCGTACAAGAGAAGTTAGATAATGGGTCAAAAATTCGACATGGTTTTCCGACCCCCTGAATCAAAAATTTATTTTCAGATAAACCAGCCCAAGGGAAGGGAATAGAAGAGGGGCAGCACCAAAGCCCGATGAATGTATCGATATGAAATTTTATAAGAGGATTGAAAAGCCTCTTTGTAGGACATTGAATTAGAGCTTAATCGGACAAAGAGGATTAGAAGGGGAGCATTGATATCGAAACATTAATAATTGCCGATGGAATCGATGTATCGATGGGAATTTTATGACAGCCACATCCGGTAAAAGAGGAGAATGGATAGAGTACAGTGACCAATTGGTAAGATAGATATTCACTGTTTATTTGCTACACTTTTCTAATATTTGCTTGTAAATTGATTTTTTGAAATGTAATGTTGTTTTTTTTGTTTAAGATGATTTTTATTAGTTTTATAAAGAACGTGAACTAATGGAAAATAGTGAATAAAGAAGAGTTACTCACAGAGGATTATTTATCAAAACACAAGTAGACTCAGAAGTTGGAAGTCTGTGACATACTCAAAATGATCGTCAAAGACTACCCAAATTATATCTGGAGGGCTGGTGTGTACACCCAGGGACCTGAGCACCCTTTCCTTCCCAGCTAGCTCTACTAAGGGAGTCCTGAATTTTGCCCACCCAGGTTTAGTTACCTAAGGTATGGCTCGGGACCATCGTTTAACGTCCCATCCGAAGGACGGTGTGCTCAAGGTTTTTTCATCTCCCAGATAAAAAAACTAAAGGGCCTTGGCCGGATTTCGAACCGCGTTCTTGAGCTAAGTAGGCTAGCTAGGAGCTACGGGCGCCCACTTATATGTATTCAGATATATAGTAATTATTGTGCACAAGAATTCCCTACAAAATAAAATACAGTTGACTACAGGCGTAAAATAAACGCCCGTATGGAAGTTAAACAATATATTGACCAGATTATGTAAATAAAAGATATATTTATATTTGAGATTTTTACTTAATATGGGGGATGAAATAACTAAATTTAGCCTTCGGTATATGTTAACGCAAACCCTTGCAACAACCCTTCCGCCACCCCAACATTCAGAACTCCACCATATTTTCCAATATGGAACAGACAGAAAAATAAAACAAAAACTGTGTTCATACCCTTTCAGAAAAGTTTGTAGGTAAAGGAAATATCCTGTTTAATAATATTTTAAAAAATACGTTCTTTTCCTTCAAATATAATATATATATAAGGGCACTTGAAATAATTAATGCTCCCCCAGGTAGCTCACTTGAAAATTCAAAGAACACTTGGCTGAACAAGATCCACTTGAACAAAATTAAATGAAAAAAATAGCAATTGTTTATTCAAGGTTTTTGTACAAACAATGAATGCAAGCCTTAATAAATCCAAAATGGAATATGCAGTTTTTTTGTATTAAAAAAAATCTTAAGTATTCGGTCAGTGGTGTAACAAGCCACTTGGGGGTCTTGATGCTAAAGCTAAAAAAGCTGGCCCCCTCTTGTCTCATTATAGTTTATTTTTAAGTTATTTTAGCAATAGTTTATAGATAATAAAAAAAGGAATTTGAAATGCGAAGCTGTTTTCATTTAAATTGATTCATATGAATCAATTGATTCATTGATGGTAAATTACAAATGTAAAAATACATAAAAAAATTAATGTTTTTTGAAAATATTGTCTATTTCACTAAATCTTTACAATATGACCGGGTTAGAATCAAAGTGGTCTAAGTGACATTCTTTAATATTTTGTGCAAGCAAAATTAAATTATTGTCATTGACCTGCCAAACTAACTGAGATGTAGCTGGCAAAATTCATGGATGGAGGGGGAGATTAGGCAGGGGAAGATAATATAATGAGATAATGTGATTATAAGATAATGTGAAAAATAAAACAAAAAGTCGTCGGTGAACCTTCGGCTATGTACTTCCCCAGAGCAAATAAATCAATAAGTTCTCGCTCTCCCTCCAATACTAATCGACCGTTTGAGCTAAAAATCAACTGATGACTTCCCGCCGAGGCCCTTAGGGTTTTTATCTGGAATGTAAAAAAAACTTTGAGCACGCCGTCCTTCGGATGGGGCGCTAAGCGATTGTCCCGAGGCTGTCAGGTACTCGTTAAAGACCAACCCTATGTAAATAAAAATTTAGGGTAGGCGAAATTCAAGACTCCCATTGTAGAGTCGAGCTCATGATCATCAAAGCGACAAAAGAGTGGTCTGGTAGTAGGCGGTATGACCTTGAAGTTAAAAGCCCGGGCATATGTCACAATAACTAACTACTATTACCTATCATTTTCGGACAAGGAAAACGGAATGGAAAAGTCATAAAGAGATTTATGTGTTATTAAAGATTTAATTTCTATTTCTGAGAAAAACTGACTGAAAATAAGCTATAAAGAAGAAAAAGTTAAATGCTAGCCCAGATGCATTTAACTATTTTATTTCAGTTGAAATTTAATTAAAAAATCCTGAGAAAATAGTATCTAGTTAATTTTTAAAACTTAATTTTCAGTTTATTTTCTCCATAACTGCACATTAGTAGACAGCAACTAAAGCCTCTCCCTCTCCAGTTTATTTAGAAAAATAACATTTTTAAATAAAGTTTTATTTTTGTCGCTATTTATGTTTTAAGTGGAGCATTAAATCTATTATTTAAAGTAATGGTAATACTACAATGCGCCATTTCAACTTCAACTAAAACTTTAATAAATGTAGCTAAATCTGCTCTGAACGTGAGAATTGGAAGGGAAAATACGTTACTTAAGTCTGAAAAGATGAGCAGACGTTAGACATATCTATAGAAAAAAGAATTTGTGGGATTTTTATTACGTCTAATACAAGTTGCAAAATCAGAATCGGGAATAAAATTTGGATATACCCTAAAAACCCCAAAACAAAAGCATATAACATTATTTTTGTCAAGAATTGCAAAAGAGCATTTGGTTTTTAATAAATGTTTTTAATATAACCTCCAAAATGAACATTTTAGTTCAACTCCTAGGAAAATTGGATAAACCGTTCCGGAGCTTCAGCATTGCGTAATCAGAATGAACCATCCCTGACTGGGTTATTAAGTTTTTTAAAAAGTTTTTCGTTGTTTTTTTCCCCAAAGTATAAATGCTCATTACGAAATTACGAGATCCACGAGCAAACAACGGTAAAAATTTCACTGAGTGACTTTTATTTTCTTCTCCTTTCATAAAATCAGCTTTACTGACTAGCTTACTAATAAATTAGCGTAGTAATAAATTTGAAGCCTAAGGAAGCCAAATAACGACGAAAACTAGATTACATAAGAAAATATTATATAATTTTCGATGCCACTTCGAATGTTTATTCATTCCGATTATGCAGTGCTGCAGCTTTGGAACGGCTTATCCAATTTTCCTCGAGGTTTAACTAAAATGCCCAATTTGGAGGGAAGAATAAAAATAATATACAAAAATGATGCTTTTGATGTTTTTTAGAGTACAACCAAATTTTATTCTCGATTCTGATCCTGCTCCTGGTACTCGACCTAATGGGAAAAGTCCGGTCGAAAAATATTAAAGCAAATTTTTGTGGTGAGCATTATTCGTAGGACATCAGTACAGATGGTTGAAAACTGACATTGTCGATACATTCATTACATCGGTAGTTACTTTGAAACGTCACTTCTTTCACCTGGTACACATTCGAGACTGCTTTAAAAATGCATCAACTGATTTATTTTACAAAATCCCGTTAAAGGACGTACGCGTTTCCATGAAGTCTACGTGGTCACTTTCTCCTTTCTATTTTTCTATTTCTGTCCATTAAGGAAGAATTTCTATCAACTTGTTGCCTACGGAAAGAGCTTTACACAAGTTAGTTTCACAGAAAACACTTTTTTTCTTTGCTGTCGACCTTGACCACTAAAAAAAGGCCAGTTTGCTCTTCAACTTTACTTATTGATCTTTGAGACTTTTCGTTTGACCTGTTGGTCGGAAGTTGAAGGAAGTAAAGGGAACTGTGAGGGTCAACAAAGAGAGCTAGGAGGAGATCAGGAGTTTGGAGTCAAATAGAATTAAAACTGATCGGACGGACTGAGAGAGCCGGCCTAATCTAATTTGTCCACTCCCGGGGCAAACAATTGTCGATCCAGGTCCACTTTCAAGAGGAGGGGGGACCAACTAATTCTTAACTAAACCCATCCTATCAGGGATTCTAGAAGATGAACCGGCTTCAGACTTGGAATAGTTAGCGGAGGGTCTAGCTTGGTCGGTTTTCTCAGGAATGAACATTGATATTTGTAACCTCGTCAATCGAGAACTGATTCAGGTAGAGTGTAAATACCTGGCAAAAAAAAAAAAATATAAATAGAAAGCAAAAAATAATGAGAAACTCGGAAAAGGACGAACAGGAAGTGAAGAGGACGACCAAGTAACTTGGTCCAGTGGTAGAGTAGAGCCGCTACCATGGTGGCGTAAAGCTGGTAGAGTAGCCCACCCTTCCAGCCTTCCCCAACCACCACCACAATGTTCACTTGGCGACCCAGTCTACTATGTACTACGACACGTTAAGGAATGGACCTGAGTCAGCGCCAAGTCAGGTACTCGTTGAAGACCCCGGAGACCGACTCATGTCTACCAGAACGACGAATGAGCGCTCTGGTAGGCAATATGACCTCATAGTTAAAGCCCTGACATGAGGCACAAAAACAAACATCGTGATGACCAGATCCTGTGACGTCCTATTCTATGAGGAACCTCAAAGGAACTTTGCTAGTCGCATTATACACTATCAAGTCCCACCTCAGCTGCTAACTGAACTCTTATTTTTGTCCGTAGGACTCTACATTGTGATAATGATAATAATGGTGTTAAATAAAAATTAATAAATATAAAATAATAATTGAATTAATAATAATGAAATAATAAACAATAATATTAAATAAAATTACCACATTTCCTGTAGAAATTATAGCTGGTCTTCTACTAAATTTTCATTTCGACAGTAGTTTCCGAAAAGGGCCCTAAAAATATCAATTGTTCAAGATGTTAAATTTTGAAGAAAATGCAAGTATTTTTAAAATTTTCAATAAACAAACTTTTCATTTGGATTTCTTCTAAATTTACTAAAGAGATGTCATACTGTTTTTCTAAATTTTGTAAAAATGTTAAATCTAATACAAAGATTTTTAATTAATCTTACTGGGTTAACAGGTAAAATGAATAGCATAGAATAAGAGAACAGATATTTGAGTTTATTTACTTAAGAGTACATTATAAATGGAATCAAAATGTCCATATGAAACCAAAAAAAAAAATCTTACAAACTAATTAATTATTTAAAACTACATCAGTCTTTTTTCATTTAATTTTTTTTTGGCCATTTTTCAAATGAATGTTATTTTGGAGCATACATATGTATAAATAAATAAAAGTACCTCCTTTGCGCATCAATTTCAATGTTATTTCCACCTTTTTAGTTCACCACACCTTAAGTCTAAACACTTTTCTCACTACATCTCAACTCAGACCTCTCACATCCACAATCCAACATTAGAACAGCTGATGGTCCTCTTTTGTACTCCACTCATTGGTTTGTTTTAAAACAAAATGTGACTTCTTATATTTATTCACTAATTGAATTATTTCACTGTTATTATTTTTAAAAAAATAATTAATTTTATAATAAATTATTAATAATTACAATGTTTGTAATTTTATACATCACAACATATTAACCACTCAGCTCTAATTTGTAAGAACAGAAATTTTACTATAACACGTGAAAATTATTGTTTTGTCAGTTGAACCCGGAACCCCTATGAATTCGTTAGTACTGGGTGCTGGGTGCTAAGGTTCTATTTGGTTAACTTACTTAACACTTTAAAACCAATCGATCAAACTCCTTAGTGTGAGGACAGTCTGTGATAATGGAAAAAGTTATGAGTTTTTGAAATATTCTCTTCGGAAAAAAAAAGAATTTTATTTGTTTTTTTTTGTTGCCGTTGCCGAATTTGGCAAATTGGAACTTCTTTTTTCTCTCCTTTCCTTTACAGTTGTCCCAATACAAGAAGGGATCCTGCGTGTCCTCAGACAAGATAGGATTGCCCCCGAAAGGATGTTAAAGCCCAGATTTTGCTTTTTCCTTAGTGTTCACCCCTCGCGCTCCTCACTTCCAATTAGAGCTCTGAGGCTATATTCGACCCTGTCCTTGAAGATAAAGCCCCAGATAATTGCTTGCATATTATGTAAATTATACCAAACAGTGTATAACTACCCCAAGAACCCTCCCCTTTTCCGGTCTTTTACCCGTACAGAAGTCAAAAACCCTTCATTGCTTTTTCTTTTCTTCTGTTTTTTTTTTTCTTCTTTCACTTTGCTTTCATTCCCCTTCACTTGCAAGACTTATCCATAACGCCCTGCTGTTAAATTTTCTTCAGTGTTCCTTCCCGGATAATCTCTTGTAATTACCAGCACGAAATGGATTCTTATCTGCATCAATTTGACTCAGAATTGAAGGAAGGAGAATTTCATATCGTCTAGACCAAATATGTTTTGCCTAATTTCCATTTGAAATTATTCTTTATCTTGGTTGGAAGTTGTTGGTCTCAATATCAATTGGCCAAGTTGTTGGTCTCAATATCAATTGGCCAAGTTGTTGGTCTCAATATCAATTGGCCAAGTTGTTGGTCTCAATATCAATTGGCCAAGTTGTTGGTCTCAATATCAATTGGCCAAGTTGTTGGTCTCAATATCAATTGGCCAAGTATCCTTTTATTATTGTTTCCTTTAATTTGTTTTCTGAAATTGTTTACTTAAAGTTTACAATAAATTACAGAGAACAGCACCTACAGATTACAGGGATACACAAAAAATGATATTTAGAAATGTCTGTAGTCGTGTAGTTGAATGTCTGTATTTCATATTGGCGAGTAATTACTAAACGAAAATCTTTCACCATCATAGAATTTTTCAAATTTTAAACAAGGCGTTAACTTCATCAAAACTAAAATGTTTTGATTTGAATTCGGAGTAACTCATGTACAATTTATTTTGAAACCATATGAAGTTTCCAATTTTTTTATTTAAATTTCTTCATTTCGAAATTCCCTTGTAGACAGATGACTCGTTTTGGCAGTCTCCTATTATAACTTACTTTCACGAGGAAGACGAAAAGGAATTTTTATCCAAAAACTTTTCCTAAATGGATCGTGTCCCATTTTTATATAAATGCCTGAGGCTTGTGAGAAGTTTCTAATAACGAGGAGCACCCATCCCCCATGAGTTAATGTGCAAAGTTTTCTCGAATCATCATTCGAAGATTTGTCTATTGCCTCAAATCCCAGGAGAAGAGGCCCCAACACGAATCACGTATTGAACCAAGTTAAAAGACCCCAAAACTCCTTCTAATTTTGTTCCCTTTTCTGTGTCTGATTGAGCACGTATCCTACTGTCGGACGAACGCGCCTTTTCTAATTCCTACCTTGATGAACAAGAAAACTAAGTTTGCGTTACCTGACAGGAAAAACTTGGCGCTAAAATGGTGTTGATGATTTTGACAAGACTAGGACACGGAAGTTCCAAAGTTTTCCTTCAATCGCGTTTTCTCTTTGAAGAAAATTGCCTTCAAAAGTTAGACCGGTGTTTCACTAATTTCCCTCCGTTGAAGTTTGGATGTGCTCCAGTATTTAATATAATTTCCCCAAAATTAGTTGAACTGATAAATAGCTGCCTTCGGTTAACAGAATTTTGTCTATTAAAAGACACGCCTCAGATTCTCCAGAAATTGTAATCAAATGAAAAATCACATAGCGCCTGTGCAAATTGACAGTTGGATGCATGCAATGGTATGGAAGATTAAGCGTACCGGACTTGTTGTTCAAAGTTATAATGCCCTGATACTTTTCAAAGTAATCGGCATTGTATTGTTTGAACATTTAGAAATATCGTCGCCTCCTATAGTAGTAAATAAAGGTACAATGCCTGCAAATGCAAAAAAAGGTTGCAGACCACTGCACTACAGAAACATTTGCATCGTTAGATAGACGTTCCTCTTCGTCAATAAAGAGCGGGAACAACAGACGACATTGTACCAACAGACCAGACTAAGTTATGTCGACAGTTCTCCGAAACAAGTTCCCCAATGTTTACGTCGACATATCGTCCTCGCAGCAGTTAGACAGCAACAACGGGCATCAGAACGTACGACTCAAAGATATGTCGCATACTTATCGCTGGATGTCCTCACACTTTTCTTATTTTCCGCTCCAAATAGAGCAACAGCTGGTAACTTTGGTTTTTCCAAGAAGGAAGAAAGACTCATTGGCCGGTACCATTTTGCAATTAGCCCACTGATGGACCACATCTGTAATTTATATGTTTTACAGTTTATTACTGTAATTCTTGAAAATTAAATGTTACTAACAATCTAATGTATTTCACTGGGGCAGTTCGTAAAAGTCATACTTAGTAACATATTAGAATATTGCAGGATTACAGGAACGTTCATAGTAAGAGATTATGCCAAAACTTTCTTGGAAACGACATTTTTCATTTCTGAAAGGATGTTGAAAATAATTTCGCCTTCACGAAGTAAATTATGTACATTTTTAACCAAAGTGGACGAAAAGACGGTGAGATTCAAAATATGTGGAAATATATAGCAGTGTCCGTTTCTATCTGTTTTTTTTATAAGATACATCAATAAACTGTAAAGGGTTACCAATCAGGAAGGTATCGATACTTTTTTCCGTTATATCAAACAACTTTTTCTTTCGATATCGTATCACTAGCTGGACAACTTGGAGTAGTGCTGCGTTTGGGATTTAGTTCGATGCTGATTCCCTATACCTTTGCTATGTGAAGTCTTGGCGCTCTAGAATTACCTATACTTGTTCAAATTTTATTTTTATGTACCCCCCAAAAAAAGCGGGTTGCCGTTGACTCTGTATTCGAGCTGGGGAAGTAGCTTTGACAGGCTCTGGCATACAGTGGAAGGAAACAGTACTAATGTCTAATTTGACTGCTGCTGACATCTAGCCGTGAGATCCAGAACTATTTAGAATGAAATCTAGCCGTGAGATCCAGAACTATTTAGAACAAATAGCGTTACGTTACGGTTTTTCCTCGTTGACCCGCAAATCAAAACTTTTATGATATTTCCCGGTTTTCCCTGAATGTGGACATCAGTAATGTCAGATTCACGGAAATATCATCTCCTGGTATCTAATTTAAATTTTAAACAGAATCCATCACAAATCTGTACAAATAAATTCCTAAACATGGACATGATCTGTCATTTCAATGTAACTCTAAATACATTGCATTTGTTTTACCTAATTAATATTTATTTAATTCTCTTTATACTAATATTATAGTCTAATAAGGATGAAACAAGTGTAATATCATGAAAACCAAATGAACCGTTAAAGAGCCCCAATCTGCCCTCTCCCTGGCTGATTTGATTAAAATTCAATATTTGTCGTGCTCTTGGGTACATAGGTAGAATTTCATATCGATATATTCATTCTAAAATAAAAAATAAATTATGTTATAAATCAAAAATTTGATTTAAAAAAATCCTCTGTGTGTTACTTTGTCTGCCCTTGGTCACGATAACTTCCAATGTATTGAATAAAATTTCATTTTTAGCCAAAGGAACGAGGAAAGGGGGACTTAACTCGAAAGTCCTAATGACGGCTAGTTTAATGAATGTATCGCCACTAAATTTTTAGAAGTCTGTAAGGTCTAATGAATCTACTTTTTGTTTAATATTGTTGTTACTAATATCATTATTTTTTATTACTTATATACTAATTTATTTTATTTAAGTATTATTATTTTTATTTCTATTACATATTATTTTCTTTTATTTTCTATATTTCGGAAATTGAGAAAGAGACGGAAAAACATCTCGAAATATTGTAGTGAATAAGTCACTTGATGATGAATTATAAAAAAAATATTTATCATAATTTAAAACTGTATCTACTGTATTTATTAGTATTATTATTTTTGTACTAATTTATTTTCTAGTATTTATTAATTTAATTACTTTTTGCTAGTATAGTTATTTCTAATCACATGTGTGTCCGGCACTAAGAGTTATTAACTGTTAATATATATTATAAATAAGCTCTAATTGTTACGACGTATCCTATAACCAAGTTGTGGTTTAATGGAAATAAATATTATTATTATATTTATTTCCAATACAATATTTTCAGAGGGAGAAAACAATTTTAGTTGTCAATTCGTTCTGAGAAAGTACCTACACGGAGGGTGATTTATCGACTATTTTTTGGGGGTTAAATTTCGGTTACCTTTCCTTTGACCATAGGGCACTGGAGTGCAAAGCTTCTTCATATAAGTTCCCATAAATATTTCTGCGCCTTGTATGCCCACTTTCCCCTTTTCATTTCCTGGCACTTTGGAACAGAATGTCTCCCTCCCATGTGAATGTATAGATTGTCCAAGTCCCCCCATTTTTTTTTTTATTAAGTTTCATATAAAAAAGTATATTATTCTACGTAACGTTAGCAGAGAGAGGAAAAAAGAAGCTACTTAGCCATAAAGGAGACTTAGTAAAAACCATTTAAAGCACCTGGATTTCATAAAGTTTGAAGAGGGTGAATGAACGCTCCGAAGGGTGGTCGTATTATATTTATGAGCGTAAGGGAAACTTAGCTTACACACCTCCCTTCATATGGCCGCTTTATCTACCCCAAATATGCTAATCTTTATAAATAAAATTACTATCAGTTTGGTACTTTTGGGTTTTATCCGTTTCAGGTTAGATAAAGACGATACAAGTGATTTTTAGCTTTCGTCTGTTTGTTTGTCATGTCTGTTCGTCTCAGCGTCACGGCAAAATATCTGGACATATTTTAAACAAACTGAAGAAAAAAATAAATACTAAAGGGGTATATTTGAAAAAGAAAAAAGTAATTTTATGTTTTCTTAATTAATATCGATCTTACATGAGAAACTTACAGAGTCAATATGAAAAATATTCACATTTTCAACCCCCGACGCAAAAAGAGGGATGTTATAAGTTTGAAGCCTTTGTTTGTCTGTGTGTGTCTATCAGTGGCTTCGTAGCTCCAAGACGGCTGAACCGATTTCAAAGCGTTTTTTTTTGTTGCGAGATGGTTCTTAGCCATGTTTGGTGGAAATAGGGTATGCCGTATCCAAGATCTTCAGGTTTCATCAGAGTCTGTGTAGGGATCTCGGCCTCTATTACAGCTAGTGACTTGGAGTTTGAGTTCAAATGTTTATAACGCCAAGCCCCCGCCCCCAAGCCTCCACCCTTCAAGCCCCCTCCCCCCCCCCCCCCCCCAAAAAAAAAAATCGCCCTCCCCGCCAAGGTTTCAGTTAAAAAAAATTAATTTGTCGGGGGTTTTTTAAATTTTTAATTTAATGTTTACTCAACATTTCCGTATACTTTCCTTCTAAAGTTAGAAATAATGGAGATAAATAAACTTATTTTTCGAGTAACGAAAAATGTGCGAAAGAGGAGAAAAGTAGAGAGGTGGGGAGGGAGGAGAGTGGGGGCAGAGAGGGGAAGTTGGAACTGGGGGAGAGAGAATGAGCTTTGTCTGGATTTTGCAGGTAATCAGCTTCAGTTAAAGTAATACAAGGCCGGGGAAAAAGGTAGATATAAAAGTGTCGGTGAATCACCGGCTATGTACTTCCCCATCACGAAGCAATCAGTTTGTTCTCCCTCCAAAACAAATCGGCCGTTCGGGCTAAAAATTAATAGTTGATTTACATATAAATTTCAGAATTCTCATCCTAAATTTCGCGTCGATACATTCAATACACCGGCAGTTATTGGGGTTTTTGAGCCAAGCGTCCTCCCCCTTCACTTCGGCCGATTTCACGGAACATTATTAGATGCTTTCCTTATGAGGTTTGGAACTCAAATATAAAATTTCATATCGAGATTATTTACATCGGGAGTTATTGGGATTTTTATGTTCAACCCTTCCTGTGATCCCTCCCTCCCCTTCGGCTGATTCCGATGAAAATTAATAGGTGTCGTCCTTAATGGGGTTTTGAATTTACATAAAATATTTTTTGTCAATACATCCATAACAACTGAAGTATTAGGGTTTTATGTTGGTTTCCTAAAATAATTGAATTTTTCGTTAATGCTGAAGAGTTAATAGTGGGAATCACTAACTAGTGGGAGGTTTCAAATAACCGATACATACCTGAGGGCGCTCGATTTCACTTTGACTTGGAACAGGCGTTCTTGTACCCAAATGGCCCACTTTCAAATATTGATGAACAACTTGGTACTAAGTACACAAAATGTCCGAATTCATCCTAAACGGTTTTACATTCAAAGGGGGGGGGGGGGGGGGGACTGTAAAATCGTTAAAATTTCAGAATAATTTATTACAGAACCTTCTGGTCTGAACAGTTTTATAAGACAAAAGAGGAAATTTATTATTAGAGGTAGCAATTACTTTTTCTGGCCCATTTCCTACAGACTGTATTTATAACCATCCTGCTCTTGCTACAATTTAATTTGCTACGATTCAAAAACCAATTGTTACTTATTAGTTAAAACTTTTACACTTCGCAATATACATAAAACGTCGTTATGTAATCCGTCAAAATGTTGAGTTATTATAGGACTTTTGACTTTCGACTCCCCTAAATCCAAAAATGAAAAGTGGTCGGTGGTTCACCGGCAAAATGTACTTTCCCAGCGTCATCTGATCAACTAAGGTTTTTGCTCCCTCAAAAAACCAATGAGACTTGAACTCAATAGGTGTCATTTTACTCAGAGACTTTGGGTGTCATATGACATTTTGTGTCGATACATCTGAAACTAAGTCACTGGAACTTTTCTCAAAGTTGAAGGGTAATTATTTACAGCCAAAAAATAATTGAATAAAAAAAGAAATATCAATGAAATATTATATTTTCAGGTAAAGTTGGATGGAAAATCTGTTTCCAGTAACCTTTATATTGTTCTAATCTAAAATATATAAACATGTCGCCTCGTTCGGATGGGACATTAAGCGATGGTCCACGCTGAAGACGCCTAAACCTGGGTAGGAGTCGGGCTCATGTACACCAGAGCGACGAAAAACTGAGTTCTAAACTGAAAAATATTGATATATTAGGTGGAATCTACAAATTTATACTTAAACAAATGACTAATTTAAATTATAAAAACAGATTTTCGTTACTACAGGATCTTTGAACATGTACGTTCTCTTATTGTAAACATGTTCTATGTACTTGTGAAGACCCTTTTCACAAAATCGGAGAACCTGAGAAGAAGAAAAACAAAAAGGACCGACAAGAGAGTCAACTTTTTATTGTTTCGGAAACTAAAGTCGCAAATCTACTGAGTTATTGGCCTTTAAGACCTAATTATGCTTTTTCGACGTTTAATTGTCCGTGTTTTGTGAATAAGACACATCAAAAAACATATGTGAGTATAAAAAAATTTGGAAATATACGTTAAATAATAAGTAACGGATAAATTCTGGAAAAGTACCGTAAAATCTAAAAAAAACTGACATCCGAGGAAAACTGCACCCACAGCTAGTACCTATTAATATACATTACTTATATAATAATATATATATATATGAGATGAATTAAACATTATATTTAACATTAATTACACGGTATGTAAATATTCATAAAAGAGATAGGTAGGTACCCTTTGAATGGGACAAAAGAACAGACACAAACAACACAGAGCAGGCTTTGAGCACAAAAACAGTGAAATGGCAAAAGGGGGGAGACTGTTTATTTAGATATAGCTACACTTTATAAATACATTCGTTTATAAACCAACACAAAGCTAACAAAAGAGCCACATTGATTGGAATCGGTGTGAAGAACAAAAAACAACTCTATTTTAAAATAACTTTCCTTCATGCAAAGCCTTTGCTACAAGTACACAGTATGAGTACTTTGGTACAAGTACACAATACGAATACTTTGGTACAAGTACACAGTACGAATACTTTGCTACAAGTACACAGTACGAATACTTTGCTACAAGTACACAGTACGAATACTTTGCAACAAGTACACAGTACGAATACTTTGGTACATAAGAATATACGTTAATGGAGACTTCATTGGCATAACTGTCATTGACTCTGAAAACAAACCGGAATAATTACATCATGTTCAAGTCTAAATCCTTCCCAATATGGTCAATGCTCCTTATTGTGTTCTGATCAGAACCGTTGCCATCGATCTCAACATTCCTGTCATCACTAGAGTGTCAAAATCTAAGCTTCTTATTCTTTGTCTGGATATCGCACGTAAATCAATATAACGCAATGTTACTCCGGGGCAACCAGCAGGTATTCACATATAATACAGGACCTTATTTTATAAGGTTCATGGCAACCAAAAAGACCACAGCTTCTGCTGGACACAGGGTTCCCGATTCGGAGTCCAACAGCTCTGGCCTTATGAGAACAGATGCAGAGGAGAGGAGTGTTTGATCTGACTGCCCTCTGGTGGGTCACAGAGTCCCTTTGCTCCTCCAAAGGATATCGTCAACCTCCCTCCCGGTAAAGTGGTGGACCCCCACCTCTTATCTTCCTGCCGTTTGAGGTGAATTGTTAAAACTCGGTCAAAAGAGAGAGAGAGAGAGTGAGAGAGGAGACTTGCCTTTCTGGCCGCCCCCCATGGGGTTAGTACCTACCAATGGACTCGTGTCAACTTTGTACAAGTTTCGTATAGTGGTTAGAGTTGCCGCCTGTAAGGCGTTGAGCGACTGCGGAATACACGTCAGAAAGTTCAAAACAGAATATGTATAGTATGTGAACATTCTCAGTAGAAGCAAAAAACAATCGAAACTAAATAATTTTCAATTAAGAATACAAATAAAATGAAAGGAAACTCGAGGAAAATTGTTTTTTTTTTCATGAGAATGATTTCATGCAAATTTATAAATATATATAACAACAAATGCAATGTTGTTTATAGCTCTTAGAATTAAATATTAACAGGATACCTTCTAAGCCACCTGAGGAACAAAAAAATAAATAATAACTAGAAATCAGACGTAGTAATCAATATAGGAATGTTTATTTTGAATACTCTTCATCACACTTCACATCTAACCTACATAATAAGAAAAAATAACAATCCACCATTATGTTTTAATACTATATTGAAAATAATACAACTGTATATTTTTCTAACATTGTTCAAAGTTCTGACAGTGCACTATGATTAGGATGTAAACAAACTACCCCTAAATAAAAGCACTAGTAGACAGGAGCGCTGGTGGGAGAAACTGGAACCTGTCAGTCTATTTTGCACAGCTCCTAGGAGGTGACGTAACATTCCGACTACACTCGAACCATCTCATGTTGAAAAATATTTTCCACTACTTCATGGATCATATTCACATGCTAGTTGATTCAAATTCAGGTTTTACTCTTTATATAAGTGACATTATAAATTTAATACTAACCCATTTCAGGTTTTACTCTTTATATAAGTGACATTATAAATTTAATACTAACCCATTTCAGGTTTTACTCTTTATATAAGTGACATTATAAATTTAATACTAACCCATTTCAGGTTTTACTCTTTATATAAGTGACATTATAAATTTAATACTAACCCATTTCAGGTTTTACTCTTTATATAAGTGACATTATAAATTTAATACTAACCCATTTCAGGTTTTACTCTTTATATAAGTGACATTATAAATTTAATACTAACCCATTTCAGGTTTTACTCTTTATATAAGTGACATTATAAATTTAATACTAACCCATTTCAGGGTTTACTCTTTATATAAGTGACATTATAAATTTAATACTAACCCATTTCAGGTTTTACTCTTTATATAAGTGACATTATAAATTTAATACTAACCCATTTCAGGTTTTACTCTTTATATAAGTGACATTATAAATTTAATATTAACCCATTTCTGGTTAATAGTTACTTTACTATAATATTAAAGATTATTAAAATATATGTTTCCTAACCAACAACGGCAAGCGGCTTACCTACTTTGCACCGCGTAGGGTACAATATAACTCTAATTCTTTTCTTTCGTAATTATTTTAATTTAAATATTTTTATTATAATCATAAATTGATTGTTTTAGTTGTATAATATTTACTTTAATGATATTTGTCTCTTTTATATATACATATATATATTTTCCTGAGGAAGGGACCAGTGATCGCACCGGAAGATTTAAATGTAGAAATACAAGTTTTAACTGTTAATTTGATATTTATGTAGCTTCTATTATTTATTTATTTAAAAAAATATATATATATATTATTATTCGTCTCTTGTGTATTTGTGTTTAAAAAAGTTTTAGTATAGGTTGATGTATATAATTTATAGGCTAGTTTAAATGATGCATCCAATTACCATGTATGCGGAAATAAATATTATTATTATTATTATTAATGATTCCTTATTTGATTTATTTAAAACCGTTCAAATTGGGCCATGATAACTTTTATACAATTTCTAGTAAAATTTCATCTTGGAAATTTTCGCGATATTTTTCGTTTCAGGTAAACACCAAGGCATTTCTCATCAGAAGAACGTACAATTTTAAAACTTTTTCGATCTAAAGTTGGTGTCATAAGACAATCTTATAAAACAAACTTTCGTTTAAAAAAAAAAAAAAAAGAAAAAAAAAAGCCTTTAAATGAGAATTAAAGTGAAGTTGGTGATCGTGAAAACGTTGGACGGGAGCTGAGCGATCTCTTTAAAAATGAGCCCTCCATAAAAAAAGTTGTGACATTTTCCTTTATTAACTGGCTCTTAAACAACTCCAAGAATTCACTTCTCAGCATTATTACCAGACTTAAACTAAGTGAAAAAGGGATTATCAACTTTTTTTTTTTTTTTTCCAAAAGAGAATGAAAATGGAAAATAATGAAAATATAACATATCCTGGGTTTACTATCAACACTTCATGTTTATTTATTTATTTCCAAGCCATCTAACATGGAGCGGATCCAGTCCTTCCAATCCAAAAAACAATTGTCAAAACTTTCTTCAATGTATCCTTAAAAATCAGTTTAAAAAAAAAATTATTATTTATATATATATATATATATAATGGTGAAGAAAGTGTAAGAAAATAAGTGATATATATATCACTTATTTTCGTACACTTTCTTCACGATTTTATAGACAATGTATTATTTTTATTTATTCATTTATTTTTCCTTGTATTTACTTATTATTGTACATATTGGCATTAATTATTTTACTTTAATCTATTATACAATAATGTCATCAAAAATGATTATTTTAAGATTATTCTTGAAATGGCTTTTCCCGATTGTCCCATGGCTTTTCCCAATTAGGACTCATGCCCTGGCTTTAAATACGAGGTCATAACGCTCTTTCGTCACTCTGGTGAACATGAGCCCGACTCCACTATGAGAGTCCAAA
Organism: Aradus depressus; assembly: GCA_963662175.1. Taxonomy (NCBI): domain Eukaryota; kingdom Metazoa; phylum Arthropoda; class Insecta; order Hemiptera; family Aradidae; genus Aradus; species Aradus depressus. The sequence goes on along the minus strand of OY759215.1, from coordinate 63,468,710 downwards.
ATTTTGCCTACCCTAAATTTTTATTCACCAACGGTAACTGGCTCGGGACCATCTTTTAACATCCCATCCGAAGGACGGCGTGCTCACGTTTTTTTCACCTCCCAGATAGAATACATAAGTGCCCGACCGGGTTTCGAACCCCTGATCTTGAGCACAGTAGCCTAGCAAGCACGCTACTTCTGAGCAATTACTTGTGATGATAGGTTGGATATTACCTACTCGGTGTTTCATAGCGATCAATGGGCCTACTCAAGTGACATTTCACCTCATTAATTAGTTGAGTTCGTAAAGTGCTCCGAGGATAGGTATTTCAATATGGCGTTAGGATCTTCTTTCAATGATGGAAAATTATTCTTGAAATTGTGAGCTTTTAAGCATTGAGTGTTTACATCAAACAACAAAAAGGCAATCAGTTTCAAACTTAAATAAGACGAACGACTCTCTCGGCTACTTGACCGACGTTCAAAACATTCCTTGGAAAACAAATTATTGTACAAATTATTATACATGTTACAATACTAAAACCAACGTCGACTTATGGTCATGAGCTGTGGGGTGTAGTCAACCAGCACACCAGAAAACAGAACCGGGACACTACTATCCCCATACTCCGCACGATCGCCAACTGTCCCGCATATGTCTGTCTATGTGTCTGTGTACACGGAATGAAACATTTTACGTGAATCCAGACGACAAAATATTGATTTTCAGCCAAATCGGCCAGAGGGTAGGGGGGGGGGGGGGGGGGGCTTAACTACAAAACCTTAGTAAGTGCCCATGCAATGAAAGTATTGACGCGAAATTTTATATACATGTATAGTTTATAAGTAAGATACCTATTATTTTTTAGCCAACTGAAGAGTATAGAAAGAGAGAGTGGAAACTTGGAAAACCAAGAATTTTTTAAAAAATCACTCAAGCAGAATTCTATAGATAAAAATCATTGTTCTATGGGCATATTTCTATGGAATATTCAAAATTTACATCTCTCCCGGGAGTTTTGTTTAAACAGTTCAATAATGGGTTAAAGAATCTTCGCCTGGAAGTCTGTTTCAATTACACTGTCTAGCGGTCTGAGAAATTAGGTAGCTCGGAGGAGTTCCCGATGGATATGGAAAGGGATCGGGGATATATTTCAGGGGAGGGAACATAAATAAGGGAATAATCTGAGGGAGCCAGGCGGGAGGAGGGAAATGTGAGGCGGGGAAGACATCATTCTCCTCAGTTGGAGGGAAACTTTCCCTTTTGTAGGAAACTTGAGACGAGAGAACAGAGCATGGGAACTACTTGACGGCTAAATTTCCCTTTTGTTGGAAATATGATGCGAGAGAAAATATTAGTATTTCCATTTGGACAGCAATTCAAGGCCGAGAGGAAAACTATGTTTCCCCTGAAGAGGAATTTTTCTCTGGAGTAGAGGGGAATTTGCGGGGTGAGAAGGGATCTAGTGTTACCACATATAAGGGAGCTTTATCTAAGGCGGGAAATGGGAGGCTTCTAACTTCTCATGTTCTACGGGTAACATGAGGTGAGAGGGAAAATTTCCTATTTTGTGGGAAATTCGAGGAGGGAGAAGTGAGCAGTGTATCCCCTGAAGAGAAGAATTTCCCCGATGTAGGGAATTAGGGATGCGAGAGAAGAAAAAGAAAGTGTTTCTTCTGACAAACTTTAAGTTTTGTGGGAAATGTGGCCATTCAGCTAAAGGATAAAAGGAAATAATACAGTCAAGTTGCTCAAAGCCCGGACTTTAAAGGGCTTAGAGACAGACAGAAAGGACAGTCTGACGACAAGGCGATCAGACAATCGACCGGAACCATAATGGCTTATTGTAGTCTTCGAACTATAAGACCACAAAAAGAGCGTAATGAATATTAGTAAATAAATAGAAAGAAATGAAGGGAAGGGAACGAAACGAATGGAGATAGAAAACAATGCAGGCCTCTCATTTAAATAAAAGAAAAGAACTAAAATTAGAGAAAGTTAAATAAAAAATAAAAAGTAAGCTTCCTCCAAAAGGATAATGGTGCAAAAAAAGATGCATTGGGCAGAAGAAAGGAAGCAGAAAAATGTAAAAATACAGAAGACGTGTGAAAACAAACAAACAACTGAACCAACAGTTTGGGATATAGCTAATATTTAGTTGTAGCTTGGGATATAGGTAATATTTAGTTGTAGCTTGGGATATAGGTAATATTTAGTTGTAGCTCGGGATATAGGTAATATTTAGTTGTAGCTCGAAATATAGGTAATACTTAGTTGTAGCTCGAAATGTAGGGAATATTTAGTTGTAGCTCGAGATATAGGTAATACTTAGTTGTAGCTCGAGATATAGGTAATATTTAGTTGTAGCTCGAAATATAGGTAATACTTAGTTGTACCTCGAAATGTAGGTAATATTTAGTTGTAGCTCGAGGATATATGTAATATTTAGTTGTAGCTCGGGAAATAGGTAATACTTAGTTGTAGCTCGGGATATAGGTAATATTTAGTTGTAGCTCGAGATATAGGTAATATTTAGTTGTAGCTCGGGAAATAGGTAATACTTAGTTGTAGCTCGGGATATAGGGAATATTTAGTTGTAGCTCGAGATATAGGTAATATTTAGTTGTAGCTCGGGATATGGGTAATATTTAGTTATAGCTCGGGATATGGGTAATATTTATTTATAGCTCGGAATATAGGGAATATTTAGTTGTAGCTCAGGATATAGGTAATATTTGCCCCGAAGTTTGGATAACATAATACACCTACAATTTCCCAGTTACGATGGAGTGGGGGTTGGCTCTATAAATCTCCATTATATGGGCTATATAGTATTAATAGCGAGAGAGGAATATGCCAGCCTACAGCCCCCCCCCGTTCAACCTCCTTGATACATGTTCAGATTTAGGAGCCTCCCCAGTTTACGAGGATTGAGCTAATCGTGTCGATATATTACACCTTCTAACGATATAATACACAGGAGGTTCATCCGACATTGCACGTAAGTAGCAGTGCTTAATATCCTCGTTGGTAACATAAGCGTTCAAAAAGTTGGATAAATGGGTTCTACTGATAGGAAATGACCTACCTATCTAACGACATAATGATATTCACCAATAAAAATATTTGCTCTCATGAAATAAGAAAGTTGAGTTCCATAAACCACATGCATGAATCACCGGCAATGTACTTCCCCAGTACGAATTAATCAACTATGTTTTCGCTCTGCCTACAAAATCAAAGGACCGTTTGACTAATGTTGGACAGTTGACTTCATAGGGACTTCTGAATGTTGAGTCGATGTATTCACTGCGTAACTACATCGGCAGTTATTAGAGTTTTTGAGTTGAGCCACGACACCCTCTTATCCCCCCCCCCCCCCTCCTTCCGTTCGGCCGATTCCACTGAAAATTCATAGGTGTCACACGGGAGTTTGAATTTAAATATAGAGTTGTGGCGATACATTCATTACAACGACCGTTATTAGATTTTATGTTGTGTTAAGTCTCCCCCCTGAGCCGATTTGGCTGGAGCGGTGCAGACATGACCAGGACCCATGGTCTGTGGTGTGATAGCTCTTTGTCAAAGAACGGAGCTCGTTTTTCTGGAAGGACCAGTGGACAGCATCCAGTACTTGGGGGCCCTTAAATACGCGCTCATCCTTATATCTTAATTATATCCAGAGATGGACCCTAGTAACTTAGGAGCAATTTGACCTGAGGAGGGGAGGGGGCTGAAAGCTGGTGAGTTTCACAGAAAGTACAAAAAGTATGCTAAATTTCATCTCAATCAATTTTTTTTTTTTTTTTTTAACTACACGTAGAATGGATATATATGTATATATTAATGAAATTTAATACTCTATTTTTTTTTTACAGCCGTTATTTAGCACTTTTGACAACTCACTGTAACCCCTCAAACATGTGTACTCTCCTCTGTGGTACATGTTGTACTTGAGGAGAGTACTGGGAACAAGTCAATTATGTTTTAATTAGTACATCAACTCATTGTTGACCAATGCAACCCTCAATGTGCTCATCACAGTTTTGTCATTGTGTCATCATTGTCATTAGTTCATCAACTCATTGTTGACCAATGGGACATTCAATGTGATAATCACAATTTTTTGGATATATAAGCTTTTGTATATTTAAGTAATACTAGTAATAACAGGAGCAAGAATACACAATATTTTGCTGCACCAAAAGAGAATTGGCTAATTAATTCTACCCTAATTTAAACCTTATATTTTTTTTTACTTTTTTGCTTAAGTTCAGGAGGGTAAGCAGGGTTAAGTCCAGTTAAATATTTGTTCAATTTACTGTCAAGTAAATATAAGTAAATTACATTTACTAGGGATCCAAACAGCCCCGAAATTAACTTTTTCTCCTTTTTCTCTTGCAAAAATTATACTAGTAAATCTGAGTTTAAATATGGGGAGTTTTCCACGGGGGAATATAATTACTTAGACGAGAAAATTTGCATAATAGCAGTGGATCATGATTAGGGAAGGGAAGACGACGGTGGTATTTAATTAAGTCAGTCATAAAAAGAGGAGGGTTGGTAGATCTTGGTAAATGTGTTCAGGTAGCAATAAGTTAGGGGTAGTTGAGGGGTGAATTCACCCCTTCTACGCGGGGTGGGGAGGATCTAAAGTCGAGCCACGTAGTTGGCTTTAAATCAAATCTTAGACTGAAATAGAGGCACAAGTGGGTGAGTGGAAGCTCAGTAGAGAGCGCGCTCCGCAGCACATAGTGCCCATGTCTCAGCGGATCTTGGCGTCTGCCAACTAGTTATCATGTAATCAAATGAACTAGAAAAATACATACCTCTGATTTTCCCTTGGAAACACAGTTGGCCACGTTACTTGGTTCCAGATTCAGGACATCTCTCTGGAACAAAGGAAATATATTTATTGAAATTAATATAATTTCAAAACAATCGCTTATGACCAATATAAGACTTTCTTGTACCAAGTCAATTCCCTTAAATTTGCGCTGCAAAGAGAATGCTGCTTGTCAATTGACTGCTGAACCGATTCAGGTAATGCAATGTTCAACTGATTATTGTAAATATTTCTTAAGTTGATGATTTGCCAGGAAGATAACTTATTGGGGACAAGTATATGAAAGATTAGCATTAATTATTGAGATCAAGTAGAAAATTTACACAATTTCAGATAGATAGCACAAATAAGTTGTTCCCATTTATTATTAGAAGTAAATGCTACAAAAACTTTACAAATATTCTGTGAATACGCCATTATTTGATATCACATTCAAAATAGTTGAGGTTATGTAGAATCGTCACACGAGAAGTAGCCTGCAAGCAAAATTTTATTTCTAGCCACCTCTGGTTTGCGTGCCTTGGGTCCGCCATTCTTGCACTAAGCAACGGCCGGCACTCGAACCAATATATGCTAGAATCTGACGACTTACTGAAGTTTGGAAGGAACACAAGGAACATTTTTGTAAAGACCAATTGTTCGATAGGACGACTGTTTTCGCATAAATCAGTCAAACGTCTAAAAAATTGGTTCTGAGTAGAAGCGCTCACATAATCCCATACAAACATACACACACACAAAATGGTAAAAGCGTGTTCATGGGACATTGAAATGTGAAATTCTGTTGAAAACTCGAATTCGAATTTTTACACTATTACAATACTGGAAGATGAGCAAGGGCCAACATGAACATGGGCCCACTCTGTAGCCATGGACAGGACAAGGACTCAGTTAGCCCAGGGGCCCCAACCTAAACATGAACATGGGCTTCTCAACAGCTAAGCTGAGAAAAATGACACAAACAGACAGCATAAAAGGCCCAACATGAACATGGGCCCACTCTGTATCCATGCTCTATACTCCTGGATTAGTATTCAGACCCAGGCTGGATTACCGCTAAGGCCCCCAGTTCTCACTTTTACAACCGCCTCTCCTGAATTCATAATTCTTTTCCAAACCTTATTTCTGCTACTTTTCACTCTGTCACCTGTAGAAGACAAATTTACAACTCTTCAGAGGCAAACGATGACTTCTAACCAACTGGGCGCGTATAACAAATATCTTTGAACCAGACAGTAGGTTGTTGATTTCAACTGTTATTTTATCACTGGTGTAAGCATTATCCGTTATTTAAAGCCGTAATAGATTATCTCTCAGCTTTTTGAAGGGAAACTTCAAAGGAATAGTAATTCAGTTTTCTCACGTTGGTGTTGCTTGTACTAATTTCTACATGGCCCGTTTTACAAAATTTTGGACGTAGTTCTAAAATAATATCGCTAAATTTAAGGAACTATTTTCAAAATTCCAAAAATTAAAATGGTAATTGTTATTTTATCATTTTTTTTTTCCTTGCTTTCCTCATCCAACTCTGGGAGGTATTTGGACGTTAATAGCACATTTTTCAACATTTTCGGATAGTGAGGACAATAATAATAACAATCTTTATTACCGGGACTGAGCTTATTTATTTCTAGTCAAATTGGTCAAAAGGAACGGGAAATTAGGGGAAGGGGCTTAACTCTATAACTAATAACTGTCGATGTAATGAATGTATCGATACGAAATATTATAGGTAATTTCAAAACCCCGTAAGAACGACACCAATTGATTTCCAGCCAAATCAGGCAAGATAAAGAGGAATTAGGGATTAAGAGGAGATGGTGGAAAAGGGCTTTACTGAAAAACCCTAATAACGCCCGAGATATTTATATTTCGTATCGATATATTCATTATAATGAATATATCGATACGAAATTTAAAAACACCAGGGAGAGCTAAAACTTAATTGATTAGTTGGTGATTAGGTGGTGATTCGCCGACCACTTTTTTTATTGCGGTTAAGAAGTGCTCGTCCGGATAAGTGAAAAATCTCTCCCCCTCCCCCCAAAGTGTTGAAGTTGTTTAAAAGAAACATGAGATCTGATCTACTCTTGTGATATTATCTTTTTTATTTATTTTTCTCTTTTTTAATCCATTAAAAAGGTTTAATTAGTTGCTTTATTTCATTTACAAAGTTGGTGTCAGTAGCTCCCGGGGGGGTCAAAGATTAATGTTAATGCTGTTTGGACCAATTAAGACTATTGGTGTATAATTGGTAGCGGACTTTGGCTTTTGTTTGAATATTTTATCGAGGGGGGGGGCGCTGCCTATGGGAAATCACCCCCTCCCCATCCTACCTTAATCAACACCCACGTTCTCACCCTTTCTCTATCTGTAGGGTGCCTCTCTCTCTTCCTTCTCCTGAATACCAAACGAGATCTTTTTTTACATTTTCTCTTTTTTTCTTTTTTTTTCTCACCCCATTTTTATTTGACTAATCAACAAGCTTTTCTGTTCTTATGTTTGAATTTTTTCACATTTGTTTTTTCTCCAAATTTCCACCTACGCTATAAACGGAAATTTGGGGACAGTGATCAATTTTTCAAAGCAATATTTTTTTTTTTTCAATGCATCCATACAAATTTAATTTATTAAATAGCTGGTTTCGCACAATTAAGCACACCATGGAGTGACCGGTCCATCGTGAATATTGCAAACAACGCCTCAGTTTTAGTTCGGTGACAGTTACTGTTCTGTCAGGCTCATTTTTCTTCGATGGCAGTATATACACTGGGCATATTTTGTCAACAATAACAATAAAGTAGAAATTCATGAGACAATGTAACTGACGTGGTCATCCTATTGGTACATGTTGTTGTTATAAAAATTATCATACTCCTTTTTGTTGTTTTTGTGACTCATGCCCGAACTTTAACTACGCGGTCATATGACCTACTATCAAAGCGCTCTTTACTCCCTCTGGTGGACACTGTTTTTATCTGCTGCAATTAAATAATATAAATGATAGAAGGTAAATTAATCTATATAGCTGTTGCGAAAATTGGGCATAACGGGCAAGCTGTTTTTTGTATGTGAAAATTCCTATGCCGCTTATATTCGTGAGTCGTAGAAATTGAAAGTTGAAAAATGAGGCTCACACAAATTAAAACCACAATGAACAGTGATTTTGCAGAGTGTTTTGGACGTCGAACCCGATCATCAAAGCCAAAATTGTTCATTGCAATAAATAAACTTTTATTTAAAAAGTCTCTCTTGGTTCGGAGAAAAGTATTAGGGCATCCCCCATAATTAATATAGGTTTTTGTATTCTGAAATAAAAAGTAATAAAAAGCTTACTGTTTCATTTCTAATCAATGATCCATTTTCCACCATTTTTCCATCACATTTAAATTTCCAATCCCTTGTCGGGTCAAAACTAAAGTAAAAATACTTTAGTTTTGACCCGAAAAATGAAAACGACTACCGGTTTAACTTTTTCTGATGAGTCCATCCGTTGGGCCAGTTGAAAATACTCAGGAAACAGACGGTTATCTGAAGGGGTTATGTCGGAAGAGTACGGTGGCCTGGTCTACCAACCCAAGTTGTCTCGTTCTCCAGGGTCTCTCACAACGTGAGGTCTCGACAATTGTTTCTTCTAGGGCTTCAAACGGTCGAATTGTTCGAGGTAGACCTCTTTACATTGCAAAAATGTGTAAAGATAATTTCTTTGTAATAATAGACAACATCTATCGCGGATGAAGGCATTGACGTTAAGAATCACGGGATAGAAAAACTCGGTATCCCGAAAAAAATGTTCCGGGATTGGAAACGCTAGTGGAGTTACGAATGAGATGCTCATTTCCTTGTAAGAAGGCGGCGATGTATCGTTCTCTCGAGATGTCGCCTCGACAGAGAGAGGCTATGATTAAACCTGCACACATCTGACGCTTCCAAACACATCTCCATTCTCTCCGACCGTGTTTACCGTTCCTCTTAGATTGCTTTCCCGCACAACATCCTGCTCCTGCCTCACTTCAAAATTGCATTACTGCCAACAATTGTCCTCAGTCCGCACAAATCTTCGCTTTACTCCCATTTCGTTTAATTAACCTCTCCAAACTAGTAATTTAGTTGCTAGTTAAACTGCCTAATAAATGTAGCCTGAAATCCAAGTTGGTTGTGTTTTGGTAACAGATAACCAAACGGTACACATCCTTCCCTCCATGCCAACTTCTAATGTATTGACCCAATTAACGTATTTAAATCGGCTCTAATTTCCCAATATACTCCTCACGTTCCCTGTTTAGCAATCTCAAGGATTAAATAATAAATATTATTAATTAATTAATGGATTTAGAATGATGTATTAGGAGAAAGCGCTTTTATAGGTTATCATCAACTATATGTTAGGTTTTATGACTCATGCCCGGGCTTTAACTACGAGGTCATATCGCCTACTACCAGAGCGCTCTTTCGTCACTCTGGTGGACATGAGCTCGACTCTACTGTGGGAGTCCTAAATTTTGCCTACTCTAAATTTTTATTCACCTAGGGTAAGGGTCTTTAACGAGTACCTGCCATCGTACAGACTCGGGACCATCGCTTAGCGTCCCATCCGAAGGACGGCGAGCTTAAGTTTTATTTTACCTTCCAGATAAAATAAACTAAGGGCCTCGGTCGGGTTTTGAACCCACGATCTTGAGCTCAGAAGAGAAGCACGCATACCATTGAGCTACCGGCGCCCTCACATTGATTATATTTTCTGCTTTTCCGCTTCTGCATTAGTTGAAGTTCGCTTTAAGGTGCTTTCACGAGTTAAGAGACCAATTTCTTTACTTCCCCAGAAATACGATGTATAGAAAAAGTTATAAAATCGGTCAGATATTCAATATTGAGTTTTCACAGAAATTTCATCTTTTCCGAGCCCCTGATACAAAAATGAAAAAAAAAAAAGCTTACTGCCTGTGTGTGTGTCAATGAACATAGATAACTCTTGATAGAATGAATGTATCGATATGAAATTTTCTATTTGAATCGAGAATCCCAGAAGGTCGACATCGGCCAAAGAGACGGCACCTATTAATGTTCAGCTATGATTGAATCGACACGAAATTTATTATGAGATTATCAGAAGTCCCTGTTATAAATCGACTATTGATTTTTAACCAAAACAGTTGTTCGGTTTCGAATTTAAAAATTGATTAATTAATTCTGGGGAAACACATCGCCGGGCGGCGTAAATAATTCATTAGTAATAACTATTCCAAAAAAAACAAAAAAAAAACAGGTTATTGCGGCAGACACAAGTCCAATATTGGTTTTATTATTCACTTTGAACTACATAACCATAAAAATGGATGATGGTTAAGGTCTATTTTAGTATCCTTCTCGGTTAAACTGCGGTTAGTTTAATTTAAATCCTAGTTAAAAGACTAATTAAATGCCTAGATCCTTGTGAGTGCTCATCTATGAGCTGGTTCGGCCAATTATCCACTTTGAATGGGCCCTTATTTAGAACTACTTTTTATTGGTTTATTTTCCAATTTCCCAAATCTTGTCCAACATCCAACACACCCCTTAATGAGACATATATCTTCTGTTTGTTTCTCTTACAAGAAGCCACTTTTTAATGGTCATTTAATTAATGGATTTCTTTTTCTTCTCTAATTTTAAATAATTTAAATCCTTTCTCGCCCACCAACTTGGAAAGATTTTGTTTAACGGTTATCCTTAACAAATTTAAATCAAGTTAGACATCGATTAGGTTACGTTTTACATAACCTTTTTTCGTGTAGTCTTATTGTGATGTATAAAATTACACACATTCAAATTATTAATATTATAAAAATTAATTATATTTATTTGTATAAAAACAAAGAAGAAACTAAATTGGTGAATAATCATATGAAGTCGCATTTGTTTTGGAAGAACCAATGAGTGGAAAACCAAACACGACCATCAGCTGTTCTAATTATTGTGGACGGGTCGAAGTCGTCTGGTGGAGGTGAGAGGTCTGAGTTGAGATATAGTGAGAAAAATATTTAGGCTTAAGGTGTGGTGAAGTAAGTAGGTGTGAATTAATAGTAAAATAGATGCGCAAAGGAGGTACTTTTATTTATTTATATGTACACAATATACACTCGTCCACAAAAAAACTGGGACATAACAACTGTCAGACATTACACTTACATATTTCAAAATTAAAGTCTAAGAATGTTGCCTTTCGGTGTGTATACACATTGTTGTTGTTTACAATGAGGTTAACACTGAAAGTCCTCATCCTTTGAAGAGATTTAAGAGGATTATCAAAACAAACCATAATTCAGTTTACCAGGGTGTCTCTTCTCGTTAAGATATTGTCCATAGTTTTTCTTTTCTGAGTCTGATTCTTTTTTATTTGCTTTGTTATCCATTTTAAATATTCTAAATTAATTACTTTTCATTATAAAAATGGTTCTTTCGAATGAAGAGGTGGCAAGAGCTGTTGCTCTAATTGAAGATGGGCGGAGTGTGAGATATGCAGCAGAATCTTTGGGGGTATCTCGTTCATCACTCCATCGAGCAGTTGTACGGTACAGGGAGACTGGGCAATATGGGCGCAGGCCCGGAAGTGGCCGTACAAGGGCTACCAGCGAGCGTGATGACCGTTTTATTACGCTGTCAGTTCTTCGAAACCGGTTCCTGACAGCTTCAGAAGTTCGAGCTGCACTGTTAGTTACCCGGGGAGTCGCTGTTTCTGCTGAGACAGTTAGAAGACGGTTCGTAGAACAACATTTACATGGAAGAAGACCGGCTACAGGGCCACAGCTTACCAGGGAGCATCGTGTAAGCAGGACTACATTTGCTAATCGACACATCCATTGGACTGTACAGCAATGGGGAGCTGTACTGTTCACAGATGAGTCTCGTTTTGGTCTGTATAGTTCAGATGGCCGCGTTTATGTGAGGAGAAGACAGAATGAGCGCTTCTGTCAATGTACCATGACGGGAACTGCTCCTTTTTATAGACAGTCAATTATGGTGTGGGGTGGGATAAGTTTGGACGCCCGCACGGAGTTAACGATCATTGAAAATGGAACTATGACCGCTGCTAGGTACATTGAAGAGGTTCTTATAGAGGCAGTCATACCGTTTGCACCATTTATTGGGGATGATTTCTTATTAATGCATGACAACGCCAGGCCTCACGTTGCTAGAGTCGTTAACCAGTACTTGGAGGATGTAGGTATCAATGTTATTGATTGGCCTGCACGTTCTCCAGACATGAACCCAATAGAACATCTATGGGACATACTAAAGAGGCGTGTCAGGAACCGCCTGCAGCCTCCAAATACTGTGCAACAGCTTCGCATTGCGTTACAACAGGAATGGGATGCTATTCCACAAAGGACCATCCAAAATCTTATTTCTTCCATGCCCCAGCGAGTTATGGCTCTTAAGAAAGCGCGAGGAGGAAATACTCGTTACTAAATGGCAATTGAGACATAAGAAGAACTTTTTTTCCACAAAGTTGCAAAACCAGTATTTCACATTTATTATTATTATTATTATTTCTTTATTTCTATTACATATAATTTGTATTTTTTTGACAAAATTTACATCATAACTATATTTTCTTATTGTAATACTAAGAAAAAAATGTATTGGTAAAATAAATATTCTTTATTGCTGTAAAATCTGAGTGTCCCAGTTTTTTTGTGGACGAGTGTATATGCCCAAAAATATAAAACATTAAGATAAATAATGGCCAAGATATAAAACAGAACAAAGACTGAAATAGTTTTAAGAATTTGGTTTGTAAGATTTTTCTTTTAAATAGTTTGATTTTAGTTCCAATCTTAGTTTTTAATTTTATAACGTAGATTTAAGTAAATAAACCCAAATATTTGTTCTCTAGGTCTATGCTATTCATTTTCCCTGTTAACCCAGTAAGATAATTCATACCTTTGGATTGGATTTAACATTTTTGCAAAATTTAGAAAAACACTATGGGATCTGTACAGTAAATTTAGAAGAAAACTAAATGAAAAGTTTGTCAGTTGAAATTTATTAAAAATACGTGCAATTTTGAAGAAAGTTCTTGAACTTTTGATATTTTTTTAGGGCCCTTTTTGGAAACTATTGTAGAAATAAAAATTTAGTAGAAGACAAGCTATAAAATTTCTATAGAAAATGTGGTAATTTTATTTAATTATTTATTCTTTTTATTTTAATTATTATTAATTCAATTATAATTTATATTTATTAATATAATTTTACATAATTTCTTTATCACAATCTATCAACAATTGACGAATACTAAGTATCCAAAAATTATAAAAAATTGTTAAGATGGGGAAATATATATATTGGGAAAGATGAGATGAGAGTTAAAAAGTTTTGAATACGATTTTTCAACATTCATAATCAAACGGCCTAATCTCAGACGTAAAATGAATAATAAACGTATAGAAGAGAGAAGGAAATATTTAAAAATATAAATATAAATCGATTACAATATCTCTTTATACTGAAGGCATCAGAAAGTAATAAGTTGAATAAATTAAGGAAAACGCTATCTATGCGGTAGTGTCATAAGAGGCAATGGCATAGCAACATACAGAGGATTGGGAGTTGAATCTAATAAACAAACAAGATAATACTGTAGTAGGACAACATTCTCTTCAAACAGTTTCATGAAATTCGCTTTATCCCAAGTAGCATTTCATATGAAAACCACATTACTAAATATCACTTAGCTGCATGTAACACTGTGTGTGTGCATGGAGATCTATTAGTGTTGTATAGAAATCTATTACCGTTGCACTTAATATACTAACAAGATTAAATTGATCTCTTCCAACCAATAGAATTTAAAATATTGACAAGGATTTAACTGATGCCGTGATTAACAATTCTGTATCCAAGTGATGCATAATTCGGCACTGAACATCAAATATTTCAGGATAATTAGGCAGGGTCTATTAAGCTTTTAGGCTGTTAGTAAAGCAATGCAAACATAATCAGGGAGTAAACACTGCCAAGCAATGGGTCACTAATATGCTGGTTCGGGTCCTTGGTGCCGTTTCGGAGCACGGACACCGGCGCCCAAACCGTATTTTTTCATTTTTGAACAATATTGATTTTTTTCCAGAGGTCCGGTTCCTCCTTTTTTTCCAGAGGCCCGGTTCCTCCTTTTTTTGCAGAGGCCCGGTTCCTCCTTTTTTTCCAGAGGCCCGGTTCCTCCTTTTTTTGCAGAGGCCCGGTTCCTCCTTTTTTTCCAGAGGCCCGGTTCCTCCTTTTTTTGCAGAGGCCCGGTTCCTCCTTTTTTTCTTTTTTGACAATATTTCGGGACACTTCTACGTCCTTTCTTCAGGTCACTATGAACTTTGCTGCCAAGCAGTCAACATCCAACTTAGACTCTGAGGCGTGTCCCTTCTCTACATTCACCACCTGTGGATAGCACATTGCCAAAACCAGTTTTGGAGTAAATAAAATTGTTGGAATGATACCTCTGTATTACTTATATAACAAGTAAGTCCACTAGATCAGCCTACCAACCAAGGAACAAACTGTTGTGTTCAGAACCCCGAAATGTTATGTGTTTCCAGAACCCCTTATCAGGGAGAAACCTCTTAATTTTCAGCCAAATCGGACAAAGGGAAGAAGGGATTAAGGGCCGGTCATGAACACATTCCATTCTTCTGATCACCATGAACTTGGTTCATTGTAGGGAACAGAAGAAGGGACGTGGAAGTGTCCCCAAAATCAAAAAAGAAAAAAAAGAAGACACCTCTGGAAAAAAAAGTCGGAAAAAATCAACATAGAAACAACCCAGAGAAGCTTAAAAAATGTATTTTTGAACAATTAAAAAAAAAATCAATTAAGTTTTCGCTTTTCATATATTATGACTAATTGAGTGTTTTCGCTAAATGAATTTTCATACTTGTCGTGTCGATACATTTGTTACATCAGTAATTATTAGGGTTTTTGAGTTGAGTCCACTTCGGACGATTTTGCTGAAAGTTAATTGTTGCCGTCATAATTGTGTTTTTGAATTATTCCCCCCACAGAAAATTAACTTTATGAAAAACATCTTTTACGTGATCAGATTTTATGAAACTACTGGAAAATGGAATGACTTAATGAGTTTTTAATCAGATCCATATTGACCGGTAGTTCAGAAGTAGCATGCTTGGTCCTGGCCATTTGCAATGTGAGGTACTCGTTAAAGACCCGTAGCCTAGGTGAATAAAAATGACTCCCACACTACAGACAGACTCTTTCGTCACTCTGGTGGACCTGAGCTCGACCCACTTACTATGAGAGTCCTAAATTTTACCTACCATCAATTTTTATTCACCTAGGGTAGAGTGGTCTTTATCCTGACATCGTTCAACGTCCCATCCGAAGGACGGCATGCTCAAGGTTTTTTAACCACCCAGATAAAAACCTAAGGGCCTCGGTCGGGTTTCGAACCCGAGATCTCGCGCCCAGTAAGCAAGCACGTATGCCACTTAGCTACCGGCGCTCTCAATATATATATGACCTTGTAGTTATAGCCCAAGCATGAGTTACAATATATATATATATATATATATATATATATATATATATGTCCAAAATTACATTTAATATAGTTTTAAGCACTTAGTTTGTAAGATTTAATTTTGTAAAATAGTTTCATTTTTTTATTTCCATCTTAGTTTTTAATTTTATAATGTAGATTTAAGTAAATAAACCCAAATATTTGTTCTCGTATTCTATGCTATTCATTATCCCTGTTGGGCTAGTAAGATATTTTAAAAACCTTTGGATTAGATTTAATATTTTTGGAAAATTCAGAAAAACAATAGGTATGGAATCTCTTTAGAAATCCAAATGAAAAGTTTGTTAATTAAAATTTTTCAAATTACGTGAACTTTCTTAAAAATTGGACGTCTTGGACTTCTGATATTTTTTTAGGGCCCTTTTCGGAAACTACTGTAGAAATCAAAATTTAGTAAAATACCAGATATACGTAATTTCTA
The DNA here is from genome assembly GCA_963662175.1 of Aradus depressus. NCBI lineage: Eukaryota > Metazoa > Arthropoda > Insecta > Hemiptera > Aradidae > Aradus > Aradus depressus. The sequence continues at coordinate 63,452,894 of OY759215.1, read as the reverse complement.
CAGGAAATGTGCTAATTTTATTTAATTATTTATTCTTTTTATTTTAATTATTATTATATAATCTTATTAATTCAATTATTATTTATATTTGTTAATATAATTTTACATATATTCTTTATCACGATCTATCAACAATTGACGAATACTACGTATCCAAAAATTATAAAAAATTGTTAAGATGGGGAAATACATGCATTGGGAAAGATGAAATGAGAGTTATAAAGTTTTGAATAAAATTTTTCCAACATTCATAATCAAACGGCCTAACCTCAGACGTAAAATGAATAATAAACATATAGAAGAGAGAAGGAAATGTTTTAAAAATATAAATTGTTTTGTGGTTTTTCTATTGTGGATTTCATGAGGAACATATGTTCTGGATTGTACATAAGGGAGGGGGGGGGGGGGGGGGGGGGTTTAGGAAATAATGAAAAAGTAGGACTATGCTCCTCTCTCTGTAGCTCCCGTCGGAATACAGACATGGCCTGGAATACCAGAACGGGTAGTACAGGGACCGTAATAAGATGTATCCTCACCTCCAGGGGTACCAACATGGCCTTCCAAGTTAGGGAGCGCATGAAGCCACTTACGAAGCACCGTCACTTAACATAGACATTTTTCATTGTATTTCACTAGATAAGTATTTTTATGTTTATTTTGAAAAGATATTAAGTATGATAATACAAAGGTTCGAAAATAATTGAATTTTCCAGCATTTTAAAAAAAGGTTCCTTCTTATCGACTCAATAATCGACCTTGAAGCAAGTGCCGATAGAAGCCCTTAGATGGATTTGCAGAGGTCGCCTCTACTAGATGTAAGATACATTGTGACCCAAAGAAGGGACGTAGACGTGTCCCGAAATATTGTCAAAGCAAGTTGAAGCCGGAAAAAAATAACCAACAATGTTAAGACAATACCCCAGAAAAGTCTAAGAAACATTTAATTTATTTATGTACTTTTTATTTTTGTATTTCATTTATTTACATTTTTTTATTTTAAAAAAATACATAGGATCTTAACCCTTATATATTTTTTTGTTCTCATTTATTAGCAATTTGTGTACAATATACGTTCAATTGTGCTAAAAGCAAACCAAAACAAAACCCTTGTCACTTGAAAACGACCATAATATAATAATATCTGATTTATTTATACATCCATAACTGCAATAAAGTTTTTTCCTCCAATATACTCCAACAAAACAGTTTTCCAGTTTCATCATATTCTATGATTGTATAAATAAATAATTTATTACTTTATTGTTATAAGTACAAAAACCAATAAATAAAATAAAGGGAGTCAGGATGAGCAGGCAATTTGTACTAAGAAGTACCTCCAATCTTGTAGAAGCTTTGCAAATTTCGTGAATATAAGTTCAGCCGTATTCCCGTGAATCTCAAACAAATATACGTACAGATATACAGTAATTTAACGGATGGATTATGTGTGATATGAATCAGATTTTTTACCGAACGAAGAAACCATTTCGACCATGTCGAGACAAAACTTTAATTTTATATCGACGTAATAATATTTTTTGGGGGAATAATGAATTTTAAACAGTATTCCATTATTTACATATCTATCCTTTATTTATAACCATGATGCAGAAGGATTGTTTACTGTGGACCACTTTCGACCTATCTATCTGCCCCAGGACTCTTCTTCCACACCATTGACGCGGTTCAACTAGTGGCCTCGACCATAGTTATGAATTATTATTGATCTGGTGACTTACGGCGCTGTGGAGGTTTAGACATTTAGATCACCAAACTTGTCTGAAATTCCAGAGACGGGCTAGACCAAGTTTCCACATTAATCTCTCAGGTGAGGTGCCTCTAATTGGGATAACCGAATTACCTACTTAGATGATGGATCCTCTTTCTCTCTCCTCTTCTCTCCATTCTATCTTAAATCACATAATCTATAAAGGATCCCCAACCCTTGCCAATTATATGGATTGTGGTTTCCTCGTCCTGCCCACAGACACAGATTTCGACATCCTCTGTCTTTTAGCATTTCATCTACATAGACCGTGACCTCCTTAAAGAACTTCTTCAGCTCCCACTATCCAGAGACACCTATCTCCTCCTCATCCCCTGTTCTTTGTCATCCCTTCTCATAGACCCTGACCACCTTGAGGAACTCCTTCAGCTACCCACTGTCCAGAGACACAGTGCTCCTCCTTATCCGTTCCGTTGGTATCCTCTCCAATGCCCTGTAGCCACTTGGTTCTGGGGTCTTCTCAATCTTACGTTATCTCGCTAAGGAGGGTTTGCACCAGGTTTAGAGACATCAATAAGTTACAGGTAATTACAGATTCATTCGTTCGCATGTTTCAGGGAACAACAATTATTTTCTGAAGATATTTCTGATATTCTGAAGATGCACTTCATGGAAACTCATAGTAAGTCCAATGATCCATTTAATTTTATACTGATCAGAAAAATGTAAAATTGTAAATTTGGCGTAATACAGTAGAACTTCTATAAGTCGAACATCAAGGAAGACGCCAAAAAATTTGAGTTATAGAGTTTTCGACTTATGGAGGATTTCGACTTGGGCGGATTTTGATTCAACTTGTAGAGGTTAAGATTCATTCTAACCAGTTTTGAGTTAGAGAGGTGAAATAAATAAAAATTCAAGTTACAGAGGTAACGAACATATTTATATTTATAATAAATCAACATTATTTCAAAACATCCTTAAAATACAAAATACGTAGTAGGTATATATATGTATGTAGTTATTAAAAAAAGTCAGTAATTTTTTTTTTGCTTTAGATAATTCGGTTGTTCTCTATCTATAGCATTGTCTAAGGTATAAAGAGCAGAAAATTCTTGTTCTTCCGAATTGCTGGTTTGAAACCAACTACTTTTGACAATTTTTCAATCGACAACAAATGACTTGCTTCGCTAAATTTCAAATGAAATCAATAATAATATTTTTTATCATTTCTTAGAATTGGTAATCCTATTTATTGTTTTATAAGAAACAATGGTGTACATTGTCGGAAAATTCTTAAAGTCAGTAACTTATTTTTCTTCGAGCTATAGAGGTAATAAGTTTCAAATAATCGAGTTGTAAAGGTTGTAAAATAAAACATTGCTATGTTCGAGATACAGAGGTCCAATTTATTTTTCCGAGTTATAGAGGGAAAATATGTGCCAAAATGGCTTATAGGGACTCACTGAATATTTCGACTAATAGAGGGTTGAGATTTCGAGTAATGGAGGTTTTGGGGCTTGAAGGGAAAGGAACAAAACTTTTTTTTATAGTTTTGGAGGTTTTCGACTTATCGAGGTTCGACTTAAAGAGGTTCTACTGTACAATAAATAATAAAGTAAAAGATCATCATATTTTCCTCTTTCATTCGTAGGTTCGTCATAATATAATTGTATAAGCTCAGAAATTCATGTGGCTGGTAAATATATATTTCCGGTGAAAACTCAACATATAGTTTTTGATCGGTTCCATTCATCCTCTAGAATGGATGAATATCTGAAATTAAAATGGCTCAAAACAGGTAATGTATGCACAGTTCAGTGACGGTAAGCCACAGCGGACATCTTGATTCAGCCTGGTTAAGACCGAATTACTATGTAATTGGTTTGGTTTTCAATTATTTGCTGGTGTAATTACGGTCTCACGTCTACGGTTGGGATGGACAGATTAATTAGAAACGTCCGTCCCACGGGCCAACAGCTGTCTGAAATGCACATCTATGTAGCCCTAGGATTGAAGTTCCACTGATGCGTCTAACGTCTAACCCAACTCGGCCCAGCACGTTCATTCAACTGCCATGGCTAATTTCTGAAATAAAGAGATCATACACAACCTCTTCTAAGCCATAAACCGAACTCCGATAATCTGACTCACATCTTTATTACGATTTCAAGGTATTTCTCTTTGAAAAGAAAGGGGTGTTGAGGTGGGAGTTTTGTTGACATTACGTTTCGCGGAAGCCCATCCTTTCTCATCTCTTTCCCTTTCCAATATGTCATCAACTCAAAAACATTTCATCGAGAACACAGTTAAAACGAAAAACAGTATAAGTAAACGGAAACTCTTTTAAGGTGAAAATTGGACGTTTTATCGCGAATCGATAATGATGTTTCTTTGAAAACTATTAAGTTAATGCTGTTACTGTGAGCCATAGAGCAAAACTGCAACAAGATGAAATCACCCCGGCTGACGTTATTTTTTTAAGAAATGGAGCTTGTGCAAGGCCTAGAAAAGAGACGTCATCCAGAAATTAAGTATGCATGTATGTTAATTATTTAACTTTAAATTTTGTTAGTTAAAGTTTTAATGTGTAGCATTCGAAGTTTTCCTATTGATTTTTAGTCAAAACGGACGATTAGTTCGAGCAGGAGAACGAAAACTTAATTAATTCGTTGTCAGTGATTCGCATATATCTTCTAACAGAAACATCTTGGCGAAGAACCCTTATCCCTTACAATATATAATTTTAAAATACATTTTACTAAATAACTCAGGTTGAGTTAAGTACAACAAACAATTTTCGCAGTACACATTGCTAAAGTAATTATACAACTACACATGGAGACTGGGGATTTCCAGGGAGAAGATTAGTACAGAGTACTGTTTGAAGTAATGATAATAAAATATGAGTTTAGACGTGGAAATGGAAGTGGGTTGGTTAGGACAGTCTGTCTACAAAGAGGGCTTAGGAGGCAGCTAGGTCTTTAACACCTCGGGGAGAATACACGCCGTTTGTTAACTACCAACACTTGGAAGAAAACACTAACTTAGAGCAGTGTTCTCTCAACAAAGGAGAATGGAACATAGACCACAATGGGGCTATCAGAGTAAACATAGACCTACTTAGCGCAGACTTGTACAATTACTAGTTTATGGCTGGGCAGGCAACTCTATAACCCTATCAATATTTGGAGAGAACATCTCTAGTTTAAAGATAACACGAGAAAAAAGGTACTTATCTATTGATCTATCTCAATAGATAGGTTTAAAATTCGAAAATAAAAAAATGTCGTCAGTAAATCACCGGCTATGTAACTCCCCAGCAAAAATTAATCAACTACGTTTTCGCTCTCCCTTCAACATCAATTAACCGTTTGCGTTAAAAATCAACACTAGACTTCTGAATCCTCGTATTAAATTTTGCATCGAGACCCGACCCCCCCCCCCCCCCCCCCCCCCCACTTCCCCTATGACGCCACCCTTCACCTTAGCCGCGATAAGTTAGTAGGTGCCATCATTATGGGGTTTTGAATTTAAATACAATATTTCATGTTTGTGCTTTCGTTATCCATAAACAATTAATATCATATAATCAAAACCATAATTCTAGCATTTTAGTAATTTTACAAAACATGTGTACACTTTAAAAATATTTTTCGATTTTTAGTTAAATTATCGGTTCAGTTTTATTGTAATTTCCGGCCAATTATTCCAAATGTAATCTTTCTCTACAATAATTTAGGCCACCACACAATTTGTTATTACGTCATCCCTCCCATTTTACATTAATAATAGCATTTATTAATTTTGAGGTACTCATTTTTCAAATATGTATTTATAATGTTAAATAAAGCAGACCATTTACCAGTAGTTAGACAAAAGAGGACAATTATAGATAGTACATTCCTCAAACCACAACTTTTCCAACCTGTTATTTTGTCCTGTGATTGAAGCACCCTAATATTAGAGAGGTTTTAAAACATTAAACGGCCGTATTCAGGTTACTTATTGGTAATTTATTTTGTTTATAGAAATACGATGAAACGATAATAAATCCTAAACTAGGAATAAACTATTCATTATTTTCAAATTATCTGTATATTCCAACATCATTTTATGTTTTTCTAGAAAAATCAGTCAGAATCAAGTACAAAAAAGTCGTCCCTGATTCACCAGCAATGTACTGACCCAGCACATAATAATCCATCAATTCGCTCTCCCTCCAAACCCAATCAAACGTTTGGACTAAAAATCAATAGTTGGCTTACGTCGAGGCTTTTAAATCCTCATACTAAATTTGTCGTCGATGTATTCACTATATCCAGTTATCAAGGTTTTTGAGTCGAGCCTCCTTCCCATTCTCTTCGGCTGATTTCGCGGAAAATTAATAGGCGCCATCCTTATGAGGTTTTGAATTAAAATTAAAAAATTATACATCCATTTCATCGGCAGCTTCAGGGTTTGTGTTAAGCCACACCCTAACTTCCTGCTTCCCTTCGGTCGATTTGTCTGAAACATCTTAAGTTAGCACATGTGACATCTTCATCAAGTTGATTGGTAGAATCGTTTACCAAAATCTCAATTACCAACATTTTTACAATTGACATCCCTTGTGAGGGACATAACGGGAGTGATGGGTAAATTTAAGATTTTACGATATTGAAGATATACATATGGTACTAATCTTAGGTTGATTGTAATTAGTTCACAATTATCGAAATTTTTTACAATTGGCATCCCTTGTGGGGGCAAACTTTGTATTACTAATCGTTGATAATTCAAGTTAGTTTTCTTGTATTATAAAAATATCTACAATTATAGAGGGCGCCGGTAGCTCAGTGGTATGCGTGCTTGACTTCTGAGCTCAAGGTCGTGGGTTCGTAACCCGACCGAAGCCCTTAGTTTATTTTATCTGGGAGGTAAAATAAACTTAAGCACGCCGTCCTTCGGATGGGACGTTAAGCGATGGTCCCGAGCCTGTACGATGTCAGGTACTCGTTAAAGACCCCTACCCTAGAAGAATAAAAATTTAGGGTAGGCACAATTTAGGACTCCCACAGTAGAGTCGGGCTCATGTCCACCAGAGTGACGAAAGAGCGCTCTGGTAGTAGGCGATATGACCTCGTAGTTAAAGCCCGGGCATGAGTCATAAAACCTAACTTAACCTCTACAATTATATGCATTGCCATTTTTAGTAACTTTAAGTGTAGATTTCTGCAAATGTATCTGCCTTCATAGGTAGTATGAAATAATTTGAAGACAAAGATGGGAACAATGGAAAATAAGAAGATGAAAATGAATTAATAGCTATAGATGAACTTAGGTGGGAAAGTATCTAATGTACGTTGTTCTTGGTGGGTCTATTCAATGAAAGTAAAGTCCCGGGAAAGTGGGAGAGGGACATGTCAGAAGGAGACTAGTCAAAGGATTTCACAGTCGATAAAAAGGTAATAGCTCTATCTGCCTTCCTGATCTCCAGCTCCGGGCTCCTGCTAGGCCCCTTAATTCCCACTTACCTCTGTCTCACTCTTCCTCCCTTCAGACTCTCAATCTTACTTCCGAGCAGTTAGAGCAATTTTACAGTTTGTCGCCCTCTTTTTCCTTCACTGTCACTCTTTTTCAAACTGCCTACATACCTCTCAAAAGAAACGATTAGTGATTTTTTTTTTCATCTTCCTGAAATCTCCTTTTAAACCCCATCGCTCCGTTAGAGGATTCCAGCATTCTAGTCCTGGATTGAGGTTATTTTCAGCACTATATGTCGCTGCTACCCTAGCACAATATACTTTGATAATATATTCAAACTTACTGTAGATAAGGAGATTCTGTATTAGCCACATCATATATGTGTGCTGTAATTACGAAATCCAAAGGTCATCTGTCCCTACAATTATAGTCAGGAAATTATGACCGGTATTGCAAATTTTTCATATGTGGATTCTTAACTCCACGAATAAGACACCTATTGATTTCCAATCAAACTGACAAAAAAAAGGGGGGCGGGGGGGTGAGATGAAACTATCGACACAAAAATTCATATGTGGATTCGGAAGATAACAAGAACGAAACCTGTTGATCTTCAGCAGATCAGTCAAAGAGAAGAGAGGTTAAGAGCCTTTCTGACTCAAGTCGGCCTTCATTATTCCAGTTCAGTCAAGTTCGACCCTGTGACACACGATCTCAGAAAGGCTATCAACCAGTTTGAGCTTTCTTCATTGAATCGATGTTTATTACAAAGTGTTCCAAGAATTTCTCGCTTCGTCGATGCGACATTCTTCTCGAATAAAATTATTATAAAAAGTTCCAAGGTTTTTCTGGAAGTAATGAATTTTCCCCCAAAACAGCCTTCATTTAAGCGTTTTATAGAAGAAAGCTGCCCTAAACTGGAATTCCATTTTTATAAACAAAATATTTATTGGGTGAGCTTTAAAAACAGTTTATTTTCATTGTTTAACAACTGTCATGAAATCATAAATATTTGACTCCGCAAAAAAAAAAAAAAAAAAGTCAATTAATCGCTGGTTTAAAACACAAAATAAATTTTTTTTCCAAACATTGCAATATACGCTAATAACAGACGAACTTTTTCCGTTAGAATTTTGTTCAACTTTCCTTCCAATTTGGGGGACACACATCAAGTACAGGCCTTTTCCTCGAAGCAGGAAAGAAGAGAACAAAAAGGAAAAGGGGATTGTTTTTGTGTTGTATTTTATGAGAAGAAGTGAGAAAATAAGAAAAAAAAGATGAAAGCCAGAGGGGGTCATTATAATTTTTTTTCTCTATTTAATCCGCTGGCCTGCCTCAACAAGAAGAAACAGAAAAGATCAAAGCGCCCCAAGGAGAGCACCAGTTAACTAATAGGTTTTCTCACTTCACACAAATAGTCTTGTAGCCTTTATACCACTCACATGAGCAGTTCACCTGATGAAATTCACCTCTCGCCCAGTGGTACAATTACCCCTGCGGGGGGCGCCCGATCACCAAATTTATAATATAATACACTAAAACAAGCCCTCTATGTAAAATGACCGTGCTTCGTAAGCGAGGCCCCATTGACTTTGTGGGCCTGAGACCTAAGCCTCATGATAGATCCGCCATTGTTCACTCAGGTCACCACACGTGGTCAGGGATATAAAAATAATATGAGGTTTAGCTTTATCCATAGTAATTCCAACTAGCTCTGGTACTCGGCGTTGCCTTTTATATTATATATCCGAGTTCATCCCACCTCTGGTTACCCTAATCGGGAAAGTCGATATCCTCACATACAGAGACTTTTCTCTGGAAGCCTCAAATTCCAATCTAGTGGGTGAAAAGTTCTGAAGGCGAGAGTAAATCCGGGAGCGTTAGTCAAGCCTGAGCTCTCAAGACGCATTCCCTCGTCTCCCTCGGGAACCCAGGATGGCAGATCCGGAGGGAGTGGGCTCATTCCTGATCCCTGCCTTCTTCTCCACCTCAGCTCGGATATAAATTGGAATGATTAATAAAAGAGGGTTAAAGAGAGGGGTCGAGGTAACAATTTATGAACCCAAGACGCCCCCCCCCCTCTTTACCCCCACCATTCTCCAACCCCCCCCCCCCCCACCATTCCTTCCCCAGTTTGGATAAAATAATGTGTCCTCCCTTCTTCCCTAATTTATGACTTCTAATTATTAAAAGGCTACCCGGAGAGAGTAGTTTTCAAGTTTGAAAAACTCCAAGACTAACACCTTTGTCATCCACCTTCCTATGAACCTGCTAATCCTTGGAAATAATTAAATATCTCATTTTTGATTAATCCATTTCTACAGAATTTCCTAGTGAAATGTTTGAAATAATAATAATAATACCAATATCTAAAATACATGATACCCCATTAATATCATGTCCTACAAGAAATAAATAATAAATAAAGCTGATGGCTGTTATTTTAGGGATTCAGTACTTTAAGAACGACATCATGAACTTCCACATCAAAAGTATTTGACTTTATTCAGTTACGATTCAATTTATTCATTTGTCTCGATGTTTGTTAAACTAAATGTTAACGTTCTTCGTTAAATAGGAAGTACAGTAGGACAAGAATGGCCCTCGGGGTTGAAATGCTCGGAAACAACAAGAACAAAAGTATTTGTAATATACGAGTATGTATTCAGGGTCGAAAGCTTAAGATTTTAAGTTACGCCCCCTCACTCATAGAAAATATATATATTTATATACTTTCCATTCTATCTTAACTCACATATAAAGCATCAATAAACAAAATTATCTTCATCACATTGCCTTTCTATTCCGTACATATTTTCTTTATTGTTATTAATCTACGCCTATCCAAATTGACCCGCAAGGATCCCCACAGACCTGCATCCATCAGGCATCCATGACCCTCGTGGTCGAAATGCCTTAAAGAAGAGAAAAAAAAAAAAAAAAAAAAAAAAAAAAAAAAAAAGCATCAAACTATTTTTTTTTCTTTATTTCGAGCCTACTCTACTCCAGTTTGTTCATTTTTTAATATTCATATAAAAATTTTTTGTATTAATAACTATTATTGACATTGTTCCGAAGATTGAACCATTTTGTACTTAGAGATTTAAGTAAAGTACATAGACATTATGTAACAATAACTGGTTTTAATGAATTATAGTAGAAATTCAAGCTCTCAAATTTCATAACTGTAAAAAAAAAATCATTATTTCTTAGTAAACGTTTTAAAAAAACACATATATAATTAAAATTACAGTTATTTTTTAATATTTGTGTTAGCTATGAAAATAGTATGTTTAATGTGAAAGAAATTAAAAAAAGAAACAATGAAACTAACTCGTTTGTGTTGGAAGCAAAGTAGCAGAATAACAGTTCGGTTGGCTTTAGTAACCACAAAACGGCAGATAGCAGGCAGAATAACACGAAAGGAGAATAACTGGTTGTATCAACTGAAAGTTAGTATACACTGTGATAAGTTATCAGCGATTAAAACCTGTAATTTTGTTATTTAACTAGGAAACTGCTCATGTTGAGATAATAACCCCACCATTAGTAACTAGTCCCGAAGGTTCATGAACCTATCTAATTCGACTGGCGCGGGGAGTCTCTTTACGCTAATCATATATAACGCATTCCCCCGTCTTCCTCGGGAACCCAGGATGGCATATCCGGAGGGAGTGGGCTCCCTAAACTAAAAATGTTTATGTTAAAGGGAACCCTTTATTCTAAAACGTATTTTTTTTTAATGTTCAAAAAAAAAGTAATAAGCGTAATAAAAATATAGTGCTTCATATATCATTATTTTTTATTACCAAAATACTAATTTGCTTCATTTCTATTTATTTATATTTTTAATTATTATTATTATTTTTCATTCTTTTCTATATTTCGCACATTGGGAGAGGTAGGGGACGTAAGAACTGCGGAAATATCATCACGACTAACACACTTCTGGAAGAATAATACAAATAATATTTATCATAATTTAAATATTAATTAAAAACTGTATCTGATGTACTTATTATTATTATTATTTTTGTAATATATTTTCTAGTATTTAAATAATTTTATTTTTTATTATTATAATTCACAAACACAAATTATTATTATTCCTATCTTAGGTTAGGTTAGGTTTTATGACTCATGCCCGGGCTTTAACTATGAGGTCATATCGCCTACTACCAGAGCGCTCTAATAGCTCTTTTTATCCCTCAACAATTGTCCTCAGTCCGCACAAATCTTCGCTTTACTCCCATTTCGTTTAATTAACCTCTCCAAACTAGTAATTTAGTTGCTAGTTAAACTGCCTAATTAAATGTAGCCTGAAATCCAAGTTGGTTGTGTTTTGGTAACAGATAACCGAACGGTACACATCCTTCCCTCCCTGCCAACTTCTAATGTATTGACCCAATTAACGGATTTAAATCGGCTCTAATTTCCCAATATACTCCTCACGTTCCCTGTTTAGCAATCTCAAGGATTAAATAATAAATATTATTAATTAATTAATGGATTTAGAATGATGTATTAGGAGAAAGCGCTTTTATAGGTTATCATCAATTATATGTTAGGTTTTATGACTCATGCCCGGGCTTTAACTACGAGGTCATATCGCCTACTACCAGAGCGCTCTTTCGTCACTCTGGTGGACATGAGCCCGACTCTACTGTGGGAGTCCTAAATGTTGCCTACCCCAAATTTTTATTCACCTAGGATAGGGATCTTTAACGAGTACCTGACATCGTACAAGCTCGGGACCATCGCTTAACGTCCCATCCGAAGGACAGCGTGCTTAAGTTTATTTTACCTCCCAGGTAAAATAAACTAAAGACCTCGGTCGGGTTTCGAACCCACGATCTTGAGCTCAGAAGACAAGCACGCATACCACTGAGCTACCGGCGACCTCTATATTCCTATCTTAATGTATACATTATTATGACGTTACATGTATACATTATTATGCTATTACACTGTTATGGTTTAACGGAAATAAATCTTATTATTATTAATCGAGTCTTTTGTCGTTCCAAAACTTGCGTTACGAACGTATACTTACAGTTTCATAGCAAAAATAATATAAATAATAGTGTTGAATATCAGTGAGTGTCTTCATAGCCAGTTTATTAGCTTATCGAAACAAGACCATATCTCAAGTTGACTACAGCCAATTCCATCTTTCTTTTCGTTCATGATTGAGCCCCGAAGCCCGTTGATCCCATCTCTACTTGCTCTGACGTACCTCAGTTCAGTTTGATTTTTCACTCTCTTGACATTTGATTATTTGTTGCCTTCAGCTTACATTTTCTGACGAGTTTCCAAATTGCTGTACAGTGCTCAAATATAAAAGGAAAATTGAGAAAAAAAAAAGAAAAAAGGGAAAAGCATAGGAAAAACGAACGACAAGAGAAAAATTAGAAATGAAGCCTGTCCAAAAATTTTCCAATTAGAGTTAGCAATAACTTGATTAACTTGAAACTTTTTTTTTCTCTCTTTCGTGTGAAGCATCGCTTTTATTCCCTAAAACATCTCACCCAAAGCCAGAGAATGGACAAAAAAACACTTTATTGGATAAGCACATAAGCGCTAAATACAATATGTCTCAGATTAAAAATGATGTAATTTAAAATTGAATTTTCGGAAAGATACTTCACATCAGTAAAAACAATCCACATATAGCAAATTTTATATTGGGAGTCAAATGCTGAGTCAACATTATTTTTTATTGATCCCTTTCGGTTCTTTAGATGGCATTTCGTCCTTTGTTAAACAACGGACACAAACACGTTGTGATACAGTATACACTTATGGTGTGGTGAACTAAGGTGTGAATTGATTGTGATTAATTCGAGATTTAAGATGCGCAAAGGAGGTACTTTTATTTATTTATATGTACATAATATATATGTGCCCAAAATAACATTTGATATAGTTTTAAGTAATTAGTTTATAAGATTTCTTATTAAAAATTAATTTCATATTTTTTTGTTTTTTTCAAATTCAGTTAACAAATTTATAATGTAGATTTAAGTAAATTGACCCAAATATTTATTCTTTAATTCTAAGCTATTCATTTTCCCTGTTAACCTAGTGAGATAATTGATACCTTTAGATTGGATTTAACATTTTTGCGAAAATTTCGAAAAACAATATGGCATCTCATTATTATATTTAAAGAAATCCAAATGAAAAGTTTGTTAATTGAATTTTTTTTAAATACGTACACTTTCTTCACGTCTTGAACTTTTGGTATTTTATTAGGTCCCTTTTCGGATATTACTGTAAAAATCAAAATTTAGTAAAAGACCAAAGATATAATTATGTGGTAATTTTATTTAAATTTTATTATTTAATTATATTACTACTTATGTAATTTTAAAATTTTCCTTATCACATAACATTTTACAAGATACCGCTTATATTTATGACTTTTTTTTTTTTCGGGTGCTGCGGTTAATCACCCGTATATTATATTTATGACCTAATCAATAATCTCTACAAAAAAAACTTGTAGAAAAAACTGAAATGCGCCTCATATATAAGTGCAAAGGTTGCTCCGGATACCTGCCGAAAACCGGGCTAGAATGTATTGAAACCCATTTTCTTTACTTTTGTCTGATGTATGTCAAAAGGGTGAGTCCTATCAAAACATTTGTTCCTTTCTAAAATGTTCCTTATTAAATTTTCCATCATTATTTAACTGGGCCTCAGTTTTGATATAGGACCAATAGGACTAAAGTTAAACCGCTCCAAAGATAATAAAATAAATTCCGCTAGAGCAAAGAGCTTTGATTGCACGGTCACAGCACGGTTGCAGGTTCGAATCCCGTACGGGAGAGTTTTATTTCACATATAGAGGAGAGGAGTTCTATCCCTACCGAGGGTTAGTCAATTAATTTGACGAAGCTTCCTTGTTCATGTGATTAGTATCATATCATCTGTATTTTGTTGAGCGGAAACTTCTTTGTCTTACAAATTTGAGTAGTCAAGTTCGTTAAATACCCTTAATTATTATCACATTTTGCATATGTTTCAATGGGCTCATTTAATTGCCAAACCAAACTTACATTTCATAAAAATCCATTGAGTGGTTCCTGAGTTAGGCATGTCACTAGTGTTTATGAGACATACATATCCACTGAACAAAAAAAAAAAGTGTTCCGTTTTTGAGAAGCGCAAAGTTGTGAAGGAAAATTTGAAATCCAAGACTAAACAATTTTTTGCACAAAAACGATCTGAAACCTCCCTCCCTCTATCTTCGAATGCGAGGAAGCAAAATATAAAAAATAAATCTAAAATACTTATAAATTAGTTAGTTAAAATTAACTTTAACTACGAGGTCATATCGCCTACTACCAGAGCGCTCTTTCATCGCTCTGGTGGACGTGAGCCCTACGGTAAGGGTCTTTAACGAGTAACTATCGCTTAACGTGTCATTTTTAACTTAAATACTTACAAAAAAATAACAAAATTCTTGAAGTGATCACGGGAATCTGCTTCTTTTTCTTCTTCTTTTTTTACCAATAATAATGAGAACAAATGAATTAGTAAAAATAATAATGATTTTTTGAAGTGTGTCACGGAAATATTAAAAAATCTATTTCATGAGTGAAGGCGTGAAAAATGTTGGGAAGCTAATGCCATCAAAGATGAAGACAGATCTTTTTCATCATTCACTAAAAATGTGGCTCTATAATGTGCTTCAAGCGTAAGATTACATGCGAGTGAAAACAAATGGTTGGGGATAGCGTTCTGGAATACTGATGAATGAAGAAGAGGGTGATCCATCTAGCCGAGAGAACAACGTGTTGTTTTTTTTCTCGGTATTTTCTGCCGTCTCCAATCAGACACTCTGTCTCTCACTGGGTGTTGTTTTCTCGGTGAATCTTTTCAATTTTTTTGGATGAAGCGGGTAATCCTGTTCCCCGTCACAAATCGTCCTCGGGAAGGGGAAAAAACGGGCCATTCTTTAGCATGCTATTTCGAGAACGGGAGCTCAGGCAAAGATGGGATTGGAGGAGAACCGACAGAGTAATACCGGCAGAGGGGGAGACAGTCCTCTCGGAGGGGAGCAAAGATCCCAATCCCGGTTTATAAGGGTCGTAGATTTTTCACTTGACAAAAAGGAGAGAGGAAGAATAATCGTAAATTCAGTTGGTAGGTGTCGCTGGTGCCTGTGGCAACTTGGGTGAATCAACCCCTGGGCGAGGAGGCCCCACACCCTAGCCTCACACTGTACATGGACGTAGCCAGCGTTTACCTACTCCATCTAATTCAACAGCGTCAGAACTTACTATATAGAGCAGACTGTACTGCTTCCCTAACCACATGCCCTGACTGCTATCATTGCCTCGAATGCCGAGATGCTCTTTGTTTCTGACTTTTGACATAAAGAATTCGAGATTGTAGACATGAAACCCAGACTTATGGAAGCTGTTCTGAACAGACCATATTAAATATTCTGCGCTCGCCCGAAGGTTCACAATTTCTGCAGGCCCCTCATGCTATCGCTGCTGCTAGTGTTGGGGATATGGTCTGGTTTTGACTCTGGATGAAAAGAAGGGATATTAGAAGAACTTTAAGAGTGCGGGACATGAAGCCCAGACTTATTGTGGAGGCTGCCTGGAGAGTCCTTCTTGGCTCGCACGGCTGAGCAATCTTAATTGCCCTCTCCTCTCTTCAACAGCCCAATATCCTGGCCGTAGACACACCCCAAACTTAGCTTTCTTCAAACTTTAAGAAACGTGCAAATGTCCCGAAAGCCTATGATACAAAAATCAGTCCAAAAAACTAACCGATCTATTAAAATAGCAAGATTGAAATTATGTTCTTGAAACTTCATTTAAATGCAATATTCTATGGTTGCCATTATATGTGACAAAACGTTGGTGAAACACCGGCAATATTTTCCCTGCTCAAATTATTTTTAAACAACTACGTTTTCGCTCTCCCTCTAAACCCTTTCCTTTACAGCTAATTTGTCTGACAATCAATAAGTGTCTTTTTCAGGGAGGTCTGAATAAACATAAAAAATTTCAATATATTGAAACGGTCTGTGCAACCTCTATAAGCTGGGCGCCATTGAAATCCTTGCGGGGTTTTATCCAGTCATATCGGATACATCCATCCTTCAAGCCAAAATTCCAAGGTTGCCTCCATACAACGGGATATTGTTGTATCTACTGTCTTCTGCCAATGAAACTGAATTACTGCATTATGAAAAAATATGAGTTTGCTGTATATCAAGTAACAGGTGAGCCACCTGGAGTCGCGAATTCGCCACACTTTGTGCTCGAAATCCAGAAAGAGACTGCCATCTATCTTCTTTGGTCAGCTGATGTCCCCTTTCTGTCTCATCTGATCACTGCCACTTCATTTTTATTTCTTATTTTATGCCTGTATATTTTATTTGTTATGATTTTTTTACTCTTTTAATTATTATAATTATATTACTATTACTATTTTTTAATTATATTATAAATTTACAACTGATAATGTACCTCCACTTTGCCGTCAGTCGATATGAATTATACATAGGACGGTTATTCGAACTGTCACAATATATATAATTTTTTTTTCATATTTAGCTTGAGAAAGTTGGAAAATGTAATATTCCAGTGGAAAATGTCCACCAAATTGTTAACCGATTTCCTACCTTCACCTGACTAGACTAGTCGCATTTAACACGAATTACTAGCCGTTCTCGCTTTGAAATACCAAGAAATTAAATTTGATGAAAGGTAATCACTGTCGAAGGGGGCTCCAATTGGAGCACCAGCCACATGATTGGTCTCCATGACAGCATGATACTCGACTTCTTGCTGAGCAAGAGGGAGTTATTGTACAGAACTGTTACACTGATGAGTGTCCGTCCTATCGGCAAGTCACACTGATGAGTGTCCGTCCTATCGGCAAGTCATCACTCATCATGCCCTTTGACCTGTACCCTTAATACCCTCAATACCTACCCTCAATGACCTCTTCTTTTCCTTTTTCCTATTTTACATCTTATTCTTTTTTCGATTCTTGTAATTAGTACAATTCGTTTAAGGTCGCCTTGGCTCAGCAGTTGCCTTTGAGTTTCTGACAGTCCATTAGGAAGACATATCGCCTGTCTGAAAAATTATCTTTCTTTTTTCCTCTGCCACACCCATTAGTAACTGAGGGCTCTTAATTAAAAGGATACTTGACTTAAAATTAGTAGTAGTGCGTATTAGAATCGTGTGGAGGACTTTCTTCAGCTGCACTTGCATTTCTATTGTTCAACTACAATGAAGAGAGCTTACATTTTTTGGTTAGTAAATTAAACGTTTTTTGAGAAGCATATAATGCCCTCCGTTAATGCAAATGCTGAGGCTTGCGTACATTGGATGGTTCAACCCAGGTACAGTAGACTTTCTCTTAACCGGCTTTATCGGGCCGATGTATTGCCGGTTAAGAGGAAGTACGTTTATACCAGAGGTGTTTTCGTCCTGACAATATCTCGAGAGGACACGTCACTATCAACGACATGGAGAAGAGTCGTAATTGCTGTGCAACGGTGGGGCCTCCAGCTATTATGTTATTATTATATGATAAATTTTGGTAACGGTTAATATTTTAGAATAGGACCCTATTTATGAATATGTAACGTATTCTACATCAAAAAAAAAAATCTGGTAGAGGACCGTCTGATAACCGAGCACCCCAGATAGCTGGGAATCTATTGTATGCCCCTCGACCACGCCCGTCTTCTATCCCTTCCCTTACCCAATATTTCCATACCTATCTGATTAGCTCATGAACTCGTCATTAGTACGCAGAGTAGTACATCATTAGTGTGCATGTCTTAGGTATTAAACAAGTTGTTATTAGTACATAATTTTCTCTTCAAACAATTTGAAATTCCCCTAAAACAAAAAAAAAATCCTAAGTTACACCATTAAAAAGAAACAAAGAAAAGAAAAAGACAGTTTCACACATGCAACAACTTACTATTTGACTTGAAAAAATAATCAAGTAATAGTGTACTCAACATCCCGGGTTAAAAAATTTTTTATCTGAGAGGTAAAGGAAGAGCACGCGGTCCTTCGGATGGATGAAAGTCCCATCCCTGTTCCAGGTACTTGTTAAAACGATAAATAATAACATTAAATTGATTGATACTTAACAAGATTTTCTCTGTCATAGTTCAATATTATTGTTATTATCAAGGACTGCACGATTGAGCATGTGAGCACGTAGCCGCTAAAACCTCATTGTTTCCTGTCCTTATGATAACCGATAAATGAGGATTTTTCTTTCTCTCTGAGAAAAAAATAAAAAAGGTACAAAAATGTGGTATGCATAGTGAAAATTTCTTTGCCTATGAGCAATTTAAATTTTTAATTGGAACCACTTGGAAGCTTAATGTCCGACAGACATATTTAGAGTATCTTGTTTTTTTAAAAGAATGTTTTATTAATTTGGAGACCGATTTTCTAGGCCAATATGCCCCATCCCACAATAAAATATTTACACGTTTAATGTCCTTTTAGGTTCTGACGACTAAATAATAGCCAGTCATCTTGAATAATAACTTATGATAGCTTTCTCAGATGGTGAGGCAATTTCTGTCTTTAAAGGCGTTAGTTCTGACCAATAAGTGTTGTCCCCATGTCTTTGAATAAGATATTTTCAACTTCAAAATTACTTTCTACAAGCAAAAGAACCAAAGTTTTTGTTTATCAACAACGTGCAACAACATTCACCTTCTTTCACTTGCGTTCCCCAAAATTAGAATCCATTTAAAGTATAAGTTAGGTTGAAGAAGTGAAGGAAGGAAGAGCTAAAAAGATCCTAAATCAGGTTCAGAGACACCCCCCTTCAGCCAGGACAGGGGTTCTGTTAACTCAAGATTAGGTCCTGGGGCTCCCCACTTTATGACAGGGGGACCCGCCCCTCCAAGAAAGCCTTCATTCAGGATTTACACGGATCGTTAATTGTGGGATTGAGATCATAAAGAGGAATCAGAAGAACGGAGAGAAGAGACGCCAACAATGCTGGTGTACAACAAGGTGGTTGCCTTGTTCCACTCGTATTCTTTATCGATGGAGAACTTCACGAAAATCATGTCGGAATAAAAAAACGTCTTCCCTCTTGTCACTTGAAATTACACCGTGGTAGCGGCTTTGTAAGGATAATCTCATTCTTTCACCTAACCATTTTTTTTTTCCTCCCTGAGTAAATTTAAATAAAAAATTAAAGATTGAAACTACAATTAGTAACTCTTTATTTACTATTTTCCAATTGTACACGTTTAATGACCCGACCAGTCCGGAAGAAAACGATAAACTCAAAATGTGAGAAGAAAACACACAACTGTCTTTATATAAATAATAAAAATCACCTTAATTCAATGAAACAAAGTACGAGTACATTCATTGGTCAATTCAGTTACTAGTTTAGAGGGTGCCGGTAGCTCAGAAGTAGCGTGCTTGCTTGCCTTCTGAGCTCAAGATCACGGGTTTAAAACCCGCCCTTAGGTTTTTTATCTGGGGTAAAAAAACACTGAGCATGACGTGCTTCGGATGGGACGTTAAGCGATAGTCCCAAGCCTGTACAATGTCAGGTACTCGTTAAGGACCCCTACGCTAGGTGAATAAACCTTGGGACCTTAGAACTTCCACAGTAGAGTCGAGCTCATGTCCACCAGAGCGGCGAGGGAAGATGTTTATTGGTTGCTTTTTCCAGCATTTCCTCCAGAAGTATCCAGGGTTTTTGACAATATTTCGGGACCGTCCCACAGTTTTTCGGGTTGTGAAGTATTCCGAAAAAAGTGTCAAAAACCGGACAAATATATAGGCTGGAAAAAAGCTATCTACATTTAATACTTCGTATCGATGTACTCATGCAATCGGGGATAATCACGGTTGTTATGTGGAACAATACCTCTATGAACCTCTCCGACTTCCGACCATACTGAAAAACAATGGAGCTTATTTAGAAGACAGGTTGTAAATTAAAATTAGCATTCATATACAGAAATTTAAAGCGACTTTAATGCCGTCAATATCGTAACTTCTCAAATAAACACACCGCTCTCCCACCTCGCTACCTCTCGCCTCTTTCACTACTCGAATATGTAATTCTGCCATTACTTAAAATGTCCTATTCACCAACTTTGGAGCCCCATTAGGTCCGCTCGAGCCCCCTTAGTTACGCTCGAGCCCCCTTAGGTACGCTCGAGCCCTCTTAGGTACGCCCCCCCCCCCCCCAGCCCTCACTGAAGGCAGCTTTCCTCTCCCCAGAAGATCCAGGTCAATTTTGGATTTAAAGTAGTTGAGTTGAAGTAGGATTAGGAATGCTTTATGAAAGTATTCTAAACAGAGAACCAATGCAGTCAAGAATTAACACGTAAAACTTTTCTTTAATCCTATCTGTAGTTAAAATAGGATTGAAGGCCTAATGGCCTGCAGCTACACACACACACACACACACACACACACACACATACAATGCTAGCCAGAAAGCTGAAGGAGAAGCAATGTTTTCTGAGGAGGTTTTGGAAGTTAGGATTAGCTTTTCTGGTCTGAAAGCTCTCCGAACTCCAAGCGCAAACGTTTAAGTAATTAGATTTCCATACAGGGTCTCTCTAGAGTTTAGTTTAGGGCCACTTAAAGGCTCCTAATCCCGGGGCCCCCAAAGTCCAAGTTAACTTTATTACTTTATTATGCAGGAGAGCTCCGCCCACTATATTAGTGTTTCAAAGTGTCTCCAGGGTGAGACACCGTACCCTCCCCTCTCTCACAGCTATAAACTACACTCCTCGCTCCAACCCCCTCCCTCCACCATTTATCTTGAGTGGAAAAAATTACCTTTTCACCAACATATAGTATACAGTATGCAAATCATTAGTGATTGT
Organism: Aradus depressus; assembly: GCA_963662175.1. Classification (NCBI taxonomy): domain Eukaryota; kingdom Metazoa; phylum Arthropoda; class Insecta; order Hemiptera; family Aradidae; genus Aradus; species Aradus depressus. The sequence continues at coordinate 63,431,826 of OY759215.1, read as the reverse complement.
GAAGAGGTCAGTTAAGATTTAGGATGAGGACCATGATGTATACCTAGTGTCTCCTGACTTGACTGGAGTGTGAGATAGGGTCGGCCAAGCTTCTCTGCCGCCAAACCCCAAAAATCCCTCCTATCCCCTGATAATCTAAGAATTGATGAAAATTGGTGATTGAGAAAAAAAAGAAAACATTTTTTTCAATATTATCGACAAAAAGGCTTTAATAGTGACGCATTTTAAAAAAAAGAAAGAACAAATATTGATGTATAATTACTTTTTAAAATAAAAAATTACTTTTTTTTAAAAATAATTATTTAATTTGGCGTTTTCCCCGACCCTAAAAATATTTGCCCTAGGCATTTGCCATGCGTTACAATTTAAACTTTAGTTCTACCTACAGAAATGTATTATCCTATATAGGTCCTATCTCAAATCTGAGTACATTTTGAACTAACTGTTTTCGCGTAAATCAATCAAACGTCTAAAAAAATTGTATTTGCAGATGTCATTATGAGGTGATTTTCAGCAGGTATCTCACAAAACGGGGCGGGACAGTCTTCGAAAAATCTTATTTCGTACAAAATGTACCTTTCAATTTTCTCTAGAACGATTATTCACAGTTCAAAAACACACACACAAACAGACAGACATCATATCGAAAATGGTCAAAATATGTTCAGGGGACCTTAAAAAATCTCAGATTTTAGTACTTTCTTTTACTAAAGGCAAAAAAAGTAAAAAATGGACAAACTGAAGGTTCCCGGATCGATTCTAGAATTGTTTTTTTTTTTTTTTAATTAGGTCACTGATAATGAGTTGCATAGATTAGAAAGAAACTGCCATTGTAACATTCGATTCTAGAGGTAGACAAGGGCAGCACTCTGTACAGAGCTAGTCCTTTCTGCCCTAATTGGGAGTTGATTATTTAATAGAAAAAAAAAAATTAAGTTGACTTATTAACTATAAATGAGTATGACTCAGTGCCTAGGGAGTGTCACCTATGGGTGATTTCTCTTCTCTTGTCAATTTTTTTCTCACTTAGGACATTTGCTTGTTGTGTTATAATATTCTTTATGAAGTTGTAAATATTTCTTTGTAAATAAATAATTTTAAAAAAAGTTGAATTGACTTACCTCACAATTTGAATGACTAATGTTGCTTAAATTTAGCCTATAGACTCGATCCCTGAAAAAAAAAAAAAAATTAAATAGTGGTAGGTAACATTTTTGTTGTAATCAGTGGCGTTTGTTTGCATTCTTAAAATGATAAACCTTGAAAAAATATATATGTAATTAGTATTGTTTACAGCAACAGTTCAACCTATAATACGCCTAAGATGGATTAATATATAATAAAATGTAATTAAACTAAAATTCTGAAAAAGTAAAAGAATTTAAAAGTAATATTGGCTATTTAAGAACGAAATAAAGGAAATAGGAGATATACCATCTAGGGGGTTGGTTCCGCCAGTAAATATATTACTGTTGTCATACCTTTCGGTGGAAACCGCCGTCACTGGCAGCTGGTCGAGAAATGTGGGCGAACGCTTTCGATGAGATGACATCATCTTCGAGCCACTCTTAGTCAGAGATGGGCATAATCATAATCAATGATTAAGATTACGATTATGATTACGATTATAATCAAAAAAATTGGGTGATTTTTGGGTGAAAAAAATAAGTAATTTTTTTAAGTTTATTACGTAACCAAAGTGCTATAACAATTTTTTTTAAATTTGATACCCACGAAATCCCCCGATTACAGTGATTGTGATTACACGATTACATGATTACTTGATTATGATTACATGATTACTTGATTATGATTTTATGATTACATGATTGCAATCGTAATCACGATTTCTGATTACGATTATAATCATGTAATCATGTTTCATTTTAGCTAGATTCACAGTGCGATAGTATCAAGTATAAAATAGCAATGATGATTAAGTTTTATTTTCTCTGTAATCATGTAATCATTGATTACGATTATGCCCATCTCTGCTCTTAGTACAACATTAAGAGTGGCTTGAAGATGATGTCTTCACATCGAAAGCGCCCGCCCACAGTACTCGACCAGCAGCTAGTGACGATGGTTTCCACCGGAAGTTATGACAACGGTATAGGAGGTGTTTGGATGTATTCGGTCATGTTCGGTTGTAGCTCGATTGAGCCCGATCCTTGGTTCCTTTAAGAGTCAGTTCAATATATAACAACAATATAGAGGACAAAAAATAATAAAGACAATGAAAAATGAATTAAAGTTGAGATTTCATATTAAGTTTTTGTTAAATACATGTTATTTACAGTTTAAGTACGAAGTGGTTTGACTTAATGTTTATTACTTTGGTTTTATTTAAAGTCATTATAATATGTATATGTGTATGTATATAAAAGTATATATTCTTTCTGTTTTGCATTTCTCTTGACTGTATACAAGTAAATGTGCGCATTTATTATAATATTTAGAAACTTATTAAGCTGTAATATTCTTACTTTATTATTAAATCGAATGTATATTCAAATTGTACCCCAACTCGCTACAATGAGCCTTAATAGGCTTCAATGTAGTAATAAATAAATAAATATAATAACAATAACTTCATAAAAATATCATATTTTCTCAGGTTATTTGTTCTGCTCTATTCACTATTTAAAACTGAAGTCATTTCGTCTATACGAGTATGTCTAAAGAAATGACACAGTAAATACAATCCTTCCTCATCCAATTTTGAATTCAAACAAAACAGTTAATCGAGATAAACTTCCCGCGGTTTTCAGACAACCATTGACGCTAAACATGTCTGACTGACAGTTACCAAACATTTTTGTTGCACCCGTTAATTATTCAGCGATAATTTGAAAAATAATAAAGTTTATGTTAATCAGGGTTTAATCACTTGTACATTGCCATCCGGCTCAGCAGCAATTTATAATTTATCTAATAATGCAGGATTTAGGATTACCAAATTTCAAAAAACTCTAAATATTTAGGGTAACCTGTACAGCTCGTCATTTTAGTCCTTACTGGGAGGAAACGTTAAGACGTTAAATCACACAATAAAACCAACATTTAGGAATATGAAACAGGCGGTAACAGTCAGTTCCCAGAATGGGCCCTTTTAAATCAGTTTATGGCTACGACACTTGAACGCCATTTTGTGCAGTAGGCTATGAGACCTCCCGTTTATCTATGACACTGGCTCAAAAAAGAAAGTAAATAATTCCAAAATCAATAAAGTCGTCGTTGAATAACTGGCAATGTACTTCCCCACAACGAATTAGTCTCACAAATGCTTGCTCTCACTCTGAGTTTACAGATTTGGTTGAAATTCAATGGATGTCAGAGGACTTCATTTATTCTAAATTTCGTGAACATCAACAGTTTCTTTTTTAGTTGGGCCCCCTCCTCAGATAGCTGGAAATCAATAATTGTCATTCTAAGGAGTTCTGGATATCCATATATATATAACATTTCGTGTCGATATATTCATTCTACTAGATCTAATTTTTTTCATTTTTGGAATCAGGTATGTTCCGGGGGAAATTCCGGTGAAAACTTTTTATCGAATTTCCCCTTTACTTCGTATAACTGGAGAAGACAAATAAGAGGAATTCTTCCGGCTCCAGAGTGGATCCAACCCCAACCGACCTTTGTGATGATCCATTTGGAGAAGTTTTTCTGGTTTATGGAGCATATGGAGTAGATTGGAGAAGTACTAAACCCATATTTTATTGTTAATGACGGCCCACCCCCTGAAGGGTCCTTATCAGAACATTAAAACACATTTAATGACCACTTATTAGCCGTACGATATGGGATATAGCAATCAAGGGGGAACTGGTTCCTTTTAGAGGACTTTCATTATGCCACAACGCACACTTCTCGGCAGTGATAAGGATTGATTCCATCGTCCAGTCTCAAGCTGCAATCGATGAGGGATGGTTCCATCGTCCAGTCTCAAGTTGCAATGGATGAGGGATGGTTCCATCTTCCAGTCTCAAGTTGCAATCTAAATACATAGCAGGTAAGAGGCAGCATGCCCCTGGTTACGGATATGCTGGGATGAGGGATGGTTCCATCGTCCAGTCTCGTTGCAATCGATGAGGGCTGGTTCCATCGTCCAGTCTCAAGTTGCAATCGATGAGGGAAGGGTCCATCGTCCAGTCTTATGTTGCAATGGATGAGGGAAGGTTCCATCGTCCAGTCTCAAGTTACAATCGATGAGGGATGGTTGCATTGTCCAGTCTCAAGTTGCAATCGATGAGGGGTGGTTCCATCGTCTAGTCTCAAGTTGCAATCGATGAGGGGTGGTTCCATCGTCTAGTCTCAAGTTGCAATCGATGAGGGGTGGTTCCATCGTCTAGTCTCAAGTTGCAATATAAATACGTAGTAAGTAAAAGGCCGCATACCCCTGCTTACGCCCCTCTTGTGCGGCCCGAGAAACCGAAAAATTAATTCTGCTGCCAGCAAAACATTAGAAAGATAAGCTAACAGACACGATGTATGCAATGTTGTTGTAATTTATACATGTCGGCTATTTTATTGTGATAACGGGCATTAACGGGCAAAAAAGAACAGAGACCATTCCACCTCAAATCGACCATAGCATCAAATCACCGGTAATGTACTTCCACCACTCGAATAATGTGTAATGATTATTGCCTCCGGCTATTTTGACTGAAAATCGAGAGATTGAGATTTCTCTTATAGAAAATCATCTTTTTGAGGTGAATCGTCTTCCTCTGATCCTTCCCTTTTTGGCTAAATTCAATCTTTTCGGAAGTACGACTAAGTTCGTATTTATGATGTTTTATATTAAACATAACAACAACTATGGAGAAGGAGAAAAAATAATGTTTGTAAAGAAGGTTGAATAAAGGACCAGTCAATTTTGCATTAAGATAACTTGCGATAAATCCAGACAACCCATTGTTCGGTATGTTTATTTAAAAAAGAATTTATGAGAAATGGATGCGTGTATGTTTTTCAAAAGATAGCAGGAATAATAATGTAGGATGGGCTCCCTCCCAGACAGAAAACAGAGATAACAGGGAATAAGGGTTGATGGCAAATTAAAAAGATTTTATCCTGGAAATTGTTTGTGAGGACCAGCCAGGAGCCAGGAGCGGGATGAGGGCTGTTCTGGGATCTGCAAGGAAGGAAACCGCCACTAAGGGATGACTATCTGTGTGTCCGTGTGTGTGAGGGGGTTCCTGGGGAAGAATAAATAACTGCTTTTTATATGCCCACTCCCACATCCCCCTCAGGGCTTCCTGCATTCAGGCGCTTTTAGAGGACCACCCCTGCTGCTATTTGGAGGAATGTATGCACAACATTTCAATCCCTCAACCGCTCTCCACCATAACTATTTTTCGTTTCACTTGGAGAATGTAATGGAACCAAAAAAATGTAATTCGCGTTTTCCTTTTTTATGTTTCAGATATCGTAAGATTTTCAAAAAACATCTTGTATTCATATGGCGTTTGTGTCAGTCCATTTTTTCATGTTGCTGAATGATTGGATTTATATAATAATGGATTAGAAAGTTTGGTCCACTACAGCTTGAGGTGAGAGCACAAGAGGAGACATGAAAAACTTTACAAAGAGATGGGTATTTCCTGTTTTCTCAGACATCAAGCAGAGATCTCCCTTAATCCTTCCAATGGGAGTGATTGACGAGGCAGGCCAAAAATCTTCTGTACAGTACAGTGGAAACTCAACATCGAGTTTCTGAAAAACAGTCTGGTAGCCCGTGCCCTTGAAAACACACCATCGCCTTTGTCCACTTCCACTCAAGCACTGCTGTCTCGTTTCCCACTCACGTTCCGCGCAAAAAAAAAACGCCGCTCATAGCATTAGTCAAGCTGGGTATAAACTAACAGATACGGTACTTTACATTTTCTTCATGAAAACTTAGTTCCTTTTGAATAAAAAAAACAAGCATTACTTTTAAGCCTCACAAAATGTCTAAAATGTATTCAACATTCTCAACCTTTCTTGTAGACAACAAAATTCAACATTGTGATGTACAAACAAATACAACTTTCCATAGGTTACAAAAGTTTTGGTGATTCCAAGAAAATCTAAATGAGGAAAATATTCCATTTCTGAGAAGAGCCTCCGTTCTTCCTGAGGATGAATGGCGCCCAATTCAAAGAGCTCCTTGGAATATTTATTTCGGTGTGAAACCTACTTGATGGTAGAAGTAAGAACAAAAGAAAGAGGTGCATTGAAGATGGTCGAATAAAGCTTTTAGAATGATGAACGTGTTTTCAATTGTGAGCCAGGTGAAAAACAAGTGTTCATTTTTAGCAGATTTTCCATGCAAGTCAGAACAATGGATGGTGCAGGTAAAGTATTATGAAAAACAATATTTTAAGCATACTTTCCAAAAAAATTGATTTTTAATGTTCTATCCACTCAAGCAATGTCGCTCATAGAGAACGGATTTTCATGAAACTTAAAATTAAAAACGTTACCTTATTCATAATGATTAATAGAGTCGACAATATCTTTTCAATGTATAGAGATACTGGAAACAAACTCACACCTTCACCACACACATCCGCTCAAGTCATTATAAGGCCCTGGAGAAGGAAATAAATAGTTTCTGAAATGTTGGCCAAATTTTGAATTTTCATTTACACGACAGAATCTCGAATTCCTTCTACATTTAACAATATTCTATCGATTATTTTCAGATTGGTTTGAATCATCTTGTTTCGACGTCTAATGTTTACACTAACAATAATGTACAATATATTGGAAAAGTAGGTGAATTTATAAATACCTTAAAGAAAAACAGAATATTTTCTCACTTTGTAACGTCAACTTATCTACGTTCAAATTCTAGTAAAAGGAATAATGCGTTGCGAACATGGCCCACTCTATAAAAATACTCATAAGATATTGGTATAAAAATGTGGGTTGGAAAATAGAGAAAAGAAGGGTGATATATCTGTATTTTCCCCGAGGCACCATCCTTCACAGTTCATGTTTGAAGGTGGAAAAAAAACGGGCCACCGTTTGGAAATGAATCTCAATATGTGAAAAATAAATAAAATATCTTCTTTTTTTCGGGTCGGAGGTGTAGTGGGTAATCTGATTCATAGTGCCCTTCCCCCTCTCCACCTTATCTGTGTGTGCCCCCCCCCTCCATGAAATATATCTGTATGGGGGTGAATTTCACAATAGGGATGGAATATGTGGGGAGAGTCAATTGTCGCACGGAGCTCTACCCTACACTCAATCTTATTTTATTTTTTTTTTTGTTCTTCATATTTCACTTTGAATCCAAAAGAATACTGAATGTGAGTTCTGTGAGAAAAGACCCAGAGCCAGATGCAAGGAGCAAGTCGAGAGGAACATGTGAAGGAGGTCTCCCTTCAGAAGATATGTCGCCATAGGATCCGGACTTGAGTTTACTGGAGTCAGGAAAAGAAATACGCCAGAATGACTTTCAATGTACTTGACGCCACTAGTTCTTGACTGAGTGTAGAGAGAGACCTGACTCAGGAAGACTCCGGAAGCTGACCGAACCAAACTTAGTCAGGTCTCTCTCCACACTCCAAAGAGACCTGACTCAGGAAGGCTACGGAAGACAACCGAACCACCAATCTTAGTCAGAGCTCTCTCCACACTCCAGTTAGGAATCTCAAAGACTCAAATATACCGAATGTGGAGGATGTGGTGCATATATGTAAGTTATAATTGTACTTACAACTGCCCCCACTAGCATGCGTCCATTCATATCTCCTCAATTCTGACCCTCTACCTTTACGAAATCCTTCATCAATCCTTTTCAATAACATTATGATTTGAAAAAGGATTTTGCCACAATTGTCACATCTTCAGCAGTATGGATCAGGAATAAAGCCCATTGAAAAATTTTGTTTCCTTACAAAACAATGTCATGTTATCGTCCTTATGCTGATCATGTAGATAATAGACGTGACGTCAACAAAGATCGACAGAACTCTTTGAAAATACGAATTTTTATCTTATTCACGTGTCCCTCAGTCAAGAGGTATCTAAAAAGCGCATCCCAAAGCACCTCCTGGCCCTAACGGATCAAAAAATGACCAAACATAATCATTTTGTGGTATTCTAAAGCCCCTGAATTTCTAGGCTCTAACAATACTTATTTTTATTTACCTCATACCAGCGTTTGGCATATTATTGCCCAAAAGCTTTCGGAAGAAGGAACAAGTTATTTCTACACAAAATCCTAATTAATTAAAAGCACTTTAGGAAAACCAAATCAATAAAGCATTTTATAGCATCGACAAGAGACCTTAATACCTTAATGCTGAACCAGAAACCATGACGTTAAATCTGCTTAACAAGCGTAACCAGCTTAGCAAAAAAACATTTATCATTATTGAAGACCCAGAGCAACTTTTCATACTTCACAATTTAATACGCTATTTATCTCCTTCGGCGGACGAAAAAGGAAAAAGTGGAATGTGTCTAATTTAAGAAGCTGCCGATAGATAGGGTTGAAGTGAGACGAAGGGGAAGTTAAGCTCCCCCTAACGTTCTGGGAAAAAAAAGAAAGAGAAAAAAAGTGGTCCAATGAAAAATTAGAGCCATCAAGTTTGGGGCCGGTTTTTACGAGCTCCTGATCACCTGGAGAAGGCCCTCATAAAAGTTGACGTCATGTCTTTTTGGGAAATTTATGAGGCTCGACACCCTCCGCTTCCCTGCCACAACGCATTACTCTACTTGTCCAAACCGTTTTATCTTGGTCGGGAATACTTTTTTTTTTTTTAAACTGCATTCAAAATACTGGACAAAAAAGTAAGTTATTTTTGTTTAAACACCAATTAAGACCATGTTTCTATTCAAAGAAAAAGAAAAAAAAAACAACGAATGTAGAAAAAGAATATTAAACACAGACAAAATTGTCATTCAGTCGTTTTTAGATTTCTAGTAGCCACAAATAAAATAATTGTGCCTTCGATTACTTAAGAATTTAATATTATATTCCGTGCTTTGAATATGAAAGTTACGAAATTTAAGATAGCGACCAATTAATGCTGAAGAAACTCACTTCTCGTTATTTTCATTTTTATAGATGAAACGAAACAGAATTATATTTAGACAAGAAAAAATCTGAAAACATTTAACAGTTTTTGCATGAGAAGGATCGTGCTTAGGCAGAGAATTCTACAAGGAACCTCTACGCAAAAGTCTGCTTTTTGGCATTTACTGAGTGTCTTGTATTTTGAACCCGCTATCTTGAGCATAGTAGACAAGCACACTAACTCTTGTGTTATGGGCACCATATATCGCTATACAATCGCAAGCTTCTATTCTTAGCATTTTTCTAGATGAAGTTTTACATTTTTAAGTTATTTGACACATTCAAAAAAGCTTCGTATTAATCAGAACTGAGCGCAGCTCATGTCACATCCTACGAGTATATGTCAGGATGTTCCAAGCAACGGAACAACTATTTTGGAATTAATTACTTTTTGTATCTTCAGGTCAATTTTTGTATGATAAACCAAATATTTTGCATTTAGTCTCGAGAGAAAACAGAAAATTGTATTTAATGTCTGAATAATAAAGCTCTTTATCTATAAGAACATCATCAGATATCAATGGATGACAAACTTTACAATGTTCAATCTTTATGGACTTGAAAAATAAAATAAAACTGGTTTATTTAATATGTTGTCTAATTTCACTAACTATTTTTTTTTTATTTTTTTTTTTTTTTTTAATATGTTGTCTAATTTCACTAACTATTTTTTTTTTTTTTTTTTTTTTTTTTTAATATGTTGTCTAATTTCACTAACTATATATACATGGGAGTACTTTCGGTATTTCTACCATCCTCAGCCAAAAGCATAAGAGATAAGACTAAGTTAATTTTCAGAATGTCAGCCTCTCGAGGAACCCATTACCCTCCCTACTGGTGTTCCCCATGACGTCAGACATTCCTAACTAAGCTAAATTGTCAAGCTGTGAGATATTTTATGACAAGGCGGTCCCCATATTTCAAATGTGTGACCCCTTCTAAGATCTAGGTATAAAGCATTAACAATGAACAGGCGAATAATATAACATTAACAAATCAAAAATAATTGGTTCCAGTTACAACTTAATTAAAATTATTATACTGTAAATTATATAAATATATAAATATACATAGAATTTACCAATATATATATATATAGATATATGATTTATCTGAATCTTGCCAATAGATATATTTATATAATTTACAGTATAATAATTTTAATTAAGTTGTAACTGGAACCAATTATTTTTGATTTGTTAATGTTATATTATTCGCCTGTTCATTGTTAATGCTTTATACCTAGATCTTAGAAGGGGTCACACATTTGAAATATGGGGACCGCCTTGTCATAAAATATCTCACAGCTTGACAATTTAGCTTAGTTAGGAATGTCTGACGTCATGGGGAACACCAGTAGGGAGGGTAATGGGTTCCTCGAGAGGCTGACATTCTGAAAATTAACTTAGTCTTATCTCTTATGCTTTTGGCTGAGGATGATAGAAATACCGAAAGTACTCCCATGTATATATAGTTAGTGAAATTAGACAACATATTAAAAAAAAAAAAAAAAAAAAAAAAAAATAGTGAAATTAGACAACATATTAAATAAACCAGTTTTATTTTATTTTTCAAGTCCATTTGAATTATTTCACAATATCTCTGCAATTATGTCAGTTTTCGTTCAATCTTTAATTTGTCATATTGAGGACTGAGCCTTTGAACGACGTTCATAACGTAGTGATGGATCCCGCCAATTTGACAAGAACGGCTGTTTGGTTTGCACAACATATCCGCTGAGACAGGGATATCCATCTCTCTGCCAGTCCAACATAATAGTGGGAGTGTGGATCCGTCAGGCTGGCGGTGTGCTGTCTTGACGGGTACCTGAGGCAGGTAGCTAGCAGCAGATCATGTAGTCTCATCCATCAATCTACCTCAGTCTCCTCATCTCAACCAAATCACTGTCCCACTCTCCATCTTGATAAAACAACAACCAAACCACAAGTTTTACCTCCACAGCTACACCAAGTATAAGAGAAGTTATGTAATCCGTCACAAATTCAATGTTGAGTTTTGAACGGAATTTCATGTTTTCTGACTCCTTGATTTCAAAAATAAAAATAAAATTCTTGTCCATGAACAAGATAAGTCTCGTTTAATGAATACGAACACGAAATTTTATGTGTTCCAGAAACCTATAAGGACGACACCTACTGATTTTCACCCAATTCGGCCAAAAAGCAGGGGGGATTAACACAAAAGCCCCAATAACTGTCGAAGTAATGAATGTACGTCTTTATTGATTATATTTATTCAACGCATATGTACACTATTTTATGTACGTATTTTAGCAACTAGAATTTTATACCTGTTTCACCTTCTCTGTTACTAAATGATGAGTTTTTTGTAGACTACCTGATGATGAAGAAGAGCTCGAAAGCCGGCTAGCGAATTATAATAAAATCTGTCAAAGACAAGACTACATTTTTATTTTCCAATAATAATAATATAATCAATAATCACTTTTCACTACATCAGTAATTTTCACATTGATGAATGTATCAACACGAATTTTATTTTGATCATTCAGAAAACCCTGAAAAAGGCTTTTTTACTTTCCCAACTATAGGTAAGGTACGGTAGGTTAGAAAATCGATCAATATATCGATGTTGAGTTTGCACCTTAAGTCGTAATCGACAGGTGCCATCCTCATTGTGTCAATACATATATTACCCTAATAGTTTTTGGGGTTTGTGTGTTAAGCCCTCTAACCCCCCCCCCCCCCCCCTCCCTCATCCCCCTTTGTTCGATTTGGCTGAATATCAGCCTATGGATACTCTGGATACAAATAAAAAAAACAATATCGAATTTCTGACGCATTACATAAGGTGATAAAACCTCATCTTTTGGCACATTTAATCACGAAGGCCGAATATATAAATTATTTTTTTTATTTTTCTTATTGGAACCTGAATTTCTCAGTTGCATAGCCAGAGACGCTACCCAACCAATCAGTGCCCCCAGCAACCATTGTTATTTGTTATTCGACAGCCTGCTGCCAAGATTGGGGAACCCCGAAAAGCCCCACACTGTGCAGGGTTTGTTCCAACTAATGTGCGGTCTCCAAGGAACTAATACACTGGTCTTGTATGTTATAAGGGCCCTGTCTTGTGGTTAACCCACCCCACCTTTCGGCCTCCCTTAAATCTACTTTACTTTATCTCTCCCACTCCCACTCTCCCTCCCTCCTTCCTACTAACCTAAATTGTAACTTACCGAGTTTTTATAACACACTGTACGTATATTCCAAGGAGACAGATAATAATAAATGTAAAGCTACATAATCAAAACAGTTTTTATAACACACTGTACGTATATTCCAAGGAGACAGATAATAATAAATGTAAAGCTACATAATCAAAACAGTTTTTATAACACACTGTACGTATATTCCAAGGAGACAGATAATAATAAATGTAAAGCTACATAATCAAAACAGTTTTTATAACACACTGTACGTATATTCCAAGGAGACAGATAATAATAAATGTAAAGCTACATAATCAAAACAGTTTTTATAACACACTGTACGTATATTCCAAGGAGACAGATAATAATAAATGTAAAGCTACATAATCAAAACAGTTTTTATAACACACTGTACGTATATTCCAAGGAGACAGATAATAATAAATGTAAAGCTACATAATCAAAACAGTTTTTCATGGTTTCCAATTGGAAAACATTTAATATATATTTATTCATTAGCACATTTTTTTTAAATTTCCCAGCTATAAGAAGTATAGCAGAGGTTATGTAATCAGTCACAAACTTGCGGAGTTGTCAACGGAATTTCATGTTTTACTACCTCTGCATTACAAATATGAAAAAAAAAAAACATTTCTGTCTGACTGTGAACGAGAATGAATGTATTGTATCGACATGAAATCGTATTAGAAGTCAGAACCATAGTATGGTTATGTTGTCATTGGGTTTTGACTTTAAATATTATTTAAAGTCAAAACCGAATGACAATATAACCTGTCGCATTTCAGAGATATCGGTCGAAGGTAATAGGGGGTTCAGGGGAGGAGGCTCAATTCAATAACCCTAATAACTTCTGATGTAATGAATGTATCGATACAAAATGTAGTATGAGGATTGGCGACTGGTTTTGGAGGGGAACGATAAATCAATTAATTACTTCGTTTTAGGGACGTACATAGCCGGTGATTGACCGACGACTTTTAGAATATTTAAAATTGAAATGACTACAGAATAAAACCAAATCGTGATAGATATCGAGATATCGCTAGGGCATTCCTAACCCTATTAGAGCTTCACACAATAATAGAGTAATTAGTCGATATCGGTCCATTAGTTTCGGAGATACGAAGCACGATGGACAATACATTCATATATAGATATATTTCCAGAAATTGTCTCATTTTAATAGAGAGTGGAATCCTAAATCATGAAAAAAAAACGAGGAAACCCAACTTCGAATTTTGTCATAACTTTTCTAATGGAAAAGTACAAAGTACCTCCCTACCTGGCTGCTTCTGAAGTCGATATACATTTTTTCATGAACATCCAAATCAGCCTACATATATTCAATAATTCAAAATGTTTTCCTAGTTCATTCCATGCATTTTTCATACGTTTATGTGATATTTTTTCCAAAAGACATCTTCCTTAACGAGTCTAAAATTACTTTTGAATAAAAACTAAGTATTTTTTTCACACATGAAAACTCATGTATTCCTAATGAATAGAGAAAGGAAACAGTCATGGATACATTATTACATTTTCCCAAGATACATTCCATGTAAGATGGGAGAATACATGTTGATTGTTGTGACAAAGACAGCATGAGGACGTCTAAGCATACTCACGTATTATTTTACTTCCCCAGCGAAAAGAAGTATAGGGGAAGTTATGTAATCGGTCAGAAATTCGATTTTGATATTTCTCCGGCATTTCATGTTTTGACTACTTTCGCGATGATGTCTGTGCGTCTGTGTGTCAGTGTTTGTGTGATTGGAAAGTTGTAAGCGCTCTACCGCAAAAAAGATTCGAACTACGAACTTGAAATATGGAATGAAGAAGTCACATGTGCTAAACCTGATTAGATTTTGGCCGAAATTGAGATCACTTTACTTCGGGGTCTTAACTGAAATACATATTTTATAGGAAATACGAATTATCGCAGGTTACAGAGTTTTTTTTTTTCTCATTTTTGAAATCAGGTGGTCAGAAAACATGAAATTCTGGTGAAAACTCGATAACGAATTTCTGACCGAATATATAACTTCCCCCATACTTGGAATAGTTGGGGAAGTAAAAATGATCTAGGTCTGGTAAGACCTGCGATGCTTCACCCCTCAAGTATATTACAGAGGTACACGTTTATAAATGTATTTTTGATTGGTTGGTTTGTCTCTTATTGGAAGAAATGATCCGATTCACATTCCCGAGGCCAGTAGCCGGGTATGGTTAGGATTAGTGTTGAAGTAGCAAGCAGAGAGCGCTACTCGGATGAGAAAATGTGGTTTAGCTTGTGTTGATGACAAGTGGTTTTGCTCTGCTGGAGACAAGAGGTTTTGTGACAAGTGGTTTTGCCTCTGATGTGATGACATCAAGTGGTTTTGTCGATGATGTACCCACAATCGTCATGTCAACTGGATATGATGACGGGAATGTCAGTTTCACACTCCTTAACCTCCTCAAACATCTCTTTGTCAGTCCATGGCCCTTTTGACATCTGAGTGGTTTCCATTCGTCAGTATTGGCGCAACCATTGAATAACCTGATCCTCTTCAACAGAGAGACTAAACCGGACATCAAATTTTCCCGATTGTTCTCTACTACTATTTTTCTTTGCTTCGTCAATGTTGCATTTCCTCGATTGGAAAATGCTAAAATAATATTTAACCTCACGAGAAACTAACAGCCCTCCGGGGGAGCGAGAATCAAGTATTTTACTTAAGTATTGTGATCCGGTGAAGATTCTCACGTATCAAGGTCATGTTTTGACCATTGTGCAATGATGTATGTCTGTGTGTATGTAATTGGAACTTTCTGAGCGCTCTAAATCAGTAGCGAAAGTAGCTAGAAAATATGAACTGTTTTTGAGTTGAGCCCCCTCTAATGAACCCACTACTTTTTGAGTTGAGCCCCCTCTAATGAACCCACTACTTTTTGAGTTGAGCCCCCTCTAATGAACCCACTACTTTTTGAGTTGAGCCCCCTCTAATGAACCCACTACATTTTGAGTTGAGCCCCCTCTAATGAACCCACTACTTTTTGAGTTGAGCCCCCTCTAATGAACCCACTACTTTTTGAGTTGAGCCCCCTCTAATGAACCCACTACTTTTGACCGATTTGGCCCAACTTGGGGTTCTGGGTACACATCTAAAATTTGATTTCGATACATTCATTCTATCGGGAGTTACATGTACACAGACACAAACACAGGCATACCGATATTTTACTTTCCAAACTAGGCGAAGTATAGGGGAAGTTATGTAATCGGCCAGAAATTCGATGTTGAGTTTTCAACGGAATTTTTTTTTTTTCTCTGATTCCAAAAATTGAAAGTAAAACAAGTATTTACTGCTCATATCGTACAGAACCTGAGATGTTGTAACTTTCGAATTTAAAATCCCCTTCCACTCTGTCACACGATGGGAAAAACATTCGCAGGGGGACATTATCGAGTTAATCTTTCGTCGATAATCTTCGACTGGTCTTCGAAGAGTACTGTACTCCCACTAATTATAACTCGTGTAGCATAACCATTTTTTTTTTTTTCGAAAGTGATTTTATTACGCATATATAATTACAGTACACATACGAAAGAGTACATTACTTTTAAAACCTATAAGAACATTAAAAGTTGAGTAATGACTGAAGGAGAAATAAGACAGACTGGATAATTGTGCCTTTGTAGTGAGGTAGATGAGGAAGGGTTGGCTAAATTTGGGGAGAAGGCCGGGGTTTGTGTGGCTTTGATGGTGTGCCGAGGTAATATCCGAGGAAGGCTACGGCAATATGAGGGGTGCGGGCGGGGATGTCACGAGAGGCCGGGCGGATCTGACGGGCGGGAGGGCCTGCCCCTGACACGGTACGTCCCGTCATACGACACCGCCTCCTCTCCCAGTTATTAACTACCTTTCATCGCCAAGTATCATCCTCGTTTTAATTAAAACCGTTTTGATCATCCTTCCGTCGGGGTTGTTGTTTGCTCCACAATGTTCATTTCGAGGGGAAAAGGCAATTGGCCACTTTTTTCATATTATTCCTCTGCTCCTCTCTGAGAAAATATTGTTTCTATAGTAAATACAAGCTACATAAATATAAATACCTGTGTAGAGCAAGGAGAAGGGCTACGGGGATCTCGAAGGGCAAATCGAAAGGTAAAGAAGGCCTTGCCTATAAGCCCAAGGGCCATCCATGGATGATTAGAGATGATGATCCCCATCACTAATAACTGTTCAATTGCCCATAGTTTATAATTAATATCTGATTATGCGGATATTATGTGAAATCCCTGTCAGCAGTGGAGATCAAATATCTATTTGTTCTGGGTTTTGTTAATGATTAAACTGTATCCTATCTCACACAAGAGGCCTCTTAACCACCCTTAAATCGGCTCAAAGAGAGGCCCAACGCTCTAGTTTTTATAGATTGGTCATTATTTCAGAATACCTATTGTTCTACTATTTACATTTATTTGTTAATTACTTTCTTATGTAGTATAAATAAATTGTTGTATATACAGTAGAGTCCCGCTAATCCGGACGGGATTTAAAAAAAAACTAATTAAGATTTAGTAAACTAAAAATTTAATTTAGCGAGCGGTAAGTACGAAAATAATTCAAAGAGAGGGTTTGACTACTGACCTTGAGGCGCCTACAAGATCTTACGACAAAACGACGTCGGTCTTCTTTAAAGAAAAAAAGCATTACGGACTTTTTTCAGTGGAGTCTAAAAATAGTATTCTTGTTTTCATTACGTACTGTAGGTACATCGTTTTATTTTATAGTCCTGTTCAGAATTTATCGTTTACATATTTCGTTTTTAAAATTCGTAATTTTTCCATTATAACATTAATGTACCGTGGTTTGTTTTGTACAGTAATACTGTGTAAATAAATTTTGAGTTTTAATCACAAAGATGTTTTGTTTTGTTAATCCTATCTCAGTTCGTAGGTCGAAAACTTAGATCTATATACATTATGTAGTATTGAAAATATTTTTTTATTTATTTTTTTTTTGTTTATTTGGTATATTTACAATCAGTTAAAATATAACTATAAGTAAATTTGATGACAGTGACTATAAAAAACAATAAATAATAATAATGATAAAAAAAAAATAAATAAAAATAAATAAATAAATAAAAAACTTTAATTAAAAAAAAAAAAAAAAAATATATATATATATATATATATATATATATATATATACAAAATAATAAATGGCAATATACACAAAATAAGATAAAATAAAATAATCTACAAAATAATACAATCTGTACAGGTACACAGGTAATACAAAATAATACAATCTGTACAGGTATACAGGTAATACAAAATAATACAATCTGTACAGGTATACAGGTAATACAAAATAATACAATCTGTACAGGTACACAGGTATACAAAGTAGTTAGAACAAATATAAGAAGGAAAATAAAATTAAGTTGAAGGAAAAGATGTATTTATGAGAAAAAAAAAGTCGCTAAAATAATTATCATGTGAATTTTACTGCAAATTCAGTTTAATCCGGACGGGGTCCGCTCCATCTAGTCCGGATTAGCGGAACTCAACTGTATATACAGAATTACGCTGTACAATGAAACAAAGAAATCTGTAAAAGCGTGGTTAGTACAAGATAGTCCTGTTATGGCCACATCAAATATATTTTTTAACTGTTTCAATATGAATTCCTTATTTGTTCTGAATTTTGATAATGATTAAACTGTATCTATGCTGGAAGTAGATTAGAAGAGGCCTCTTAACCATCCTTAAATCGGCTCAAAGTGGGTGGGGGGGGGGGGGGGGGGGGGGCTAATCGCTCTGGTCGTTATAGCTTGTCCCCTTGCCAAATTAATGGCGCCCTACCCTAAAGACTTCTGCCCTCTCATCAACTTCCCAATTCTGCCATCCCTTTCTAATTTCAAACTGCCCCTCTTTATCCCATTTTGTTCTCTCACAAATTATATCTAATATTCTGGCTACTGTAGTTACTTGGAAGGGAGGGGAAAATCGTTCTCCAGAGATGTGCTTTCGTTAGGGTAATCCATATTGTAGAACAATTTATATTATATATAATCAGCCAAATATATATTATAATTAGTATTTAACACTTATTTATTCCGTTGGTTTCCAAACCCTAGAGGTATCATCTCACTGCTTGAACATTGGATGAGTTTATAAGGGACCAGAACAAGTTAAAACTCAGACTAAATAAGGAATTGATCTTAGTTATTAGTTACTCATCCCCGGGCTTTAACTACAAGGTAATATCGTTTACTACCAGAGCGCTCTTTCGTCACTCTTTGGACATGAGCACGATTCTACAATGGGAGTCCTAAATTTTGCCTACCCTAAATTTTTATTCACCTAGGGTAGAGGTATTTAAAGAGTACCTGACATAGTACATGCTCGATGTCAGATACTTATTGCAAATCACAGGCATTGTACTTGCTCAGCAAATTAATCAATTACGTTTTCGCACCAAAGCCAGTCGATAGGGCCTTCTGAATCCTCATATTAAGTGTGGTGTCGATTCATTCATTGCATCTGCAGTAATTAGGATTTTAGAGTCGAGTCCCCCCCCCCCCCCCCCCCCCTCACCCCCCGCCAAATCTTGGGCTGAATTCGAGGATCATTAATAGGCAGCCCTTATGAGGTTCTAAATTTACATATGAAATTTCGTCTCGATACATTCATTACGACAGCAGTTGTTAGCGTTTGTATATGAAACTCCAGTCTTCTGCCAGTCTCCCTCTTTTTTTATTTTGGAATTCAGGGTTTTGGAAAAAAATGAAATCTCAGTGAAAACTCAAGGAATTGATTTCACTGGTTGCAAAATAAAACTGTAATTTCACAGATTTTATTATAATATTATGCTAGCCGGCTTTCGAGATTGACCACCTTAACATAATTTCCCCTTCACAGTACTACATAGCTGAGAAAGTAACAAGGATTAATCCAAGCATCACATCAATGCACACAACATGAACCAGTTAAATGGAACATCTAATAAAAAAAAAACATAACATAAACTATACTGTCCTTGTGATGAGTCAAGTTAGATGGTCAGTTGGTATGAGTTTGTGTAATAGGCGAGACAGTAAAGGAGGAGCGGCGGGCGATAAGACGGGCAATGGGCAAAGCAAGCGGTAAACATGCGGTAAAGGGCAAAGAGGCTGGGGCCGGGAAAACAGGGTTTATAGATCAAAACAGTCTTATCTTTATGTAGTGTAGGCTGAGAGGGGACAGTAGTGACCATCACCACAGCACAGGGCAAAGGGCAAACACAACCCATCCATTCAGACCAAAAGTACATTTGTTATTGGACCAAGTTCAGGAAGTTCATGGAAATAATGAATGGGTCTCGAACTTGGAAGAACCCCTAATATTGTTAAACTGTATAAAAGTGGTCGGTGAATCACCGCCAATGTATTGCCCATGCGCTAAATAATCAAATAAGTTTTCACTCTCCCTCTAAAAACCTGAAATCAACACACATAAAATTTCTTGTCTACATTCGTTTCATAAACAAATATCATGTTCACGTCCACAGACACGAACTTTATTTTTTCCATTTTTGGATTCAGGAGGTCGTGAAAACTCATCATCGATTATCTGATTGTTTACATAACCTGCTCTATACTTCATATGTTGGGGACGTAAAAAAATAAAAAAAATTCAGAAATATAGTATCTATACTATAATGTATATAATATAATAGAGGGCGCCGGTAGCTCAGTGGTATGCGTGCTTGACTTCTGAGCTCAAGGTCGTGGGTTCGTAACCCGACCGAGGCCCTTAGTTTATTTTATCTGGGAGGTAAAATAAACTTAAGCACGCCGTCCTTCGGATGGGACTTTAAGCGATGGTCCCGAGCCTGTACGATGTCAGCTACTCGTTAAAGACCCCTACCCTGGGTGAATAAAAATTTAGGGTATGCAAAATTTAGGACTCCCACAGTAGAGTCGGGCTATGTCCACCAGAGCGACGAAAGAGCTCTCTGGTAGTAGGCGATATGACCTCATAGTTAAAGCCCGGGCATGAGTCATAAAACCTAACCTAACCTAACCTATAATATAATATCAAAAAATATAGTATTCTTGAGGTAAAAAATCATCTTAAGGAGAGAACTCCGAAGAAATTGAATGGACATGGCCCATAAGCCGTTCGACTTTTCAATATTGAGGACAGGTACTGTTCAAAAGTATACTATTCTTAAGAGAGAATTTTATTTTAAGATCAAGCCAGAGCTTTGGCTACTTGGTTACCTAAATTTAATGGAAGAGCACTGAAGATAAGATAACTCCAGAATTGGAACGATAAAAGCTTGACAGAAAAATGTTCTGTGCAGGCATATGGGCAAAAAGGCTCGAACGCCAAGTTCCAAAGATAGCTCCCATTAATTTAGACTTTTTTTCTGGTAACTCATTCAATAAGGATGCTGAACTCATTAAAAAAAGAATTGACTTACCTAAAGAGGATTAGGTGGAAATCCGGGGAGGCATCTGCACCTGTACCAGCCCACACCAACCAGTTGATTTTATTAAAGAGCCTTCAATCATTTCTATTCAGTTAACTCTAGTTTTTTTCAACGCAAATTACGTTATTAGTAACTCTTTAGAGCTTACAAGTAAAAATTAAATGAACAGCAGAGGGTCTGGGGCTGAATTTTGGAACCACCACACTGCTACCAAAAAGGACGATGGGTTTACAATTAGAAATGTCTATTTTAGGAGGTAATGAGAGCCCTTTATGGAGCCAGGGCCAGCACTAGGAATATCCAAGGAGGAAGATAAAAAGTGGACTAGAGACCTTCTGGAGAATGGGGAATAACCATAGACAGTCAAATAGGAATAAGAGCACTGGATGCTTAGGTCCCTAGTTGCACGCACCAGTCCGCCAAGGATATATATTTTAGGAAGAAATGGTAATGGATCAAATCACTTCAATTATTTTATTGTTCAAGTAGAATGATTCCGTATTTTTGAAACCAGTGCCTCATATAATACAAAATACCCCAAATTTGTAGTTGTGTTATTGTTCTTCCAGAAGTGCCACCATATTATTTTATGGAACAATTGCAAAATTCCGAACTTAAATTCTGTAAAAAAAAAAAAAAAAGATAAGTGCATGCTGTAACTCTCCTGACAGCAAGATACATTTTTTGTCAGAAGTATTGATTTTTAATTCGCAATTTTAGACAATGAAATACTTGTGAAATTAGGGGTAAAATTTAACAACCCCTTTCCCCTTTGTGAATAGCATTTCTTTAAAAGTGACCAAAATAAGCTAAATTTTTTTTCTTACAATTATCAATAATTAATATTTGTTCTTTACCTCTGCTGAAAATAATTATTTTTACAATTGTGTCATTGTTCTTCCGGAACAATCATATGTGTCTCCTTCTCTACCTGACTTAGAAAGGTCAGTTTGATCACATTATAAAGGTTACAAAATTACCCAAATATAAAAAAATACAAACATTTTTTTTTGAAGAAAACAAAAGGTAAGTAAATTTTAATTTTTTCGGGCCCAATTATCCCACATTACACCAATGCGTAAGCAGATGAAAATTGCATTATTTTCACAATATTTTACAATAAAAGTGCACTCTGAGTTAGTAGATAATATTCCACAATTTTTCTCACCACATTTGAACAACTCAATTTATCAACTACTGAGGCGGACATGTCAAAAAAAGTTGATATGGGATGGATTCTGCTCAAGGGATTTAAGTATCGGCAATAGAGATAATCTTGATATGAGTAAAACATTGAAAAGTAGGCTCTTTTCATTGTTTTCATGTTGAACTTTTTTTTATTAATTCTTTCGAATTTTTCAGTAACCGCTGTGAAAAACGTGCATATATATTTACATATATGTATTTCTATATATTTACTTATATATACTTCAAAAAGTAGCAAAGACATAACTAAAAGACATTTTGAAAGGTATCGTAGGAGATCTTGTACAACGATTACTGTACAGTGAGGAGTGATTAAGGAAATATTTAGCTGAAATTACAGAAAATAATTATGAGATTGTGAAAAGTGCAGTGGAGGGAGAAAAAAAATATACTTCACTACTGAACTATTTTTATAATTAAGAATAGGAAGAAAGGAAAAAAGAAAAAAAAACTGAAATCGTGATTTATAAAATGACTTTTCATTAAATTAAAAAAAAAAATCAATTTTATTTCAATTTAAAGGAAACCGGGGCATAAAAAAAAGAAACAAAGCTTTTATGGTTTACGAAGAGGATTGTTTATGGAAAACCATGGCGAACAACAAAAAAGGGGGGATGCTGTGGGGTTGGGATATAAATTGTAATGAAAGGTAAAGAACGGAATGGTAAAGAGACGAGGGACAGTAAAAATAATAAAAAGTCCAAGTACCCCCAAGTTAGAGGGTGGGGGGGCTTCACGTGATCTGATAAATTGGAAGTAATAAAATTTATGAAGGAACCCTCTATCCCAAAATTAGTTTCTGTTTGTGTCTCTGCTCCAATAGCTTTGGGCTATTTCTCTTTGCCTTCCTGGCATCCCAACTACCCCACAAGACCTCCCACGGACTTATGCAGTCTAGACACTACTCCTGCCACAATGGCCACGCTCCCAGGAACATAAAGATGTGGAGGTACTTCCACAAAAACAGATAATCTAACAAGTGATCCTTTTAACTAAATATAAAGATTTATTTCCAGTTTAAAATGTTTACAATCAGACAATCATTGATCAAAGCAAAGATTATTATTTATCATTATTCTTGGTTCAGTCATGGCCTTATCTGTGACCTGGCCTTATGACTGACGTGGCCATATATTGCCAGACTACCATCACCTTCATCGATCTTTGCCTCAAGTGGACGCACCTCAGGCCTATCCAAGAAATTGTTGAAACTAGACGCATCCGGCTAAAGCATGCCATTCTTCGGAGGGGACATTAAGCGATGGTCAGGAGCCTGTGCGATGTTAGTTAAACATTAAAAATTAAATTTATATCTACCCATAGACAACTAAACGTGTTTAGACAAAATTTAGGACTCCCACAGTAGATTCGGGCTTATTACCACTAGAGCGACGAAAGAGCGATCTGGTGGTAGGCGATATGATCTCGTAGTTAAGGCCCCGGTATGAGTCAGAAAAACAAACAAACAGATGCAGGCTTGATGTGCCAAAAAAACAAACATTTTGGAAACATTTTTTGGGACTTAGTTATTTTTTTAATTTTGGTAACGAGATACTGTATATAAGATTTGAAAATGCCCCTAATGGGCGAAATGTAAGTGAAACATAAAAATAAAATAAATTTGGGGGCCGACCCTATTTCTGTTTACTGCTATTCACATATACATTGTGAAAGTGACACACATCTTCATATTCATAGATGTACCACTGATGATGACTTCCTGCAATGTCTGGGCAAACAAAGTAGAGAAAGCAAAGAGCTAGTTGCTTCACTGATTGTCAACAAAAAAGACAATTCCGGTTTAGACGAAATTAAATTCGACTGTGCTACATCTCATAATATGTGAGGTTTTGAGCTATTAAAAGTTAAACACGTGTAACATTTTGTTAGCCTTTAATATTAATTTTTTCATATTTTTTTGAAGTTTAATAATAAAAAAAAGTGTCAAAGACACTAAGTGGTTCACCCTCTCTTCGAGTGAGGATGAAACCCAATGTTTCGAAGCCAGAAAAATGCAATAACTTTGATGTTCCGTATTCTAACCTAACCAGCAGACAAAGTGATATTACGAATATGGACAGTGGACATCCAGCGGAGACAGGTGAGATGCCTATTTCATTGTTACCTGCCAAAAGGCAGCTCATTTCAGACACATCGATGTTAGTAGACGCTAGCCAAGTGACCTCTGTTAACAGAGCCACCTCCCAGGAGCCTCAACTAAAGCGAAACAGATACACTCTACATATCAAACCCACACCTACACCAACACACAATAGGTATGAGCCACTGCTCACTCTCCAGGACGAACAGGAGACAACACAACCGACAAAACCGGACGCACAGACTACCCCTAACAGACTGACCAAGATCCCTCCTATCTTTCTTTGTGAGGCTGATAACTATCAACTGGTTATTACCGAGTTGAAAAGTTTGATTTGTTCACCTTTTGAAACCAAACAGTGCAACAAAAAAATTAAGATCAGCCTCACAACGACTGACGACTACCGCAAGGTGACACAATTTTATGACGAGAACAAAGTAAAATACTACACCTTCGTTAACCCCGAGGACAGGAAACTCTCCGTAATTATACGGGGAGTTCCTTACTCACTAACAGAGACAGAAATAACCGACGAACTGACCCCGACTTATCCTATTATAAAAGTGACCCGCATCTTGAACCACGACAGACGTCCCACACCTCTCTGTGCAGTTGAGCTGGAAAACAACTCATCTGGAGAGGCCATATTCCAGCTGACGCGGCTCTATTATACAGTCGTCAAAGTGGAGCCACGCCGACGTTCCAGCAGAGCCGTGCAGTGCACGAACTGTCAGTCTTTTGGCCATACCAAAAACTTTTGCCGACTGGACCCCAAGTGTGTGAAGTGCGGGGGAGACCACCACTTCACAGCATGCCCCTCCAGACAGAAGAAGATAGACTCTCCCAAGTGCGCCAACTGCCAGGGCAACCATCCAGCCAGCTACAGAGGTTGTGCATCATACAAGACCTACATAGACAGAACTACCAGACAGAGACAACCTAAACATCAAGACCCAGTAACCCCCAGTGTACCACCCCCAAGACAGACCCCCGACGGACCGAACTGCTGGTTCGACCAAAGTAGACCCCGACCCTTCCAACCTCGACCTCAACCTAACTTACCCAGCAGCCAAGACACCCAACCAGCTAACGACATGACTGACCTCACCAACGCTGTACTCACCTTTCTTAAACCATTCATCCCTATCATAAAGTCATTTTTATCTAACCTCCTCACCCAAGTATTTTCATTTAACAATGGTGGACCCTAACTTAAATATTTTTCAAAATTTATCCATCCTTAACTGGAACGCTGACGGTATAAAAAACAGACGAACGATTCTCTCGGACTTCCTAACTCGCTACAACATCGACATCATTTGTATCACAGAAACTCACCTCTATAATACCGACAAATTCAAGTTAAAAGGGTACACCATATACAGACAAGACAGACAAACCAGATTTGGAGGCGTCGCTGTTTGTATAAAAAAGAACCTCGTACACTCTCAGCTTCTCTTACCCACACTCCAACAGCTGGAAGCCGTTGGGGCCACACTCACACTCAACAACAACAGAACACTTAACATAATTTCAGCATATCACCGACCAGGCATCAGAATACACCAGACGGACTTCGAACACATATTCACTGGGGGGCCGACCATATTACTAGGTGACTTAAATAGTAAAAATACAATTTGGGGATGTAGACGGACAAACAACAACGGGACAAGACTCTTAAACATAATTAACAATTTAGGCGTACAGATATCAGCACCAGACGAACCGACATTTTACCCTACACAACAGAGATACCTTCCAGACATCTTGGACATTGGACTCGTTCAAAATTTTACATTGCCCCTTTATCACGAACCACTGACAGAACTCGACTCAGACCATCTTCCAGTCATATGTACCTTCAGAGTGAACCCGAAACAGACAGAATATCTCCCAAGACTCATAAAAGGGAAAATTGACTGGGAAGTATTTAGATGGGAGATGGACAAAAACATAGACATCCCTTTGCATTACGACAATACTGAAGACATAGACGACTCATTGAAAGATTTCACTGAAGCTATTTACATCTCGGTACACAACTCAACACATAATCACTACAAGGATCAACGTATCATCCGACTAAATAAGACCCCTACACGAATACTTGACATGATACACGACAAAAATACACTCCGTAAACACTGGCAACGAACACGTGACCCACAAGAGAAGCGAGAACTGAACCGACTGACGAGACAAATACGATGGGAACTGGACAATGACAGAATCAACAGATACCGACAATACACCAGCGATTTTACGCCTGGAGACAGCAACCTTTGGAAGGAAACACGACGCCTCCTCAGACAAGATCCCGGCCTCCCGCCCCTGACACACGGACAGAATACTGTGACAACAGACAAGGACAAGAGAGAGCTAATGGCTCAGCACCTTGAACAGAAATTCAGAACCCATGACACACAAGATCACGAAACACTCCACACAGTCCACGAATTTCTTTCCACCCCACTCCACACCGCAGAACCACACATACAGTACACGAACCCGTCAGAAATTACACTATACATCCGGAGACTCCCCAACAAGAAGGCCCCCGGTGAAGACCTCATCCCCAACATCGTCCTCAAGAACCTGCCTCCAAGAAGCATCGCTTATCTTACAGGGCTGTTCAATGGCTGCTTAAGAAGAGGATACTTCCCTGACGCTTGGAAGAATGCACTCGTGGTTGTCTTTCATAAGCACGGCAAGCCGAAACAAGACCCCAACAGCTACAGGCCGATAAGCCTTCTAAATTCATTGTCCAAGGTTTTTGAAAAGATAATATCCAAAAGGCTTACTCAGTACCTGGAAAACACCATACCGTCCCACCAATTTGGCTTCAAAGCCAAACACTCTGCGGTCCAGCAGCTACAACGGGTGACCGAAACGATTGTCCACGGCTTCGAGGCGAAGAAGTACACCACCGCCGTATTCTTGGATGTAGCCGCAGCCTTTGACACCGTTTGGCATCAGGGGCTGTTGTACAAACTAAAGAAAAGCCTGGCACCCAAATACATCGTTGGTCTTATATCATCTTTTCTCCATGGCAGGACGTTCCAGGTGAGAGTCAGTAACGCACTGAGCACCAAGAGAAGGATTACAGCTGGGGTCCCTCAAGGTGCTATTCTGAGCCCCCTCCTTTTTAATTTGTACACACAAGACATCCCCGAAACTCCCACTGCGACATTAGCCACGTATGCAGATGATACAATGATCGCATGTCAGCATAGTGTCCTCTCCGTCGCCATTGAACAGCTCCAGGAAGCCCTGACAGAAGTTTCCCTCTGGTTTTCGAAATGGAGACTCCAACTCAATGTAGGGAAGACTGAAGCTAAAATCTTCGCTCTCCGCAGATTCTCTATAGAGGAACAACGTCAGCTGCAAATTGATGACCTCCCAATTCTCTGGAATCCTAAGGACCAGGGTGTGCGCTATCTTGGAGTACTTTTAGATACACGACTCACATGGAAACTACACATTAACAGAAAACTACAGCTAGCATATTCACGACTTAACACCCTCTACCCTCTCATAAACAGAAACACGCCACTTAAACACACATGTACTATTCTGCTATACAAGACACTCCTACTTCCACTTCTAACATACGCCTGTCCAGTCTGGATCGGTACCAGCAACACTAACATGAAACGACTACAAACATTTCAGAATAAGGTACTCCGAATAGCAACAAACGCACCCTGGTTTGTCAGGAATCACAAAATCCACGAAGAATTGGGAGTTCCTCTTTTTGCAGCTCACATCGAGAAACTAGTGAAGAACCACCACGAAGCTCTTGTGCATTGTTCGGGGGCTGTACACTACAGTCTCGGAGCGCCTACACCTGGGAGGCGACTCAAACAAAGACTGTACCAGGACTTTCTATTTTAAATCCTTTATTTTATATATTTGTGTATAGCACCTTTTTTTTGCTGGTCCAAATAAATGTTATTGTTTTTTTTTTAAAGAGGGATTCCTGAGAAAAGACAATATTAGCCGGACAGAGGAAGGGGAGAGAACACATCGTCAAGTAAGGGTCATAAAGGAGCCGTGTTAAAGGGATCGAAAAAAGGACAGAGATCCCTTAAAGAAAGACTGCCCAGGACATGAATATAACATGGCCACTAGCGAGTGAGGCCCAATGGGGCATACACAGTGCCTAATTGGCGTAGTTCAGAGCCCAATGGCTATTAGAAACTGATATACAGACCATAAAACACTTCACTGTACTTTATCAACGCTACCAACCACCTTGTGTAAGAAATATCAATCCTCCTTCTTCTTCAATTTACATTCATTTTTCTAAAATGTGTCCACAAAATAACTAAGCAATAAATCTCCTTCAAAATAATTAACAATAATACAAACATTCACTGAGATTGGTAACCAAGAGGGACTAAACCATTTTCAATATGGCCATGATCTAGCTGGCAATCCGGGATCTCTCTTTCTGACTAGATCCAATTTTTATTATGTAGATAATTTAATTATACACAAAACTTATTTAAACACTTTTGTAATTATAATTGGTATAGGAGACATAGTGGCAGGTTTTCTTGACATACTTATAACCATATCGGAGGTTACATGTTTATTTATATGTATTTTCAATAGATGTGGGCTGCTAGTTTCCTGGATATCGTCATCAAACACGTACGTTACAGGTTACAATTACCTGATACACAATTCAATGATCTGATTTAGGTAGAGGCAGACGAGGTAACTTCTCATTTATCCGAGTAAGAAAATAATTTTTTTTTTTTTTAAATTATCGAGTTATTGAGGACTCCCCTATATTATATTTTGCCCTCAACTAATAATTAATGTGATAATAATACTTGTTGACCACATTTAGCTTTCGATAATTGGCCAATTTTATTTTTTACGAAGATCACAATATCTTTTATTCACGTTTATAGGAAGTCAGGAACAAAATAAGACCATTAATTGTTCATAAGAATTTAATTAAATTTTAAAAAATGATGTAACGTGATATAAAAAGCTTCAACATTAACATTCCTCATTAAACATTTAAAAATGTATAATAATTAAAAAAGACTCAAAAATTTACAATTTTAATGAAAAAATGTTATGAATGGGGATAGATAAGTTTTTCCGAAAATGTATGTATGTCGTTCCTCATCATCTGTGAAATTAATGGAACGATCAATAGTGATGCTGAAACGCACAAAGGAGGCAAAAATTATGCAATTTTTTTTTAAATTCAAAACAACCTGCTCCACTTATCTTACCTCAAAATACGGAAGCTAACCGTGGCGTCATGCAAAATTATGAGAAACATTCATCTTTTTATTTCTTCATTCGTCATGCATATACTCCTTCTGGGAAGAATGATGACTCCCATGATAATGCACCTAATATTAGCCTGTCAATCCTAAGTAGCAGTGAGGTGAACATTAAGAAAAACGTAACAAGAACTTTAAGAAGAAAAAAAATCGCAGAGAGGAATGAGTCATAAAAGTTTCAAATCACTCACTTCATTTCAGTTTTTTTCCTTGCATATTTCAGTTTCTTCTTTTACAATAAATAAAGGAGATATAGGCGTAATGACCAACAAATTGAACACCATAATACATTAACCAACTAATAAAGGAGCTATAGGCGTAATGACCAACAAGTTGAACACCATAATACATTAACCAACCAACAAAGGAGCTATAGGTGTAATGACCAACAAGTTGAACACCATAATACATTAACCAACCAACAAAGGAGCTATAGGTGTAATGACCAAGAAGTCGAATACCATAAATACATTAACCAACCAACAAAGGAGCTATAGGTGTAATGACCAACAAGTTGAACACCATAATACACAAACCAACCAATAAAGGAGCTATAGCCGTAATGACCAACAAGTTGAACACCATAATACATTAACCAACCAACAAAGGAGCTATAGGTGTAATGACCAAGAAGTCGAATACCATAAATACATTAACCAACCAACAAAGGAGCTATAGGTGTAATGACCAAGAAGTCGAATACCATAAATACATTAACCAACCAATAAAGGAGCTATAGGTGTAATGACCAACAAGTTGAACACCATAATACATCTTACCAACCAACCAACAAAGGAGCTATAGGTGTAATGACCAAGAAGTCGAATACCATAAATACATTAACCAACCAACAAAGGAGCTATAGGTGTAATGACCAAGAAGTCGAATACCATAAATACATTAACCAACCAATAAAGGAGCTATAGGTGTAATGACCAACAAGTTGAACACCATAATACATTAACCAACCAACAAAGGAGCTATAGGTGTAATGACCAAGAAGTCGAATACCATAAATACATTAACCAACCAATAAAGGAGCTATAGGTGTAATGACCAACAAGTCGAATACCATAATACATTAACCAACCAATAAAGGAGCTATAGGTGTAATGACCAACAAGTTGAACACCATAATACACAAACCAACCAATAAAGGAGCTATAGCCGTAATGACCAAGAAGTCGAATACCATAATACATTAACCAACCAATAAAGGAGCTATAGGTGTAATGACCAACAAGTTGAACACCATAATACACAAACCAACCAATAAAGGAGCTATAGCCGTAATGACCAAGAAGTCGAATACCATAATACATTAACCAACAAATAAAGGAGCTATAGGTGTAATGACCAAGAAGTCGAATACCATAATACATTAACCAACCAATAAAGGAGCTATAGGTGTAATGACCAACAAGTTGAACACCATAATACACAAACCAACCAATAAAGGAGCTATAGCCGTAATGACCAAGAAGTCGAATACCATAATACATTAACCAACCAATAAAGGAGCTATAGGTGTAATGACCAACAAGTTGAACACCATAATACACAAACCAACCAATAAAGGAGCTATAGCCGTAATGACCAAGAAGTCGAATACCATAATACATTAACCAACCAATAAAGGAGCTATAGGTGTAATGACCAACAAGTTGAACACCATAATACACAAACCAACCAATAAAGGAGCTATAGCCGTAATGACCAAGAAGTCGAATACCATAATACATTAACCAACCAATAAAGGAGCTATAGGTGTAATGACCAACAAGTTGAACACCATAATACACAAACCAACCAATAAAGGAGCTATAGCCGTAATGACCAAGAAGTCGAATACCATAATACATTAACCAACCAATAAAGGAGCTATAGGTGTAATGACCAACAAGTTGAACACCATAATACACAAACGAACCAATAAAGGAGCTATAGCCGTAATGACCAAGAAGTCGAATACCATAATACATTAACCAACCAATAAAGGAGCTATAGGTGTAATGACCAACAAGTTGAACACCATAATACATCTTACCAACCAACCAATAAAGGAGCTATAGGCGTAATGACCAAGAAGTTGAACACCATAATACACAAACCAACCAACCAATAAAGGAGCTTTAGGACGAGAAAAACACAAAAACGTGCCACGAACATGTTCAACGACCGTTTCTAATGTTGAATTGATTACAGCGTACGCCCTCCATTGGAGCTGCGTACCTACACATTCGATTAAACATGTTACACAATGCGATCATTCCTCGTCAAATCGACAATTACCATCTATTTCAACTAGAGGTGCTAAATTAGAGAACAAAACCAAATTTTAAACCAATCGCACAATTTTTTGGGAAGAGAGGATTAGAACTCAAAAACTCTAATAACTGTCGTTGTAATGCATGTATCGACACAAAATTTCATATATAAATTTAAAATCTCATAAGAAGGACACTAATTAATTTTCAGCGGAATCGGCAGAAGGAAAAAGGGAGATCAGAGAGGGCTCAACTCAAAAACTGCAATAACTGCCGATGTGAGGAAAGTATCGACATGAAATTTCACATTTAAAGTGAAAACTCAATTAAATTTCAGCAATATCGGCCGAAAGTAATAGGGGGTTGAGGGGAGAGGGCTCAATTTAAAAACCCTAATAACTACTGATGTAATGACTTTATCGACACAAAATTTAGTATGATTTAGGAGCCCCTATGTAAGTCAACTAATGAATATTAGCGCAAACAGGCGACTGGTTTTGGAGGGAGGGAAGACCCAGGTGATTCACCAACAATTTTTTCAGACATTTTAGATTTTTTAATTTAATTTTAGTTGTGTTGAATGTAGCTGTTGCAGACCCACTTCTCCTGGGGATCCAACTGGGTGGAGTGGTGTCTGATTCTCCGTTCTCTCTTCTCCGTCCTGGTCGAAGGGAGGTTTGTCCTCTTTATTGGAACAACAAGCTCTCTCAAGCCAGGATTTGCTCTAACAGGCCATGTTTACCTTCCCTAAAAGGGCCTTTCCTCTCTCTCTTATAACTTTATTTTTTTCCTTATTTTCTCTTTACCTTCTGAAAGTTGTATTTTGCTGTACTACAGCATTGAGCTGACACTCATCCCTCGTAGTATTTTAACAAATTCAACAAGTAAAACTTGCGGTTACGTTAACTAGATATTCTTTATATTTCAAAATGTAATTTTCAATATTTATGGGAAATGAAAAGCTGTAACTAGGCTGACGAGTTAGAAAAGTGAGAATGGAGTATGAATTAGGAACTGCAGTACCACTCATATGCTGGATGACCGCAGTTATATGCACAATGGCAACCCCCTTATTTTTCTACAATAAATTAGAATGTTGCATTCTATTTGGGTTTTGAAATTCAACTTTTTAACGAATACCGAAACTAAATTATTTTGAGAAATGAGAGCAATTCGTTGGTTACTAAGATATTCACTGTTGAAGTATGATTTCGTATCGCTACATTACACATAAAATTTCGTGTCGATACATGTTGAGTTATCTAGTTATATATGTGGTTATATAGTTGGAAAAAATTTAAAGTTAGCATAAGTGGTAGATGGTCATGTCTTTCACCCTTCAAACTTGTCTTAGTGATTTATTTTATTTTTTTTCCCAGCTACACCAAGAATAAGGGATGTTATGTTAGGTATTTAATCGGTCAGAAATTCCATTAGAGTTTTTTTCATTTCATGTTTCCTTTAAACCTGGAGGATGGCCAGACAAGGTTTAAAATAAAATTAATTTTAGGCAGTAGGGGCTAATAAGTGTTTGGAGAAAGAAGAAAAATAAAAATATATAATAAAATAAAAAATAAAAAAATACTTGTTTTAAAGAAGGTTTATGAAGTTACATCGATTTTGTCTACAGTGTCAACTAGAGAGAATTGTCCAAGTCATGAAATTTCATTGAACAAAACATCCCCGAAAGTAATCAAATGAGAAGTTACAAAGAGGATTAACAAGTCGGGACGGGACGCTACACAACTTGAAACAACAATACACTGGCAGTGTTTCCAGTTATCTTTTTACATTTAGAAGACAACTTTCAAAACAAAGAAAACCTTGTTGGGCTTCAAGAAACAAAAGAGTATCAACCTAGTTAACATACAGAGAAAATGCCCAAAGTGTGAGACAAAGAAAGATACGAGAGTACACTCATTGTCAGTGAGAAATGTCAAGAGAGTGTAATTTGATGTTGAACTTGTGTTAACAGATAAGCCGCCTCCCTCTATCTGGTAGTCAAATTAAAGGGAGGAGTTTTAGTTGGAGAATTAACGGTCAGATATGGCTGGTGAGGAGGGAAAGAGTTAAGTGAATACGAGTACTTAGCAGCGAGTAGATTGGCTATTTTAGACTCCATTAGCAAGTGAAACAAAGCAGTGGGGGGATGGCAAAGCACGCAACACCAACTTCCAAGACGATATCATTATTTTATGTAAATACTCAAGACTAACTTTTGCCAAGATTTCCCCAAGATGTTTAGTCATGGATTTATTGTGGATATCTATTAGAACAGTCCATTAATATACTCTACTCAAGAGAGTTTCGCAACAGTTGCGTTGTTGGTCCATTTTTAGTCAACTCTCTCTTGGCGAGGGATTAACTGATATGGTTATCAGCTATCTACAGGCAGGACACCCCATTCTGAACACCAATAGGGATATAAATAATAGACTTACATTAGTGCAGACGACGGGATTCGAACCCGGGTTCCCTGAGCGATGACCCTAACTACCAACTTATCCTATTCTACACGTGTCAATGTGTAAGAAGCAGGGTTGAAAAAAATCACGATTTTTTAAAAAAATTAAAAAATCGATTTTTTTCATTTAAATTGGATTGTTTTGATTTAAATCATTGGTTTTTTTTCAACATTAATAAGCAAATATTATTTATTGACATGATCGAATATATACCTGAGCCGAATAATAACAAAACGTACAACTTGGAACTGACAGCAAAGATGTTGCAATTTACAATCCGGTCTCCTCCCTTTACCGGTCCACTATTTGAAGATGGCTTAATTCAACAAACACCTACGGAATGGTGGGATAGTTTCCAAGCTATGAAGAAGGTCTTGTCAGAAGAAGAGAAAAGAATCATCAGTCAACATCTGAGCGCCACCGCATCTTCCGCCAGCATCGAACGCATTTTTTCAACGTATGGATTAGTGCATTCTAAAATAAGAAATTGTCTTGGAAACGAAAAAAGCAGCGAAATTAGTTTTTCTGTATAAGCAGTTGAACTCGCCGTAGCAACATTTGATCTTAGATTTTGTTTCTGATTGTATGATTGTTTCAAAAGATGTTATGAAATTCAAAAAATCTATTACACAATACATGGAATTAATATAATTTGTAATTTTACTTTGATTAATAAACTGATCTTGTTCGTCCAATTGATGTTTCCTGCATTTCTATCGATGAAAATTGATTCGGTTTAGTACGTTTTGTTATTTTTTGTTTTTGTTTTTTAAACATTCGGAAAAAATTAACCTTTTGATTCAAATCAATGATTTTTTTCAAAAATTGGATTGATTTAAATCGTCGCAACCCTGGTATGAAGTATAGAGTACTT
This sequence comes from Aradus depressus, assembly GCA_963662175.1. Taxonomy (NCBI): domain Eukaryota; kingdom Metazoa; phylum Arthropoda; class Insecta; order Hemiptera; family Aradidae; genus Aradus; species Aradus depressus. Next base: position 63,396,837 of record OY759215.1, on the reverse strand, counting down.
ATGTGATAGTTAGATGTTGTGGGACTAGATTTCCACATCATCAGTGGTTCATCCCAACCACACAGCACAGCGGTTAAAGGACAACTGACCAGTTGTGTGGGTGGGATGAACCACTGAGGATGACGATGTTGCGTTGAAAACCGGTTCTGGTCTAAAATAAAACAGTGTGAAGTCAACCTTTTTTTTATTTCTATGAGAAGTATAAGATAAGTTATCTAACTGGTCAGAAATTCGTTGTTGAGTTTTCATCAACCTTCTCATCCTACAAATGAATTTCCATGAAATAAATATTCTGTGTGTGTGTGAAGACAACTCTCGAGAGAATGAATGTATCGACACGTAATTTTATATGTATATCCACAACCCTTAGGGCGGGACATATTAATTTTCAGCGAAATCCCCCGAAGGGAAGGCGGAGTGAAGGGGGCACAACTCAAAAACTACTGATGTAATGAATGTATCGACACAACATTTAATATGAGGAGCCACTATGTACGTGAACTATTCTTTTTGAGTCCAAATAAGCTTTTGGTGGGAGAGCAAAAACTTAATTGATTAATTGGTGCTGGGGAAGTACACTGCCGGTGATTCACCGACCACTTTTTTCTCTTCTAATAGGTACTGCGGAGGTATTAAAACGAAAAAAAACCTTTTTCAACAAATACTCGAATCTTCCTGTAGTTCAAGAAAGGGGTAAGACAATTATTTTCGGGCAATTTTCAAGGCTGAAAAAATCGCCTAATGGAATTTGATTAGAAGCAGAACATTGGACAAGGCAGCGCTTATGTTTTAACTCAGTTGTTTTTTTTTTCTCGTAACCTTTCAAGACTTTACTATAGAAAGAAATTTCAATACAATGGCATTACAGCATCAGAGGACTGAAGCCATTCTAAAAACATAAAGAGCACACAGTTCCTATTATTTTTATCTTACTTTTTTAGGGAGAGAGGCTATTTTAGCAACGAGGGTCAGAGGCCACGAAATTCCCTTAAGGGATGCGGTATAAAAAGTTTGGGAACCGCTAGTCTTGGAAAATGTCTGCATATTCAATTTTAGTTCACTCACTTTACCTTGAATATTTCTTAAATGTTCCAAGTTGAGGATGGCCATATCACTAATCTGGAGTCTGGGCTGGAACTACTCATTTCTTCCGATTCGCACAACATCACGAACGCACAGGATACAAGTTTAAACATCCCATAGAAGGCCATGGGGATCACTGGATGACAACGCAAAACTCTGGAAAACGATATATCACATCTTACAGGTCATTAAGGTTAAATGTACCTGTTTTAGTTCTCAGCTCGGCCACCACGTTGTGCTCTAAATTTAATGAAAAGTATTAAATGTATTATGTTATCCGTATTTAATAAATGGAAATCGAGGGGATTCAAAAGTTGAAAATAAATAGTTATGGGGGTCAACTAACAGACGGGGGATTGAAAATGTTCCAGAATCCATAACTACAATGGCAGCAAATTAACTGTAAAAGCGGAACAATATTCAATCAAGGGTTTCATTTCAAGTGAGGCGCTAATCTGATCAGAGCGTGTATAAGTTATTTACAGGCGGCCTATGGAATTAAGGCCATAAAGTGGACCGTTTGAATCTCTTCTCGGGGGTCCAGCCAAACGAATCCCATTGTTGGAATGGTAATCAGGTCAACAGCTCTGCATTCTAGCTCCATTAGGAATTTTTATCTCGGCGCTTTCTTTGTAGTTATAGTGACCAAAAATTGTACACTAAAAATGATCTATTTCGGAAAATTGGTAAAGGACATTGGGTTTACTTTAATAGAACGGTCTTTTGGAACATAATCAGTTGCTTTTGTCTTATTTCATTCTATTAGTGAAAAAAAAAAAAAAGTCTGTGTGTGTTTGTGAATACATATTATGTATCCAGAACTTAATAAGGACGATAGCTAATGATTTTCAGCCAAATGGGCCAAAAAGCAGGGGGATTAGGATCTCTCCTCATAATCCTCTCGGCTTAACACAAAAACTCTAATAATATCCGTATCGATATAAAGTTTCATATATAGTATATACAGGGTGGTCCAGATAAGCGGGCCACAAGTGAAATAACTCCTAAACGGTTAGAGATATCAAAATTGTGCATAGGACTAAAGTTGTAGCACTCGCCGAGAGCTATAGTATGGTGTCCTCTAAAAGACACAAATGACCCTTTTAATGGTTCAAACAGCCCTTCGAAGGGCGGGGTTCCCTTTGACCCTTAAGTTTCATTACATTTTATTAAAGTACTAAAGAAACAAGGAAGAACTGTGCAAACAGATTTTTGATACGTCAATTAGTTCTCGGAAAAAAAACGTTTAAAGTTGCACGTTTTTCTTATTCTGAAGTTAGTGGGAATTTAACAACTTCAGAATAAGAAAAACGTGCAACTTTAAACGTTTTTTTTCCGAGAACTAATTGACGTATCAAAAATCTGTTTGGACAGTTCTTCCTTGTTTGTTTAGTACTTTATTAAAATGTAATGAAACTTAAGGGTCAAAAGGGAACCCCTCCCTTCGAAGGGCTGTTTGAACCATTAAAAGGGTCATTTATGTCTTTTCGAGGACGCCATACTATAGCTCTTGGCGAGTGCTACAACTTTAGTCCTATGCACAATTTTGATATCTCTCACCGTTTAGGAGTTATTTCACTTGTGGCCCGCTTATCTGGGCCACCCTGTATATACATATTTTAATTTACCGTGGAATCAGTCAAAGGGAAGGAGGGATTGGAGGTGGGCTCAACTCGAAAATCTCAATAACTGCCGGTGTAATGAATGTATCGATATGAAATTTTATATTTAAATTCAAAACCTCATAAGACTATTAATTTTCCACAAAATCGATCTTTTGCCCGGTCAATTGGTTTTGGAGGGAGAGCGAAAATTTACTTGATTAATTCGTTCTTCGATATTCACCGACGACTTTTTTTTATGATGATGTGTTCTGAAGATATCCATCCTGCCAAAAACCGAAGAGGCAGTTTCAAATCCTAAATTAGCTGTGGCGTGTCTGAGTCCACAATACTGCTTATCGCTGCTTCTTGTTCATCTCTCGACTGTAGAAGAAAGTTCTCCTTAAAGAAAATATTGTGATAGAGCTTAGAGGAGGGTTGGCTATCTGATATGATGGAATGGAAGGAACAGAGAAATGGAAGCCAAGACAAGAGAGCCTCCACCATGGTTATCCGCTCCTGGAATGCTATTTACAGTGGAGTAGATGTGTGCTCCCACCAACCGTCTCCTAATGTGCCTCACATGGATTGATTTCGTCATTCTACACTCAAATGGCCTCCCTCCGGCATCATCTATCTTCACTTACATTGAAGAAGGCAGTTTTCCCAACAAAATGGTTGTCTCTGACACCATCCCAAAGTTCACCCTTTTTCACATTATTGTCTTCTAAAAGGATCTTATTACAGTCCAAACTTTACAGACACAAACAGAGGGTGTATATATGGAGTTATTTTTTATGAAAAATACTATATTAATGACAAATTTGACACAATAAAGAGATTTCTAGTATTTGTGAATATTGTCAAATATCTATCTAAACATACCTATATATAATTGCATGAACGTTTCCTTAGATCAAAAGAACTCCTTGTGTTTTTAGAACCGCTGATCTAATAACTTTGTTAGTGGTAAATAACGTACAACGAGGATAAATAACGTACAACGAAGAACGCTTTGGTATAAATGTTAGATTTTTTCAAGAATTGAGTAAGACAGTCTCTCATGTTAAAGGTGCTAATTTTTTTTTCTAATTTGAAGACATTGATCAAACATTATTTAGTCTATATATCCCTTATCCAACAAGTTACGAATTTATATGTGATAGTAAGCTGTTGTGGGATGAGATTTCTCATAGAAATTAAAGACTTTTTCTTTCCAGTGTTTTATTTCCGACCAGAATTGGTTTTCAACACAACTGCGTCATCACCAGTGGCACATCTATGAATACATATAAATTATAAATATGGAGAAGTAATTATCAAAAACTTTATATTAACTATTATCAAAAGGGATCAGGATATCTCACTTTTTCGGATGAATGTATATAGAGTGCGTTGAATAAACCTCATAACTCCTTTCCCTTTGAGCTATTAACCAGTGTCAGTTGAGACATCTCACTATACAGGTGGGAATTAGGTTTATTTTATTTTGTTACTCTGTACCCAAGCTTTAGTTGGTTATTTTTTCATATTTATATTTTATATGTATTCTTAGATGTGCCACTGATAAAGACGAGGTTGTGTTGGAAACCGGTTCTAGTCGGCAATAAACCAGAGGGAAGACGTATTTTATTTCTACAAGAAGTTATGCAACTAATCAGCATCAGTTTTTTGAGGAAAGAAAAAATGTTCACCTGTTGATTTCAGGGGATATTTTTTTTTTTTTTTTTTTTTTTTTTTTTTTTTTTTTTTTTTTTCTCGGGTGCTCCGGTTAATCACCCGGCCCGTTTTTTTCGTCGGGGAATGAGGATACATGACATGGTTATGCTAAATTTATTTATTTATTTGTTGCTGTGGGTGTCTGGGGGTAGACATCGGGCCGCAGCCCGTTATATGATTTCAGGGGATATGGCTGATGAGACTAATTGGGATTATACCCAGAAAGTTTGATATTTTGGACTAAGAGTGTTGTCAAGTATTAAATTGTAACCTGCCTTCTCATGGATTTATTAAGACTGACAGTTTTGATTCGACATTTTTGTTCGTTTAGTCACTTTATCATTAAACATTGAATTGAGGCCTGATGGCTGTCACTATGAGAGTGTGTCTTGGATGTACAATGGCAGACTGAGAGTGTGCCTTGATGTACAATGGCAGACTGAGAGTGTGCCTTGATGTACAATGGCAGACTGAGAGTGTGCCTTGATGTACAATATCAAACTGAGAGTGTGTCTTGGATGTACAATGGCAGACTGAGAGTGTGCCTTGATGTACAATGGCAGCCTGAGAATGTGCCTTGATGTACAATGGCAGACTGAGAGTGTGCCTTGATGTACAATATCAAACTGAGAGTGTGCCTTGATGTACAATGGCAGCCTGAGAGTGTGCCTTGATGTACAATGACAGACTGAGAGTGTGCCTTGATGTACAATGGCAGACTGAGAGTGTGCCTTGATGTACGATGGCAGAGTGAGAGTGTACCTTGATGTACAATAGCAAACTGAGAGTGTGCCTTGATGTACAATGGCAGACTGAGAGTGTGCCTTGATGTACAGAGAGAGAAGCCGAGAAATGACCTGGTTCTCCGTGCCCTACCTGGACAGTATTTGTTCTACAACCCACCTCATTTGTTTCAACTTTACTCTGCACAATGCCCGCCTCTCTTCTCGTGAAAAATGACTTTCCGCCCGTTTCCCCGTTCTACTTAGACCCTGGGATTAATAAAAAACTTCTATCCAGCCCTACCTCAGGTTGTCTGAAAAATAGACATTTCACCCACTACCTGGTATTTTGTGACTAAAATATTAAATAATTAATTTATACTTATTAATTTAATTGCTTATAGAAAACGTCTGTATATATTATATAAATTATATAAGCGTTTGTAAATATTATATAAATTCCTTTATTTTCCTAAAGCTTGAGGATTAAATTTCATGCCATAAATGAGTTGATCCAAGATATCAAATTTCTATGTTATAATAATTACTTTCCCTATTCATGTTCATTAAAAATAATTATATCTTGGAAAGTTGGTTTTATCCAGAAGTTACTGAGCGAACCCAAACACTCCCCCTTAGCACCAACAAAACCTTGACCTCGGTTCATAGACTCCTTCCAAAGGCTCCCGGTAGTTCAGAGGTTGTGTACAAGCCTGGTATGCTTAAAGTCGCGGGTTCGAAATAGGGAGCAGATGTCAGATACTTGTTAAAGAGCCCCCTACCATAGGCAATAAAATCTACTCATGTCCACCAGAGCGAAGAAGAGCGTTCAGGTAGTAGGCAATATGACCTCTAGTTGAAGCAGAGTGAGTGACGCATCCAAAAGAAAAGTCGTCAACGAATCACCAACAACGTACTTCCCCAGTTCTAATTTATCAATTAAGTTTTTGCTCTCCCTCCAAAGGACTTCCGAACTTTATATCGATACATTGATTACATCGGCAGTTATTAGGGTTTTTGAGTTGAGATCCCCAAATTCTCTCCTTGCCTTTGGCCGATTTGGCTGTGAATAGGTGTCGACCTAATGAGGTTCTGGATACAAATGCTGAATATCGTGTCGATACATTCATTGATAGTTAGAAGAGTTTGTGGGTACCTGGGAAATTAGAAGCCATCAAAAGAAGGCCGACTCGACCAATCCTCTCAATAGTAATAACTTACATTGATCCCCGCCAACTTAACGTATCAGAGTTCCATGAAGTAACTACACTGATTAGTATGGAAGAAACCCCTGAATCAATTTTTTAAAATGTCTATACATTCAGGGGAAACAAAATTAAGCTTTCGCACAAAATTCCGCCCACGGTTCTCATATAGAATCCAAACATCCTGAAAATTAATCTACTAGTGCCAGGCAAACTGATATTAAGTATTACCTCGGAAACCTTGACTTCGAAATTCTTACCTGAACTGGAAAGTAACAAATGCTGCTAGGTCAGGTAGGGTAAGTGATACCGAGGAGCCAGTGGAAAGTGGATGGATAGATGAGGGATCCCAGTTGCTTTACGGACTCGACTTGGTTCTGTCTGACAGGTTACAAATGGAACACACCCATTTCAGACATCTCACACTGGTCTCCCTGACCCCGACCGACCATTTAGATTGATGGCTTCCATAATATTAACAAAAATCATTCTTTTCCCAAGTTTTAAATGCAGTGATTATGTTCCTAAGCCTGCCTGTTTCCTCTGCGCGAGCCAAGCGAAGCTTTTTTAAATTTTTTATATATACACAATTATTTAAATCAGCCTTGAGAAAGACATTGAGGGAGGATATGTTATTATTAATTAATTCATATTTTATTGTTTATGAATAATAATTAATTGTCTAAAATTTAATTGTTGTTAATTCTCATAATAACAATTTATGTCCCGACTATTTGGGTTAATTGTCTATTCCTAATACAAATTTGGGAAACGGCAGGGCTCATCTACAAATATCATTCTAAAACTACATTTAGAGGTACTGACGACTATTACGCTTCCACCGCCCCTTCTGCAGATTCTGGAGACACATAAAATTTCATATCGAAACATTGATTCTATTGAGAGTTAGTTTACAAACAGAAAATTCATTTTCATTTATGGAATCGATGGGTCAGAAAATATTCTAAATTACGGTAAAACCTCAACATCAAATTTCTGACCGATTACTAAACTTTGCCTATACTTTGTAAACAGAGTAGTGACATCATAATTCAAGACAGTGACAAATGAGGGTGGGGTAAAAGCAGAAAAAGTGCAGGGGCTCATAATTCAATTTCGTTAAGGACAAATAAATATGCACGTTAAATTGGGAAAGACGTCCTAGTGATGCGTGAAGGACCTCTTGCGGTCTTGCGCACACATCAACCTGTCAACAAAATTTAACCCCCCCCCCCCCCCCCCCCCCCCCTGATGGACATCCTGGATGCGCCCTTGATTCCAGAATGAATTCCATCTAGGGGAGGTTTCTGAAACCAAAGCTCCGTTCCTTCCAGGAAGTCTACCGCTAAGGAACTTGGGGGTCTCACAACTAGATCCTAAAGGTTTAATATACGAGGATGTACACTCATCTAAAGATTAATGAGTCATAACTCGTGTTTATTTGTAAACAAATGGCAAGATGAAATAAAAAATTTGTTTTTTAATAGTTTAAACATTTATATATTTAAATGAAATTACTCAATTCAAAAATTAATTAAATTTAACAGGAAACATAAAACTACAAAACCGCTAAAACATAAATGTTAACATAAAAAAAAAATAAAAAGAACCAAGTTTGTTGCTTCTTTTCCTTATTTTCCATTCATGTATTCAATATTTCTATTAGTTTATTGCTTCTTTCAAATCCAATTAAGTTTTTAATAGTTTAATTGAGTAATTTCATTTAAAATAACTATTAAACAAATATTCATTTTTATCCAGCTATTTGTTTACAAATAAACACGAGTTAATTCTCTTGTTATTATTTTGAGTAGGTAGTGTATATTATTTTTTTATTCTTCTAAGCCATAACAACTTCCAAAGGACTCTTTCTGAAAAAATTAAAAGGAAATAGAGAGAGATATGTTATGTTTTCCAGAAAAGAGAATAATAAAACAAGAACAATTAAGTAATTAAGGACATTTATTAAATTAATCTTTACACATTCAGTTGCGGCTCCAGAAGAGACGGTTTATTGCTCATGACCCCTCTCTCCCTTCTGGAGAGGGTGTAGGGCTCATGCGTCCCTCCAGGAGGGGGTATAGTGCTCATGCCTCCTTCCCAGAGAGGGTATAGGGCTCATGCGTCCCTCCTGGAGAGGGTATATAGCGCTCATGCGTTCCTCCAGGAGAGGGTATAGTGCTCATGACCCCTCTCTTTTCCCTGGAGAGGGGGCACATTTAAAAAGAAGAATATTGTGTCTGGGAGATTGATTCCTCCACTCCTAATGAACCCCCCCCCCCCCCCCCCCCCACCCCAGAGTGTCCGAAGAGTTAGTTGAGGAAGGTTGTAGATGTGTTGACGTCCCAAGATGTGAACTTGTCTCTTGTACCATTGCAGATCCTGAAACTTCTGTTGGAAGCCCTTCAATCTTGTTCAGGTACCTTTTCAGAATGACACCTGTCGAATCCCTATAAGTACATCCTTATAGTCTATGGCCTATCAGTTTCTGAATCCTTCTATTTTCCAATATACTGTTACGAAGTGTATCACTTATTTTTGATCATTTAATGTATTTATTGTTGGTATAGAATGGCCCAGGAAAAGTTTTATGACGTTGGTATTAGAACTTACTTATCGTTTCTCTCATAATCAATTTTATTTATTGAGTTTTGTTAACTGACATTCAAGTAACATGTTGCGGCTGTTTTGTGGTATATAATATGTAACTTAATCTATATCCAAATATCACAATACGTACACTAGGTAGGTACAGTAAGAAAAGACACTGTTCCGCAAAGAGCAGTTACAAAACGCCCCAAACGTTGCTAAACCCTCCCCACTGCAATATAAAACCATTTTTTTCCACCCTCTCCAAGAATATTGTTAAACCTCATTGATTGAACTTTTTTTTCTTCCCTCATTTCCTTTTGTTGTCGTTGCCTCCTTTCTTCAGTTCATAATTAAATTTTTCTTCAGCTCTTTGGCTAATCCTCTTAGTCCAATGCGGAGTCCTTCCAAAGATAGCAGAGAAGTGCAGTCTCACTATCGCCTTCCAACAGATCACTCATTATACAATGGCTCCATTCAGACACTAATCCTCATTGATAAATTACAATTTCTAAACATAGTTCTATTGTGTTATTGTGTTAAGAGGTTGGGGAGGAGAAAACGACTGTTCATAGCACTTCTCAAGTACTTAGAAATCGATTTTTACTTTCTTGTATCTTTAGATGATCGCTCAAACACAAAAACTTTTAACTTAGATCTAATTTTGGCCATAATCAGATGAAAATTAACACCACTTCACTTCGGGGCCTAAGTACATTATTCACAAATTACGCTTATATTCATAAATTAATGAAAAATCTCTTCAAATGAAAATTTAGAGAAAACTAAAAAATACATTTTATTTTAAATGCATTTTTTCGAAGGTCACCCGGTTTTGCCAGTTACGTGTCGAAAACTGGCCTAAAAAACTTGAAACCATTTTTTTTAGCCGTTTCCTTTATTTACGCGAAAACGATTAGTCCCATCGAAAATAGGTTGTATTTTCTATTACTATAGTATTTTTTAAAATTATTATTATCTATCTCAAACGCGTTTTTATTTTAAGATTTAATATAGGTTTATGTATTACATAGGCAGTTATTGGGGCTTTTGTGTTGAACACCTGATCCCCTTTTTCCCAGCGGCCGACTCCTCTCAAAATTGGTGTCGTCCTCGAAATAGATGTCGACTATATGGGGTTTTGAATTTTTCTATGATACCACAACGGCAAGTATTATAGATTTTGTGTTAAGTCCCCAATCCTAATTTTCCCTTTAGGCCAATTTGGCTGAACATCAAATGGATACACACATATACAATTTTGTGTCAATACATTCATTCTATCGGGAGTATTCACAGACACACACAGGAGAGAATTTTCAGAATCAGAGGGTATAAAACCATGAAATTCCTTTGAAAACTCAGCATCGAATTTCCGAGCGATTACATAACTTAATGAAGCTGGGGAAGTATTTCTCTTTCTCATATTCGGGTTTTCATTTAGTTTGTCTTTTTGTAGCACCCGGTTTCTTTCATATTTTCCATATTTCATTGCATTTTCAGATAGTACCTTTAACCAACCCCATGTTAGGGTGCTTCTCTATACAACCGCAGTGAATACCTCATTTAACTGTAAATACTGACTTTAAATAGTAAATTTAACCTTAATTCCACACTATTTGTGAAGCGACTCCACATGTTTACTGATTAAAATTGAATTAATCTTCTAATTGTATCGTTTGTTAATGAAAGTAGTTGTAGAATTGGAGATCCCAATCAAGTGGGAGGTGGCGACTGTTGGTTAAACATCAGTTAGAGCTAATCAGGGTCTGGACAACGGGTAATTACTAAATAATGTATGGCGCATTCTGGCCTATGTTGACAATTGGCAATTAGTTCAATATTTCACTAAATAGTACTTATTGACAACTCCTGTCTCTATTTGAGCAAGATTAATCGAAATAGTCTATTCGAATCTAAGATTAAAATTACTCTTCAAATTGCCAGGAAGGACAACGTGGTTTGAGTATTATATAGTTTCGTGGTCCCCTTACAGGAGCACAATGTTACTTTCGCGGTTTGCCAGAGAGCCAAGTGGTCCTTCGCGGAGCTGACCAGCCGCAATCAATTTCATCAGGTTAATCAATTTTTCCATTTTTCAGTCATATTTTTTCCTAGCCCGCCGCGGACTTTGTGTAGATTCACAACTACTCATCTGCCCACCGCGGACTGAACTGGTCCGCTGCGGTAGGCCGCCTTCTGTTTAACAGGGCCAAAGCAATATCATTGCGTAAAGAGTCCGCATTCTGTTTGACTGTACCTTTAGTGGATAAACAGAGCGGAAAGACACGGCCCAGAAATATTTTCGTGCCATGTACAAGAAAAATTGTTTCGTGAAAACCGTTATATTTCTGAACATAAGTCGAGTAGGAGTGTTTTTTTTTAATCTATCTTTAGGGGAAGGAACAGTGGGACAACATATATTATTTTCATGATATTTTTTATTGTATATCACAAAATCCCTTCAAGAAAGATACGTGCTTGTTACTAAGCTCAATATCGCGGATTCAAACCCACCTGAGGTCCGAAGGATTTTTACCTAGGTGTAACAAAACCTTGAGTACGCCATCTTTCGGAGGGGACGTTAATGGGATCTATGCGATGACAGGTTAAAGACACATTGGATGCTTAGGTCCCTGGGTGTACATACCCAGTACATCCATCTACTAACAGAGTGTACTGCTATACTTGGTACACATGCTTTCTTCCTTCATATATATTAGGGATGTCTCCATTTCGTATTGAAACCACTCTCCTAAAAAAAAAACATTTTTTTCTCTCTTTTCTTCTTTACCGTTTCTTCTTTTTCTTTCATAAAATTTCAATTAGACCCCTCTCATTACTCCTTTGGCTCCCCCTCCTTCAACCCCATAAAGTTTATAGAGAAGCCGTTTGATTATATTTTCATCCCCTTTACGTTACACCCGTGATAACTCGTCTTTCCCATCTTTAGACATTTATTAAAAGAAAAGTTTGTCCAATGTGATTTATGCCCTTATTATCTCTCTCATCTTCCCAAGTTATTACAATAAATATAGACCTCGCTAGCCTTCAAATATTTAGCTTATTAAAATTTGATTTGTGTCACCACCCGGCAGATCATTCTCTGCGCCAGATCTGAGCATCCTTCGTAAGGTTGGATGGTCGTTTTGTTTTCCTTTTTAGTTCGACGTTAGAGGGCGCCGGTAGCTCAGTGCTCGCTTACTAAGCTCAATGTCGCGGGTTCGAAACCCGGCCGAGGCCCTTAGTTTATTCTATGTTTATTCTGGGAGGTAAAATAAACTTAAACACGCCACAAAAGAAGCATAACTTTTTTTTTTTTTTTTCATTGAAATAGGTTAGGTTAGGTTTTATGACTCATGCCCGGGCTTTAACTACGAGGTCATATCGCCTACTACCAGAGCGCTCTTTCGTCACTCTGGTGGACATGAGCCCGACTCTACTGTGGGAGTCCTAAATTTTGCCTGCCCTACATTTTTATTCATCTAGGGTAGGGGTCTTTAACGTACAGGCTCGGGACCATCGCTTAACGTCCCATCCGAAGGACGGCGTGCTTAAGTTTATTTTACCTCCCAGATAAAATAAACTAAGGGCCTCGGTCGGGCTACGAACCCACAACCTTGAGCTCAGAAGTCAAGCACGCATACCACTGAGCTACCGGCGCCCTCATTGAAATAGGTACTGCAGGTAGTGGGCATAATTTCAGAAGAGTGATTAGATTGAAGAAAAAAAAATCTCTGAGGGGATGAAGGGATGTAAATCTGTTAACAAAGATATATGTATGAGTAGGGGACCATGAGGTGGGTTTTGATTAACAAAAACCAGGGGTCAGGCCCTTGGGTTGGGAGAGGAGTGAAACCCATGGGCGCCCCCCCCCCCCCCCCCCCCCCCCACCCATGGGTCTCCACACCCTTGGCCCTTGGCATCAGTCTGGACATAAATCGGAATTTAATCCACTGTTTTTTTAAACAGGATGTTGAAATGAACTTTTTTCTTTATGTTTTTAATCATGGAGGTACACAAAATTAATAAAAAAGAATGAATAAGAAAAATGACAGTTAAAGAGAGGTCTGATCAAAGCATATCCAAGGGTGCAGAATAAATAATGTGAATGGTGATTTGTCAACTAAGATAAGGGATTCATTTTCTTTTATTTTATTTTTTTCTGTAGTTAATTGTTTATATAATAGATAAGATTTTCAAAGCCGTGGAATTGCTGAATTTTCATGGTGTAGAGACGAGGGGACGACAGTCAGAAAAGATTTATATTAGTAGAATGCATTTCCGAGCTCCCCAGATATTTTGTTTTTAATTCTAAAAAAATGCATTGGATTAAGATTCCTTTTCGGAAGTGTGAAAAGTCAATTCATATTGTTGTGAAAAATTCTTTATGTGGTCGAATAGCACAAAATCGAAGAAAAAATATTAAATAAAAAAAAAACTCGGATCATTTTGTAGATAACTGCGCTAAAGAGAATGTCATATTGTATATTCACGTATGTTGGATAGTTTCATCCCTTGCACAATTTCAGAAAATGGACAGCGTTCAATTCCCGAGCTGAGCATCCCCATCATCTCAACCCGCTTCCGGTCTTATGTAGTTGGACTTAGGTGCCAGGGGAGGATCATTATTTTTGGTCAATTTAACTAGAGGTAATTAAAATGGATTGCTTCAAACAAATCTGAAACTTTCTTTGTTCATTGGTAAAAAGAGGTATGGGTGCACTAATTTTTTTCTCAAATCGCGAGGGGGGGGGGGGGGGGGGGGGTCGAATTTGATTAAAAATTAATTTATTTATCGTTATTGCTATCTAAACTCTTACTTATGTGTAGTGAACAACAAAAATCTATATCAGATGTTAAAATTTTATTTTATTTCAAAACTCCGTATGCCCTTGTGGGTGGTGGAGATTATACCTCGTCCTCTCCTCCGAGAGCTCATTGTGAAAGGTGCCAATCGAAATTTCATTTTTTAAGGTTTAAGCCCCAATCGTGAATTTTTTTGTCAGGGAAATTCTGAAGAAAAAAAAAAAGTTTGATTAACAAAACCCAGTAAATCCAGGTAACTAAAGGGTTTACTAAGCGGATCCGAGCTTTTCTCGTAAATCGAATCTTCATCCTGAGGTTTGAGTTGGGGCAGTATATAGGCTCAGTGGCCACTGGACCCGGAAAATAAGATTTGGCCGGCCTGTACAGAAGGATTAGAGGTAATCGCTACAAGAGGAGGACAAAGAACCGGATTCCAGAATATTTTCTCTTAAGATTAACCCTCTCTTCTCTTCCAACCTATCATTTCATGGAGAATAAATCTCTTGGAAAGTTACTAAATGAGAAATGTGATCAGGTTACACATTGAAGGGTTCCATAGGCCAACATTAACTTTTATTAATACACATTTAATAACTCTACATAGAATGTCAAACAAATTCCACAATTTTATGAGTTGAAATTTTTTTCATCATACAAATATTGACTTGATTGTTAAAAAAAAAAAAGTCAACGAAAATATGACTATAGTTCCTAACTCCACTAGTACAAATTCTGTCGTGAAATCAAAATGAGTGGGTCTATATCTCGAATTAGTTCGTTTTATATACAAAACCATTGAATATAAATGTTGTTTGAAGTATATTTTTAGATCATCATGGCTATACACCATCAAAACAATTGATCCTCACATAACCTGTAAATATCACAAACACCGACGATCTTCTTTTGCACTTATGAGAATAACGACGTCTCCAGAACCGAACGTCCTCGAACCCTTCGATAGCCCTCACCGCTGTTAATATTCATCAGGACCTGAGTACCTGTGCTCATGAAATCTGAGGATTTATCAAATCTAATTGACGTTTGCAATTACTGAAGAAGGAAGGAGGAGGTAGTTCTGACTGGGTTACGTCTGGCTGACCCATGGGACATCCGATGGCTCGGGAGGCTCTCCTCTGTCCTGTCCTGCGGGGTGGGAATGTCTCTCAGACACATCCTTGCCGAATGCAAGGCGACCCAGATGCGATGGATATTTCCGAAATCCCATCTGATAACTCTCAAATTAACCATCTATTTACATCATTTAGCCTTTTTATTCCGCTATGCATACAGCAATCTGGACCTTCATTATAAATATGCGCGCAATAAAATTAGCCCGCTAGGATCCCAGCTAGATCCCAGACTGGTTACCTGCCATTGGCTTCCATGGCCTTCCTGAGGATCCTACGTTATCAAAGGTTCAGACGAGTATCTGACGTCCTACAGGCTCTGGACCATCGCTCAACAACATATCTGAAGGACGACGTGCTCAAGGTTTTTTCACCTCCCAAATAAAAAAAAACCAGAGTCTCGAACCAGCGATCTTGAGCTCATTAGATCAGCACGCAACCTCTGAGCTACCGGCTTCCTCCTGTAGTTTTGATATAAAATATTAATTTCCATGTGTGATAATACGATTGCAAGTATTTACTAGATAATTCATGGCCTCCATGCAGAAATCCTACATACAACCCTGGATTGATAAAGAGGCATACACACATAGATAAGCTATTAGAGCCTCCACAATGCCAATGAGTAATGGATGAAGAGAATAACAGTGTTAGGTGGTATTCACGAACAGGCCTCACGAAGGTCTCTCGCTTAGATTGAAATGGCTGGCGCCGGCACCTTGCGTGGCTCCTCCCACACTATTTGGACATGATAATTTCACCCCCAACCCTCAATGGCCCAAAACACATTAGTCAATTTTTTATTACATTTATTTATTTCATTTTTTTCCCCCTCACGGTCCCTCAGGGTATTTGCTTAGGACAAATGTTTCACAAGTCAACTCCCCTCAAAAAAAAAAAAAAAAAAATACTCCTGTTAAAGATATTAACATTACAATAGAACAAAAAAAAAAAAGTATAATCTGGAAAAGCAAACAAACCCGTCGAAAAAATAAGAAAAAAGAAACGTCAATAGGAAGATGAGTCTCAAATATTAAATGAATTATTAAAGAAACATTTTTGAGAACAATGAAGATAGGTCCCCTGTTTTTGTACACTAGACGGTTTTCGTAATATTACCAAAAACAGTCTGGATGACTGACTATACAAACAGCAGCTGGTGCCATATCTGGAACGGGTGGCAATTACAGCCAAACAAACATCACATCACCTGGCTAAGCCCCTGTCTCCAACAACTTTTTTTATGTTTGCTTTTTTAATATAGTGAACGTTAACAGAGTATATTCGTTCATTTTGAGTAGGCAGGTGGGGTGGGGGGATTCAGGAAGGAATATCGTGTCATTAGAACATTGTAACATTCCTATTGGTTTCATGGACGATGAGGGGAAGCAACATTGATAAGGGAGTCAACATTGCCAATAACAACATATTCAGAGTATCTCTACCAAGACGACAGGGGGGGGGGGGGGGGGGGGGGGGGGATGTAAATTGCACACAGAAATATCGCACTGGTCAATTGCACAGACAATTCAGCAATTAGGATCTATTGAATCGCCTAGAAAAAACTAATAATATGTCCATATAATTATCAACAGATTAAGCGGAGAGATGCTGAAATTTTGACTCTTGAGTATATCCACAAGGTCTGCGATGAATCAATAGAGAACTTCATCTGTAGATATGTGTACACAAAAGAAGGAAAACCCAAAAACAGTTTTCATACATTTTGAAAAGCTTTAATAAGAAGATATTAGCCCAGAGTACTTCCCCAGGGCGTATCAATAAATTGAGTCTTCTACCGATTTGGTTCAGAATGTACCAAGGACTTCTGAATCCTCATACTAAATTTCGTGTTGATACATGGACAGTTATGAAGGTTTTTGAGTTGAGCCGCCCCTTCCCTTCGATGTCGTCCTTATTGGGTCCTGGATCCACATATAAAATTTCGTTGTACCATCGATACATCGGCAGTTATTTGGATTCTTGTGTCAAGCCCCTTCCGTAATCCTCATCATCCCTTTGGCTGATTTTACTGAGGTGTCGTTCTTATGTGGTACTAGATACACAAATTCATTGTATCAGGAGTTCTAGTGTACAGGCGAAGAGGAAATGTTTTTTTTTTTTTTCATTTTTAGAATTTCTGACCGATTACATAACTTCTTCTGTACTTCATATATCTGGGAAAGTAAAAACATATATGCAGAAAAAATAGTGGTCCATCTTATTCTAACAAAGAGATATCCAAGAGGAGTTTGACGCAGTCGTGCAAGGTGTAATATATTCTCACTTAGGCTTTAATGGCACTTTCATTCTCTAGAGGTGTAAAATTAAGTTGCTATCAAATATAAACGAACTCGTTAGTACTAGTCGTACTTCTAGGACTAGCATTAAATTACTTGAGTGTCCATTAATATCACTACTATATTGAGTGTCCTGTAATATCACTACTATATTGAGTGTCCTGTAATATCACTACTATATTGAGTGCCCTGTAATATCACTACTATATTGAGTGTCCTGTAATATCACTACTATATTGAGTGTCCGGTAATATCACTACTATTTTGAGTGTCCGGTAATATATAGTACGTACATGTGTCCGTACCCCTGTAACGACAAGAAGTTTCTCTCTGTATAAAAATAATACATCTTATGTGCAGTTTACATCCACTTTGTCGACAAACCCCCCCCCCCCCCCCCCCCCCCCCCCCCCTCCCTCAAGAAACCAAGAGTGATGTTGATGCTCAACACAGACCAGTGCCTTCCGAGAAAGAGTTTTAGATCAAAACCAAATGGTCAGCAATCTTTTTTATAGTTGGTAGTCGGACGAGTCTGGAGACCAGAAGACTATAAAACTATAGAGGGGTTGGGGCGGACATTGGAAAGGGAGGATTGTCCACTAGGGTTAGCTGAGTTGGGAGGAGGGGTGGGGGCGCCGGATCAGTATTCCACATAGACATCCACCAGCCAGCTCTCAGAGGACAACTTGTTGGACCACCCCCGCTCCACACCCCCTATCTTCAATAAAGTTGAGCTCCTCAAATACTCACCTCTAACGTGTACCAAAATTGCATGAATTGGAAAAGCTTTGTTTAAGAAATTAAAAAAAAAAAATTTTAGAATTCTACGACCAATGTCAATTTTATGTGTTACTTGGTGGCAATAAAAAATGAATTAACGTCTCTAAATGCTTAATCAAAATTTAAATATTCTGACACTGATGTGATCGATAAAATAGGGGTTGTATTACTTTATATACTAAATTGTGTCGATACATTTAGAAGGGTAGTTTTAGAGTGTGTTAATGAAACACCCTCCCCTCCCCACCTCTTTTGACCGATTTGGCTGAAAATCATTAGGTGTCCCTCCTTATGGGGTTCTGGATACACATATAATACATTCATAATATCGGGAGTTAACGTGTTCACAGCCACACACAAAAACTGAACAGAATTTTTTTTTTTTCATTTTTGGAATAGGGGGCTATAAAAAATGAAATTTTAGTAAAAACTCAATAGAATTTCTGACTGGTTACGTAACTTCTCCTATACTTCATATAACTGGGGAAGTAATAGGAAGAAGTATCCCCTCGGGACCAAGAAGAAGTACAAAGGGGTAACGGGGTTCTATCCTGTCAGCCAGTGGGGGTTGACGTCACTCCCCAGCGGTGCACTCTAGTGAAATCCGGAGCAACTACTGCCCAAAGTATTGCTCCCAACTTGAATCCGTGAATTTTAACTGACACTACACGTGGAATCACTTCACAGCAATATAATCAGTTGTTACGGTCATATTTAATAAATTTAAAAAAAACAAATCCATGAACCCAAATAAATATATTTATTGTGCAGACGGACGCCAAGCTATGGTATTTGAAACGTTAGTGATCTGTAATTCTTGTAACTAGCAATAACATTCTTAAGGTGTCTCCAACTCTCCGTTCTAAGCCAAAAAATACCTTTATATTTTTTGACTTAAATATTTATACTTTATTCAGTTTTTTTTCCTTTTTTTATAAAAAACGTTTTCCATAAAGTACCTATTCAATAACATATCTATTAAAACTAACTTGCCCATTAAATTTCAAGAAATTACAGATATAGTGACGACTGGTTACAGGAATGGAATACCGCTGGTCCCTTATAAATGATTTCTACTCTACTATTTATCTTAATATTTTTTTTTTATTATTATTTTTTTTTTCTCATACTCACTGTTATCAACTTTACTTATAGTTATATTATAACTGATTGTAAATATAGGTACAAAAAAAAAAAAAAAAAAAAAAAAAAAAAACTATCAATATTTCTCTATCTACCTTTTCATTGAGTGAAACGTGGATATTTCACGACGATTGTACGTCCCTTTCTCAGAGCATTGTCGACTGTGTAATTGTCGAGAAACATCGGCGTTTGACCTAATGAAAAGGGAGATAAGTGAGAAATATTAAAATAACTTATGTGAAGATCTTTGTACAGGAAAAAATAAATCAATAACTTAAACCTGTACTAGGAATAATTGATTTCGCGATCTTTGGAATTTTTATCAAATACAATTTTTATTTTTTTATTTGATACAGATTCGGCGCTGAGCGTCGGAAAAGCAATCTCTTTATTTTCACCTGCAACCTTAATCGGGTGCAGTATGCATCCTCTCACACCAGAGCCTTAGTTAGCTAGATTTCCATCACACAACATACATTGAATATACGAGTCTTTGTCTTTAGCTTTTTAAAATATTAAAAATTAAATAAAAAATTCAAATTTGACTTACATGGCACCAACATAGAGGCCGCCCCGTCCTTCGTCCAGGTAGACCGTTCTGTAGTACATTTTTCCACAGGTAAATTCTCTAACATGATCTGAAAAAAAAAAAAAAAATATATGAAATTCAATTAAATATTTTATTTATATTAACACTCAAAAATTCATATATTTTATGAATAAATAACCACAGCTCTATTACAATTTACATACGTATGAAAACATTGTTTTACCTCGTATGGTATGCAAGTCAATATTATTAAATAATGTATATATGTATATGTAATTCTTTTTCTCGTTTTTTACTTCCCAACTATACATTGCGGGAAATTCTGCAATCGGGTAAAAACTCGATGTTGAATGAGAAAAACCTGAAATTAATGTCTATGAGTCTGTGAGTAAATCCCGATAGGTTGAATATACAACAGACTTTATAATAGGGACCCTCTACAAATCTAACTGTTTGTGTGGCTTCATAAGAAAAAATATTCTAAGAGAAAGAAAACTATTGCACATAGAAATAAAACTCCTCTTCCTACTGTTTTCAATGCAACTGCGTCAGTTGCACATGCCACGCATATAGTGGACAACACACTATACTGGTGGGATGCGCCACTGATGATGACGCAGTTGCGGTGAAAATCTGTTCAGGTCGGAAATATCGTACATCAAGTTAATTTATCTGAGAGGTGGAGAAACTCTTGAGCGTGTCTTCCTTCGGGTGGTACGTTAAGTTTTTTATAAAAGGTGATATGAAGATATTCATCAAATAACGACATATTTAAGATTTTTAAAATAGTACCTTACTTTTTTTTAAATTCTTTTACTATCCAGCCAATTTTGCTTTGGTAAAAAGTTCCGAAATTATGAAATCGTCGAATTTTCATGACCGAAAGCAGTGAAAGAGGCAGCAACTATATTTTAGAACAATAAAAATTATAAAATATGTATTAATGCAACGAATTAATTATTACAATGAATCATCGCAATATTCGCCAATGGATCCCTTCAGAGCGTGGTGGCCATATTTCTTTGTAATATTGTGAATTCATTCACTTCAGGAGGCAGTGGCAGATGGCTCTTGCCTGTCACTTTTAATTAAGGTTTTGTAGATCAAAGATAAAAAAAAACATATGGATTCGTCTGTGTGTCTGGTCGTAGATTCTAGGTCATGAGATCGCACAGGACGATGTGCTCTAGGCATTCTAAAATTGCCGAAGCGTGAGAGAGGTTATAGGATGGGGCTCGATTCAAATATCCTAATAATTCCCGATATAACGAATGCTTAGGGGGCTTAACACAAACACTTTAATAAATGCCAATGTCATGAACGTATTGACACGAAATTTCATATATAAAATCAAAACCCTCTAAGGACGACGCCTATTATTTTCAGCGGAATCGGGGTTGGGGGGAGGCTCGACTCAAAAACCCTAAGAACTGCCGATGTAATGAATGCGTTGTCACACAATTTAATATGAGGACTCAGAAGCCCCTATATAATTCAACTATTGTTTTTTCTTAGCCTAACGGTCAACCAGTTTTGGAGGAAGAGTAAAAACCTAATTGATTAATTCGTGGTGGGGAAGTGATTCACCGAAGGTTTTCTTTTTCTATTGTCGTTATTCAATACTGAAATGATACTTTGGGAGAGAAGAGAATGTAGATTTGCCCTGGGCTGAAGCGACCCGGGAAATTCATTCCGGAAAATTGGAAACCCGGTACAAGAGAGAGGGAGGAGAGAGGGGGGATTGGGTGCTTGATGAAGCGGATTATTACCGAGTAAAGAGAGAGATGAATGGGAAGCAGAGAGCCGTGTGAGAGGGCTCAAATCATGGAAATAACAGGCCCTCATGCAAGATACTTGCCTGGAAATTAACAAAAACAACACTAAAAGGAGCAATGAATGAGGAAAATGTTATAAAAACAAATACAATTTTTAAAAAAATTTAAAAATGCATATATTTTCATGTTATCCTCATGAATGGGTTGTAACAAAATTGTACATAACAATGTCAATTACATTTTTAACAATAACAGTGCGATCATGATCATGGAAGCCCTATTGTTAGCCCTCCAATGCCCCGCACCGGGTCCCTCCCCTCAACCTCCCACATTTGGCTGAATAACAATCAATAATAGAAGTGGTTGTCCGAGTTATTAGAATGTTTTAAGTTAAGCCCCCGTCCCTTTAGGCGATTAAGCTGAAAGTCATCGTTCTCGTGGTGTTCTAGAATACACATGGGGTTCAAACACATACACAATTTTTTTTTTTGAAATTTGGATTCAGGGGGTCGAAAAACATGAATTACTATCGATGAAAATTGAACATCGAATATCTGATCGATTACAAAAGTTGTCCTATACCTCGTATTGCTGGTGAAGAACATAATAGTGAAAATTTGTTTAGTTTTGAATCAATGTGTATTTATTTGGATGTATATAGAATGAGTGAATAAACATCGTATCTCCTCTCTTTGAGCTATTAGCTAGTGTCCCTTTAGACTCCATACTGTACGGCTGGTAAGCTAGTTTTATTTTATATTATTTCATTATGTTACTCCAGTACGCCTTAAGGTTTTTGTTTCTTCTTCATACTTGTATCTTATTTGTATGCATAGATGTACCACTAATGATGGACGTAGTTCATTGAAAACTGGTTCTGGTCGGAAATAAAACAGTGGAAATACAATCAACTTCTTTCATTTCCATAAGAAATTATTTTTGTCGAAATGTTGGCGTTACAGAAAGGAATAACTAAAATATATATTCTTACACAGAGAAGAAGTAAAGATTGCTTTCGAAGACGAATAGGTGTGGAATTTTTTTTTTTTCCTTACCAGTCAACTCTGTAGAAACAGTTATAAAGAGTGATATACTGGAAATATGAAGCTCATCAGAGATTTGTTTCCATTAGACGAAGATTTCTCGGTTGAGAGGCGATCATCATCATCAGGAAGGGATCTTGAGGGACCAGCAGAGGAAGAGGCAGAAAAAAGAAGGGGAGAAGAAATGCAGCCACCCACCACCAGCCGCCTACCACCAGCCGCCTACCACCAGCCACCTACCGCCAGCCACCCGCCTCCAGCCTCACAGAGCTGTGGGTAATGCAGCACTCTCGAGTTTCCGGAATCTTCTGACAATAGAAATACCAAATTTTCTGGTAAACAGAAAACATAAAAGGGTTAAGGCGAGAGGGGATGAAAGTCGGAAAAGTCCCGGATTCGTTGAATCTATTTTCTGGCTACGCAGATTTTTTGTTTTTAATTCTGAAAAATGTATTTGATCAAGGATCGATTTCGGAAGTGTGGAAAGTCATTAATATCGTAGTGAAAAATACATTTATTTGGTCAGATGGCTAAAAAATAAAGTTTGAAACAAAAGGCCGATAGTCATTTTTGTAGAGAGCTTGTCCCTAAAAAAAATGACAACTTCTACGTTACGTGTATATATTCAAAAGATTCGTCGGCACCTATTGCAGGAAATTAAACAATGGGAAATGTTGATCGGGCATTAGGACGTACATTACAAAAATGTTTTCTTTGCTTTGCATATCGGTCACTCTAAAAAAATATATATTTTTTTAAACTTAAGCTCAAACTTCAACAGTGGATTTGATAGTTTGCATTTTTATTCTTAATCACAATCATACCTATTAAGGAAGTTAGATATACCGGATGGGCTAGATACACCAAAGGACCTAAGCATTCAATACTCTTATCCCTCCCAATTAGCTGTACTGAGGGAGGGCTTTATAACGAGTACCTGACATCGAATATGCTCGGGACCGCCATATGACGTCCCCTCCGAAGGACGCTGATCTCCACGTTTTGTTTCCTTCCAGATAAACAACCTAAGCACGCTGCCCCTGAGCTACTGGCACCCCTTTGTGTTCGTACAGCCAGAATTTTTTTTATTTTTGGGATTAGGAGGCTGGAAAACATAAAATACCGCTGAAAACTCAACATTTCTAACAGGTTACCAATCACTTGTTTTCAAAACACTGAAAAAAAAATAATATTTACAATTTTTTTTTAATTTTCAGGGTAAGTAAATAACAGAAATACTATGAAAAAAAAAATATTGAAAGAAAATAATATTTATTGGTTATCCTCGGTTTAACATTCAAAACTGTGCATTATACATTGCAGACAACAGTTGTTCAAAAAATAGAAGAAACCAGTTAACAAAAAAGTATAATCAAGAAATCAAAAGAAAAAAAACGAAACAGGGGGAGTATGAAAAAGAAAAAAGGAATTTCGATAAAGTAGCAGAACAGGGAATGAAATTAAAGGCTTGAGGCAATCGGAATGGAGGGAAATTGAATCAGGTCAAAATACACGAGCTGAATCAATTTCCATATTTTGAGAGGCGGTAAAAATTCAGTAAAAACCCTCCGTTTTATTGAAAAATGGGAGAAAAAAAACCATCTGGTTATTTATGACTCAGAACGATTTACGATTGTCATTCACCAGAGGAAAAACGTCAAGCTTCAAATTTTCATGAATGTAATTTAATTATTATTTTAATATTTTATCAAGTTGTGATTTTTTTAAAGTCTAACAGAAAATTAAAGTCTCAAAATTCAGGATAGGCACGACTTGACGCCATAAACCAATCAAACATGGATACACGTCATCGAGGGAATTACGTCACAGTTCCCCAGCTGAACAAAGTATAGGGAAAGGTATATAATCGGTCAGTAATTCTAAGTTGTGTTTTCACCGTTATTTCATGTTTTCCGACCCCTCATTCCAAAAAAAATGTCTGTCTGTACGGCACTTTAACGGAGAACACGATAACTCCTGATGAATGAGCATATCGATACGGAATTTCACATCCTTTTTCAGAAGCCCATATGGGCGACACACATTCATTTTCATCCAAATCGAAGGCTGATTAGGAGGCTTTAACAAAGAAATCACTATAACAGCCATATTAATGAATGTATCGAAACGAAATTTCATATGTGAATCCAAATAGTCGTGAGGAAACACATCAATTTTCAGTAAAACCATTAACTGCCGTAAGGACAACACCTTTCAATTTCAACCGAATCGGTCAAGAAGGGGTTCATACAGAAACACGTTTTAATGAATGTATCGAAATGAAATTGAGTGGCTGCCCGGAAAAACGAGGTAACTGCATTTTCCAAGTTTTCGAGAAATCGGCAATTGAAAATTTTTTACTTGGGTTATATGTTCGTATGGACAAGACAAATTTTAGGAGCAGTAAATATCTCAATTAACACAGAACATCACTAGATACATCACTTTTTCCGTTTTTCTTCAGTTACCTTCTTTTACCCGAATTTTAGTCGGAAAACGCATTTTGTTGATGTGTCATAACTTTAAAATAAGTAATGAATTATGGAAAGTGACTGTGGAATATGAAAGTACAAGTTATAACAACTCTAAAAATGAGACTATCCCAATTTTACAGTTACCTCGTTTTTCCGGGCAGCCACACTAAAAAATAAATTATTTATTATGATGATTCAGAACTGCTATGATTTGATCTGATCGACATGAAATTTTATATAAACCCCATAGGCTACATACATTTTCAGCAGAATCGATCTAAGGGAAGGGAGGGGGGACCGCAGGAGGGGGGGGGGGGGGGGGGGGTTCAACTTAAAGACTCTATTAACTACCAAGGTAATTGATGTATCAACATGAAATTATATGTTGATAGAGAGAGAGAGAGATTGTGGTTTTAGGGCTAAAAACTTGCAACGGTTATCATCGCCCGAATTCATATGTTGATCTAGAACCCCATAAGGACGACCTACTGGTTTCAGCCAAAGAATCAGACGGGGACGATAACTAAATGATGAGTTCTTTGTATACAGTCTGATGATGAGGGCAACCTCGAAAGCTGACGAGAAAAAATAATAAAATATGTGTAAAATATCATCACATTCTGATGATAACTCGACATGGATTTCTTGACTGATCCCTTCCCGTTGTGGAAGGACCATGAATAGCCTCCTCCTCCTACGTAGGGGACTCCAGCTGTCTAGTAACACATTTGCCCAGGTGGTATTATTTCCCTATTTGCCCTATCTTTGATATAGACAATATTGAAACAGAATGCGAGCCAACTACACTCCAGTTAAGTTGTCTGCCACTGTTTGGACGAGCTGCTGTAATTCAGACCCCGGGATCCAGTTTCCCAACTGTTGACTGAAATCTGTTACCCTGTTTGGCAGACTTCTGCATTGTTACCTCTACCCACCTTAGCTACATTCTCATCTCATTGTACTACTCAACTCTCAAAACGACCACCTAATACATGAAACACTTCAAATTCACGAGAAACGTGGACTTTGGTGAAGGTTTACCAGTCCATAGTTTATACATAAAACAACTAATTTCTCACTACGTGCATTTCCACAAAATTATGCTGCTTTGGGTTCCCTAAAGACGATCGGCAGCCCGAAACAAGACGCATAACTAAAAAAAAAAAAAAAATATCAGAAAAAGCATATAAATAACATCTTATATTTTGACTACAAATGTGTGAGGACGTATTTTAGAGCCATGATCGATGCATTAATCGTTTACAATATGAATTAATAAAACAAAGAACTTGTTTAGGATTTATATTTTTTAAATAATAATAATAATATTTATTTCCGTTAAATCTAAACATTAATTATAAATAACAACCGATATTAAATCTTAGAATACAAACACATAAAAGCAACAAGCTTTCTTAACTATTTTTTTAAATAAATAAAAAATAGAAGATACATGAATATTAAATTCTTAATACAAGAGATAATATTTATATTTTTAAATATAAATATTTTGTATTTATAATTCCAGCGATCGTGGACCCCTTCCTCAGGTCACAAAGATTCGAAATATAAAAAAATAAAAAGGAGAAAGAAAAAAATTGACTAATATTAGTTAAGTAAATAGAATATAGCAAAAAAATTGACTAATATCAGTTAAGTAAATAGAATATAGCAAAAAAATTGACTAATATCAGTTAAGTAAATAGAATATAGCAAAAAAATTGACTAATATCAGTTAAGTAAATAGAATATAGCAAAAAAATTGACTAATATCAGTTAAGTAAATAGAATATAGCAAAAAAATTGACTAATATCAGTTAAGTAAATAGACTATAGCAAAAAAATTGGTGATAAAAATAAATATATTAAATAGAAGTAATTGCGGTAGAAATTATAGAATATTGGTGAAGGACTTCTGACAAGAAAATAAAAATGAATGGAAAAATTAAAGCTTTTATATACGAAACACGACTTTTAAGTTATGGTTATTTTATTCTTTCTGTACAAAGAGAGAAACATCTGTTTCTGAATAGAGGGTTTCCTCTAACATGAACATTTTAAATTGAATTTTAAATTTTTTTATTGTATCTATTTATTTCAAGAAGTGGGGAAGAACATTAAAAAAGTCGATTCCTTTAAGAGTTATACTTTTTTAAAGAAGATTGCAACAACGCTTAGTTACTCGAAATACTTCTTTCTTTCTGGTATCATAATCATCGCTATAGTCTAATTGCAGAAAAAAATATATACATAGTGTACAGGTGTTGGCTTAGGCCTCAGCGCACTGTTTTTACTAATTTTTAGGAACCTTTTAGAGAGCTGTCTCTCTTCAAGCCGAAGAGATGTTTTCTTTCACAAAATTCTGTACATATTATCAAATTGAAGAGTTCTGAGTGTATGTTTTCAAAATTTGAATATCAATACAGCTCGCGACAGAAAGTCCGAAAGAACAATAAATTGTGTCCTCCATAATTGTTATTAATTCTAAGAATCTTGAAGAAATGATAGTGCCTCTTCTCACGAACGATAGATTCGAAATTCATATTGGAAATTTTTTCTCCATTATTCGACTTTTATTTAATCATTAAGGTAGATGGTAGTGAAATTGGGTTGTGCGGACCCCCTCCTTTAAGCCACCCATTTTTAATTAGTCGGCCATGCTGGGGTGCGGATCAGCTGGCGAGGTGTTGAAAGCGGAGAAGGACAGGGAAGCCATTGTCCCACACTCCTCCAATTACCATAGGCTTCAGACTGCACCATGGCACGTCTCCCTCCAATAGCTAGCCTCCTTACATCCAAGGACTTCCTTTTTTTTCGGCTCAGGCTATGGCCGCCACATCCTGCAAGTGGGCTCTTTTGTTCTAAGGATGAGTGCCTTCCGCCATTTTGTCAACCCTCTCATCCCCTCATTAGACTTCAATGACTACACCTCTCTTTTTTTATTCTTTTTTTTTTTTTTTTTTTTTTTTTTTTTGAACCCTAGGTTAATTTCACCAACACAAGGAGTGAAAAACTGTAAAAACGAAAGGTACCTGACAGCACTTTCCAAACACAAAATATCATGAATAATGCAAAATAATTATACATATAAATGGGGAATTTAAATACTACACTTCTAAAGAAAGTTAAATTGTTTCGTTTTTTCTTGGCACTCACTCAGTGTACCAATGAATAATGCGTAAATATCTGTGTACAAAATTATTTGTGTACACATTTTTCTGAACATATGGAAAACCAAAAAAAGTCGATATGGGGTATGGTTGAATTGTTCCGTGAAATCGCAGCTCACTTAAAAGTAGTCGTAAGTATTATGCCTAGTATCCAATTCTGCATTTTACCAGTGAAAATTACAATTAATTTTATAAATGCTAGTATAAGGTATACTTTAAGTATTAGTAATCTAGTCGAGCTGCCCAAGTATTACTTATCCAGACAGAAAACATTCACTTGTTCCAAAGGCTGAACGTCTCTTGTCCGTCCATCTCCCCCTCACACTAACTACATAACTGAAGCTTTGAGATGATACGGTGACTTTTCAGTTAAAGTTAACTAGTAAAACAGTTTCTCAGGAACCATTGTTTGAGGTAGAAGAACAATGGCGGACAGGTAGTGTATTACAGACAAGATGATGTCTAATAATATCGATTATAGGTGTATTTACTGCTAACATCGATAAGGTAGTTATTATTGACAATATGTTTTTATTGTCGATATTAGCGAAAGCTATGGTTGGTCATTCAGTTTTCATTTTTTTATTTTATGTTTTTCGACGTCCTGATTCCAAAAAAGAGAAAAACAAATTCTGTCTGTGTTTAAGTGAACACGGTAACTCCGAGAATGTATCGACACGAAATTTTATGTGTGTATACAGAACGCCATGAGGACGACACCAATTGATTTTCAGTCAAATCGGACCAGAGGGTGCTGAACTCAAAACACCCCAATAAATGCCAATGCAATGAATGTATCGATATGAAAATTCATATTATTCAAAACCCGGAGGGAACGAATTAATTTGCCGCAAAATCGGCCCAAGGGAAGGGAGGATGAGAAGAGGAAGGGTCGACTGAAAAATCTTAATAACTCCCGATATATCGGCACAACATTTGATACGATAATTCAGAAGCCCCTATATAAGTCAATGAGATGTATAGCCCAAATGGTCGATTGATTTTGGAGGGAGAGAAAAAAACGGAATTGATTAACAGGTGAATCACAGACGAATTTTTTATCTAGCGTCAGGTTAGTTAGCATCCATTGATAATAAGATTCTGATTGTACAAAACGACAGAACCTGTACTACTTACTTCACTGAAAGACCAACACTTTTTTTCTTTCGGATTCGCACATTTCTTCACATATATCCGATAGATATAATAATGTACCTATATAAGTGTATCCTACCTCCTACCAACATTAACAGTGGTCGATAGACATTGTTTTCACCGCAATTTCATGTTTTCCATAACTTTAGGGGCCCCTATTTTTTTACGAAACGTAGTTTTTTTTGGATTAAGATGGATGGTGCGATTTGTACGGGGATCAGGGGGATCTGTTCCCCGACTCCTCTTCAGCTGATTCGGCTGAAACAGGATATGTCTCTCTAGGGTTCTGGGGTACACACAGACAGATAGGAAACATTTTTTCATTTTTGGAATCAGGGGATCTGAAAACATGAAATCCCGTATTAAACTCAACATCGGATTTCTGAACGATTTCATAACTAACAACCTCATACGTGGAAAGTACGATGTGGAGAAGTAAAAATGTCCTACGTACCAACGGTAAAGTGGCGAGTGACATGTGTATCTGGGCATGGCTGCTCCAGGATATAGGATAGGCCCTTGTCCTAGAGAGAGGACAGAGCTCAAGGGCTGGGTGGCTAGCTGTATGTTTGCTGTGCCTCAAACCTATTGTTGTAGTTCGATGTAGCCCTCTTCATCTTGTATTCACAGCTATCCACAATCCCGACAGCCACCCCGGCTCAAGCCCCACGTAAACATGCATTATCTATATGCAGAAGCTATCAACAATAACAAGCTGTGCTATTTGAAGGGACGGTGACAAGAACAAGATAAGTCCTTTTTCATTTTCACATATTACTTATAAAATCGGCCTATAATTTGGTAGAATTATATCTGTTTGGTACATACTGAGAGACAGAGAAAGAGCAAAAACAGTTGAACACCCTACGCTTAAGGAAGGAAATTAGCGAATTCGACTATCGAAACAGCTTGAGGTCAACATGGCAAACTTCCCAGCATGATATCCATATCATTAATAATAATATCACAAAACTAGGAATTTTATTCAGTACAGAATTATTTATTCATTTAATTGAATTCAATCTATACATAGATTTTTAATTCATATGCAAATGCACATAGGTCACATAGCCTATGTTTTTAATTTTGCTTTTAAAACTACTACATGTAACATTTCATGACACTCCGAGAATCCGTTAATGAGGTTGAACTATTTTTATGCTCAACCTCCACTCACCCCCCCCCTCCTGTTGAGAATTTTGAGACGTCACACACCCTGTTTTTAAAATTGGCTTTAAGAATACTACATGTTAAATTTCATCAAAATCCGATCATCCGTTGATGAGCTAGACCTATTTTTATGCTTAGCCCCCCTCACAAACCCCCTTCTCCTTAAGAATTTCGTGACGCCAGATAGTCTATATCTCAATTTGCTCTTAAGAAAACTACATTCCCAGGTTGTGAGAACCATAGAAATTAGCGTTCGTATGATGTGTCACGAGATAAATTTCTGCGATCCTAAGCCCTCTCATGAGTGGTAGGTTATCTGAGAAAAAACATCGAGTAATAGGGGGTCCGAGTAGTTCTTCTTCACAAAACACTGGTCATGGCTACGGTATGTCAAGCTGAGCGAAAATAACATCGAGTAATAGGGGTCCGAGTAGTTCTTCACAAAACACTGATCATCGCTACGGTATGTCAAGCTGAGCGACAAAACAAAAAACAAGAACACCTCATTAGTGCCTTTAATGTTGCAGAGAAAGGAAACATAGGAAGTAGATAATAAATAGAGAGGGCAGGTGAGGGCCTTTTACAGGAACCTAGAAACAAAACCAAGGCCAACTTCCGGTCATTCTAACTCGTCTCTTTTCAGGCCACTTTATATTAAGTGACTACGTTTTTTTTCTCGTATTTTATGAATAATTATTAGCAAGTTAATATACAAAATGTGCGACAGAATATTGCAGTTGCAGGTAAGACCGGAAAAGGAATTGTAAAACCTTCTAAGAACCCTACCAACGGCTGTCTGTCGTCTGTCCGTCTGTCTATCTGTCCGGAAAGGGAAAGTTATTTTATCATGACAAGAATTGGATTGGGTTTCTGCGTTTTTTAAATATTTTAGGAGCTCAGGAACAAAATGGGACCACTTTGACTCTTATGTGTAATTAACTAATAACTGTCATTGTTATTAGTGATGGGCTATCTACAAGTAGATCACCCCATCGTCCAAATAATTAAATATAGTACATTATATATAAGTTCACTGCCGACTAAATAAAAAGGATTACAAATATAGAAAACATTTCTTCGGAGAACTATTATTATAATGTACTTTCCCGGCACGAATTAATTAATTACGTTTTCTCTATCCCTCCAAAGCTAATTGATCGTTTGACCTAATACTCAATATTTGAATTACATAGTGGTTTATGAGTCCTCATACCATATTTTGTGTCGATACGTTCTTTATATCGGCAGTTATATTTTAGTATTTGAGTCGAGCCCCCCTCATGCTTCGATGCTTTTCTTCCTTTCAATCGATTTAGCGGAAAATCGACAGGAGCCATCCCTATGGGATTTTGAATTAAAATATAAAATACCAGAAAAACACATGCACACAAATAGTTACAAAATATTTTTTTGAATTTTTGGTGTCAGGAGTTTGGATAACACGACGTTTCAGCATCGAATATCTGACTGATTACATAACTTCCCCTATACTTCGCGTAGCTGGGAAAGTAAAAAAAACATGTTTAGGCGCTGTGGTCGTAACAGGACTTTCTTATACCAACCACTTTTGGTAGATCACTCCCCTCCGGAGCGGTCTATAAAAGCATGGTTGGTATAAGAAAATCCTGTTATGACCTTTACCTTTTTTTTTTTACTTCCACAGCTATACAAGGTATAGAAGAAGTCATGTAATCAGTCAGAAATGGCGCTGACTTTTCAACGGAATTTCATGATATCCGGCCTCCTAACTCCAAAAATTGTTCTTCATTTTTCATTAATTTTAATTTAAAAAACGTTTAAAAACGATTAAATCATAAATATTAGGTTCACTGCTAGAATCACACACAGACACAGACAGACATCATCACGAAATTGAGGACACGAGTTCAAGGGACCTTGAAACGTGAAAATGCCGTTGGAAATTCTATCTCGGATTTTTATACGATTATATGTAGGTATAAGAAAATAAAAATCATAGATCTATCCAATCAGGTCAAGAAATCCCTCTCTCTATTTTCAGTACCAATATCATTTTATTTACGGCTTTAAAAACTATCCAACATAGAGGGGCAGTTGGTAATAAAACATGGAGTTGATCCATGTTGAGGACAGACAAGCCTCGGGCCGAGTAAAGCTGCGACCAGCTCCACGCCAAGATTGGATGGGAAGAGAGACAGAGTAACGCCGTAAAAGGCAGACCAGAGGCCGCCATTGAAGCCGGCTCATGGGACAATCTTGTCCCATAGTGGCCTCTTCCCTTCCCTCATCCTTCCCATAAATTGATATCAGGTTTACGGGGCCCTAGTTTTATTTCATGACGAATTATTGGGAGGGAGGATCCTGGCTTTACTCTCCCGGGTCCGTCCCAGTCTTCATCTCTCCTCTATATATTTATAAACCAGTGCCCTGAGGGGATAGGCTCCATCGGAGCTTTTCGTTTCGTCTGTTTACTCTCATTAAAAAGTCTCTCAACTTGTGACTTCCCATGTAATCGGTTAAATATTCGATGGGAGTTTTCAACGGAATTTCATGTTTTCCAACCACCAGATTCCAAAAAAAAAACTAGATTTTCAGCCAAATCGGCCGGTAGCGACACATATTTAAATTATGTGTTTCATATGTGAATTTAAAACCCCATAAGGACGACACATTAATTTTATCCTAATTAAATCAAGTATGTATGTACTCGTATACTCGTACTTGGAAAGAAAAACAAAAAAGTAGAAATATAATAATAATAATAATAAAGCATACAATAAGTGAGCAATCATTGTAATAATGAAAAAAGGGAAACGAATTTACTCAACATAAAGGAAATATGGCCAAAGCTAGCCACGATTTTGAAATTTTCGTCCCTAACCTCTAGACTGTAAGACAGAATCACCAGATACAAGTTACTGTAGGTCAGTCAGGGAGAAAAATGTTAACTAGAATAAGGGAACATTTGTCCAGTTCTAGTAAAGTCTCGGAATTTAAGGAACACAATAGGCTCAGGTCTTAAGTTTCCAGGAAGCAAAAATGTTTACATTGTGGAGATAAGGGCCCCTTAGATTGGTTTTAAAAACTAGAAATACAACATGTCTTAAATAAAAAAAGAGTTCTTCGCAACCTTATTTAACTTTATTTTGGTGGCACAGGAGGGAGAGACAAAGCCTGAGAGATGCCAAGTACTCGTCAAAGTCCCCTTACCTCTAATTAAACCTAGATAAACAAAATTTAAGACCTCCATAGTAAAGTCGGGCTCATGTCCACCAGAGCGACAAAAGAGAGCTTTGGTAGTAGGCGATATGACTTCGTAGTTAAAGCCCGGGCATGAGCCACAATAATTAACTAACCGATTAAAAATTGATTATTTTTTCTTTAATTTATTAAATTAAAAAGAAGAAGAATACATAGGTAGAAATTTGGCTTTTTAGTAGATACATTTGACTAGAAGAGACATTTCCAATAATTGCTCTTTAAAGGTGTTAAATTAATATTTGAAAAAATATCAGGAAGACAAACTCGATGTTAAGCTCTGAAAGATGGACAAATAACTTTTTTTTGTATAACCGTAGCCTAATTAGTTTCGAAATTAAGGTAAAGTTGCTTAAAATATAGTTGCTGCTTAGTATAATTTGTTTGTATTCTCAAGGGCTCAATAAATAAACACTTTTCTGATCCTGTAACGAGTTGAAACTTGAAATTAATAAAGAAGTTCCTGTTAATCACTGTTGACAGAGCCCACAGGAAGAGCTGATTGTAATAAAAGGAACCAATCAGGATCGAGCTAACAACCAGAGCAGCCTACGTTGGAGTTGAGTGAGGTGGAACAACAAACTGGCCAATAGTCGTAGACATGTATGTGTGAGATAGCATCCGTTATTTTGTAACGAAGTTACATATATTGTTCACATATATGGTTTAGATCCATGATATGGAACTCACCCCATCTCATTATATCGATAGTCGTTCGGAAATGTACCTATGTTGATTGAACGGTTGTACACCGGGAGCGCTCACCTCCTAGGTAAGCCATCAACCAACTTAGAGACACATTCGATTCCTAATCGAGCTACTAGAGAGAGACCAACTTGCCTCCACAGAGAGCGAACATACCAGGTGCTGTATATTGTAAATGAAGTATATTTGAAATTATTATATATATATATATATATATATATATATATATATATATATATATATTATTCTTTAGAGGGGATCCTTTGTATTAGATATTTCACCAGTCTATTAGTTATTTTGAAGTGATTTTTAAGTTTATTAGAAGATTATATTTCCACGTTTTTCTTTTATAACTATTTTCCTTTCTTTATTTCTCTCTCTCACCCCTTTCCCAGCAGAAGTGGCGATCATCTGGACTCCAGACTTTTCCTAATCGGAAATATAGGGATTTCACGAGGGTTTTTGTCCAGTAACTGGAATTTCCGCCCTCAAGTGTTTTTGATGTCTGTTCTCGGCTTCCACTGCTAGTGATAGACGGTACATCATTACAATTTTATTAAGAAAACAGAGTATGTAGAGTTAGTTACTGTGACTCATACCCGGGCTACGAGCGCTCTTTCGTCTCTGGTGGACATACGCCCGATTCTAGTCTGGGAGACCTAAATGTTGCCTACTAAGTATTTCACCCAGGATAAGGGATCTTAACAAATACCTGACAACATGCGGGCTTAACATCCCATCCGAAAAATGGCGTGCTCAAGGTTTTTTACCTCCCAGATAAATAATCTACAGAGCTCAAAATCGCGAGATCAAAACCCGGCTAGAAGCCCTTAAGTTTTTTATGTGGGAGATGAAAAAACCTTTCGCTCGCCGTCCTTCAGATGGGGACGTTAAGAGATGGTCACGGGTCTGTACGATGTCAGGTACTCGTTAAAGACAACTAACCCCAGGTAAAACCTGGCTAGACAGAATTTAGAACTCTCCCGAAAGAGCGCTCTGATAGTAAGCAATATGACCTCTCGTAGTTAAAGCCCGGGCATGAGTCACAATAACTGAATTAGAATAAACTGGAGTAAATTTCAGTAGTTTTACCTAGTTTTATTTTTTGTCAAAAAATATAAATTTAGTATTTTTTTTTTTTTTTTTTCACATTCAGGTCTCGAACTCAACATTTTTATTTCACCTTGTATAATAAATTTTCCTTGTCGAATTATAAATTTTGTGATTATTAAATGAAACCGATGTTTTAAAAAGGGATTTTAATAACTCCACATTTCACCGGAAGGGAGGACCATTCAACTTGTTCGCTAAACACGATGTGTCATCTGCTGTCCTAGATACCTCCGAAATGAGAAAATTTAACGTAGATCCTTTTTCGACTGATATAAACTATGTACTTCCCCAGAACGAATTATTCAATTAAGTATTCAATCCAGTATTCAGTTAATCTTCAGTTATTAAGATTTTTAAGTCGAACCCTCCTCACTACTTCGGCAGTTATTGTGCTTTTTGAGTTGAGGTTCATCTGATCCCCCCCTTTCGGCTGATTTGATAAAAAACCTGGTACTTATGAGGTTCTGGATACGCATATAAAATTCCAATCGATCTAATAATTCTATCGGGAGTTATCACACACAAACAGAAATAATTTTTTGTTCATTTTTGGAATCAGGAATATAAAACCGGAATCAAAGTTCCGGTGAAAACTCAACATAAAATTTTTGACAGATTACATAACTTCCCCTATACTTTTTATAGCTAGGTAAGTAAAAATTTAACAATTCCTCAAGACAGAATTTATTCAAATGTTAACAGATAAAATAAGTTGAGTGGCTCTTGCCATTGTTGCTTTTATCAGGGACGCTTTACAGGAATTTTATCATTCGATTCCAGTTGTGTGAACAGGATGGGAAGGAATTTAGCATCACTTGTACCCAGTCGATATCCACACAACAGCCTCAGGAAGGAGACATATCGAGGATTCAGTGTTGTAGATTTGTACTGAACTGTTCAGGAATCAACGGGAAGAGTCTCAGTGAACATTAGTCTATCATTGAAATTTTCAATTCTATAAGTATTTTGTCTTTTGGAGGTGCCCCCCAGATCCAAATCGTAGGACTGTTCTTCTTTTGGACTGATATTTTCTCTGGAAGATGTCTATATCGTGGGTTGTTAGATTCTCCTGAGTGTTCCATGACAACAAAACAAAGTACGCAGTGAATCACCGGCTAAGTACTTCCTCAGCACCAATTAATCAATTAAGTTTTCGCTCTCCCTCCGAGGATTTGGACAGTTTGGGCTAATAAATCTATAGTTGCCTTACAGAGGGGCTTCTGAATACACATAATAAATATTTGGTCGGTGCATTCATTACATCGGCAGTTATTAGGGTTTTTGAGTTAAGCCCCCCTCTAATCTCTCATTTCCCGTCTACTGATTCCGCTGCAAATTAGGAGGTGTCGTTATTATGGGGTTTTGAATTTACAATAAATTTAAATACATCCGCAGACATTAGGGGTTTTGATCGAAGCCTCCAGCCTGTTTCGAACGAAATGTGTCGTCCTACTCGACACCTAGAATTTCAAGTCAATATATTAATTCTATCGGGAGTTATCGTGTTCATAGACAAAGAGATAGATAGACATTTGTTATTTTGTGGATTCAGGGGTTCGGGAAAATTCCCGTGAGAACTCAATATGAATCGAATTCTTCACCGATTGTATATCTTCCCCCATCCTTCTTACAGCCGGGGGAGTAAAAAGAAGGAATGGAACAGAATAGGAATTCGAAGGGACCAGAATAAGGCAGAGAAAACCATTCAGCTTCAAAAATGTTGCTAAATCAATAATTCTTTTACGGAAGAAAATTGGTTCTTTTTCGCAGGGATAAAGTGAAGCGTAGATGAAATATTGGGAAAAATATGAATATTTGTTGTGGAATTTCGGGAGGGGGCGACCCGAGGTTGTATGATAACAGTGAGGATCCCCGATATAAAACAGGCTCGATATGACACCGGGCCTCAAAATCGATACATTCACTTAAGTAGGTTTGTTCCTTGTTGCGAACGGAAGAGGGACGACAAAGGATATTGAAATATCTCCGATCCCTCCCCTCCACCTCACACTCTCTCTCTCTCTTCCAAAATATCCTGTCTATACACAGAAGGGTATTACTCGTAATAAAAAACATATGTTTTAAATTTGCGCCAGAAAATTCTTATAGAGGAAGGAGAATTACCCTTCAAACAAATAAATATCATTTGCGCAAGTTGACAGGCTCTGAGGACAGGGTGAGTATAGTCGCTTCCAGAACGTAGGTGGCCCTGAAACCGGCGATGTCTCTTGACCTGAATAGGGCCAGGAGCTTCACACGGAAGCAATGCGTAGTCGTCTGTAGGATGAGGTTCCCTACTTAGGTGGAGGCGATATTTACTGAAAACTGATATTTTAAATTTAATAAACCGATGTCTGTGTATCAGCTGATTCTTGTTCCCTAAGCGAATGAACAAAATGCGGGGCGGGTATGGGGGTAAGGCAAGGGTAGGGTAGAAATATATATATAAAACTATGTTCTAAACCTTTTCGGTGACTCGACGAACATAATTGCTGAACATAAGAACAAAATCGGATCGAAGTTTAGGAGTCTATAAAACACAAACATACAGACATTAGATTTTATATATAGATATATAAAGTTACACTGGGCTTTGATTAATCATTTTTTGTTTTAAGACAATATGGCGTAGTCATAGGTAAAGTAGAGATTTAGATTAACAAATGGTATTTACAGAGTAACTGATAATGCATCAGTAATCGATTAAGATTAACCTTGATTATGGATAGCGGTCTAGTTAAGTTACCACCAAGTTAGATATCTTGGACCTACAAAGCCAAAATGTATCTAACGAATGGAAATTTTGGAGATTAGCACAATCTTTGATTGACTCTGAGGGACAAGTAAGCCAATCTCGACCATATGTTTTGAAGGTTAACTGAATATATTACGAATACAAAGTTATACTAATGGACTTACAATTAGATTATATGTTCCTGGATCTAAGATTTAATAGAAACTTCATCTCTGCGCTATAAAATTCCAAACAGGAAAACGAAAGCTAGGTTTGTGGGAGTAATTGATGGGTGTATTGACATGGGAAGGTAGATCGAGGACTGAGTTGACGTGAGAGGATCGGAGCGATAGAGAACACGAGAGAGGGGGGAGGACGGGACTTCTCACGACAGATCGCATTGTGGCCGTAATTAAATAGAGCCCCCGCTGTGACGTGATCCAGGCCACTAGCACTAGTGCCAAGGCAGCAACCCAGTCTGCTATTACCACTCAAAATAACTTCATGTTTGTGAAAGGCGCACTGCAGTCACTCTAATGTCCCCCATTAGCTCAAATACAATCACGCTCAACCAATAGACACCGTGTCGCCTGTACCTTCGTCATCGGTAGCTCTCAGTCACTAATTTCTCATCCATGGATCACACTCATTGACAGGGTAGTCACTGTCGCTAACCACCTAGCCAGGTGATAACGATAGTCGATGTCGCTATTCACTTATTCAGAGGGTAGGTAGACATGCTCGCTGACCACATAGCCAGGGTAGTCGATGTCGCTAATCCTCATTGAGAGAGTAGGTAGTCACAGTCGCTAACCACCTAGCCAGGTGATAACCGTACTCGAAGTTCCTAATCAGGCAAGCCTGACACAAAACCACGATTTTTCAGAAGATATATAATCTGAAAATGTTTATTAAATCAATTCAGACTCCGCCCACTTAATGCTTTAAGTCAGGATATGTCGAGATAGAATGATAATTAGAAACATTTCGGATAAGTGGTAACTATACTTTTGTATCAACTATTCACATTTACATTATATATGTATTCTTGGATGTCTCACTGATGATGACGCAACTAAAAACCAGTTCTGGTAGAAAATAAAATAGTATGAAGACACTTATTATTTCTGTGACAAACAATCTCATTCATAATTAAGTTTAAATAAATAACAACAATATCATTTATGTGTACTAATGAAGTCAATTTGACTCGTGGATAAATTGTAATAACGTTATCGAACTAATGTCAGGAAAAATGTGGGAAGAGCTAAATCCTGAGAAGGATCAAGAGGATTGACTTGAAAATAAGGGATTTAGGAGTTGGGGTAATATCCTGCCTGAATTTGAAGGATTATCCAAGGAAAAGGAGCAGGATCCCAGCAGACGGTAAGTAAAGATTAGTCTCCAACTTCTTTCAGTCAAGAAAGATGTCTACTTCATTGTCTGACTGCCAATACTTCAAAGGTAAGTTAATATTTGGATAAAATAATAATGTTATTCAGAATGAAAACCACTATGAACTTCATCACATCCTCAAGAACACTGTTTTCTTCAGCAATCCAATGACGACTTAATTCGCAGCTTAAACTGAAAATTTAATTTCGTTCCATTCATAATCGTACCCATCTTCAGCAACATTACA
This sequence comes from Aradus depressus, assembly GCA_963662175.1. Classification (NCBI taxonomy): domain Eukaryota; kingdom Metazoa; phylum Arthropoda; class Insecta; order Hemiptera; family Aradidae; genus Aradus; species Aradus depressus. Next base: position 63,356,988 of record OY759215.1, on the reverse strand, counting down.
GTTTGACCCATTACAAAATTAGCACGGAGTTGAATTTTCGTATACGTATATGGTTTATACTCGTATATGATCTGAATCCCAAGTAGAAAAACAAAAATATAAAACATTAAAGAATTAGTGAGTGAATCATCAGCAATTTACTTCCAAAAAGCAAATTAAACAAGTAAGTTTTCTCTCTCCCTCTGAAACCAATTTCCATTTGGTTGAAAATCAATTATGGTTGATACGTTCGTTACTTCGACAGTTATTAGGGGTTTTGAATTGAGTCCCACGGGGCCGTGCGGGGTAAAGCATAGGGCTTTGATCGCACGATCTTCCTACAGTTGCGGGTTCGAATCTCGAACGATGTGAGTTTTATTTCATAGATAAATCTCCCTCCCGAGACCGAAAATAACCAATAACACCGTATAGAGAGAGGGATGGCTAATGTCTAATTGGATGAAACATTTAATTTAATAGGACCAAGAAAACTAAGATAAATTTGATTGGCACCGGCCCCCCACAAATGTGCTGAAAAAATTAACAGGTCGGAACAGGACGGAGAACTTTCCCATAGGTCATTGAACGGGCTATGGAAAGCTTGCTCACAATTACATTAAATACATTTTAGTACAGTAGTTAAATAGGTACTAGTAAGCTCTGGGAGGTAAAATAAACTTAAGCACGCCGCCCTTCGGAGGGGACGTTAAGCGATGTAAGACCTTGCTTAAGACAGCCTTTACGATATCCGATATTCATCTGGTATTCCTATTAAAGACCCTTACCCTAGGTGAATAAAAATTTAAGGCAGGCAAAATTTAGGACTCCCAAAGTAAAGTCGGGCTCATGTCCACCAGAGGGACGAATGAGCGCTCTGGTAGGCGATATGACCTAGTTGTTAAAGCCCGGGCATGAGTCATAATAACTAACTACTAGACTAGTAGGCTGGAAAATAGACCATTTTTTAAAATTAATAAAAGTTGTCAAGGTTAGGTTTTATGACTCATGCCCGGGCTTTAACTACGAGGTCATATCGCCTACTACCAGAGTGCTCTTTCGTCACTCATGAGCCCGACTCTACTGTGGGAGTCCTAAATTTTTGCCTACCCTAAATTTTTATTCATCTAGGGTAGGGGTCTTTAACGAGTACCTGAGCTTGTACAGGCTCGGGACCATCGCTTAACATCCCATCCGAAGGACGGCGTGCTTAAGTTTATTTTACCTCCCAGATAAAATAAACTAAGGGCCTCGGTCGGGTTACGAACCCACGATCTGGAGCTCAGAAGTCAAGCACGCATACCACTGAGCTACCGGCGCCCTAATAAAAGTTGTCAATTAATTAGTTTAGTCGCCATGGCAGCAGTGCTTTGATTCTATTTAATTTTTAGTTTTTTTTTTGTTCGATGTTAACCAAAATTGGTATCAGTGTATTCCTCATCAACTGACAAAACATTTACGAATTTCCTCATATTGTATATATTTTTAAATTCAATGTAAAAATTAAAGAACTTTTTTTTCGTCGAAACATTAAATGACTTATTTGAAGAGACTTGTATGACGTTTCAGCTGGAACAAATCAAAGGTTTAAAGGTCCAGTGTTAACTGAGAAAATGGATGGTAAAACTCAAAATTGAAAAATTTACCGAAATTCAATATTCAACAAAAAATGTTTTTTTTTAATATGCTTTCCCAGATGAGCGCTCAAAATTGATATTACTGCAGGGAAAACGTTCCAATCGTTCCATTAGGTTCGAAGATAGGTATTCATACTTATCAGAAATAGTATTATTTTGTTCCCGAGGTCCTAAAACACAAAAACTAAAGTTCGAATTTAGTCAGGATTACATGACTTTCCCAAGAAATGTTGAATCAACTCCAGAGGTCATCTTTCGACCAAGTTAGATTACCACTGAAATATTGATATAGAAGTTATGTATGGACTTCTGAAAGTCCAACATATATGTATATCCCTGGTTTTATTTTAAAAAACTTTGTTCAATTTGAACAAAATCTATGTATAAAAGCAAAAATCTTGAGAAATTTCTTTGCACATGTCTTTCGGTGAGAAGGTTGGTTGGTGTCAATCCATCACAAATAAGTTGAAGTTTTAGACTAACATCCTTATAAGCCCTGTTCAAACATAGGTCATATGAAAAATGTTTATAGTGTGAGGGGGCCTGAAACATAAAATGAGTGCTGGATCATCAACAGTTGATCGGATTATCATGAAATAGCACACATAGCAACCTTGAAAGGCAACACGTAATGATCCTCAGGTAAAGTAAAGCAAAGGAACTCCTGGACAAACCCAGGTGAGTTCTTTACCTAAAAATTAAATAGCATTCAAATAAGTAAGTCTTTATTTATAGATCCAGAGAATGAAGTGTGGAATGGAACTCGTCCGGTTGTTACAGTGTAGCAAGTTGAGGCCTTATCCAATGTCGTCTACATCAGTACAGTGAGACTGAGCGATGACTTGTATAGTTGGCTGTGTCGTCTGATCAAGATAAATTAACGGGGCGCTCACACAAAGCTACTATAAGCCGCCTCCATCTCAACTCAAGTATACGGAACGGGGTCAAAAGAAATGTAAGTAACAAATGGAGAAAGGGGATTCCATTGATGAGACAGCTACATATCGATTATCCCATAAGTAATCTCAGTTTCTGTATTCTGGGATAACAAGTAATAAAAAATTTACTGTGTTCATTTTTTATCAGTTTCCACCATTTTCGACCTTTTTTCTATCTTATTTCTAAATTTTCAATTCTCTTTTTTAAAAAAGTACGTAAAAGTGGTTTTAAATCCACCGAGTTTAGAGACCTAACAAGAATCACGAATAATCCGTACACTATATTAATTAATTCAAAAGATTTAATTTATATCTCTTTCAACTCTTCCTTGTGAAAATTGTATTCTCAGTAGTTTGAAGAGAAACTGTCAAACCGTAAATCTTTACAGACAGACATAGGGGACTCAATTTATGTTGGAATTCGAGGAAGAAGAGAAGAACGAAGCTGGAGAGAATGTTCTTCCTGAATTGCTTTCAAAGGGCGCAGGGAGCTACCCCCGCCCCTTCGCTGGTTTACGCAAGATTTAACCTGGAAATTTAACGGGACTAATGTGGAAGGGAAAGGAGGGGAAGATTGTCTGTTCGGGTGGGCAAGTTTCGCCTCACGGAGTGTTGTGATAATTAAATAAGGCTGCTAAAGGAGACATGGGTTTCTGTCTTCACTCTGCTTTGGTTCGCTTTGAGGTGGTCCTCGTTCATCCTTGATTAAACCAAGGAGACACTTCTCTAAGTCTCAAGGCACCCTTCTGGAGGGAGGCCGGTTCTAACTCCGGCTGCATCAAGTAACATCCCTCTATCGTTATCCTACGTTTCCTTTATCACTACTGTACATAAAAAATAGTTTATACTATCCAAGGTATGCTTGATATGTACGATATTTTACGAAATATAACATATCCAGAAGTTCTGAGTAAGTGCTGTTTTGGAAGAACAATGAAACAGCTGCAAAATTTGTGTATTTCTGGTTGTATGCATCCCTGGTTTCAGAAATACCGAATCCTTCTATTAAACAATGAAATAATTATATTTAACATTTTTGCAGAGAGATTGTGAAACACTTAATAAATTATGAAGAAAACACGAATGTTTTTTTAAATATTGTCTATTTCACAAGATATTGTCTATTTCACAAGATATTATCTAGTGAAATAGACAATATTTAAAAAAACATTCGTGTTTTATTTATAATGAAATAATTGTAGTAACACTTCTGGCCCCTAGATAAAAATTTTGAATTTTAATTTTTAGAAGAACAGTGACATACATGCAAAATCAGGGATGAAAATTAACCACAGACCTTCATGACTAACATTTTTTTTAAAGACTATTTCTTGATTGTACCAAGACATTATTATTCAATAATACCATTTCATACTTTTGTGTGAAGAACCAAGATGTTCTGGTTCAAATAAAGTGTGTTGTTGTTATTAAAACAACTATAAACTATGCTAATAATTTACATTTAATTAAATTAAGAGAACGAAAATTGAAGAACATATGATACCACAATCCTAATGTAATATTTTCGTGAATTTTATATTCTTAATCCAAATTTGATAAGCTAATGTGATCGGTATACCACGTTCCATGTGACTGTGTTCGAAATGTAGATTAACTTTAAATTAGTGATTTTCAATACGTCCCATGTACAGCTCTTGGCAAAACAGATAGACCGCACACGACACAATATGATGCCATATGATTTCCAGAGAGAAAGTATACCTAAATAAATTCTATGAAAATCATCATAATGAATTATTTTTAACTCGGAGGGACAGGTATAGTGATCATATTATGGAAATGTTTCTGAACCCAAGCTGAAAGTCGAGCGGTGAAATATCATTTATTCTATTGTAGATCAACAACTACAACATTTTTTTGTGTTACAGTTGAATATGGCGGATAAAGCTTTGTACAATTATGCAAAAAAACTTAGTATTAGTACCTCAATATCTGGTCCATCCCAGCATCCACCCACGCAATCTTTGTAACTCAAAAACCACTGCAATGATTAATGAGGAATCTTTTTGAATAGATAAGTTTTATCTACCGGAAGGTTAAGGTCTATTTTTTAATCAACCCCTGGTCCATCCCAGCATCCACTCACGCAATCTTTGTAACTCAAAAACCATTGCAACGATTAATGAGAAATCTTTTTGAATAAATTAGTTTTAGCTCCAAAGCTAGCGTTACTACCGTTGAAGGACTATAAGCCTTATTCCGTATGAATAATGTACTGTCGACAAACTGAATAGCCTTATAGGAGATATTGGGCGAAAAGTCAAAGTTCCCCGGGCAACGCCGGGTATTACTGCTAGTATTAAATAAAACTCTTAAGAAGCCATAATATAGGCTGCAATAAGAATGAAGGAAACGAGTACCCTGAATTTTTTAACCTTAGTAAATTCTCTCTTTGAGGATATAAATCTGGGAATAAAACTTGGGGAAGGGGCGTGTTAAGCTGATAAAAAGATCCCTCGGAAAGGGGCAAGATGGACGCTATCTGTGGCGGGCGGCGGACTTTGCGGCTTTAAATAACCCTTTAAATGACCCCGGAGCCAGCAATTCAAGTTTTAAATGGGGGTGGTAGCAAGAGAAGGAGTTGGAGAGGGAGAAAAACGGTTTTAAACTGTCTAAAAAAATAGTGTTTAGAGGGTTGTGACCAGGTTCAAAAACAGGCAACTAACAAACAACAAAGCGGATTTTGCAAACAGATAAACAGTTATTAATAAAGTTCTGCTAGTGTAACTCAGTAATGATTATAATTCAAATTTCTGCCGACTACCCAGAGATCTTTAGAATAGGTCGGCATTTCTGTAGAAAGCCCGTCGCAAAAAGACACATCAGTTGATAAGTAGACAAAAATATGAGCTACACCATCATACGAAAAATTAGATACATTTCCTGTTCAACAATGCACCCATTTCTATTTCCAACCAAGTCTCCTACCTTGGTTTCTATCTGGACAGTAGACTAACCTAGAATCCCCCACACTTGGCTGAAAGGAAGAGTCAAGAACTGAACAGACGATTCGTTGTCCTGTGTACTCCTTATTAGAAAATGTAAACTGTCTATTGAGAACTATGGACTGGAGCTGGTACATATCGAACAACAACGCAAGCTTTAAGGTTGTAAGTAGAACAGCAATGACGGACTTGAAGATGGGCAGTTTGTTGTGGCAGCGAATAGAAAATGGCTACCACTAGAGAGTTTGTCCATAGCTTGACAGAAACGTGTTTCGCAAACCCTCAAAACATAGTTTTGCTGTTAAAAAATTAAATGAGCTAATATTGACAATCTTAAGCACGATATTTTATGTATACAATATGACTACAGATTTAGTTTAAAATAACTATTCATTACCCTGATATACCAACATATCGTTGATTTTGAAAAACAAATAAGAAAAAACACAAAAGAGTATTTAAATATTTAATACATACGACTTTCTCCAGAGTCTTCACCCCACGAATGTAATAGAAACACATACCTGAAAAATTAAAAAAATATGATAAATAAAACAGATTAAATTAAAAAACAAGGAACAACAAATCTGAGAGATAGTCAAAGTGTGGCGTATAAATGAAACTATTCAGGGAATTAGAAGTTCTATGACACTGGGGTAGACGGAACTTGTAAAACAAAGATTTAGTAGATTAACGCTCTGATTATGTACGGAATCCTTAAATGTGTGATCTAATCACAATATCAAAGTGTTTATATGATACAAACGTTGGCCGGATTATAACAACGAAAACTTAAGATTAATTTATAAAATTGAAGTAAGTATTTTTTAGTTGACAATCACACCAGAATGTGCGAGGGTGGCGAACAGACAGACGTTTTACACTAATTAGTTACTATGACTCATGCTCTAGCTTCAACGACGAGGTCATATCGCCTTGAGATCAGTAAGCAAGCACGCATACCACTGAGCTGCGGGTCGCATTGCGACGCCCGGAGGGACGTATCTGACCCCATATTGCCCTTTCCTGAGTTTATTATACAGGGTAATTTGACCCTGAAAATTTCTAGAACACTTTTGTCTAGAATTTTTAGCTTAATGATTGTTCTTGTTAGACGAATGACGAAAAAGTTGGAACCGAGAGCTTGTTAGAAGGAACCGACTCTTTATTAATTAAAACCATGTTAATTTCTCAAAAGGATCACATTATACCACCATAGTCATTTACATATCTCAAGTTAATGAAACTTTCTTGAATAATTTAATGCACTTTACTAAAATTAATTAAGATATAAAGGCTTAATTCTGTAAAGGTAAGGATGCAATTTAATGAGAACTCAGAATAATTATACATATATTCTCACCCAAAAATATGAATGCAAAAACCGCATTACCCAGCGACGTTTCGTTATCAAAGGGTTCTGGTTCTTCAACTTTAAAGTAATTTAAAAAAGAAAATGGTTTGACCTGCACAACACTTTCCTATAGGACTGTCAGTGGACTTATGAAAAGTTTGAGTAGTGCCCCTAATAACGTTATGAAGAAGTTGTAAATGAAACAAATTATTATTTTGGAAGTGATAATAAGATGTGTAGCACATAATTCTTATAGAAATAAAATGTGTAGTCTTCCTATTGTTTTATTTTCGGCGAGAACCGACTTCTGCTAATTAGCTAAAACATTAAAGCATTTAGGGTACAGAGTAACAAAATCAAATAAAACAAAACTTATATACCGTGTAGTAAGGTGTCTAACCGAACACTGAGAAGTAGCTCAAAGGGGAGGGGATACGAGATTCATTCACGCTTTATTTCATTTTGATACTCTGTACTCTCATGCTCTAATGTTTTTGCTAGTTTCTTTTTCATATATGTATTCATAATTGTGCCACTGATGATGACGCAGTTGCGTTGAAAACCGGTTCTGTTTGAAAATAAAACAGTGGGTAGAAAAAATATTCTATGGTGAATTATACCTCAGAGTAAATGGTTTCGTATTCACTGACGAAAATGAATTATCCAAGCATGCAACTCTAGATAGGGCTATGATATGAACCCGAAAAAAACAGGGGAGGTGATGAATAAGAGGAGGGTGAAATGATGAGTTGTGTGGGTGAAACGGGGAATTAAAATGGGGCTGATACATTGGGGATCTTATCGAGGCGAAGGGCGGGGACAGGAGTCTGGTGTGGCGGCCAACAGTCCGTCCGTTGGGTGAGGGCCGAACTCGGCTTTTTAAACTCAATAAATAAACACAAATACAAAAAGTCGGCGGTGAATCACCGACTATGTACTTCCCCAGCACAAATTAATCAACTGAGTATTCGCTCTCCCTCCAAAATCAATCCACCATTTGGGCTAATTACCAATAATTGAGCCTAATAATTGTCGAATTAATGAATCGACACGAAATGTATACGAGGATTCAGAAGTCCTCGTATAAATAAATCCACAATTCATTTTTCCCCATACTGGACAATTCAATTTAGAGGGAGGGCGAAGACTTACTTTATCAATTTGTGCAGAGGAAAATACATTGACGGTGATAATATTGAAATGATAATTTTTTGGTATGTGCGCTTCTTTTCTGAAGAGAGGTCAAGTGAATGTTCAATGCTCTCAAAACTCTTTACTGGGGGAGCTGTTAGCACAGAGGTAGCGTGCTTGCCTACTGTGCTCAAGATCGCGGGTTCAAAACCGTGAAAGACCCCTAATAGCTAAACTTAGATTTAGGACTGCCACAGTAGAGTCGGTCACATTCCCCAAAGCGAAGAAAAAGTTGTCTGGTAGTAAGCAAAATTACCTGGTATTTAAAGCCCGGGCATGAGTCACAATAACTATATATAAATACACATTTTCAGAGAATGGACTCTTTTCTTGAGACCCTAACAAAAACATGAAAAAAGGGCCAACTTTCCCCATGTTAACCTTGAAAGCGAACTGTGAAAGAACAGTCAGGAGGAAAATACAATGATTTGGTATCATTATACAAAAAAAAAGAAAAGTTGAGAGGCTCTAATAAAAGTACATTTTTTGAAGGAACCTATAAACGAACCTTGAACGAAATCACATAAAATCTAGGATAAAAACTAAATAAAACAGAAACAAAAAAAAAATCATAAAAACTGACAATAACGGAGGCTCCTGACAAGTTTACCTCCAACATGAAATACCCGCTTTACCGTATACCTTTTGGAAAATATATACTTTATGTATTGGAAGGGAATGGTTTGTCTGTAGGATTGCTTGTATACACTTCTTCCAACAAAATAACCAACAATAAAGAGATCCTTCGAGGGCCGTGCCTCAGAGCTCTAGAGCCGCTTCTCAGACTCACAACATCAAACGGCTTTACAAGAATAGAGCGCCCTTTTCTCCCCGCAAAGCCTCTTTTCTGTACTGCACTAAATTATACTATCAAATTATGCACAGAAGGTTGCAGTATTCCTTTCTTTTTAAACAAATAATACTAATAATGGAACAGAAACTCAGAGTGGTGCAGAAACTTAGAAGGGTACAGAAACTCTGTTTAGGGTTTTGTAGGTCAAGCAAAAAAAAAAAAAAAACCTCCGAAACCAGACGACCGTCTGCGCTGATTCAACAGCTGACTTGGGGCTCATAAATCCTCATACACAATTTTGTGTCGATATATTTATTACAACGGCAGTTATTGGGGTTTTGGGTGAGCTCCCCTGTGATCCCCCCTTCCGTTTGGCCGATTCCACTGAAAATACATAGATGTCCTTATGAGGTTTTGGTCATGAATATGAAATTTCGTGTCGATACATTCACTCTATCGGCAGTTATTATAGTTTTTATGTTAAGCCCCCTAATTCCCCTTTTCCTTTGGTCGATTTCGCTAGTAGATATCGTCGTTCGAGGGTTCTGAATTCACATATAAAATTTCTTGTCGATACATTCATTCCATCGGCAGTTATAGTGTTCACAGGCACAAACACAAACAGATTAGGACTTATTTATTTATCATATTAGGAATCTGAAGGTCGGAAAACGTGAAATTCGGGTGAAAACTCCATACCAAATTTTTACCGATTACATAACTTCCCCTATACTTCGTATAGCTGGAGAAGTAAAAAAAGTTGTTCGTGAATCACCAACGATGTACTTCCCCAGAACGAATTAGCACATATTTATACACTTAATGACTTCTTCCTAAGAAAATCCTGAAAATCAGAGATGCTTAAAATTTGTTTTTCTCCTTTAAATTTTAAAGTGAGTTGTGAGACTAAATATTGATTCTTAACTGGACGGGTTTAGGTCACCATTCAAAGCCTGTTGACCTTTCCCATTTTCGAATCAGGGGCCCCCCAATCAACGATTCCTCTCTAACGCCCTTCTTAGCAATACTTCCCCCCCCCCCCCCCCCCCTACCCCTTCCCCAAGGCATATTAAAAGAAAATACTTTTCTTTAAAAAACGGGCAGAAGTTTTTTTTGAAGGCAAATCAAATCAGTCTGAATACGATAATCAGGGAACTACTTAGGTCCTTCTTATCAAGAGGCCTTCAATTCCAGCTTCGAGTTGAAGGGCCCCCCGTACTTTCTTCCAGTTTATTTGTATAGCTATTCCGCCCTCCGGCCGCCCCTTCACACCATATTTGCATGGAGATTCTTCCCCATTTTCCTTGGATGCATCTCCCTTCTCCAGGATGCTCTCAACGATTGTGGAGGAACCGCACTCCTCTTCACTTCTTATTCCCCGACACTACGTCACCTGCCATCCCTATAAGCCTCTTTCAGCTGCCACATATCCTGTCCAATAAAGTTACTGTATACAATTTTTTTTTTAAATGGTCAATCCAATGCTTTTTTTATAATTTTATTTAACAAATACCAGAAGGTTTTCTCTCGGAGATATGCGGCATATAGAAGCATTTAAAAAAATACACATACATAGGAACCAACAAATACAGAATGAACATGAAGGTGGAAAACTGTTTCAATAACAATGTCCACCAAGAAAAGCTGTTTCAATAACAATGTCCACCAAGAAAAGCTGTTTCAATAACAATGTCCACCAAGAAAAGCTGTTTCAATAACAATGTCCACCGAAAATCTTCGAAGAGAGGAGCGATACGAAGAATATATTTGTTAAGAAGAAACTTAGTGGATGAGCCGAGCAACAGTTTTTTTTCAATCAAGACATCGCGTATCCTCAAGTTGCAGTAATTTATTTTCCACTCTTTTCAGATTTTCTTCGCAAACAGTTGATTCCATAAAAAAACTGTATAAGAACCACTGAGTATATCCACTAATTTCCATAGAAAAAGTTTATTTTCCAGTATCTGGTAACCTGATGTTTGACCCGATTGTTTCCTGCAATGGAATATCTACTATGTTTTTCAGTTTATAAGAGTATAAATTATTTTATTTTATTTTGATGAAAACATAGAGATATGTTGAGATTAGTGGAGCCTTGTTGTAGCTCAGAGAGTGCTTGCCTATTGTGCTGAAGATACTAGGAACTCGACCCTTAGGTTTTTTATCTGAGAGGTAAAAAATTTCTCGAGCACGCCGTGTCCTTCGGGTGACGTTAAGCGATGGTACCGAGCCTGTATGATCTGATCCATGCTCTAGGCAACTTAACCTGGGTAGGACTCCCACAGGCTCATGTCCACCAGTCTGACGAAGAACTATACAATATGACCTCGAAGTTAAAGCGGCATGAGTCACAAAAACAAACGTGAGTTCGGATTGTTATCATACTTAGATACAATGTTATTAACAATGAAAAAAATAAGCAACAATACATTACAATCCTTCGCTTTTATCACCCATCAAGCCAGCAATAATTGCAAAATACACAGCGAAACATTCTATTAATCCAAATACATTCCAATTTTTTTTTCTTTATTTGTAAATTATGACGACTATACTCTGACGGTCATCTGATATAAGATTTTTGATTTTCGAATTATTTGTATATGTGTATATTATTTATAAATAAATACTTAATAATAAAAAATTATTATACTTATCACTAATTAATTGCAATTAGGGAATCGTGCGGGCTAGAGCGTAGGGCTTAAATAGGTGTAAATAATTGATTAACACCATAACAAGGTTCATGGCTAACTCGCATCCTACATAAGGCCCAAAAAAAATAATAATAAAAATTGCAATAAAATAATTAAAAAACTATTTTAACGATGAATTAAATATCTTGAAACTTCCTTGCTTTCTTTCAAATAGCCAGAAATATTTTTGGTGGTGCGAGTTAAGATGGTTACACATCCAAAAGTGTACAGTGTTCAATCCTTTAAAATGGAGTGAGTACGTTTAACGTTACCCAGTAGCCAATACAAAAGGAAGTTTGCGGTGGGTAACCTCTCAGACAAGACAGCAAACTGTTGTAGGATAAACGGGAGGGAGCAGGAAAAGTGCTGACTGGGTAAGAGGTAGGTAGGTAGCTTGGTGAATGCTGTTATTATACAGGTGTGCCAACTCAACAGGATCATAGTTTGCCAGTGAGCAGGGAGGCAGCGCTAGGTGTACCCCAACTGGGGAGATCTCAGGTATATTTATATGCAACCCTCCAGTTCCCTCGGCTCGTTATCCATCTCATCGCCTTTTTCTCATTCAGTCTGCTCCAAGTTCACTTCTGAGGCCAATTTTCTTTTCTTACTTGTCCAAACATGGGAATAGACTTCTCAGCAGTATTTTCTATTCAGAAAATGAAAAAAAAAAAAATATATATATATATATATAATAATAATAAGAGGACACAAAAGGCGTTTTTGTACGCATCTTTTAGGAATATAGATACAGTGGAATCCGCTTATTAGAATCACATCGGGACCACCGTACTTTGAACCTAATAAACGAACGATTCTAATAAACGGATTGGGGGGGGAGGGGGGGGGGGGGGGGGGGAGAGAGAGAAAGAAAAATATAAAAACTAGGTAGGCATGAAAATTTTCCCATGTATTTAAAAAATCGAGGTACATAATACGAACAAAATAGGCCAAAAAATCGTCATAAAGAAATATAATATGTATTATGTACATATTTACAGTAAGAAGTTAAGGTTTTGAAAAATATTTGTCGATTTTACTTCGCCTTAGATCGTTCGAAAGCATGTTTCGAATGTACCCCTCGTATCTATAATGATCGGCAAAGGTCTGACCATAATGTTGGACGCCTCTTCTTAGCAAAGCCAGGGCTACCAACATTTCCCGGTGGCTAGGGGGAGGAGGGTCGGGCGTTTCGGAAGATCCCTCTGCCTCATCATCAGCATCAGTATGGTCGTCAGTTGCGTTGGATCCCATTGCTTCAGCAGGGGTTCCGTTCAAAAATCAAAGTCTTCTCAGAATTATGTAATTATGGCTTTACTCCTTTCCGTTTTTCAGAGAATAGTCAGAAACTAAAACTGTTTACGCAAGTGTTATTATTCCCCGAATACCGACCTTCCGAGAAACATCCTATTTTCCTATCTCGAAACCTCATTCTGCGTTCATAATTGAACCCTTAAACCGGACATTCATTGCTAATAAGCGGACAAAACTCACTGTATTTTGCCGATCCGGTCCGTTCCAGCGTGTTTTGATGCTAATGTGCGGATATATCCTATTAACGAACAAAATCGCATACCTTTCAGTAAGTTCTACCAGCAAAAGTATTCCAATGAAACTATTCAGCGTAACTTTTGACTTTCTAGCTCTGACGATACAAGGTTGCGACAGACAGACCAAGATACGATGCAGTGGACATTATAAGGGTTGAAAATCTTGTTCACAACCGATTAAGAGGACATCAGCAACAAGTAAAACATGATGAAAGAATTGTATACAATTTGTGGGTCCAACCTTCATTAAATATAGATGTTACGTGTGCGTTAAAGGGAGCAACAATTGTTGATGAACATGACGTAATAAGTTGATCAACTATGGAGGAGGTTCTGACAAAATGGTTTGATGGTTGCCCCTGGAGACAGACAAGACAGATAAAGATGTTGACTTGTTCATTTATTTATATTAAAATTCATATCGGTGAGCAGGACCAAAAACTATCAGAAAAGATATGAATATTTGAAGAATCCTCAACTAGAAGATTATTTCTGTCCCCGGCATTATCTCACTATGAATAATATAACAGCCCCGGCAGTTTCTATCATTCAGACCAAAATAATCTTTCTAATGGAAGATCAGAAGCCAAAAATAGTGGATAAAGTTTGAAATTGCCACAATTATAACTATTATTATAACACTATATCTTCATCGAATACATTTTTAAGCATACCTCTCATTAGAATAAAAACATGTGTGAAGTATCATTGGACAGTTTCTGAAGCCCGTACGTACTTAATTTTAATTTAATTTAAAAAAAATTATCCACTGCATTAATTATATATTGTATAAAATTATTATTTTTGTACTCATATTTTCCAATAGGTATTTATTTATTCATTTCTTTTTACTTTTTAGTAGTATTGTTAATTCTAACCTATGTGTGTCAGACTCTAAGAGTAATATCTGTAAGTATCTAAATGATTAACTATGTTATTATGTATATTCTTATGAGGTATCCTATTATCACGTTATGATTTAAATGAAATAAAATTATTTTTATTTTTATGTAGGTATTTCAATAATTACCATCTTATAGCCCTTTTTGGTCTCATTTATTCTTTTTCTTTATTTTTTCTTCATTTCCATACAACAACAATATTTCGTCCTACCAGGACATTTTCAAGTACATCACTGAAAAAATATTACATTCACAATAACGTTCACAATCTAAACAAGCTAGCCATATTCTACAATTCTTTTGTATCTTTTACTTACATTTTTATTTTTTTCATTACATATAAGTTAAGACTCCTTTTTTTTCCTTATAATATATTCTAATATATCGTGTCATTTCTAATATTGTGCATCTGGAAAAAGCAATACTTAATTAATCTCACTATATTTTTTTCTTTTTTAAAAATCTTTTAATTCTATGAAGTTATTTTAATTACCTATATGTATTATTTTATTTTATTTTATTTATTTATTAATTTTTTTTTTGGCTTTATGTACGGTGCATATTAGCCATGTCAATGTGTTATATATAATTATTTTAAGACATCCATGGCCCCGGGAGGGAGTTCTATCTACGAAATAAAACTCATTCCCGGACGGGATTCGAACCCGCAAACCATGGTGAGACCATGCGACCAAAGCCCTACGCCGCATTTGGTGGTAATATGTTGCATTGTTTTTTATTTATTTTTTATTTTTGATAACCCGTAGAGGTTATTGTTTATCGATTCTTTTAATTACAATTTTCTAACTATTTCGATTTTTATTTTTTTGATTTTACGTTTTATACATCAATGTTAAAATAGTTTTTTTTGACTATGTGTCATATTAATTATATTTGTTTTTTTGTTTCTCGATTTTTAATTTCACATTATTTTCTATTTCTGTTATTATTATATTTAAAATTTTTTTTGTCCCCCCCCCCCCCCCCCCCCCCACACCCTTTTTTATATTTTTTAAAAATAAGTTTAATGTAGCTGAATAAAAGTAGTTTAAATTTTTAGCGTCTTGTTTGAAATTTATTGTGTTCTCTATATTGTCTGTAATGTATAAAGCCTCTATGCATTTTCTTTTGGTGTGTAGTATTTTTGTATCTTCAAAATTAAAATTGTGTTTGAGTGAGAAATTATGTATTGCTAATGCCGTTTTGGGTTCTTTTATTCCTTTATTTTTGTTTTTGTATTCTGTACAGTCGTTTTTGTGTTGGTATATTGTATAAAATTATTACTTTTGTATATTTTCCGATAGGTATTTATTTATTTATTTCTTTTAACTTTTTAGTAGTATTGTTAATTCTAACCTATGTGTGTCAGACTCTAAGAGTAATATCTGTAAGTATCTAAATGATTAACTATGTTATTGTATATATTCTTATGAGGTATCCTATTATCACGTTATGATTTAAAGGAAATAAAATTATTTTTATTATCATTATTACTCCCATCATACAGGCAATCTACATTTAAGATTCAAGATTCATGCCTACTAATAGATAGTCTGTTTTTCTTGGGTTTCAAGGAACTATTACGGTAAGGTTTAATTCAGCTTCTAGAATTTTTTTTATGTACGACCACCAAACTCCTATAATCAAATTTCATATTTCCAATAACTGAATAACTATAATAAAACAATCTTTTTAAAATTACGTGAACTCAACTTCATAGAATAGATAAATATGAAACTTATTTCATTATTTAAATTCGAAGCATGAAAGAGAATGAGACGAGTATTGGAAACTGATGAAAACTGGCCGCTTTTTGACACAGAGAGAGAGCGAAGTATTTTGGAGTTAGAGGAGCGAAATTAATTTAGAGGAGGCGGAGCGTGGTCCAGTAACTCATCCCCCGCGGAGTAAATCACATTACGGATAAAGGGGTTGATTTAGGGGATGTAGCCTGGATCGGCTCAAAAGGGTAACGTTTGATTGCTCCACCCTTTGACACAATTACCAACTAAATGAGAATCGCTTGAATTTTGGGGAATTTTTAGAAAATATATTTAGTTTAAAGAATTGTCCCATTATTTTTGAAGTAAGTCAGAGAGTAAATTCACAGAAAATATCACGGAGAGACTAGGCTCCCCGCTATGACAAAATTGATCTTGTGACACATCGTATGAAAATAACTTTTAAACTTTACTTCTTTTTACGAAGGCTTTAAGAACCTGTGTTTTATAAGAATCTTTTTGCTCAAAATTCAATTTTTTATAGCGGGGGTCAACAAATTTTTTGCTTTTGCGGGCCCTAAGTAGTAAAGTGCGGGACTTATAATCCTCTAAGTTATGAAGCGTGGGCCGCTAAAAATCAATAAATAGCAACAAAGATGTGCATCCCTAATTTTGTTTCAAAGATAAAATTAATTCCTCCCTCCTTAAAACACCGAATTTTCCAGTTCTCTCACTGGCCGGCAGCTGAAGGTAACATGATCGTAAAACAGCGAAGAATAAGCGTGGAAACACTCTATATACTAACTTGATCAATGCTTCTCTCGCTAATCAAATATTAATGTTATCTGCAAGTAGTCATCCTGTTCGAAACTTATATGGCGTCAGCAGAAATATAAATAATAATTTAGATTGAAGCAGACAGAAGGGTATTAGAAACTTAACAGAACCAATACGGGTAATTTCTGTTAATTAAAAAAACAAACTAAAACTAAACTAAATATATTAGTGGATTTTGGAGAGACCAACAAGATGTTGGGAGTCGACTGGATACAGGGTTGAGCTTGAGGAGGTTCTTGGAAGACAACCTATCTGCTCAGAATATTGTCGGCGGCTGTCCCCCCTACCATGATTAGACAGGTCCCTTTCGCACTCTTTCACAACATAATGACTTAAGAAATTTTACTTTGGGGAGGTGTGCCTTGCGTGAGAAGGGTCTTTAAGTTGCAGGCGGGGTATACTGTAGATATACTACACTTGTAGTCTAACCTGCTGCTGAGAGTGAACATTGTCCACAGACAGAGAAACGTCAGGGTCCCTCTGTAATGTTCTTGCGGTTATATGAGGCTCTTCTGAACACCACAACACGCTTATTCTTGGTTAAATTCAAGAAAGCCTCCATATAAGTAAGGTTGTGTACAGTGCCAAGGACTTGGTGTCACCCTCGCGTTCTTTCTTTCATTTTGCTGATCAGTTTAATACTCTTTTTGGTTAAAATTACTCGTGAAATTAGACTGTAGAATGCGACATTTTAGACAGTGACAACACGGATTGCTATATTCATGATATACCTACCTCAGGAAGACAGATTATATGTCAAAATAATTCCCCATGTTTAGACCAATTTATTAGGAGGGGAAAAAAGAAAAGCTATTCACTTAGAAGAAAAGCAGATGCGACAAGCTGTTATGAGGATCTATGGAGTTATGTTCCGTGAGAGTTCGGATGTGTTGATGAATGGCTACCGTAGGGGAAACTGTACAATTTAACGAATTGATGTTTCTACAAAGTCTCTGATCACAGATGCAAACTGCATTCGTTCAACTGTCACATTTTCTAGATCTTTCTTTCACAAATTCGACGGGTTTGTCCAGAGGTGTCTTTATTTTCGATGATATTTCGAGGGGATTAATAGGATTACCACTGACAATCTATAACAGTGGTAATGTAAAATAGAAACGTAGTCTTCCACATATTTTATTATTTTATGCTAGCCGGCTTTCATGTTGCCCTTATCATCAGGCTGTTTGATAAAACATTATTTAAACAGAACTTGTTAATAATTGTACAACTTATTTATTAATTATGCATGCAGTTATATTTTGAGTGTCTAAAAAAATGTTATTAGACCTATCTGAACATATGGCGTTCAGCTTTAGGGTTCTGCTAAACAACAAAAGAATTGAAGCTATTCAAAATAAAATTCTCATAACATTACATCATGATCTGAACATATCACTAGTCTTAAACGAAGTCATACAACAGCTGCACCCAAATTTGCACAAATTCTATCCTATGATCTAAGATCGCGTTAGCTTACCAAACAACGTCGAACGGGTTATCACGACATCTCTAGAACGCCAAATGGCGTTAGCATACCACACAACGTCGAACGGGTTATCACGACATCCCTAGAACGCCAAATGGCGTTAGCATACCACACAACGTCGAACGGGTTATCACGACATCTCTAGAACGCCAAATTTGAATTTAAAAAATGCATTCTTGTTTAGGAGTTAGTACTTAACCGGATGTTCTCAGAAAACCATTTACCAGAGTACAAGCCAATTATACGGCATAATGTAGTTTTATTTTATTTTTTACACAAGCAAGGACCTCTATTAAAAGCGAATAAAATAAAAATGTAAATCTGGAATGATAATGATGAGAGGTAGAGCGCTGCAGGAGAACTGAGGCAATTCCTAAACGAGAATTCTTTCCATTAAGTAAGAAGAATCTCATTGAAAGACGGAGAAGATAGTGGCCGAAAGAGAGCGCCAGTGTGTCTGTGTTGGTGAGCTCTTGAGTCTCGCCTTTTCTTTCTCCACCTCCGCTTCCACTTCCACAATCCGGAATTCCACATTTCCTCCCTTCTCCTCTCTTCCTCTTCAGTTCCAGGGGATCTTTTCTTTTATGAGATGGCCCTTCAAGCACCATCTCGTCAGTTCTTCTTATAGTCTCTTGAGTGGGCCTTAAACCCTTAAACGGCCGTCGTTTATGTCGTCTTGACCTTAGGGCCTGACTATATCAAGGATGTCGTTCAATTGAAATAAACGGCACTTCAATTCTAGGGGACTCTGGGTACTTCCATATCCCGTTTTGTCAAAAGATAAAATCCAAGTTGGCAATTGGCGTCGACAAGAAGGCACTTCTTAAAGTTTCTGAATATCTTCAGTAAAGATAACGAGGATAAATCTGGGTAAGGCCTTTTTTCTCAACTCCCAATAGCTCCGTCCTCCAAAAGCTATCAAAAAGTTCCCTAGAAGTACCATTCACCGATGGTACCTAACTATATTTACTAAATGAAGCGATGGTCTCGAGCCTAGCCAGGTACTAGTACAAGACCCCTAGGTAAATAAAAATTTAAGGTAGGGCAAATTTAAGACTCCCATAGTAGAATCGGGCTAATGTTCACCACAATGAAGAAAGAGCGCTCTGGTAGTAGGCGATATGACCTCATAGTTGAAGACCGAGCATGAGTCATAATAACCATAACCTAAATGAAGCCGAATGATGCTGTATAGCATATTTGTTATGGTTATTATTATTCGTGCAGATAAGCAGTGGCAGATGACCGCTCTAATGAATAAAACCCGC
This sequence comes from Aradus depressus, assembly GCA_963662175.1. Classification (NCBI taxonomy): domain Eukaryota; kingdom Metazoa; phylum Arthropoda; class Insecta; order Hemiptera; family Aradidae; genus Aradus; species Aradus depressus. The sequence goes on along the minus strand of OY759215.1, from coordinate 63,337,673 downwards.
GCTTGGGGTCCAATACCTACATCGTGAATCCCCGACAATTTATTTTCTCAGTATTAATTAATCAAGTTGTTGCTCTCCCTCTAAAGCCAATCAACCGATTGGGCTAAAAATCAATAGTTGACTTACGTATGAGATACTGAATCCTCATAGCAAATTTTGTGTCGGTACATTCATTAAATCGGCTGTTATTAGAGTTTTTGAGTCAAGCCCCCTCCTGAACTCTCCCTTCCATTTGACCGATTTTAGGGTAAATTAATACGTGCCGCCCTTCTTCTGATTCCCTTTTCTGTTGGCCGATTCCTAGGTGTCATACTTATTAGGTTATGAATTTACAAATGAAATGTTGTGCCGATACATGCATTGCAAGTGCAGTTATTCAAGTTTTTGTAATAAGCGACCCCCTAATCCGTCTTCCTTTCGCAAATTTGATTGAATGTCAATTGGTGTTGTCCTTTTACGGTTCTGGATACATATATACAATTTTGATATATTCATTCTATCGAGAGTTATATTGATCACAGAGACAGAGAGACTGGAATTTGTTTATACTTCTTTTGGAATCAGGGCCTCAGAAAATATAAAATTCAAGTGAAAACTTAACATTGAATTTCTGACCGATTACATAACTTTCTCTATACTTCGATGAGCTGGGGAAGTAAAACCAATCTAGAGAGAGTAATTATTTTCCAAGGAATAAAAATGTATCTTGGTGAGGCACGATACTCTTTGGAAAGAATGCCTTTTCTGAAAAAAGCATCGATGTACCTAATGTTCGATTCCACTGTTTGTACCCATTGTACACTTGTACACTGTGACAGAGAGACCTATAAAACCACCTTAAGTATTCAATTAAACTCTGGATAAAAGAGTTCCTGTTAGACTGACCCAGAAGCATAATCGGTCAATTCAAATGAATTCTCACTCACACCCATTTATGATTAATTATCAATGAAATATAGATGCAGGTAAGAAATGTATGAACTTCCCAAGATGATCATCACATCCCAAGTAGGCGAATGTGATCATAAATCTAAGTTTTTAATGATACACCTAAGTTGAGCCCATTTTCACAATTAAAGAAGAAAACTTTAAAAAGAAAACCTTTTAGAAATTCAGGGATATTGATCGTTTTATGAGCCAACTAGTCATACCCAACGTAATTAGCCTTAACTCAATTTATAGTTCGGAAAAGTATTAAAAATTAACGGATCTCTTAGAGAAAAAGTTTTTGAAGCAATTATTTCCTGAATGGCTGGTTCAATTAGAAAATCCTGTTTCAGTAACTCCGTTATTTTCTTTTTTTTTCTCTCTTTTCTTTAATTTAACAAGAATTGAATCAGTTGAATTATTCAAAAACTTTCCCCTACTTGAGACCATTGATTGGGTCCTACAAGTATTGCTCCTCATGGTCTGATCTCTAAATAGTGAACTAAATTGTTTGTTTTTCGTAATTGGATTAACGAGGAATGCCGGTAACTCACGTCGTCGGAAGAAATAACAGTGAAAAAGAGACCTACCAGAAATTTCAAACGGCTAGGAAGGAGTTTTATTTTTATCAAACACACGCTGAAATACAATTTGCTCAGTGCCACATACAAGGACACCCTCGCTAATGTATATTGTACAGCCCAAATTGAGTGGTCCGATGATGCCGTCCCGGTGTGGTCGGCTCTGCTCGTTGAGTAGGAATGGATTAGTTCCCTATGCAATTGCTCTTAAAAAAGGCTCGTTTAAGTTGAGACGCTTATGGCCTGATGTACGAGACTATATCTCACGCCTCGGCCTCGTGAGCAGCCATGAACCTGAAATGAACGATGTTCAGTGTGTAAATCGAAAACTTCGAGAAATCAGTCTCTATGTTTATTATTTCATCCTTAATTCCTCTCTGTTTACTGCTAAACATGTCGTAATTTTATATCTGCGAGCAGCGTAGAGTTCAAAATAAATTACATATAAATGCTGAATTTTATTTTATATTTCTGCTATATCATTTCTTTTCAAAATAAAGAAAAGAAAATATAAGAAAATTTGTGTACATTCACGTTTTCAAAGACAATTGAGTAACTGTCCTTTTAGCCATTTTTGTCTATTATTGAGCACGTCAAAAGGAAGGAGGCACGTCTTTATCCGATCAAACGGAAACTTGTTTGAGTAAATAAGGACCTAACAAATGTAGAAGCAATATTGACTTCTGGCATGAACAGACTCCAGATAATGGAGGCTTCAATGTAGATTTAGCTTCTTAATTCCAACATGTCAGACCAATTAGTAGTTGTAGAGGTTCAAGCGGGGAGCGGCCTAACTTCTGATTAGGTTTGCCGGAGATGTCGGGTCGAACTCCCGTTAACGAGGGAGCAGAGAAGACCCTTCCGGCTAATTTCATTATAGAAAGATGGCCTCCAAAGGACGTGTGTTGTCCAACTTACATGACGGTCTTAACCACGTCTCCTGCACGACTCATGTTAGTTCTTGCTACCGTTGCTAAGATCTGTAGCCAGGGCCAATTTACGATGCTTTGAGCCCACCTCCGGCACCCCAAAGCGAACTTTTGTTCAGGAAGTACATATCTCTCTTAGTACAGAAATCGAACTGGGAATCTTCGATCTAAAGCTCATAACATCGACAATACTTCGCTGTTTTTACCTTCCCAGCTATAATATGTGATATGATTTTTCACAGAAATTTCACGTTAACACGATAACTTCCGATAGAATTAACATATCATTAAATTATATATATGTATCGAGAATCCCATAAGGACGACACTTATCGCTGTTTAGCAAAATCGGCAAGAAGCAAGAAGAGGATTAGGGGGGAGGATTAACACAAAAACTTTAGTAACTGCTATTGCTATTGAAAATTCATAAGGATGAGCCAGTGGAATCGGCCGAACGGAAGGAGATATCACGGGGAGGCTCAAGTCAAAAACTCTAATACCTGCCGATGTAATGAATGTATCAACATGAAATTTTATATTTAAATTCAAAATCCCATAAGAACGGCACCTATTAATTTTCCGTGAAATCGACCGAAGGACTAGTGGGAGATCAGAGGAGGAGGCTTGTTTCAAAAACACTAGTAACGCCGATGTAATGTAACGACACAAAATTTAGTATGAGGTTTCACAAGCCCCAATTTAATTGATTAATTCGTGCCGGGGAAGTGTATTGGCGTTGATTCATCAACGAACTTTTTTGCAATCCTTGGAACCCAGCTGGCCTAAGGAAAATACGGCTCTGTCTCTACCCAAGACAAGCCTGTCAGATGACTTTGGTTTATTGAATTCCATTAGGATCGCTATCGGTGTTTGTTTATACTATATACTATACATAAAAAACAAAAATTAGTTCAGATGAAGGGTGTGTTTGTTATGACTCAAACTCTGAATAAAGAGGCGAACGTACAAAAGGCACGTTTGTTTACAGTGCAAAGGTTAATTAGGAAAAACTTAACTTTTTAGATAGTGGACCGAGGTACTTAGGTGTCTTGAAGCAGGCCGTCCTTCGGAGGGCCGTCCCGAGCCTACCAGAGTAGGCAAAATTTAGGATTCCGATAGAGACTGGCTCATGTGCGCTCTGGCAGTAGGCGATATGACCTCTTAGTCTAAAGCCTAGGCAACAATAGCATAAATGTTAGGAAGAGCGGGGAGAGGTTAAGAAACAGAATGTACCTCATCTGGATGGCACACGGTCCTCTCTGCGTTGGTATTTTCTCTTTACGCTATTGATACCAAATGGAGGCCAACCTACTTTCCTTTTCAAATCCATTCTTCTGTAAATTTTTCATTATTCCTGATGTACATTGATTTGAGTTTCAAAAAGTATATTTATAGTGAAATGTGTGGAGTTTGCTAGAAATGTCATATTTAGACATTGTGAGTGCATCCTATTTAGAATAACGGTGACTGCACCCCTACTGCAGGCTAATGAGGGCACTGCACACTTCTTCATTGCACTGTCAATGTAAAGCTTTCTCCCGAAAATACTTTTTTTTCCCTCTCACACTCTCTCTCTTTCTCTCACAGGGCAAACAAATGCAAAAATCCTCTGAAAGCTTTTTTACCCTTTTTCACTGGAAGGGGGGAGGTTCAAGGCTCTTCTTTCTCACACGAGGATTTCTACACATAGAAGAAATATAATTAGCTAACTAGTATTTGAGGGGGGCACTTTACCGATATAAGCTAATTTGTAGACAAATCTGAGTGGGTCATGTACATATTTAAATAGAAACTTGCAGTTTTGATTTATAAACCTTATCATACTTTTTGACAATTACAAACGCATAAAAAGTAGGCGAAATTTATACACATTCCCCCTGTAGAATCGGGTTCATGTTCACTAGAGCGACGAAAGAGCGCTCTGAAAGTAGGTGATATGTCGTAGTTAAAGCCCGGGCATGAGTCACAATAACACATTCTTTGTGGTGCTATAACTTTGATCATATTTCACATTAAGGACAGCTGTGGGAAGAACCTATTTTTCGATAGTACTAACAGTGTTTGCGTAAATCGACCAAACGTCTTAAAAATGGTACTCAAAAAGACATTTCAAAACGATTTTATATAATTGTATCTCCCAAACCGGGGGACCAGCGAAAAAACACATAAAACATGTGACTCAGTTTTTTCACCAACTATTATATGAAAAGATTTTTGATTAGGTCATTAATATAAGCGGTATCCAGTAAACTGTACTTAGGCCCCCAAAGTAAAGTGTTCTCAATTTTCGTTCGAATTCGACCAATATCTTATCAGCTCTAGGTTAGTACATGTGACATCATCATTTCAAATTTCAAGCTCATAGCTACGATGATACCGTCGCGAAAATGATCAACACGTGTTTTGTGGACCTAAAAGACTTAAAAATCCGTTTAAATTTGATCACAGATTTTCGCGCGATTACAATACTTTCTTATTAAATAAATAATACAGATGTATCAATCCCACTATACATTTTATATTTCCCAAAACTAGTTTCGGCAATTTGCCATTTTCAGGTTGTGAAACTGAACAAACATATGTTCAGTTTCACAACCTGAAGATGGCAAATTGCCGAAACTAGTTGTGGTAAAAATAAAATATATAGTTGGATTAATTGTGTTACTTATTTAACAAGTAAGTCCACTACATCCGCTTACCACCAAGAAATATATAATTTCTTATGCAGTAGGTTATAGTTAGTAATTATGACTCATGCACGGACAAGGTTATATCGCCTTCTACCAGAGCGCTCTTTCGTCGCTCTGGTAGACATTATCCTGACTCTACTCTGGGAGTTCTAAATTTTGCCTACCCTAAATTTTTATTCACCTAGGGTAGGGGTATTTAACGAGTACCTGACATAGTATAGGCTCGGGACATCGCTTAACGTCTTATCCGAAGGGCGCCTTGCCGAGGTTTTTCAACTCCCAGAGAAAAAACCTAAGGGCCTCGTCCGGGTTTCGAACCCGCAATCTTGAGCTCAGGAGGCTAGCACGCTACCTCTGAGCTCATATACTATAGACATAAGGAAGTAAAAATATACAATTTATTGTGTTTATAATACAAGACAGGAGCCCAGGTTTCGTCAATAGGTTAGTGGGTGTGTGACTGGCTACAGAAGTGAGGAAGTTACGAGACACATTTACTACCAGGCAACGCAGGATGATCCTGCTAGCCGAAAAATAATTATATCAAACAACTCCCTAATACAATAAAAGTGTCAGTCTTTTGCTAGACGTGCTGAGGAAGGTAAATGGGTGATATAGGTATCTACTTGGTGAAGGGCAGGAGGCGGGACTCGGGTCAGGTGTGAGGTGGAGACGGAGAACTGGGGAGGCGGGTCTCGGGTCAGGTGTGAGGTGGAGACGGTGGAGGCAAGCTGAGGGGGCCTGAGGATCCTGGAAGCGACAGTTTCAATTACAGTTAATCCCCGATATAATCAGATCCTCCTCCTGAGAGAGCTGCCTTGGCTTGGGCCTATCTTGGGGGGGAAGAACTACGTGAGGAGAATAGGAGGATGCGGAGGGAACAGCGGCAAATCTGCAACCAACGGCTACTTTAGCACGGGGTAACGCCGTGAGGGATTTCAGATAAGACTCAAATCCAGTCATTCAGCTGGATAGTTACTTCCTTCATTATTCCTTATAGCCAATACATATTCATTCATTTTACATATTGTTTTGGTACTTCTTTAGAACTAAAGATCAAATATATCAAAGTAGTTCAACGAAGTTCAACGAAGTTCAATGAAGTTCAATGAAGTTGTGTTCACATCTCATCTCAGTGAGGAAGTGTCACTGTAGAGCAACAAAGGAAGCACGATGAAGGGAGACACACCTTCCGCTGGCACCGACGCTGATAGAAGGAGCTCCACGGCTCTTTTCAGAACTAGAATGAAATAATCCAAATTGTTATGTGTCTATATATCGTCTAAAAGTCGTCGGTGAATCACCGGCAATGTAATTACCCAGCACGAATTAATCAAGTAAGTTACACTCTCCCTCTAAAACCAGTTTACCGATTTGGTTGACAATCAGTAGGTCTCTTACTCAGGGACATTCGTTACATCGTCAATTGAATAGGGTGTTGATATTCTCACACACATTCTATATAAACACTATTTCATGTCGATATGTTTATCGAAAGTTACCGTGTTCAGACACACAGACAGCCTCTATCTTTCATAAGAACGACACCTCTCACGTTTCAGCCCTATCGGCCAAGAGGGAGGGAACTCTGAGGTGGAAAGTGGATTATAGGCGAACCTTTCTATTAAAAGGCCTAGAATCACTAGCTGGTGGTCCCCACTGTTGCCCGACATCTACTAGCGGGGTACCGGCCGTTGCCCGACGTTGAGCCGAAGAAATTTATAAATAAAATAATAGTTTTGATTTTGACGTTATTATTCAAAACTAATGACATAAAACGTATTCTACATATTCGAAAATTAACACTTTATATCCGTATTTTAACCGTATCGATGGGAGCGAATCCACAGATCAACGGATCCTCTCATATACTTATGGAACATCAATTTTTTTACGTCAACCGATGCTCTGATGTATTTAAAGTAAGCAAAATACAAATGTACATTATGTAATCATATTTTAAAAGTTGAAAATTGCAGCTATTATGAAATACAATAAAGGAAATACCTTCATAAATATACCAAAATAATCAGATCGATATATATATATATTATATGAATAACAGAAGGTTGGATCCTCATATCAGGACATCGAGTTGTTTTAGATGCAGAATAATATGAAAATCTAGTCTCGCAAATAAGTGGCGCTAAAGGGAAGAAAGGCTTGAATTGATTATTTTGACAAATTGCGGTCACCTTCTATTAATATTTTTTACGGAACAAGTTTGGAAATAGTTTCTTTAGTTAGGGACATTAAGATCTTATGTACAAAATTAGATTCGAATTTAACAACGCTCCAATCCCAAAATTGATATATCCTTTAGTGAATAACGAACGATGAACGCTTCAATTCTTATATTATACATCTTTCAGAAAAAAACCCATCTTTGTTGCCCCCCTTGATGTTCGCGGAAAAATTTTTTTGTTGTAAATTTAAAAAATAAAACAACAGTGAAGGTTTTATAGGCGCTTACCAAGAAAATTCAATATGAAAGTTTTGCACAGAACAGTTTTTACGACAACCATAATTGGCAGAACATTAAAGGTAACATATAGGTTTGTGGTTTTGCCACGAGAGGGCCCAGGTACTTTAGATCGCCAAGCAGCCCCTTCTAAATAAGAAAGGATAATTTGAGGGGGAAAGGAAATTTCGAAAAAGTCCTCTTTTGTTTCTCCATTTAACGCTGTAAGTACATGACGACGACTCCCCGCGGGAGGGCGGCTATTGTTCGAAACTTTGCTCCCTTTCCTTCAACAGTTCAATGGAGTAAAAAAACAAAAATCCCTTTTGTGTGCTGTCTGCAGGGTTTGGGAGAGTCTTCCTAGGCTGCCTTGCGTCGAGAAACGGCTTCATTAGAGTGGTTTTTAGCGTATCCCAAAAATGGCCTGGAGTGCTTTGTTTTGGGGGCCCGAGGGGGACAGGTTGATTTGTGGCCCCACTTGTTTTGTGGCCACGCCCCTCCCCCCTCACGTTTTGCCGCCCTGTCAGGGGCATTGCCCCCCACCTCCTGAGAGAGATAGACTGGCCCAGGAATAGACAGAGAGAGAAGCAGAGAAATTAACCCTATGAGAAGAAGTGGAGGGGAGAATTTCGAATTCATGAATCATAATTAATACGGGTCTAGCGAGGCCGGGATTGGCTTTAAACTGCCGGCTATCTGCCACACCTCCACCGCCACGAGGAGAGTAATATGAATTGTTGTAGAGGTCACACCGTCAAACTCAACGAGCCAGTTAACATTTAGTAATGTAAATATATTTGAAGGTTTAAACAAAACTATACCTTTCAGTTACTTCATACCTAGCATTCCTTTTTATTTTCTTGCCAGAGTTCCTCCAAAGATATCTTCCTATAAAGCTATATATTATGTAGCAACTACTTTTATTTTCTTGCCAGAGTTCCTCCAAAGATATCTTCCTATAAAGCTATATATTATGTAGCAACTACTTTTATTTTCTTGCCAGAGTTCCTCCAAAGATATCTTCCTATAAAGCTATATATTATGTAGCAACTACTTTTATTTTCTTGCCAGAGTTCCTCCAAAGATATCTTCCTATAAAACTATATATTATGTAGCAACTACTTTTATTTTCTTGCCAGAGTTCCTCCAAAGATATCTTCCTATAAAGCTATATATTATGTAGCAACTACTTTTATTTTCTTGCCAGAGTTCCTCCAAAGATATCTTCCTATAAAGCTATATATTATGTAGCAACTACTTTTATTTTCTTGCCAGAGTTCCTCCAAAGATATCTTCCTATAAAGCTATATATTATGTAGCAACTACTTTTATTTTCTTGCCAGAGTTCCTCCAAAGATATCTTCCTATAAAGCTATATATTATGTAGCAACTACTTTTATTTTCTTGCCAGAGTTCCTCCAAAGATATCTTCCTATAAAGCTATATATTATGTAGCAACTACTTTTATTTTCTTGCCAGAGTTCCTCCAAAGATATCTTCCTATAAAGCTATATATTATGTAGCAACTACTTTTATTTTCTTGCCAGAGTTCCTCCAAAGATATCTTCCTATAAAGCTATATATTATGTAGCAACTACTTTTATTTTCTTGCCAGAGTTCCTCCAAAGATATCTTCCTATAAAGCTATATATTATGTAGCAACTACTTTTATTTTCTTGCCAGAGTTCCTCCAAAGATATCTTCCTATAAAGCTATATATTATGTAGCAACTACTTTTATTTTCTTGCCAGAGTTCCTCCAAAGATATCTTCCTATAAAGCTATATATTATGTAGCAACTACTTTTATTTTCTTGCCAGAGTTCCTCCAAAGATATCTTCCTATAAAGCTATATATTATGTAGCAACTACTTTTATTTTCTTGCCAGAGTTCCTCCAAAGATATCTTCCTATAAAGCTATATATTATGTAGCAACTACTTTTATTTTCTTGCCAGAGTTCCTCCAAAGATATCTTCCTATAAAGCTATATATTATGTAGCAACTACTTTTATTTTCTTGCCAGAGTTCCTCCAAAGATATCTTCCTATAAAGCTATATATTATGTAGCAACTACTTTTATTTTCTTGCCAGAGTTCCTCCAAAGATATCTTCCTATAAAGCTATATATTATGTAGCAACTACTTTTATTTTCTTGCCAGAGTTCCTCCAAAGATATCTTCCTATAAAGCTATATATTATGTAGCAACTACTTTTATTTTCTTGCCAGAGTTCCTCCAAAGATATCTTCCTATAAAGCTATATATTATGTAGCAACTACTTTTATTTTCTTGCCAGAGTTCCTCCAAAGATATCTTCCTATAAAGCTATATATTATGTAGCAACTACTTTTATTTTCTTGCCAGAGTTCCTCCAAAGATATCTTCCTATAAAGCTATATATTATGTAGCAACTACTTTTATTTTCTTGCCAGAGTTCCTCCAAAGATATCTTCCTATAAAGCTATATATTATGTAGCAACTACTTTTATTTTCTTGCCAGAGTTCCTCCAAAGATATCTTCCTATAAAGCTATATATTATGTAGCAACTACTTTTATTTTCTTGCCAGAGTTCCTCCAAAGATATCTTCCTATAAAGCTATATATTATGTAGCAACTACTTTTATTTTCTTGCCAGAGTTCCTCCAAAGATATCTTCCTATAAAGCTATATATTATGTAGCAACTACTTTTATTTTCTTGCCAGAGTTCCTCCAAAGATATCTTCCTATAAAGCTATATATTATGTAGCAACTACTTTTATTTTCTTGCCAGAGTTCCTCCAAAGATATCTTCCTATAAAGCTATATATTATGTAGCAACTACTTTTATTTTCTTGCCAGAGTTCCTCCAAAGATATCTTCCTATAAAGCTATATATTATGTAGCAACTACTTTTATTTTCTTGCCAGAGTTCCTCCAAAGATATCTTCCTATAAAGCTATATATTATGTAGCAACTACTTTTATTTTCTTGCCAGAGTTCCTCCAAAGATATCTTCCTATAAAGCTATATATTATGTAGCAACTACTTTTATTTTCTTGCCAGAGTTCCTCCAAAGATATCTTCCTATAAAGCTATATATTATGTAGCAACTACTTTTATTTTCTTGCCAGAGTTCCTCCAAAGATATCTTCCTATAAAGCTATATATTATGTAGCAACTACTTTTATTTTCTTGCCAGAGTTCCTCCAAAGATATCTTCCTATAAAGCTATATATTATGGAGCAACTACTTTTATTTTCTTGCCAGAGTTCCTCCAAAGATATCTTCCTATAAAGCTATATATTATGTAGCAACTACTTTTATTTTCTTGCCAGAGTTCCTCCAAAGATATCTTCCTATAAAGCTATATATTATGTAGCAACTACTTTTATTTTCTTGCCAGAGTTCCTCCAAAGATATCTTCCTATAAAGCTATATATTATGTAGCAACTACTTTTATTTTCTTGCCAGAGTTCCTCCAAAGATATCTTCCTATAAAGCTATATATTATGTAGCAACTACTTTTATTTTCTTGCCAGAGTTCCTCCAAAGATATCTTCCTATAAAGCTATATATTATGTAGCAACTACTTTTATTTTCTTGCCAGAGTTCCTCCAAAGATATCTTCCTATAAAGCTATATATTATGTAGCAACTACTTTTATTTTCTTGCCAGAGTTCCTCCAAAGATATCTTCCTATAAAGCTATATATTATGTAGCAACTACTTTTATTTTCTTGCCAGAGTTCCTCCAAAGATATCTTCCTATAAAGCTATATATTATGTAGCAACTACTTTTATTTTCTTGCCAGAGTTCCTCCAAAGATATCTTCCTATAAAGCTATATATTATGTAGCAACTACTTTTATTTTCTTGCCAGAGTTCCTCCAAAGATATCTTCCTATAAAGCTATATATTATGTAGCAACTACTTTTATTTTCTTGCCAGAGTTCCTCCAAAGATATCTTCCTATAAAGCTATATATTATGTAGCAACTACTTTTATTTTCTTGCCAGAGTTCCTCCAAAGATATCTTCCTATAAAGTTATATATTATGTAGCAACTACTTTTATTTTCTTGCCAGAGTTCCTCCAAAGATATCTTCCTATAAAGTTATATATTATGTAGCAACTACTTTTATTTTCTTGCCAGAGTTCCTCCAAAGATATCTTCCTATAAAGTTATATATTATGTAGCAACTACTTTTATTTTCTTGCCAGAGTTCCTCCAAAGATATCTTCCTATAAAGCTATATATTATGTAGCAACTACTTTTATTTTCTTGCCAGAGTTCCTCCAAAGATATCTTCCTATAAAGCTATATATTATGTAGCAACTACTTTTATTTTCTTGCCAGAGTTCCTCCAAAGATATCTTCCTATAAAGTTATATATTATGTAGCAACTACTTTTATTTTCTTGCCAGAGTTCCTCCAAAGATATCTTCCTATAAAGCTATATATTATGTAGCAACTACTTTTATTTTCTTGCCAGAGTTCCTCCAAAGATATCTTCCTATAAAGCTATATATTATGTAGCAACTACTTTTATTTTCTTGCCAGAGTTCCTCCAAAGATATCTTCCTATAAAGTTATATATTATGTAGCAACTACTTTTATTTTCTTGCCAGAGTTCCTCCAAAGATATCTTCCTATAAAGCTATATATTATGTAGCAACTACTTTTATTTTCTTGCCAGAGTTCCTCCAAAGATATCTTCCTATAAAGCTATATATTATGTAGCAACTACTTTTATTTTCTTGCCAGAGTTCCTCCAAAGATATCTTCCTATAAAGCTATATATTATGTAGCAACTACTTTTATTTTCTTGCCAGAGTTCCTCCAAAGATATCTTCCTATAAAGCTATATATTATGTAGCAACTACTTTTATTTTCTTGCCAGAGTTCCTCCAAAGATATCTTCCTATAAAGTTATATATTATGTAGCAACTACTTTTATTTTCTTGCCAGAGTTCCTCCAAAGATATCTTCCTATAAAGCTATATATTATGTAGCAACTACTTTTATTTTCTTGCCAGAGTTCCTCCAAAGATATCTTCCTATAAAGTTATATATTATGTAGCAACTACTTTTATTTTCTTGCCAGAGTTCCTCCAAAGATATCTTCCTATAAAGCTATATATTATGTAGCAACTACTTTTATTTTCTTGCCAGAGTTCCTCCAAAGATATCTTCCTATAAAGCTATATATTATGTAGCAACTACTTTTATTTTCTTGCCAGAGTTCCTCCAAAGATATCTTCCTATAAAGTTATATATTATGTAGCAACTACTTTTATTTTCTTGCCAGAGTTCCTCCAAAGATATCTTCCTATAAAGCTATATATTATGTAGCAACTACTTTTATTTTCTTGCCAGAGTTCCTCCAAAGATATCTTCCTATAAAGCTATATATTATGGAGCAACTACTTTTATTTTCTTGCCAGAGTTCCTCCAAAGATATCTTCCTATAAAGCTATATATTATGTAGCAACTACTTTTATTTTCTTGCCAGAGTTCCTCCAAAGATATCTTCCTATAAAGTTATATATTATGTAGCAACTACTTTTATTTTCTTGCCAGAGTTCCTCCAAAGATATCTTCCTATAAAGCTATATATTATGTAGCAACTACTTTTATTTTCTTGCCAGAGTTCCTCCAAAGATATCTTCCTATAAAGCTATATATTATGTAGCAACTACTTTTATTTTCTTGCCAGAGTTCCTCCAAAGATATCTTCCTATAAAGTTATATATTATGTAGCAACTACTTTTATTTTCTTGCCAGAGTTCCTCCAAAGATATCTTCCTATAAAGCTATATATTATGTAGCAACTACTTTTATTTTCTTGCCAGAGTTCCTCCAAAGATATCTTCCTATAAAGCTATATATTATGTAGCAACTACTTTTATTTTCTTGCCAGAGTTCCTCCAAAGATATCTTCCTATAAAGCTATATATTATGGAGCAACTACTTTTATTTTCTTGCCAGAGTTCCTCCAAAGATATCTTCCTATAAAGTTATATATTATGTAGCAACTACTTTTATTTTCTTGCCAGAGTTCCTCCAAAGATATCTTCCTATAAAGCTATATATTATGTAGCAACTACTTTTATTTTCTTGCCAGAGTTCCTCCAAAGATATCTTCCTATAAAGCTATATATTATGTAGCAACTACTTTTATTTTCTTGCCAGAGTTCCTCCAAAGATATCTTCCTATAAAGCTATATATTATGTAGCAACTACTTTTTGTATAACATTTTCATTAATAATATAATTATTTTTGTATTAATTAGTCTTGTTATTTACTAATTTCTTTATTACTATTGGTCTCTTTACTTTTATATTTTTTTTTCACTCTATATTTGGCACACGTGACCAGAGGAAGTGATGTGAGAACGTCCCGAAATACCGTGGCGAAAGAAGACACTTTTGAAGGAATTATAAAAAAATATTTATCATAACTTAGAATATAATTAAAGACTATATCCATTGTATTTATTCTTATTTATTTTATATTAATTATTTATTCCTTTTTATTTCCCTATTATTGTTATTACTAATCCTACGTGAGTTCAACTCAAAAGATCTAATAGTTGTTTATGTATCTAATTTTTTTTTTTTTTTTGCATTGGAGGGGGAAATGCTGTGACGCACATCCAGGGAAGGTAGCCCTGGATAGTGTGGGACTCGAGCCGATTCACCATACCCACTAAAACCCCCTCCTTGCCGATCCTTATTCCCTTCCGCGGAACTGACGATCTGTCATTACTTCGCGGAAGGGAGGTAGGCCCCTTCTTCTGTTTTATTACCGCTACTGTTCCTTGTCAGCCCTCTCCTGGAGGGCCAACCCGCCCATGATGAGCGCTGAAAAATCGCAGCCTTCATCCCACGACTCCTGGGAGCGCAGCATAGCGTCCACGTAACTGGTAGCAGTCAGTGGGGCGCCCATGCTGCACTCCAGATTTTTCCTTCCCTCCTCAAATCTGGGGCATTTGAGGAGGACATGCTCCGCCGACTCCGTCTCACCAAGGTACGCGGGGCAGTCTGGTGTTGTTGCTGCCCCGATTTTGTGGAGGTACCCCCGGAACCCACCGTGTCCCGTGAGTACCTGGGTGAGGTGGTAATTCACCTCCCCATGCTTCCTGGTGAGCCAAGGCTCGACTCGAGGGATGAGCCGATGGGTCCACCGTCCCTTTGTGGACTCCCATTCTTCCTGCCACTCCCTAATTGTCCTGGCTCTCTCTGGCTCTGCTGGACCAGGGCTGGCCCCCGCGTCCTGATAGAAGACCCGGTTTCCCCTGCGGTCGAAGCGCTGCACCACCTCTTCCACCTGAACCGAGTCTTGTTTCCTTTTGAAGTGTCGCGTACGCTCCCGTGCCAGTAGGTCAATGGGGGGCAGCCCAGCAATTACATAGGCAGCGTCGCCAGAAACTGTTCGGTAGGCGCATGCGACTCTCAGTGCGCTTCGCCTGTGAGCGGGGGCGATCAGCCTCAGGTATGAGGGAATCCTCGTTGCATCTGCCCATGTCGGGGCCCCGTGCAGAAGGATGGATGTGCTGACTCCTGCCAGCAGTCTTCTCCTGCTCTGCCTAGGGCCACCGACGTTGGGCAGAATTCTCGAAATCGCCGCCGATGTCCTGGCGGCCTTCGTTCCCACGTATCTGAGGTGCTCCCTAAAAGTGAGCCTCTGATCCAGTGAGCATTACTCCCAGGTACCTGATTGCCGGTTGGGTCTCGATGGTATAACCCTGGAAGGTCAGTGACATGTTGGTTCTGGCCTTCCTCCCGGTGAAGAGTACTGCATCCGTCTTGTGGATGGCCAGGGAAAGGCCCACAGAGCTCATCCAATGGTGTATCCGCTCCATGGCAGCCTGGAATTTGCGTTCCAGGTTTTCCAGATCATCAGCCACTATGACGATCCCTACATCTATGTATCTAATTTATAAGCTACCATAATGCACCTATACATTTTTGTGTCCTATTACCATGTCATGGTTAAACGCAACAATAAATATATGTTATTATTATGGGGAGATTTTTAAAAAATCGGATAATCTACCGCTATTGCTTCAACTTCAACATTATCGTCACACAACCCCAAAATACTGTCTGAACGTTATACTTTTCAGACGGAGAGCTACACACTCACTCCAAACGGGCAGACAGAAATCAGGAAAAGACACTTCCAAGAACGAAAATACCAAATCTTCCTACACTTAAACATGCAGGTTACAGGAAGCAGCAGCGCACCTGGTGGAAGAACCTGAACGACTATTCTGACAACGCATCCCATCATAATCTGATAACAATCTTGCTTGTTGCACTGATAAGTTTCTTGAAAAATTAAATAACCTAACAGCCAAGAAGCACATAATTTCGAGCTGCCGCCAAGCGATAAAAACGTTTTTATAAAGGAAAAAAAAACCATATATATCGTATTATCTCGTATTATTATAATTTCTCAATATATTATCTCATTAATATCACAATACAAAAATGTTAGATTGGACTGATGACGGGAGTAGGTACTCCCCGAAATGTCGACGGTTTAAATATATTATGAACTGAAAAAATAAATGGGATAATAATATAGCTTCCAAATATATTATTATGTATTCAAAATCTCCAAATTGAAAATCATATTATCTCTCATTATTGAGTATCTCATAATATCTTATTATATTATCTCATTAACAAGCTCACTGAGAGTCCTATGTTAAAGTTTCCGGGAAAGTTCCGCCAACTAACCTGGAGAGCCAAGTAGTGATAGAGTTTGATAAACTTTTGTAACGTTTTTACGTCACAGAATAAAATAACCTCATTAAAACTTTTTCAACGTTAATAAGATAATCCTTTATAGCAGAGAGGGAGTCGCAAAACAGCAAGAAAAAAATGGCGGAATGTTTTGAAATCGAAGTCAATAAACCACAACCATGACTACAGTCAATAAGGAGAGGTCAATAAAAAGAGATCAATAAACACTAAATCAATAGGAAATATTGTATTAACTATATGTATATATATATATATATATATATACTAAAACTAATGTATATAACTAAGGGATATATGTATAGAATATAACAATTAACTTGCTTTCTTCACTGAGGGCAAGACCAAGTACATGACAATCACAATGAAGGAAATAAGGGACAGAGAACTTGAACTTGATGATGCAAGTATAATTAGGGGGATGATTTAAGAACCTGGAGGCCCTTCTGACTGAGAAGAACGAAGTTAAACCGAGGATGACAGTCGGAGGACTGTGTCCCGAGATGCAATATAAGAGAGTCCTGAGACCGGGCGTCACATGTGCGAGTGAAACCTGTGGGTCTTGAGATGCAGTTGTGGTACATCCTCATAGTTGAGGGTAATGTGCTAAATTCTATATAAAAAATCAACATGGCTCCATTAGAAAAAAAATATAGGCCTCTTAGATGCCAACATTTTGAAAATTATCATTTTTTTGTCTGTTGTGATAATTTCGCATATTTTCTTTTTGCAAAAGTCGGAAATGGATTCCAAAATTATTTGAGGATTTCCTTTGGGTAATGGTTGAGTTTCAAACAACATAAAGGTCATAAGAAGGTTGACAATGTGAAGAAGTCAGGTGCCATATAGCCCTGTCCTTCTTGGAACCGCCATTCTGAAAGAAGTTACAGGACTTGGACCAGCCTGTCGACGACTGACTTCTTAGAAGAGAAAAAACTGGAAAGATTACCGATAGAGGGAGTGGCAGAGCGAACTTGATGAAATATTACGGATCCCAAGTTAACTTTTGAATATTGTATCTGACCCAGAACTGGCCATTTGTTATTAATAATCCGTCTAGTGATCAATGTTGGACTTGATAATTGGCAAAACTTTATTGAACCGGAGAAAAACAAATATATATATATATGTACAATTCAATAAGTCTATAAGAAGAGTTAAAAAAGTTTCGTGCATCAACACCAAAGTGGTATTCAGACATTTTCATAATGAAGGCAAACAAGGGATATCTCCACCGGAGATCAAGAAGGATGAAGCAAGTTAAACCTACAGCACATTACTGAAAGAAAACAAGAAAATATAACGCAACGCTACGAATTTTAAAATAATTTTATTATCGATAGTATTTTATTGAAAATGATGAAAATTAAGAAAAAAATAATAAAGTATATTGATGTAGCCAACACAAGACTTCATAATAACTTTTCTTTCCTACAGATTACACTCCCACCTCTGATATTTATTACATAGTGGGGAGTATAAGAAAGTCCTGTGTTGGCCACATCACATATATTTTATTTTTTTCATCCTTATAATTCTAATAAAAAAAACTATCGATAATAAAAATATATTTTAAATAATTAACACATAATAACTATTTCTATTTAAACAGAAATATATCCTACGGAACTTTATTGTTCGTAATAAAGAACATTTTTGGTAAGGACCGATAGGACTAACCGTATTAGCGTAAACCAAGCAAATGTCCAAAAATTGATTTCAAAACAACGTTTAAGGGCTGTTCCGGCTTGTATCTCGCAAACCGAGCGACCTTCGAAAAAAGTATCAAGTCCCTTTCAGTTTTCTCTACAACTTTTGTTTAAAACTATTTTTTAAGTCATAAATATAAGTGGTATCTTGTAAAATGAACTTCGACCCAGAGGGGGGGAAGGGGGGGGGGGGGGTGGGATCCCTTCTTTAAGTTTCAGAAGCCTCTATGTAAGTCAACTATTGATTTTTTGACGGTTAATTGGAGGGAGAGCGAACACATAATTAATTCGTGCTTGGGAAGTACATTGCAGGTGATTCACCGACGACCTTTTCTTTTTGAGAATAAGGAAAAACAAACGACTTTTTGTAAAATTTAAAAACCTAGGAGATAAAAATTTGAAATTTGGGTTCTTCAACTGTCTCAAGGGGTACAACAAACATGCCAAGTTTGAGGAAAGTTAGAGAAGTAAGGGTAGTAATCAGTTGCCATGGAAACCACCAGATGCAAAAAATAAAATTAGTTCTCCATGCAGGGTTGATGCTTATTTCCTAAGCACGGAAGTAAATGTTTGAATATTCTTAGAAAAATGAATATTTTCTGCTTTTCGTTACCATGAACAGTTTCCATGAACCACAGCACCATAAACATACATTTTACTCAGAGGTTGTCATTTCAATTTGACCAATTGAACATTAGGAGCTAACCACTTTCCATATTTATATATCTCTTCGGAAGAGTGTCAAGAACCTCTTGAGAGTAAGTGCTGACTCCATATTGGAAGGAAATATCAATTATTGATTAAAAGTTCTTCTCCAAGAGCCGACGAATGCAAGGCAAGTAGAGTCTAAATGAGTTCCTTGTAATCGACTAACTCAGTTCCCTACGACGTGGCCCATCTCTTCAGATGTTTTCCACCAGTTTACCTGAAAATCAATAAAATCTTACACAGGGACTTCACAATCCCAATTTAAATTTTGCGTCGAGGCATTCAATACACTAGCAGTTATATGGGGTTTTGAAAGGAACCCTCCTCTGATACTTTCTTCTCTTTGGTCGATTCGGCTGAAAACCAGCAGGGGTTGTTCTTATGGGGTTTTGGTTCAACTTATCCCCTTCTCTTGAGTCGATTTCAATATACATATACACATATTTTATGTAAATTTATTTATTATATTTTATTTAATAATTTATATTTGTTTAATATATAAGTATTATTTTTATTTGTTATTTTTTCTTTTATTTTTAATAAATTAAAAAGTATCTATATATTAGTACTATTATTTTTGTACCCATATATTTTCAAGTATTTATTTATTAATTTTTGTCAATAGTATTGTTATTAATTAATAATCATATGTGTGTCAAGCTCAAATAGTTATAAATGTAATTTATAAGCTATCTTTTTTTTTAGGTTTTATGACTCATGCCCGGGCTTTTAACTACGAGGTCATATCACCTACTACCAGAGCGCTCTTTCGTCACTCTGGTGGACATGAGCCCGACTCTACGGGAGTCCTAAATTTTGCCTACCCTAAATTTTTATTCATCTAGGGTAGGGGTCTTTAACGAGTACCTGACATCGTACAGGCTCGGGACCATCGCTTAACGTCCCATCCGAAGGACGGCGTGCTTAAGTTTATTTTACCTCCCAGATAAAATAAACTAAGGGCCTCGGTCGGGCTACGAACCCACGACCTTGAGCTCAGCTATCTTAATGTGTACGTTGTTATGACCTATTATCCTATTTGTATTGGTTTATTAAATAAAATTATTATTATTATAACGTATCCTATTACCATGTTATGGTTTAACGGAAATAAATATTACTATGAGGTTCTTAGAAACACTTATAAGATTTCGTGTCGATATATCCACTCTATCGTGTTCACAGACCTACCAGACACTCACACAGACAGGAAATTTATTTTCTCCTGGAATCCGGAAATATGGGAATCGGAAGAGATAAAATTCCAGTGGAAATTCAAAATCCAATATCTAACCGATAACTTCCCCTATAAGGAAAATTCGTAAGTTGATCAAGCGCCTTAGTTATAATACTATTATTATAAAACTGTTATAAAACAATCGTTGGCAGCACGACTTTAACCAAGCAAGTTTTGCTCTCCCTCTAAAGAATATTGATAATAGTTGGCTTAAAATCAATGTCCTACTCAGCCTCTGAGTTCATTACATCGGCAGTTTAGGTTTTTGAGTTGAGTTTTTCCGGTCCCGTGATACCCTCGTCCCTTCCGTCGATTTTGCTGAAAATCATTTATGTCTTCCAAATTTGGTATAGGATCCACACATAAATTTCCGGTCTATATATTCATTTCGTACGAGGAACCGCCCTGAGTAAAACTCTATTGATTTTCAGTCAAATTTGTCGATTGGTTTTAAAGGGAAAGCAAGAACTTAGTTTATTAATACGTGCTGGGGAAGTACAATGCCGGTGATTGACCGACTTTTTTCAATCTATAACCACCGCTGAGGTATTAGATATGTCACGCAACTGTCACTTGCCTTCCCACGCTTTATGACTTTCATTTTATTCAACATATTGGTACCAACATAATGTCGTTTGAAGAAAACCTGGACTTTCCGACATATTAAATAACTTCCCTATACATGTATGTTGGGGAAGTAGAACATTTCTGGCCAGTTAATGAGTTTGCTATCTATGTTCACGAAAGTACCCCTTCAATGTGTGCTCTCATTGCACAACTCTGAATTATTTTATCATGTTGACAATGCGCCTATGATAAGCTAGTATTGATCATTAGATAACTCAGCCAACGAGAAAGATAAACATACTACCACATACCAGTTATTATATTATTATTATTTTTTTTTTTTTTTGTCAATTTAACATAATAGAATCATTCTTACCCAAGAAATGTGTTGTATGTTTTTTGCTACTTATAAATAAACAAAATAAAATGAAAATAAAACGCAAAAATTGCTTTGAAATTCCCATTTTACTCCCACATCGATCAAATCGGTACTTAAAACCCCACATGCGCAGATCTTCTGCCTACACCAGCTACTGCTTCAAATCTAGATCTGTGAAGCATTATTTATTCTTTCTGTAGGCTACCACCATGTTCTAATTCAACCACAGGGCACTCAACTCAACAAATGTAGATATAAAAGAAAATTCTTGAGTTAGTTATTGTGGCTCATGCCCGGGCTTTAATTATGAGGTTATATCGCCTACTATCGTCCTGTAGTCGACAACTTGGGGAGTCCCAAATTTTGAATACCCAGGATATATAGAGGTCTTTAACGAGTACTTGACACCGTACAGGCTCGGGACCATGACTTTACCTCCGAAGGACGGAGTGCTCAATATTTGTTTACCTTCCTGTTAAAAAACTTAACACATCCGTTACAAACCAATTAAAAGTTAATCCCATCCCTCATCTTCCTTTCTTATGATAGTTCTTTGCAACATGGAGTTTTGAGATGATGTACAGAAAAATTCAGCGTCTCCCGAACGCAAATAGCTTGGAAACTGCTGCAGTGATGTTAAGTTGGGAGTCGATCTTCATTTTATACATTTTGATCACGTTTCCCCACGGAAAGACGTAGGGCCTTCGATCGAGACGTTGGGTGATTTGTCATTCATCAGGAATGACAAAGGGATGAAGGACACAGTCTTGGCTGTGAATGAAGGGTAGAAAATCCAACAATTATTCATAGTCTATTGATGGTGCTCCAAAAGTCTACAAATGTCATCATTCTTTATCCGACCTAACTTTAATGAGAGCTTCAGTATCAATCATCCGGAATCCTCCCTTCGCTGACACTTCTGTCTCAAATTAAAATCCTATCTGCTAATGTTCCCAACGTTTGATACCAGATGGAATCCTTTCACTGATGAAAACTTATTTTAAAACCCTTTCTTCCTCTTCAGTCTTCTCTTAAACCTGTTTGTTCTTTTTTCCGTTCCTAATGAGCTAAGGATATTTCAATTCTGCAGCCAGTCGTAGTTTAAGAAAAGTTATGTTATTGAATAAAAATTCAAATGTTGAGTTTCCACCGAAATTTCATGTTTTCCAACCCAATGGATACAAACATTAAAAAAAATAAAAATTCATATCAATAGGTAGAATGATATATTTTATATACACGTTAGAAATCTGGAAGGATGGCACCCGTGGAAGCTAGCAGGCATTTATTAGGGAATCTATAGAGTAGCTTTTCCAAAACTGCGCTGATAGAATCTATCGAAACGAAATTTTATACGCTGATCCAAAACCCCATAGGAACGAAACCTAGTGATTTTCAGCACAATTGGTCTAATATGAAAAGAAGTTGTCTGGGAACAATGTGAGTTGTTTAGTATTTGAATAGACATAAGTACAATCCCATTTCATATTTAGTCCATTTGAAACGAGTGAGCATGTTTTTCGTTTCAAAATGTCATTTAAATACATCTTTGGGCTTGCACTTGACAATCAGTTTAATGGATCCCAGAAAGTACTTCATCTATAATTTATGAATAATTCAACATTATCCCCTAAAAATAAACACATGAAACGCTTTTATGACAAAAACGTTTTACAGAAACGTAGCATTAAATTTTCATATCTGTCTGGGGAGTGTTGAATTGTGTAGTACCATGATTTGGTGTTACTGAGAACTGTAAGTGTGCTATAATAAGAGATATGTGCAGTCTAATTGCAATTGGCAGGTATGTGTTATCAAACCACCGGCTATGTACTTCCCCAGTGCAAAATAATCAACTAAGTTTTTGCTCTCCCTCAAGAACCAATCAACCGTTCCATCTAAAAATCAATAGTTACCTCGTTCAGCTGAAGAAGTAAAAACACAAGGGAACATTTTCAGGCTATGTAATACATGGTTTTAACCTAGCAACGACGAGGATGGTCTGTATGCCTTCCAATCGCGGTCAGACCATAGAAAATGTTGCTTTATTCTCGTTAAAATTATGTTTTAGAATGTTTCGTGGTACAATTTTACAATTAAATGTTATATAATTACACGTACACTCCGAAACAATACATAAGTACAGTACAAATTTAAAATTATTTTCCTCCATTGTTAATAATTAAAAATTAATTTATAAAAAAGCCAAAGAGAGAGTTATCAACAACAAAAGTACACATTTTTACTTCAATATTGGAAACAAGGTCGGATGGAAACACGAAATAAACAGTTCCATTTCTTTTAATAACCAACACACATAGCAAGAATAAAAAAAAAACTATAAAAATCGTGATAACTTACGATGATTTTCGGATAAAGAATAATAAAACTGGGTAATAAAAAAGTTAATCCCATTTACGTTAACATTTCAACTATAGGAATAATTATTAAGTCAATATTTGATGGGTAAAAAAGTCAGTATTTTCCCCTAAATACGAAATGGTGTCAACGTTTAATTGTGCGATTTTCAAATGTTGATAAAGAATTTAATTTTTAAATGTGGATCCACAATCCTATAAGGAGACACCTTTTTATTTTCAGCCAATTTGGCCGAGGGGGTGGAAGGGTGGGGCTTTACACAAAAACCCTGATAACTGCCGATAGTATGACATTATGGACAAGAATTTTTATACATTTGCAGAACTCCATAAAGACGACACATATTGATTTTTAGCCGGATCAGCCAAAGGGAAGGGGGAGATTATAGGGGACTCAACTAAATTTACAAAATATGCTTTATCGTGTGTTAGCTATTATCGTGACTCATGCCCAGGCTTTAAATACGATGTCATATCGCCTATTACCGTGACGTGAGCCCGACTCTACTAAATTTTGTTTACCTAGGTTTATCCACCTAGATCATCCACCCGGTGGTTTCCATAGAAATCCCCTAAAATGATCCACCAATGTATTGAGATGGTTATTTTTAAAAATTCATTTGAACAGAATGATCTCTTCATGAAAAATACTGCTTCTATATTATTAACGATCAGCCCCTGTATTTTTCTATAATTATACGACATCGCTTTTTACCCTATATTTTCGTGTATGAATACTTTTTTTACCTCAAATCCGCCAACTCTCAATTGTCGTTTATCAAATATAGATACAAAAACTGAATAATAATAGAGCAGACGTCTATTTTGAAAGTGTTAAGAAACACCAACAAATAATCTTTCATAATAGCGAAACTATGTACTTCTGTACAACTTACGTTGCGATCTAATTGCAAACAAGTTCAGAGCAACTGCACTTGAGCTCAATTCCCCCTTTGGCGTTCTTTGTATCTCTCTGGAATTTTCAAAATGAATTCTTGTTTTTCCGGTTCCCTGAATCGAAAAATGCAATAAAGTATGTTTATCTGTGTGTCTGATATGAAAACATTTCATATCTCAGGCTAGAATAAATATATAGATGTTGTATGTGGATTAGCTAGTTATTGTGTGACTGCCACCCATATCGCTCTGGTGGACATGAGCCCAACACTACAATAGGAGTCCTAAATTGTGCCTCCCCAGGTTTAGTCACTTATGGTATGGAGTCTTTAATGAGTACCTGACATCATACAGGCTCGGGACCATTTCTTAATAACATCCCATTCGATGGACGGTTATTTGTGGATTACGTAGTCTATCAATAAAGTAACTACTGAATAAATAATACTATATTCAGTTAAAAAACTGCAAATGGTACGAAAATTTCAAGGATGTGCGCAATAGGCAATTAGCAAGATGGTCATGCAACTTTTTCCATAGTCTTGGAGGGAAGTGGCGGATCCTTAGAAGAACAAATCCCATTTTCCACTAAAATGTAAAACAATGAATATATCGATATGAAATGTTATATTTAAATTCAAAACCTCATAAGGACAGAACCTATTAGTATTCCGTAAAATCGGCAGTAGGGAAGGGGTGATAAGAGAAGCGATGCTCGCCTCAAAACCCCTAATAACTGCCGACATAATTTTCAGTATGTGGATTCAGAAGCCCCCATGAAAGTCAACTGTTGATGTTTAGCCCAAACGGATGATCCGTTTCGGAGGGAGAGCGACAACGTAATTGATTAATTCGTTATGGGAAGTACCGACGACTTTTTTTTCTCTTTCAATCTAACAATAAGAACCACAACATTGCAGACTTAATTCTGTGGCAGGCAAGTTGAGAAAGGTTTTGAGAAGATCAATAAGAGTTGATGCAAAGACAGCATGATGCCTCTCACGTTCTCTTAAATAAATCTGACAATGTTTGGTAACTGAACTAACCAAAACAAACGTGAGGACACCCCTTCCTAGGGGCCAATTAGCACTAACTAAACTACCAGTAGTTTAGTGTAGGTAGTCCAAACTAAACTAGGAGCAGTTTGTGTGCCTGTAGTACAGATCAACAGTTTGCCCACATCACAGTTTAGTTCAGCACTATCAGTAGCTCCCTGAAAATCAACAGAACCGTGATTTCAGTAACTTTAACTACGCAGTGTCGTAACCAGTTTGTACTTGGCTATGTACTTCCCCAACGTAAATTAATCAATTATGTTATCGCTCTCCCTCGATGAACCAATCGACCGTTTCATCCAAAAATCAAGTTGACTTCAGAATCCTCATACTAAATTGCGTGTCGATACATTGACATCGATCGGGAGTTATTAGAGTTTTTGAGTTAACTTATATCTTCTTCAGTTCGGCCGTTTTCCCTGAAAACTAGTAAGTACCGTCCAAATGGGGTTTTGAAGTTACATACAAAATGTCGTGCCAATACGTTCAATATCGGCATACATTTGTATTGTTTTGACAGACAAAGAGGCAGTTTTTTTTCTTTTTCTAATTTTTGCAATCAGAGATCGGAAAACATGAAAATCTAGTGTCAAGATCAAATTTCTGTCAAAAACAAAAAAAGGGAAGAGGGAAAAATGAATCGCGGTGGAAATGAACTCTCCAAAAAGAAAAAAAAACTTTTTTGCAATTAGTTAAATAATTAACCCAGCCCCCTATCACACGACTAATTACAGACAAGGGTAGTTATGACCCTAAAAAGACAAACTTTTTTAGGGGAAGGACGGGACCCTAGAGCACGCCCTGTCCTCGACTATTTCCTACCATTATGATCCAGAGAACATTTCTAAAAACAACAATTTAGTCTGATTGCTTACAATGAATATTGTTGACAATGTTTTCGCCAGAGGAAATATAATTGCTACTACAATCAAAGCAAATTTTTCTCGTACGATTAGCCAGAAAATGAACTTTTACTAAAAAATAGTCAATAAAGTAATTGTATTTATTATTATATTGAACCACTAGCAGTAATACCCGGCGTTGCCCGGGAAACTTTGACTTTTCTCCCAATATCTCCTATAAGGCTATTCAGTTCCTCGACAGTACATTCATGATGTTATAATTTTCAATTATTCATACGGAATAAGGCTTATAGTCCTTCAACTGTAGTAACGCTAGTAAGTTTTTAGGACCCCTGGGCACCACAGCTAGTATGCGCCTTTCAACGGCGGAAACCAGAGCTAGTGAATACTTGGCATCGCTGGACATCCTAGCCAGTGCGTACTTAAGAACGCTTGTGACCACAGCTAGTATGTGCCTTGCAACGCTGGGCACCACAGCTAGTACGTAGTTAGGAACGCTGGGCACCACAGGTAGTATATGCCTTGCAACGGCGGATCCCACACCAAGTACGTAGTTGGGAATGCTGGGCATCACAGCTGGTATGTGTTCTGCAACGGCGGACCCCACAGCTAGTACGTAGTTGGAAACGCTGAGCATCACAGCTAGTATGTGTTCTGCAAGGGCGGACCCCACCGCTAGTACCTAGTTAGAAACGCTGGGCATCACAGCTAGTATGTTTTTGCAACGGCGGACCCCACAGCTAGTACGTTTTTAGGAACGCTCGACCCTACAGCTAGTAGGTGCCTTGCAACTGCGGACCCCACAGATAGTATGTAGTTAGAACCACAGGGCATCACAGCTAGTATGTGTTTTGCAACGGCGCACCCCACAGCTAGTACGTAGTTAAATATGCTGGGCCACACTGCTAGCGCCTTGCAACAGCGGACCCCACAGCTAGTACATAATTAGGAACGCAGGGCATCACAGCTAGTAAATGTTTTATAGGTGCCTTGCAACAGCGAACCCTACAGCTAGTACATAGATAGGAACGCTGGGGCTGAGCATTACAGCTAGTAAGTGCCTTGCAACAGCAGACCCCACAGCTAGTACGATATTAGGAACGCTGGGCATCACAGCTAGTAAATGTCTTGCAACAGTGATCCCCACAGCGAATACATAGTTACTAATACTACATGTGAAATTCATGACAATCCGATTACCCTTTAACCATTCAGCATTATTTTTATGCTTAGCCCCCCCTCCCCCCTCCCAAATTTTTAAGATGTCACACACCCTATTTTTCTATTTGGCCTTTATGAATACTACATGTGAAATTTCGTGACAATCCGATCATCCGTTAATGACTTATCACTATACTTATACTTAGGCCCCCATCAACCCACCCTCCCGTTCAAAATTTTGTGACATATACACCCTATATTTCTATTTGGCTTTTAAGAATACTACATGTGAAATTCCATGACAATACGACCAACCTTTAATGAGCTAGCACTATATTTATACTTAGACCCCCCCCCCCCCCCCCCCCACAGCCCTCCTCCCGTACTACATTTTGAGCCGTCACACCGCCTATTTTTCTATTTGGCCTTCAGGAATACTACATGTGAAATTTCGTGACAATCTGACCAACCGTTAATGAGCTAGCACTATATTTATACTTAGGCCTACCCCCAAAACCTCCCCTCCCGTTCAAAACTTTGGGTCGCCACACACCTTATATTTCTATTTGGCTTTTAAAAATACTACATGTGAAATTTCGTGACAATCCGACCAATCGTTAAAGAGTTAGCACTATATTTATATTTAGGCCCCCCCACAACCCCCCCTCCCGTTCAAAACTCTGGGACGCAACACACCTTTTTTTCCCATTTGGCTTTTAAAAATACTACATGTGAAATTTCGTGACAATTCGACCATTAGTTAATGAGTTAGCACTATTTATATACTTAGGCCCCCCCACAACCCCCCCTCCCGTTCAAAATTTTGGGACGCCACATAGCCCATTATTCAATCGGGCTCAAAAGGATGCTACATGGGTAGTTTCATAAACATCCGTCCAGCCGTTTGGGCGTGATGCTGGAACAAACATACATACATACATACATACATACAAACAAACCCCGTTTCAGCTTTATTAATATAGATTTAGACATAAAAATACAGACTTACGTTAAGCAAAGAAAGATATATTACTCTGGCACATACCTGGAACAAAACAAAAAACTAATATTAATTACATACAAATTTGAATAAATATTTGAAATATTCTGGACATAATATTTGATAGATCAATTGCGATGAACCTGGTTGTTCATTAAGCAAATTCTACTCCATTTAATATCTCAATGTTTTTAATTAAATATGTAAAAAGTTAATTAAAAATGCATGGATAAACAATTTAGGCACATTGATTGAGATTTTGTGAATTTCAATTTGTACGGCTAAACAAAGAATCAAAAGTATTAGGTAAATAAACCGCCGTAATTTCTTTTAGAGGTCATATCGAGCAGGCAACTTTTTTTAAAATATGGTTTCATATTTCTGATATTTTGTAGTTCATAATGAAAAATGCTTTTCAACGATATAACTCCTTCTTTGATTTATTTTATTTTTCAGTTGTGCAGCGCACTTCACATGAATAACCGAGACCTCTAATGGTTACATCTGAAATTAAACCTTAACAAAATGATACGACTTTCTGCTAGCATCCGCAAGTCGTTCAAAAGTTGAGTTTGGTTAATCCGCTCACTATGCGACGATGATCCTTCCGAATTTAACAAGGTGTCGAAGTGGTGATGCAAGTAGGGTCCAAGAAACATTGGTCTGTCCCCATCCATATTATAATTGTTTATGGTTTGATTATTATAATTGTTATTTTAAATTGTTTATTAATTAAAAATTTTAAAGATCTTTTAATTTGTCATTGCTCATTGTAGGGGAAACCTGGAAAGCCGGGTGGCCTTCACTAGAAGAAGCTGATCAATATTTTAATTTTTCCAATCAATTGGACAACAGTACATAAAATTAGACTTGCGGATCATTTCATTCCAGATCAACTCAAGCTCTACTATCAGCTATGGCTAAAAGAACTGAGTAGTGGGGGAAAGGAAAAGTGGTGGGGGAGAGCCAATTGCCGATATCGCTCCACAGTACACTCAGATGAAACGAAATAGGAAAATAATGAAGGACAGTTTATGCTGTTTAACAAGTTTGGTAAAAATTCGTTAAACCGTTCAAAAGCATCCGCAAATTCCGTCTCTTAATCAAATTCAATATCGCTTACAAAATGTCCACACATACTAATTAATCATTTAATCTGATGACAATGGCAGTGTGTATGGCTGAATCTCTTGATACTTTCAACACATATCACCCAGTGTACCACAGTGGTTTAGGGGAAGGGGAGTGTTATCAGAGGATGTGTTGTGATGTGTCCTGATTGCAGGGTCTCCCCGAGGAATGTGTAGCTACATATATCACACACACAGGGGAGGGGGCTCCTGACACACGCATACCGCTCCTCACTATAATACCTTCCCCCGTTCTGTTATTCAATCAGTACATACCCGAGTAGACCCCAGTGTAACATACCACGCCACCCAGTATCACCAGTCTCTCGCCTCGCCTCGCTCCGTGGTTTTTTGCTGTCATTACACCCTTCAACCCTTCTCCCCTGCGGTTTGCCTGTTATTAAATCTTCACAGGAGCCCCCCTGTCATCCACCCTAAATATCAATTTTATTGACAGGTATTTCACACCCAGGTATGCTAGGGAAATGGCACAACAGAGGAGAATTTTCGTTAATTTTCAAATATTTTCATTTCGAGATAACTAATTTACTGTGTTTAAAATAAAAGGATAATTATTGATTAGGTGAACATTATTTATTAATACCCACTTAAAAAAGGGTGTTATGTGTTTGTTCTGTTTATTTTATTTGTATTTATGAACGTTCCCACAAAGCTGTTAAACAGTTGAAACGATTTGGTTAAGGTGTTTTCCATATGTGATAGTAGATTCTACAAGCTGGTATTTATACCAAAAAATACCAAATTTGAAACTCATCAGCTTAGACGTTTGAGCTTGAACAGGGACACATGCTACTCGCTTCAAGGTTCGAAAATGGTCCCATTTCGATTTACTGCTGTACGTGTCTAATAAGCTGTAACTCCAGGGAAAAAAAAAAACTACAGATACGAAGAAAGCGCAACGTAAGGTGCTAAAGCAAATAGCTAGTCAACTAAATAGCCGGGTGGGCGGCCTCAGTTGAGTGGGGCGGGCTGTTAATGGATTAGACGTTCTACCCGGGACTCAACTACTCTTCTCCATTAAGTAGGATTGGGGTGTAACGCCTGCTAACGGTGGTGTGGGCAACACGCCTCGCTGCCCTGTCTCAATGGCTCAGCCTATCCAAGCAACGCAACCTCACCTCAACATTACCTACCTACCGCCCCAGCACACACTTGTACGCCAAAATGCAACTCTCGTGTCCCCCCCCCCCCCCCCCCCCACCCCCCCCCTTAGGAACATCAGGGGTAGTTGATGTTAAACTTAGGCTAGAGTCATCCAACCATGATGGGCTCAAAACTTCAAATGTTTGTATAAATATGAGGACACAAGGAATGATCCCTGCGGTATCCATTCTATCGAATGCTGGAAGGAGAAAAAAAACTGGACACATACTTTCCGCGCGGTCTCCAACTACGCTAGACACATCTATGAAAAGGTAGTCATATTACCTTTTTTGCACAAATCAAGGAAATATTTTTTAAAAAGAAGGTATATTCGGGCTAACTAAAACCTCATAAACCTACCAAAAAATCCACTTCGTACAGAAGGTATCTTTTAATTCTCTCTACAACGTTTATTTCTTGAATTTATCGATTAAAAGAAAATTATGAGAGAAATCCACCCAAATTTAAATATATTGTATTATAAGTGGGATTAATTTCAGCCCTCTAATCGGATCAGACATGAGTAAAAAAAATGAGTAAAAAAAAACTGTCAGATTTGATGCATAAAAAGACGTCATCTCCATGGAAGACATAGTATAAATACATGAATAAATAAAACAAACTTCGTTTTTGAAATATAGTCCACTCCACAAAAAAAAATTTCGTGTGGAAGAAAATATTTCAAAAAACGAATTTTTGTTTTATTTATCATATGGAATTTCCATAACATGTCTGCGTTTCTCAACTTAGAAGAAATATATGAGACATTGGTTGAGCAAATGTTGCAAATTTCATTCATTTTAGTCCAATTTTCGACAAAATCACGTCAGATCTAAGGACACACCTTACATCTTTCCGTTAGAATTTCCATTTTATTGGTTCTGGAATGATTTCGGATGTAAAGATCCCATAAAATTTCCATAATACTTACATCGAGAAGTAGTTGAAATCAGGTTCGAGTGACCTTAAGAGATTACGTATTCCCGTTAAAATTTCATTCCCAATTTTTTCCAAGAAATCCAATTATTTATTTAATGGTATTGCATATTGCATTGAAACGTGTAAACAAGAGCCTGAGATGATTCGGTGAACTTCTGAACTTACAAAAGCAGACTTGATTGAACGTGTATTATCATCCTCAATTGGATTTATCTGTTTTCCGATATTGGTTTCTCGCGGAAACTAGCTAGATAAGGTCTATCGCTATTGGTTAATCGAATGTTCAATTTCAACTTTTCTTGAAAGGTTCTCAGTTCTCCGCTAAGTTAGCTTGCTAGGGGTCCCCTCCTCTTCAAAGCAAGACCCATTAGGGAAATTAACGTGACATAGTAACCGGGGCGGGTGTGTTGGAGGAAAGGAGTCGTATTACTGAGCGGCTGCGGTTGTGGCTCGAGGACGGAGATGTTTGTAGTCAAACTTTGAACTTTCTGAAATAATCCTCTCCTCTCAACCTCTCACAGCCAGATTAACTGGGTTAGTCTCTAGCTACAACTTTAAAACACCAACATTTTATGTATAATTGAATAATTACAAATTTTTTTTCAGGGAGGGGGAGTAGTGGGAAGTGGGTAGCGTTTCGACCTACCACCTAGATTGTCTAGATTCAAATTACACCATCATCAACGCATAGTAAAAATTCGAAGTTGAGTTTCCATCGGATCCCCCTGAATCTGAAAATGTCAACAAGAAAACCAAATGTGGACACGATAATTTACACATTTTCCAAGAAAGAATATATTGATACGATAGGCCAAAGAAAATGGGTGAGGGGGAGGGGTAGTAAAGTCTCCCCCGGACCAATATTTATTTTCAACCCTGGACATTTGATTAGACATAATTAAACATTTTTTAGGGCTCTCTAGACCATATTCGAAATCTTATTAACGAGGGTTTGACGTTCGACTATCTGTCTGTCGGCCCCTGAATTTTTGTGTCGAAGCTATAACATTGCAATTTTGCACAAAGTTAAAGGGTGAAACAAAGATCCAACAAAAAATCAATGGAACAAAAAATAATTGGGTAAACAGGAAATATTAAAGACTACTACATTTCAGTTCAAGATCGATAGTTAGAATCAACTTTATTCGCTCTTTTGGGACCATAGTGGCCGTGTGGGCTAGAGCACAGGGCTTACCATGGTTGCGGGTTCGAATCTCCTTAAGGAGAGAATTTTATTGGATGTTGTGTAAATAACCAAATAACACTTTTATAGAGACATGCATCATATTTGAGGCTAACAAACATAAAAACAAAAAACCTTTAAAACCTGAGAAAGGGGCTCGTGATCGCACCGATATAAGAATTTGGTATTAATGTACCTTCTATTATTTATTTATTAAGAAAAAAAAATTCAAACAGTGATAATAATATACATATATATATATTTTTTTCTTTGTTTTAACATAGGTTGGTCAGTATAATTTACAAGCTATTTTGATGAAAAAAATTGTTTGAAGTTACCATGTTATAGGTGTAACGGAAATATATATTATTATTATTGTATTTCTTAAGCTTCTCTGGAATCTTACTAATGTTGATTTTTTCCAGAGGCGTCTTCTTTTTTGACAATATTTCGGGACACTTCCATACTTCTGGTCACTTTGGATTCTTCGTTCATAAACTGGAAGCATGGAGTAAAAAAAAAACATTATTATAACTAACAATATCAAAAACATCAAGTTCTCTAAATTAATTTTACTAATCATTTTTTCAAAGATTCAATACTACCATTCTACTTCAGTCGTATCACTCTTCCCTCCAATCCAGTTGAGCCCCTTCCACATGGCTTTACACTATCTAGCGATAGATTTTAAAAAATCCAAAGCAGGAATAGACCCCGTCCACCTACACCAACCTAATTCCTTCTCTCCCCGACTAATTACCATAAAACTGGTTTCATCCAGTCTGGCGACGCCACTACCAAGAGAAGTTTATCTCCCAAGCTGAAAGGTTTTTGCCCCCGGAGAGAGACAAGCCCGGTAAAAAAGTGTAAAAGTGGCAGAGGTATAAGGTGGGTATGTCGTTTGCATCTCGATGGGGACTCTCAAATCCCCTCGTCTCTCGCTCCTCTAAGCTTCATCCCTCGTCCTCAACACCCAAAACAGATTACATTAATAGTCCTGTCAAACACTCCACCTACCAAACTTACATATTCGGCTTCCTTTTCCTTCCTCTAGGACGGAACTGCACCGAAATTAGTCACAAGTAGCATGGGAGTTCGGTGAGCTCCATTTATGAAAATTGATGTCCTAGTCAATTACAGGGGAGGGGACAAGACGAGAGAGATGAGCGGTGGCCTTCTTCTCCCTATCGTCATTTGGCTGAAAATCAGTAGACGACATCTTACCTACGATTTCCCGAATCCATGTATGATATTTCGGGTCGATTCATATATTTTCCTAGCTAGCGAGGGGCCATTATATGGGCCTCCAGGTTTCAAATAACAAAAAAGCCTGCCCCTGCAATCAACCAATTTAGTCTACCGGTAATGAGACTTTTGGAGTTTGCCTTTCGGATGTAATTCAATAGCTGCCTGACAAAGGGGCTTCTTAAACCACTTATACAATGAAAGTCGTGTCGATACATTCATTCTACCAGCCGTTATTAGGGTATTTGAGGGGGCTTTAAAGCCCTTTCCTTTCTCTAAATCTCGTCGTCCTAGTGTTGATTTTGCGGAAAATCTATATTTGACAATCTTATGGGCTTCCGGATTCAAAAATAAAATATCGAGTCGAAATATTCTTCACGTTCAAATTCACAAACGTAGAAAGACTTTTTTTCTTCAGTTTTATGCTCTGGGAGAACAAAAACATTGAATTCCGTTGAAACTAAAAATTCACAAATCGTATCGCTCAAGAAATTAAAATTCGACAGATTTGAAAATTTCCGGAGATTTTAAACCTTAAGGATATCCTATTTTTGATGGAAGCTATTGATCTACATGACCTCTTCTAGGAGGCCGGTCAAAAAAACAGTACTAATTAAAAGGGGTGAGTTGGGAGAACTGAGTAATCCCTCTCCACCAGACATCTCATATCACTGGCTGGATTATCATTCACACTAATTGGTGAGCTCATGAAAGCAGGTTGTCACCGTATCAAGGACAACAATTGGTGAGACCATGAAAGCAGGTTGTCACCGTATCAAGGACAACAATTGGTGAGACCATGAAAGCAGGTTGTCACCGTATCAAGGACAATTCGGGGAAACAATAAAAATAGAAAATGATTTTTACTTTCTCACACTTACTACTTCTTCAAGATCAGAAAGTGATGTATGTCCGTAACGCCTAAAATTGTAACCACTCAATATCCGTAGCTATCTAATAGATTTTAATGAAATTTAAACATCTGGTGATGTAGAAGGGTAGAGTAATGAACCGGCTAGCAGAGCCGTCCACCCAAAAATACCCTGGAAGGCGTGGGGGGATGTTGAAGTGACTCCCTTGGCTCAGCTGGATAGATTGTAGACTGGGTTTCTCTCACTGGCGTTGTCCTCTGCACTCTGCTCCTGCTTGGTTTCTTGAATATCTGTCGAACCCCGAGCGAGCTGGGCAGGGCACACTAGTTGGACCAATGATATCAAAAGTTCCAACTAGCGGCCCCTTAATCCAGAGCTGCTGAGGGAGCGGGAGCCGGTCAGGGGTAGGGTCAGGCGTCAGCTGACCCTAGGGGCCCTCTAGCACGGATTCCCAACCGCTCAACAGCCCCGGACAGCACCCGCGCTCGCCAGGGGCCTAAAAGGTTTGGGGACAGTGGCGTGATGGTAGTTCCACCTAGTAGCTTAAATGAAAACTGACATTATTGCAGAGATATTGTGAAATAATTCAAATGGACTTGAAAAATAAAATAAAACTTGTTTATTTGATATATTGTCTAATTTCACTAACTATATACATATACATGGAGTACTTTCGGTATTTCTACCATCCTCAGCCAAAAGCCTTATCTCTTATGCTTTTGGCTGAGGATGGTAGAAATACCGAAAGTACTCCCATGTATATATAGTTAGTGAAATTAGACAATATCTTAAATAAACAAGTAGTAGCTTAAAGGGGAACTATCATCACGGGCCAATCATGATAAATTGGGGAAGTTTTTATACTGGTTCTCGGCACGTGCGAGAATGTCACGGGAAAAGAGTTGGTATCACTGGCGACTTATTCTACTGATAGTTTTAGGTGCAACTTAATATTTCTAGTATTATTTTTTCAACTACACATAGTATAGAGGAAGAATCTAAACAGTGAAAGATTTCACAGGGATTTCTTGTTTTCTGTGCATGACCCAGGAGTTATTCAGATAGACTGAATAGTGTATATTCACGAAATTTTATATGTGGATTCAGAAGCCTACACACAAATTGATTTTCAGGCAAATTGTTCAATGGGAATGGAAGGGGGAGGGGGGGGGGGGGGGGGGGGGAGTGACTCCAGATAGACGGAGATTGAATATTTTTATTAAGGAAAATACACTTTCTACTGAAGTGTCTTGAAGCAAAATTCATACGAAGTTTGTTTGGAAGAAAGAATACAAAATCGTCGAGAAACCTTCGTTCAGTTCTAATCGTCGTTTTTTTATTAAATAGAAAAGAAAAATAGTAATTTGAGGTTTTCAAAGTTGAGTAGGCCGCCTGGTTGAGCTGATGACAGTAGTTGAGAATTGAACTACTGCCTTGCCTACTACTGAATAAACAAACATTTACAATCCACATCTAATTGCCCTCATTAGACACCTGCGGATCGATCACTCGATTGGTCAGGTACATACCTCCCGCCAATTATATCTCTTCCAGCCCTTTCTCCCTCCCACTCCCGCCAGAAACCTTCATCCAGACCCTCAGGGCCTGTTGGCTACCCGCCATTGTGGTCACGTGGGCTATACAACTCTAATAGGCACGGCTCTTATTAAAAACACAAATGACCCCCTCTTCAATTATTTTCTTTTTTAATTTTTAATTAATCCTGTGAAGAACAAGTCTTATACTTGAGGTCGTTATTGACTACGAAAAACTGAATATGTTCTTCTAACAAGAGTATTGAGAAACAAATTCAGAAGTTAGAAATAATTAGTCAGATTTCATGTACTAATCATGGAAACCAGATTGGCACAATATACTTTCCTCTTGTTCAAATTTCCCGATGTGCCTAGAACATGATTGTGCAAGTTCCAAATGAAGAACAGACTCTAATATTATTTAACTTAGAGAATCTAATTTAGTGTAAAGGAATTTATTATTACTCGTTGTAAAGGGTCTGGGTAAT
Source organism: Aradus depressus (assembly GCA_963662175.1). Classification (NCBI taxonomy): domain Eukaryota; kingdom Metazoa; phylum Arthropoda; class Insecta; order Hemiptera; family Aradidae; genus Aradus; species Aradus depressus. The sequence continues at coordinate 63,300,824 of OY759215.1, read as the reverse complement.
GGTGGTAAGGGCGCAGTCTAGCCCTTTAGTGTTGATTAGAGAGGATGTTCCTATCTTGACCAACAATCCTTTGTGCCCAACACAACGACTATCCTCCCCTACCCTAAAATATGTACACTATTATTGGGTAGGACCCACCCCTTTAGGGCCGACTTACATATTCATTATGCTCTGCAATCCTCCCCTCTCCTCCCTTCATTACTTAGAGGGGAGGAGACCTGGAGATAAGGATTTTATCAGAGCTGACATGACTTCCCAGACGTAATTAAGCCCTTACAAACTAACATGTCCACACAGCTTAGATAATTCATTGACTTAATATGGCCACTAAAGCCTTGGTTTCAAGCACTCCATATTTGTTAATTATTAGTCAAGTTAACTACTTCGTTAAAGATAAACCCGAGGGTTCTTCGCTAAATAGTTAACTTGTACTGACCATAAACTGGATATAGCCATAGCAAAGGTTCCTCAAATCGCTAAAGTTAGTTGTTCAAGTACTATCATGTAGGCACACACTCCACATGGCTTTATAGAGTCATGTTAGAGCAGTACCGACTTCCTATCACTGTCTGTGAAACGGCAGCAGGCCACCTATAGGGTAGGTTATAGCTTCTTCAACTACCAGGCAACTTACAAATGAGTCGTTGAGGAGATGAGAGGACTAACAATAAGTCGACTTCTGGCCGATATAAACGGACGCCATTTATATAACCTTAATTAATCTTCTATTGAGATATCAAAGATAACTCCAGGAAACGAGGAGCATTTAATTTGACAACTAGGATCATACCTGCTAAGAGTATGTAACAGTCACACGTGATCCCTTCATTTAGAAAATTACAAAAATAATGTATAATTTTGTAATCGTTTTTGATGCAAATAAAAAAGCCATTTAATCTTTGCCAATTTTAATTCTATTAAATAGTGCGGATACAATTAGTTAGTTATTGTGACTCAGGCCCGGGTTTAACACATATAGCCTACCAGATAGGTTGACATGAGCCCGACTCTACGGGAGTCCTAAGTTTTGCCTATCCCAACTTTTTATTCACCTAGGGTAGGGGTCTTTAACGAGTACCTGACATCGTACAGGCTCGGGACCATAGCTTAACGTATGTCGCCCTCTACCTACATAAGTGTAAGGTCACTTAAGGTAGGTTTCTTCTCACTGGTATATTTTTTAGAAAAATATAAAATTTATAAGACTCTCAATTAAAGTTTTAGAAAATACTTAGTCAGCCATTCTATAAAATGTCCACTATATTAGATTCTCATCAAGCCAGTTGTCCATATATGTCCCAAGAGACCTGATATATACTCTGAACGAAAGGAGGATTTTCGGACCGGTGAGGTTTCCAGGGTATGAGAAGGTCGAGGAGCAACCAGGAGTTTTACGACTTGTACAAAGAGACGAGGATCTCCACCTTGATCAAAGACGAGGGGCTGAGACGGCTGCGTCACCTCCTTCGTCGCGGTCGGTTTGAAGACAATAACAAGTAACGCCGGAAGGAAAGGGCCATGGAGAAGAAGGCAAGCCAGTATTTCCCTCCCGCCCTTACAAGGCAGCATACAATGGAAGGGGTTGCTGATGCTCACAATTAATTAATTGTAATTTTTTTATAATGCTTAGGAAAAACGTTAATTGAAAGGATAGAGGTTACAACCCTTTACTTCAGGGTTCCTGACAACTATATCTTAAAACTGTCTGTTACAAGTAAATACCTGTCAGAAACAGGACATCCCAGCTAATTTTAACAAGAAGTAATCACCGCACACTCGGATTAACGTGATGGCTTGACAGTTAAGGAACCAGATGAGACTCGACCCGCGTCATTCACCTACCATTTAATAGGATTAATCGTTGTGACATGTCACCAGGGCGGACATTTCAACGATGAATCCGATTGCGGGGAGCACTTTCAAATCAACCTGACCTCACGATGTTAAATCCTAATAAAAGAAGAACAGACTATAACTAAATTCCGGGAATACCGTGGGATGAAATCAAGATCCTGCAGATGGCCTGGTGGCTTATAGATGCTTTCTCGTGTGACGTTGTCAGAATCGATTCAAGGAGAGGTTACAGTTTCTTTCGCGTGGAATCGATTATTTTATAGCTATGAATATGAAAGGGCAGCGGCCTGTATAATCACTTACTTTCTGCACAAGTCGGGATTACGTGAGACGTTGAACTAAAGAATTACGACTGACAAGCATCGACGAGGTTCAGTTCATGGGCCACTAGATATGGCGAAATACTGTAATAGAGCCCAGAAAGTGGGAAAAATTATCGGATCGAAAAATATAACAAACTCGTGACTTGATCAATAACAAAAGTTATGGCTGTCCCGGACATCCGTCTTTCAATTAGTCAAATTTGAATATTGGATTGCTTTGAAATGTCATTGTGGAAGTTGTAGACGCACAGATCAAATTTAAAAATGCACTGATTTAGAGTTCTCAGGATTCCAAACCCTAATTCAGAACCTAGGATATTCTTTTAACCAAATCAATATAAAAAATTTTAAAGGAAAAACTTTTTCTTCGAGGGTTTTACATAATTATTTGTGATGGGCTATCTACAGGTTGCTGTCTTATTTAAATACGTATGGCTATTCCACAGGTATGTAGAGTTAAATACCGACACCACCGAGTACCACAACATCTATAACTAATGCAGAACATTCAATAACAGGGGTATTAACGACGGACACATCTATAGCTTGGCAAGATAGATGAAAGGCTCTCGGCGGGGTGGCACTCGAGGGTGGGGGAGGGTGGCACTCAAGAGTGGGGGGTGACCGAAGAGTCAATATAAGTAAAATACCTTATTCCCTTCTCTTTTTCCAACTTTCGCTCCTTCCTTTTGAAAAAAAATCAGTACTAATATATATTAATTTCGATACATTGTTCTTTCAAATCGAACTTTTATTTTATGGAAATAACATTTTCTGTCGAAAATAATCAAAACTCTGCACAGAGTACATATAGCACTATTCCCATCATCCTGTTTGATAAAAAAATTCCACACGTCCGATTTAGGCGGCATACTGAAATGAACACGCTACGCATCACCTTTTCAAGTTGCAAGTCCAACACATTAACTCGAACTAAGAAATAGATTTAAATAGAAAGGAAACTGGAAATAAGAAAAATAATAAGGAGGAGTTTCTTGGAAGAAGGGCCGTCATAGAATCATAATAGACTTATCTTTCTGCTTTAGCCCTCTATACTAGGAACTGGATTGGTTTTGTGTTCACAAGTGGCAAGCGTTCTTTCAAAATATTCAAATATTTCTAGGAAAACACTCTTTTTCCGATCAAAGTATATTAACATGAGTAGAAAAGTTTCGCAACTTAAAAAAAAATATATATATGAACATTTCGATAAACTTCTTTTTTTTTGCTCTTAGTTTTTATTTTATTTTTATTTATTTATTCTTTATTCAAAACGTAATGAAGGAAAAATAATATCGATAGTTACTTGGCATATCGATAGTCATGAACTACCGATATATTCTTAGTAGTATCGACTATCGCCCATCCCTAGTAGAGAGGTACAACAATAAGCGCGAGGAAAGTTGCGCACTCGCGCATTATCATCTAAGTTGCCAGCCAAGCTAAACTCTTCCAACTGAACAAATGCTAATTACATAGGGATGTGTGGTAACATGTACCTATGAAGGGAACAGGTAAATATTTACAAGAAGGTCCCGAGGGTAGCCCAATATTGACAAGACTAAACACAGGTCAGGTTTAGCAACATGATATGTATTATATATATTTCAGTAGTGGCTATCAACACAATACAGTATTCATATTATGATCATACTAAGTCCAATGATTACCAACATAATATTTACTTACTGTAAACGTTATGACCATTATCTCAATGCGTAGGTTCTTGTGTCTGTATGTGACTTGGAACTTCGAGAGCGCTCATTGAAATTTAAAATAAACTTGTCATATGTGCTAACAGATCTGATAACACCAAAACACTGAAATTTCGTTTCGAAAATAATTTTTTCAGACCTTTGTTCGATTTACGCAAAAACGGAATCGAAAATTGATACGTAAATATTCCTAATTAAACTTCCAATCGCTAATGTTTCTGCAGATTTGAGACAGAACGTAAAATAGATTGCCTTATGAGATATTTCTAAGTAATGTTTAAATATTAACGCATTGCATATTTTTTATTTAAAAGGATGAAAATAAAGAAAAAATAAGCTATATGTGATATAGCTATTAAAGGACATTCTTATGCCAACAACTTTTGTACAGATCCCTCCCCCTTCCCACAGAGAACTGCTGGTGCCAACACAATGTCATTATTCCATTTACCCAGTAATGCAAGTACGCAATGAATTTGTGAAAGGAAAAGTGACCAAATGTCGTGAAAATAGCAGTCGTTAAAAAAATGTAGAAGAACTATTCAAAGTGCCTTCTCGACCATCTCCCGTAGCCCGGTGGCTTGTCTCGTGGATGATGCACTTTGTGCAAAGAAGCTGAAGTCTACATATTGCAACTTTGAGATGCATTATCAAACTTTTATACCTGATCACATATAGAGGTTTTGAACTTATCTAATAACTGAGGAGGCTAGGTGTAGATCAGACAAAACAAAGAGATGTCCCGTGCATACGCATTAATTATCAAGGGAATCATATGCGCAGGCATTAACAGAAAATGACAACATTATGGATCACCCTTACTGGCTTTCAAAATATTCTATTTTATTCCTGAAATACATAGGCGGTTGGGGGGTACTTTTAGCATCAATTAAAAACAGAGACTACTCTAAACATTATTCTCTAATGAGATGAAAATATATTTTAACACCATTAAAATTTTAATGAGATTTTGATCAAACGAATAAAGTGTAATGGTGAAACAATGTACAGAAAATTAGAGGGCTATGAAATTATGCATTTTCAATAAATGATATTCCAAAAATAGAGAATACCATAATGGGTGTTCCATTCAAATTGAATAAATTGAAATAATAAAATTGGTCTCAACGCCCAACTTTTTCGGCTATTTTAAATTTCACCACATGAGAGTGAATATTAAATAATAACTTATTTTTTAAATAATATTAAGACGTCTGAATGGCTTGAATTAAAACGGAGAAATTGCGAAAAGCTAAAAACAAATATTGGTACATTTTCTAATTTTGGCCAATTGTTTACAGAATTCAAAATAAAAGAGAAAATTCTCAAAGCCCAACCATCTTTTGATCTTGGTAATTTTTTTTGTGAGGCCCCATTTGCTTGGGTGCCGCTTCGTAAATTACGCTGTATAATGAAACAACAAAAAAATGCTTACGCCAACCTGATTTCTTTTGTATACCCAGTAATGCCAGTATGAAATGATTTTGATAAGGGGGAGGGGGGAGAGAGTAATCTGTAAAAGTGTGGTTAGTATAAGGAAGTCTCGTAATGGCCACATCACATATTTTTCCTATTGCATGTCCGGTTTATGCACCAACAATTAAAAAAAATTATGTTTCTACAAGCTCATTAAAATAGCATTTTTTAATTCTCTTATTTATTTTAATTGCTTATGCAAATTAATAGAAACCTACATAGTATGAAACTAGGATGGAACATGCAACATTCCAACAGAATCATTTCAAAAAAATACCATAAATAATATATGAGTCAAATGTGAGTAAAATTCCCACATAGATAGGTATTTGGTGGGTTTATCACTGTTCATTGTATCTTCAGTCATCGAAGGACCATGTAGTCAATATTTACGAAACGGCTAATCAATAGGATTGATTTTACGAAAAATAATCAAGAAACCCCACAAATTCCATAATCAATTTATTGTATTTTACCTGTGAGAAGCCAAGTAATATTTCTAATGCAACTGAAGAATGTGAGGATGGCTGCACTGAGAGAGCTTCATTCCTCAACCGACACAACTACATTCTCGTTAGATAGTTTTACCGAAGATGTCAGCGATGGTTATGAAGCGTTGGTAATTATTTTTTACACATTGAACTTGTGATAAAATTATAGTTACTGATTCCTTAAATAATTTTAAAAAAAACTAATAAATAGAAGCTTGCAAAAATTGTTGATAATTTGAAGATCGTATGACATTAGTAATAAGGTTGATAGGACTTAGGTTTAGGTAGGTCCAAGGATAACATTACAAAAGGCATTCCCGCAACTATGCGTTAATAAAATCGTTCTTAGAAGTTGGAAGTAGCAAAGACTCAGTATATAGTTCATATTTCACGAATCAGTTTATTAGAAACATTACAAAAAATTACCAAATTTTGAAACGACAAAACTACTAGGTGAAACTACTGGGGCGAAGTTTTAAAGACATCCGGTAACACCACGAATCTCGGGAGTTTAAAGGAGTTGCAAAAGGGAGACTACGAAACGGAGAAAACCAAAAAGGTATAAGAAAGTCCTGTTATGGCCATATCACATGTACTTTATCTCTCAGTCGTTTATAAAATTAATATTCTTTGATTTTTCACTTTATCTCTCCCGGTTCATAATATTGAAATAGAACCATCGTTAAAATAATATAGATGTTTATATTTCGATGTTTAATCAATGACACAAATCGATGGTTTCAATGCTCATCCCTATTTCTTACCCTTCATCCACCACTACTCTTTATTCCATACATCTTTATGAAGTTATATAATCGGCAAAACATTCGAACTCAACCTTCCACAGGATTTTCATGTCCGACCTCCTGAATCCAGAAAAGAATGTGGATACGATATATTGTAGAATGAACGATTCGGCACAAATGAAGTAAGGAAGATTTACAGTAAGATTTGCTGAAAGAGGGAGGGCTTAACTCTAAGCCTTCATAAACGTCAAATGGAATGGACATATCAACATAAAATTTAACATGCTTCATTTTCATGCCAAATCAAACACTGACAAAGAAGAGTTGAGAAGTTGAGTTTCTCGCCTACTTACAATGGTCTGTTACAACAATTGTTTGAGATTTTCGATCTGGGGAAGTACATTAGTTGTTTATTGGAGCTATTATACACTTTTCACGCTCCCCTCGCGTGATTTTATTACACATAATAATTAAGTAGGTATTATATAATTCAATTGGTTGTTACGGAAATCAAACTCAGAATACAATTGCAAATAGAACTAATCAATGTTACATTAATAATTAAATAGGACCAAATGAGATTCTCCAAGATAATACGTGCCTTGGGTTAGTCATAAATGTTCCTCTTTACGATTTTAATTAACGCCAACACGACTTAACGAGCCCGTAAACCTTAAATCATCTCAGCGTTATATCCGAATAAACCCACATATAATTATTTTGAAGAATATTAAAAAATATATTATTAAAATGAATGTATCATGATAATTTTTATGTCTTGCATAAAAAAGATCCGAAACCATTTCTTTCATTAATTCTATTTCAAATGTGATTCCGGTTTGAGCCTCGATTCCGATTTACTGAGTCAAAGTGATCTCTCTTCATAGTATGGCAACTAGATATAAAATTATCGCTCGTAGCACTATAAATTATTATAAAATGTAAAATTTAATTTTTTAATAATTAATCAGTTTTTTTTTTAATTTCTCTTTACAGTAATTGTAATTAGATTTACTATCTGGCATTTTGCAATTAAGAGTATAATTGGATGTAAAAATCAATTTCGTAATGAATAATCTACTTTGGTAATTTATGGAGGCATTGAATTACCGAAAATGTGCCAATATCGTCCTGGTTAGAAGTTCTTGAAGTTTCATAGAACTGACGAGGAAATTATAGTAAATTGGAGTTTAACAGCGATATTGCCCATGAGTCGAACTTCAAAGCCTATTCCTCGGTACATGGTTGATCAAATTGAACGTTTGAGCGTTCTGTTCATAATGTAATTCTCTACAACGTTTATTACTATTTGTGTTTTGACAGACTAGTTCCCAAATAGTAGAAGGAAACATGTTAAAAAACGTGTTTTGTGCGTTTTTTTCTCTGAAAGGATATTTGCTGACCCATGTTTATAGGTTCTTCTTGTCTTATTTTGACCTGATGAACTCTGAAAGTATGTCGCTTTTTACAGAAGCATCCACTAGTTTTGTTTTTGTTTATAAATAAATATAGTTGTTGATGTAAATCATATATTTATTTCCCTTTTCCGAGATTTTGGTTTATCCGAGGTAGACCTGGTTCACATTACCTCGGATAATCGAGACTCAACAGGAAAAGTTACTTTTTAATATCTTATAATCATTGTAATTAGTTGTATTTAAAAAATAAAATACCCGGAATAACCGGGAAGTTTCTGGATCGCCCTAGTATTTATAATCGCTTGCTTTTAATCCAGTAGCTCTTCACTGTTTGTTGACTCTGACGGTACTACAATAACAATTAAAATCTTGGTAGTTGAAGGTCGAATGTTGAGCTTTCAAAATGAACTTGCAGAGTTTCTGGATGATAGTATGAGCCGAAATGTTAGCTGTGAATGGCACACCAAACAATTGCTCTGAATGTTTTCTCGCCATAATCCATAATATAATTAAATGTGCATTATCTCAATTTCGATGAGTACGTGAGATACTATGTTTCTACCTATTTATGTTTCATGGAACGAAATTCTGCCTCTGCCCTTGCAAGGCAAACAAATGTCCAGTAAAAGCCATTTTGAGGCTCCCTAGACGGGAGTGATTGGTAGAAGAAATGGTAGTGTTCCTTCTTATTGGTGCTCTGTAGTCAAACTTATGTAAGACGTGACCTGGGTAGAAGGGGGCCGCTCCAAATACATGCGCCCCCCTCCACTCCTTTTTTATAGACGGGAATTCCAATATTCCTCCCCCCCCCCCCCCCCACATTCATCCGGCCAAAACAGATACATGGACTATTTCCTCTCCCTTTCGTTTTCTATTGTTATCGCTTAGGGCATCCTGCGCCTAACATGGTTCTCTTACCGGAGTAAATAGCAACTAGCGATATCCGTCTATCGCACGGCTCTCACACCGGGGCAACTATCAACTAGTAATCAGTCTATCGGACGGCTCTCACACCGGGGCAACTAGCAAGGTCTATCGCACGGCTCTCACACCGGGGCAACTATCAACTAGCAAGGTCTATCCGACGGCTCTCACACCGGGGCAACTATCAACTAGTAATCGGTCTCTTGGACGGCTCTCACACCGGGGCAACTATCAACTAGTAATCGGTCTCTTGGACGGCTCTCACACCTGAGAATCTAGCAATAGGCGGTATTGACCGTCCTCCCATCCCAGTGTTCTTCCCCCATTCTCTTCGACCGATTTAGCTGAAAATCAATATTTGTCTTGTTATTGGGTTCTCATATAAAATTGTATATTGATACATTCACTATATCGGCATTTATTTTTGATTACTCCGCCTCCCATAATTCCCCCGCTCCCCGACCAATTTGGCTGAAAATCAATAACTGCCTTTCTTTGGGGTTTTGGATATACATATGAAATTCCATGTTGATATATTCATTGTTATTGAGTGAAGACACCCCTAATCGCCCAAAATTACCTTTGCCCCATCAGACTGATAATCAATAGATGTCGTCCTGGAGACACTGTCTGGTTCACACTGATATTATTAATGAAAAATCCTACGTACATATAGAAATTCTTCTGGATAGGACTTCAGACTGCATGGAAATAAATAATCAGGTGTTTTCTTTTTAATAATAATATACACTTCAGTTCAAACGGAAAGTACGTCACTAACTAGCCGTGCTGTCACTGCTCGGAGATCTAAGCTATAACAGTCAAAGTTACTCTCGGGCAACGGCAGTTTCTGCTAGTTTCTTATTATATTAAAGTGAGATATTTGGCCACTCTCCGGCTTTTTGAATCTCGTAAAAACAGAATATATTGGGCATACATTTTGGGGCTATGAATAACAGGTTAGTGTTTTGCCAGAATTGACTAATGTAGGGCACCTACAGAAGGTAGTCAGGTTACAAATGGTCCTTCTTTCAGGGAGGTTATCAGATTTGGAAACATGTTTCTAATCTTCCAATCTACATCTCAAAATGGACCACTGCCTCCTCCTTACAAGACTCAGCCAGATGAGTTAATAATAAAGAATGTAGAAGGTCTACCGATTTGTATGACATGTCTCATCTGAATGGTGGGCGTCACTTTTTGGAAATCATTAATGTTAAAAAAGAAACATGCGTGAATCACTTTTGGATCCACAAATGTAAATTCGAACTGACATTCTTTATTGAACCAAGTCAGATGTCCATAGACACCTTTTCAAACTCCCCACGCAAGGTATGGAGAAAGTTAGTCCGAAAAACGATTTCATGTTTTCCGATCACAATTCCGGATTACAAAAAAACCGTCAGTAAATCACCGGCAATGTCCGTCCCCAGCGCGAATTCACAACTAAGTTTTCTCTCTCCCTCCGTTCGAATCTACCAATTTTTTATTCCAGGAGCTTCTGAAGCCTCATCTTTTGGTCCGCTACCTACTCAAAAACACAGTTTTTTTTATTTAAAAAAATTTAAAATAAATACATTTTTCAACTAGAACAGGGAGGGTGCATATATGTACTTGTGCCACTAAAAAGGCGAAAATATGCCATATAATATGAAATAAAAAACGTTGAAATATGCAGTAAAAATGCCTAAAAATTACATAATAATTATCAGACATAAAGATGGCCAAATCAAGTAATATAACGAATAGTTATTCCCAGACCTGCTAGTTTTGAAATGTATATGCTACGGGTAATGTTAGATTAACGGTTAAACCTAGGATTACCCGGGTAAACCTAGTAGTAGGTACCCGCTGCCGCTTGGTTAAAGTCCGAAATATAATTGAAATAGTTCACGTTTCGGGCTTTACCCGGGTAAAGTATATGTTAAAGCTAGAACCTGTACTACTTCAAATATAGGAACGACGGGAGGGGCAGATATATCGACCCGCCGGAGGAACGCGAATTTTGTAATATTTCGATGTATGTTTGTTCTAGGAATTTATGTACCCAGATGAATGATTATCGCTGTTAGACAGCTTACAACAATGGAAATTGAGGTGTGGTCGAGCTAATTAATAAGTACCTAATCTTTATAGTGGAACATACGTCCACTAATGGCCTTGTCATTATTAGTATATCCAACTTTAACCAAGCGGCAGCGGGTACTACTAGGTTTACCCGGGTAATCCTAGGATTAACCGTTAATCTAACTTTACCCGTAACATATACATCATATATGAATCACACATGCAACTTGCATAGCAGAAAAGGAGGTGCCCTGACCACTGGTCCAGGAGGCTGACAGACAGGTTCGTCACAGTCTTGACATGGCCCCGTCTCCAGGTTGGCTAACGAGCCCACCCATACATCTCCGAGACTTCACAGCTCGTAGAGAATCTTAATGAGCTGAGCGACCAAACATTATCCAGCCTCTTAGAGGTCATTACTCGGCCCAAAGGAAATGTCAAACGGCCATTTGTCAACATGAATCACTCTTATAGAACTACTGTCATGGTGTCAAATCAAAATTGACGCTGCCATATTGGATATTCATAGTTTTCTAGAAGAAACAACTATTACTCACGTCATAATTGTCAGAAATTAAGGTTATAGTTACAGTGGAAACGTGTTCTGACGAACAGTTGTTCACGCGAATACTCTGAAACAATCAATAAACGGATAGGAACAGAAGCTTGTGATAGGAATACGTCGTTCGTCAGATATTGCACTAACTCGAAGCAGAAGAGTACTTTTTACTAACAATAAGATTCGCTCAGGACAGACAAAAGCGGGCATCGGTTTAGTTTATTGTACCAAGTATAGAAGAAGTTATGTAATCGGTCCAAAACGAAACGGTTATGTGTTTTTGTAAACACAATACGGACCCTTGGGGAGAACGCTTAACAAAAAAACTCGTAATAACTCTGTTATAATGGATGTAAGAATGACAAGAAATTTCATATGTAAATTCAATTCTATAAGGACGACATGTATTAATTCTCAGCAGAATTGGAGGGAAAGGGGAAATCAGAGGGGGCTTAACTGCAAAACCCCAATAACTGCCGATATCCTGAAGGGAACAAAATTTAATATGATGATTCAAAAGCCCCTACGGAAGTCAACTATTGCTTTTTAGACCAAAAAGTCAATCTGTTTTGGAGCGAGAGCGAAAACTTAATCGATTATTTCGAGCTGGGGAGTATAAAAATAACTTTAATTAAATAATTGATGTGGCCAACACTGAACTTTCTTGTACCAACCACTTTTGAACAGATCTCTCTCCCAAATTAGCTCTTTTTGAAAAACCTGTTTTGCTTCAGAATATCAAATTACATTAGGAAACATGAAAATGCATCATATAAACACGCAACCGGCTAAAAATTCAAGAGTATCCCTTAATCCCTCCTTTAAACTGGATATGGTAGTTTTTGATCCTAGAGGTAAATTGAGGATCAAGCCTGTTAACACGGTACCACGCCAACACATAAGCTTGCATGCACGAAAACCATACATCACACAAGTGCATATTTCATGCTCAGAAAGGGGTTATTCGACACTTCCTCAGACAGAAAATCCCAGCTAAATCACTGGAACCTAAACAGGAAGATTCTCATCATAGCTTAGTGGCCAAGTGACCGCTTACGAAACATGAATTTTATATATGGTTATTGTTTCCTTATCGCTCGTTGTGACCTGATGAAGAAGCCCTTAATCGCACCGAAATATCGTCCTGAAGGAAAATTTATCTGTAGAAATAGAAATATAGAATATTTTTATAAATGTAGAATATAAAGAATATTTATATTACTTGGTGGTAGGCAGATGTAGTGGACTAACTTGTTAAATAAGTAATTAGATTTATCAGCCCAACATAATTTTTTTATTTATACCACAACTAGTTTCGGCAATTTGCCATCTTCAGGTGGTGAATCTTTCTAGAGAAGAGGTCAAGGGACACGTTCGAGTATCAGGGGGTCCCTGATATTCGAACGTGTCCCTTGACCTCTTCTCTGGAAAGATTCACCACCTGAAGATGGCAAATTGCCAAAACTAGTTGTGGTATAAATAAAAAAATTATGTTGGACTGATAAATCTAATTACTTATTTGTTTAAGAATATTTATAATTAAAATATAAATAGTACCTACTTATTGTTGTTGGCTCAACTCGAAAACCCTAATATTGTGCCAATGTAATGTTTTGGAGAGAGAGTGGAAACTTAATTGATTAATTCGTTCTGGGGAAGTGCATTGACCGACTTTGCATCTAATGGTTTTACAAGCTGTTAGATTACCAGCCACTCACAGTAAGCACGGACCCACCGAAGGTCCCACAGTGTGTTAAGCCCGTCAGATCAGTACAGATAACTACAGAAGATGTTTAATGAGACGACTAATGTTGAGACCCGGGTGTTATATATGACAACTAGTTCTTCAAACTGGAAGGACTCAGTTCCCCTTCTTTTTCAGGTCTGTTTTTGTACAATGTTTCTTCTTGTAGTGCTGCCTCCACACACAGACACCCACACGGCCCGGTAATCCGGAGGGTGTTCAAAGAAGATTTACATAGCAGGCCTGGGGAGAGGTGTATCCGTTTAGCGGGACTCCCCACGCCCACACAAAAAAAGGTGGTTGCACTTTTGTAATGCATGTGTTTATGGCATGTTTACACGGAAAAACTTAATCAAAAACAGTTGAAGGGCAGGGTGCGTACCGTGGCAGGGTGATTGATGAGACTGGTTTCTGAACCGCAAGGGCCATTTTTCTTTCATTATCTAATATGAAACCTTTTAAACAAAGCATTTTGAATACTCAGTGTTTAGTGTGGCCGGCTATTGATGTGACAGGCTGATGCTCGAATATTTTCGACTAAATATATATAAATAAAGCTGAAAGTCTGCTTGGCTGTGTGTTTGTTCGGGCAACCCGCTAAATATTGTCACGAACTTTGATCCAATAAATGAACCATATTACAGTGAGTTTAACTGCGAGATCAAATAGCCTAGTCGAGCGCTCTTTAGTCGCCCAGGTTCGCTTACTCGAGCGCTCTTTAGTCGCCCAGGTTCGCTTACTCGAGCGCTCTTTAATCGTCCAGGTTCGCCTACTCGAGCGGTCCTTAGTCGCCACGTTCACCTACTCGTCCACATTTCGAACTCGCCATTTCGAGCGCAGGCAAGCACAACTATCTTTATATAACTAACAAAAATTATATGTGATAGTAAGATGTTGTGAGACGAGATTTCTTATAGAAATGAAATATGTTGTCTTCCCACTGTTTTATTTTGACCAGAACCGGTTTTCAACGCGACAGCGTCATCATCAGTGGTTCATCCCACCCACACAGCCCAGCGGCTAAAGGAAAACTGTGTGGGTGGGATGAACCACTGATGATGACTCTGTTGCGTTGAAAACTGGTTCTGGTCAAAATAAAACAGTAGGAAGACAACGTCTTTCATTTCTATAACAAAAACTACTTTAGTTCAAAATAAATAACATACATTTCAAAAAGTTAACTCACAACCAAATAATAGAAAAATGGCTCAAAGAACCACAGAAAATAACATTTACATCTTAATTTACTAAATGTCATGGAACAAACCAGAAGGTCTACAACTAATAAATTGATCTAAAACAATCTTTTAGAATGATAACCACACTAAATAACTTTAAAATAATAAGAAAACTACTTTTAAACACAAAATGACTAGGAACATATTATTATTATGTTGAACGATTGTAAATAAAAGCATTTGACCATGCGACTGCGCCACAGATATAGCGAATAAGCCAGCGTAAGGTCTGTCTCGACCAATAAAGATTAAATGTGTTCTATGTCTATGTCTTCCGTTTGTCTAAGCATGGAATATTTTTAAATAGTCTATACGGGATCCAACAATTTCATAATTGGATGGGCCCTATTAATGGGAAAACCTCATTTTAAAAAATAACACTTTTCGAAGAAATCGGAAAAATGAGTTCAAAACTATTTTTATTTTTTATTTTTTGAGGCGGTTGGAAAATTTTTATTTTTTGCCCGGGCACAAAATTAGCTATATTTACATTCTTGAAACTTGGAGATTATGACAAGTAAATCATATTAAAGATAAGGTTCAAAGTGAATTATCAATCTTACCCCGCGTCCCCCTCTTCAGAAAAATTTAACTTAATAAAGATGTAGGTACCTACTTTGTCCAGAGGCTGATACAAAATGTATGGTTTACATAAACTGCAATGACATTTCTTAAATTATTTATATTAACTAGAATTAGTCAACTACACATTAAACGACCCACGCTCGAATGACTTTCACTATTACAATATGAATTTTCATTCTTTATTATCTGAAATTATAATAACATTTCAAATAATGCATGTTTTCATATTTAATAGATAGGTTGGTGAAAGTTAATTAATACAAATTAATTTTTTTATGTAATGCGCCAACCTACAAAACATTGCTTATTAAAATTATTGTTTTTGTTTACATGTTAATTAATTTATTCAATAAAAAATTTAATGAATTCTGTAGAATTAAGTAACACTGAAATTCCCATCGGGACAGATATTTTTCCATAAAGAATACGGATTTATCTGTGAAAGAATATGATTTATTGCCTGTTCTCGAGAGATATAAGTTAACGGATACAATACGTGAAATTTCTTGTAATTTAAGCAAGTATTAATGCTTATTACGGATATGTAGGATGCTGAACCCTCACACAAAATACAATATAGGATCAGGATCCAATTTTTAATTTCGTGTGTGTGATACCTGTGGGGGGAAGCTCTCGGATATGGTTCGGCACCCTATAAATCCATTAAGCATTATTATATATGTTACGCCGAATTAACGCAATTGCCTAGTTCGTGAACTAGGCAAAAAATTGCCGAATTCATGGATTAGGCAATTTGTTGGTTTCATTTTGCCTATTTCGCGAAATAGGCAACCTTCACTTTTTGGGTAATTCCCTAAATAGGGAATTATTGGGATCTATGTATCAATTATTATAGTTCGAAAAGTGGGTTAAAAATTTATATTGATAGTAGTAAAAGTGAAAAATTACGTATTTAAGCTAAAATACGGTAAATACTGTAGTTTAACCTTAAAAATTTGAATTAAAATTGATAGATACAAACAAAAAATATGTGAAATATAATGAGCGCGCGTAGCGGGCATCATTGAGCTAGTAAATTAAAACGGATACATTTAGCAATAATTTGATATTAGTTTCGTGAGTCAAGCCGAGATCATCAGGTGGTGAATCTAAACATACATAAACCAGCATCCATGATATCTTAAATTGTTAAAGTTTTCAGATTGTTTATTTATTTATTTTTATTATGAAATGATTTAGTTTTCATTCAAAAAATGTTTAAAATTGTTTATAAATTTTTTATGAGGTCTGGTTATTTAAATTGTTTTAAACTTTTTACAATTTAATATATTTATCTTTGTTGCCTTTATATTATATTAAGGATAGTTTCTTTTGTAGACTGCCTGATGATGAGGGAAACCTCGAAAGCCTAGCTACTTCTAATAAAAATCTGTGAAAGGTCATACTATATTTTATTTGACAACCTGTGAAATAATCACTTCTCACTACATCAGCCATCTTCATATAAACCAGTATAATCTATAATTTGCGTAGTAATCAAAACTCATGTCAATCATTAACAATATCACAATATTAAAATTAAAAAAAAACAACAATTATGATATTGTTGTGTTTTTAAAATTTTAATATTATGATATTGTTAATGATTGACGTGTTGATTACTCGCAAATTATAGACTATATTGGTTTATCTTTGTTTAGATTCACAACGACTTTCAAATCAAACAACTTTCATTTACTGCGCATGAGCAGAACAGCCACCAGGATGCGCTGCATGTAGTTGCCTTATTCGTGAACTGATTATTGCCGATTACATGTATTAGGCAGTAGATTTGCCTAGTACGTGAATTCGGCAATATTTTGCCTAGTTCACGAACTAGGCAATTTCGTCAATTCGGCGTAACATATATATGCTCAAATTAAAAGAAATGTTATGCATTGTATATGTTAATTTATATCCACTCTCTCGTTGACAATCCGTATTTTTTATGGAAAAATATTTGTCCTGATGTGAATTTCAAGAATAGGCATTCTTGGCTCACCATCACTACGAGACCTTCAATTAATTCTGCAAATTCCATTGAATTTTATGTGAACATTTTCGTCAGGGCGAAGAAAACTTCAACTTTTCTGACCAAGTAAAGAATTTCTCACAACAATATTAATGACTTTCCACACTTCCGAAATTAATTACTGATCCAATGCATTTTTCAAAATTAAAAACAAAAAATGTGGGTAGCCGGGAAATGGATTCTACGATTATGGGACTTTTCTGTTGTTCTCTTTCGCCTTAAGGGTTTTCCATAAATTACGTAAGGCGAAATATTCATGGATAACTTAATCCTCTTCCTCCGTGTAACAATCCCTAAGATATTCAGATCCCCCCTCCCCTTCCACTTTCTCCTTACGACGTCAAGCTAACAAATTCACGTACAATCATATTAGAGGTACAATAAACTGAGAATAATACAATAGTGTGTTTATTATTAACACTGGAAGCCGCGTATTATCAAGAAAGTTATGCACTATGAAGAGGAGGATTTAATTATAAAACAATGGATACTTGCAGCCTGGAATGCTGTCCAAAACGTCCGTCACAGGAACCCTGTAAGCCCCAACTACATCTCTGGAGGAGCAAATTAAATTTCGTTTCATCCCTAATGAATTCATAACAATTTTTTAAATATGTAAACTTATAAGTAAAATTTTATTATAAAAATGAGTGTATTATTCTCAATAATTCTTAAGAAACACAATGATTGGTCCCTTCGGTCTACTCAGTACTCAGAGAACCGCAGTTCTTAAATATTTATAAAAGTGTAGTGAGGGGCCTCCGAGATGCGGTTCGACCCGTGTCGTTTCACTCTCCACCCGCCAGGACAGAGAAGAGAAGAGAAACATTTTTATAAAGAAAAGAAAAATAAGTCGGTGAATTCCCGGCATTATACTCCCCCACCTTCAATTATAATTATTTATACTCAACTAATTTTTCCCACTCCCCCCTAAACCTATACACGTCGATCGCGATCCCAAATTCGAAGATTCGCGAGGATTTTTTTTTCAATATTTCAAGCCATAAGTCCGACATTCCCGGTCTTGGATCTTAATATTTTTGTAAAAATATTTTTAACTTAGGTATTTGATTTTTCTTCAAAAATCCTTGCAGAAACAAATGTGTTGCATACATTGATTTTGTTTTCGTGCATTGTTTATTACATTTGAAATGTAACCAAAAAGTTGAGGCCGAGATAAGTTGTTTTCAAGTTAAGTCTTGACTTTTCTAAAATTGTATTTTTAAATAACGGCCGTCTTCTCAATACTCAGAAGTTTAAAAGTTTTGTAGGCCAATTTCGGATTTATCTAACTTTTAATGTTCATTTTTGTCACTTAAATTATTTTGGATAATAGCGACTATGTACAGGTTGCCATACTCTTCCAAGCGACCGAAATCTTTAAAATTATACTGAGGCCAATGAGACTCGGAAGGTAGACAGAAATGACATCCACCACCAAGGTTCCCAGGTCAATATGTGTTTTGTAGATGCTTGTCAACCTACCCCTAAACATGAATGTGGTGTCGATACATTCATTACATAGATAGTTATTTTGGCCGATTTGGCTGAAAATAGGTGTCGTTTTTACGGGGCTCTGGATATACAGGTAAAATTTAATATTGATTCATTCATTCTATCGAGTTTGCAGACATACACAAACAAACAGGTAATTTTTGTTGTATTTTTGGAACCACAACATCGAATTTTTGGAGGTTTACATAACTTCCCCTATACTGTGGATACCTGGCGAGTAAACAATAATAAGAAAATACAAAACTTTGACCTCTTTTCCCAATATAATTTTTATTATATACGCAATTAGAATAATATAACGCTAAATTTCAATAATGCATATCATCTATATTAAATCTTAGGTGAATGAATAAATACAAATACTATAATAAAAATAATAAATATTAAAAACTATTTCATGAAAAGAATAGCCATAATAAAATATGGCTAATTTCAATATGATGGTAAAATGGATAGTATAACAACTGAAACAAAATACAAAATAATATAGTCGCCAGTTTTTCTCAACTGGTGCAATTTTCTTCGTTTGATTTGGATTTCGGATCAAATCAAATGCAGTGAGTATAGTTCATCTGGTTTCGAGGTGCACCAACTAGAGCATCCCTCCACAGGAAAATATTGATTTCCTTCGATTTTGTGTCTGTCTATTTTTGTAAGTAACTGTAAAACTATATGGTCTGTCTCATGTAGAGACTTGAAACTTCACAGACATCCCCCAGTCGGTGCTGAGAACCCCGCCCCTGAGGCAATACAACTGAGAGAGATGCCACAACGTCCGCCCTGCAGCTAGCTGCGTGGGTGTTGTCTCTAAGTGAACTCCCTTGTCAGACTCCCAGTAGCCATTAGTCCCACTCTTATCTTTCTGCCCAGTGACACATACCTACCATATAAATAGACAATTTGAACCCTCTCCACTAAATAACTCTTTTATCTCAAAGGGGAGACCAAGAGAACAGACAAGAACACCTTTCTACTTTTGATGGATGAAGACACCACTGATGAGGACACCTCACTGACCTACTGTAACTGTCTCCAGTTCAGCAGAGAAGACAAAGTCACCGGCAATATAACTTCCCTAGCTCAAATCGGCCAATTTTGCTGAAAAACGATAGGTGTTTTACTCAGGGGCATCTCAACCTTGTTCCGTCTCCATACTTTCAGTAAATCGGCAATAATTAAAATTTTCGATATGAACCCCCTCCCCCTCCTATAGCGCTCCCTTGTTATTTGTCGATTCGGCTAAAAACCAGTAGATGTTGCCTCCCTGCTTCCCTTAATTAATAGTTATCTTCCTCAGAGGGTTCTGGGTACACATATAAACTTTCGAGACGATATATTCATTCTATCTGGAGTTATCGTGCCCATAGATACACCCATAGATTTAATTTTTTTTTCTCATTTTTGGTTTTAGGGAAAACATGAAATTACGAAGAAAACTCATCGAATTTCTGACCGGTTACATGGCTTTCCCGGATACCTGGGGGAGGTAAAGAGTAGAGCAAGACCTTTTCGAGTCTGTATAACTAAAAAAATGTTATATTTAACTTTAAATATATGTCAATAATTATTGACATTGATTATAATCTATTTTGTTAGGAGCTTCTCTATCGATAGGGTAACTTCGTCTGGTTTGGTTCAATAGGTCCGCAAGAAACGGTGTGACACTCCTAGAAAGATGGGACCCTGAGGTGTGGAGTCCTACCTAGGAGAGGCGTCTCCACTCACACTCGCCTCTTTGATAAGGGACACAAAAAAAAGGAACCAAAAACAACACACTCACATCACAGAAAGAGAAAAAAATCGAGTCCCATCCCCCACGGCTTATCTTCGATAATAAGTAAAGCAGTCATTCATCAAGTTTGACACTGAGTGAGAAAAAAACCAAAAAACAAAGCGGGAACAAAAAGCGGTGGATCAATTTTTTCTAACTTTCTTCACAACTTACCATCTCTATGGCAATTTATTTTTTTATTGCTAATATTTTATTCACAAGCACTTTTTTTTTTTTTTCGGCGGAGTTCGGTCTACGGGTACAGTTCGGTCTGTCTACGGGTACAGTACGGTTTGTCTACGGATATAGTTCGGTCTGTCTACGGGTACAGTACGGTTTGTCTACTCGTATTTACCTCGAGAGTGGTCTTTCGCCGACCTAACCAGCCACCTCTACCTCCCTAGCTATGTTGATCACAGGAACTTCTTGTCTTGTCACCTTGTCTTGGTCTTCCAAGGGGTCTTCTTCTGTAATTTTCCTGAAGACTTTATCCGTAGCTTCTTTAGGTACTACTGAGTCAAGGAAAGAGAACTGGCTTTATGAGAGTTTTGTATTTTTTTGTTCTCTCTACAGCTCTGCAGGTTCAACTTCTCTCTATACTCCGTCCTAACTTAGACTTTTGTTATATTTTCGTCTGCATCTGTAACTTGCAAATGAGCTGATTAATTACTAATCTATAAAAATGTGAATGGATATTCTGCCATACAATGTGAATACCAACGTTGCTGGTTATATTATCTTATCAATGATGTTATTATTTTACCATGAAGGCGACTTATATGAAAAAAAGTCAACTTTAAGACAGTGGTCATAATCGAATATATTTCTGTAAATATTTTTGAACATATATATATATATATATATTGCTTGAAAATTGAAATTATATATATCTTCCGATTACCGTTGTTTTGGGAGATAGTTGGTTAGAAAATTGTATAGCCCGTCACTATGAACCAAAGTAGTTAAGTAGTTCGAGCGACAAAACAACAAATTAAAATGAATTAAATCCGAAATTCACTAACAAAATCTTCTAGTATTGAGTACACTATACTGTATTATTTATTTTGTCGCTAATTCAGACCTTGGAAAAGAACAAAAATAAAATAAAAACGAAAATATTTACATTCTACGACAGAACCTCGAGCTACTCTATAGAAACGTGTATATTTATTTACTATTGGTCTATATATAATGAAAGAATGCCAAAATAAGCTAATGATATATAATGACTGTCTTTAAGGCACTAAAAAAAAAAAAAAAATTAACAAGTGATACTGAAAAACAAAAAACTGGGCAATAAATTTGATTGCATGTTAGGCTCCCATTAATAAATTAATTAGAAGTTAAAATAGTTTACGATTACTTATGAGTTATTAAGTGAATAGGAGGAATAGTAATTAAATAATAAATATTTAGAAGGGGGCTCGTGGGTGCATGGCTCCCAGTGATTACCTCGAGAGCTATTGTAGAAGTGTGGTGTGAAGGAGTTGGAAGAGCCCAGAGGAAGGATAGTCGTGGGCTCTCACTAGCAGTGTTCTAATATATGAGGCTCGAGCACGAGACTAGCTCAGCACTGAACTAGCTCAATGGTCAGCCAGTCTAGAGTCGACAAGGGAACCCTTCATCCCAGCTGAGAGACCAACCCTCAAACGGATAATATAAGTGTGTCAGTGTGGGGGGTAGCTGTGGGCTCTCATTGAGGCTGTTTGATGCAGATTATCGTTCTTGATCCGCTTCGTTCTCTTTTTTGCAGCTCTCATCTTCTCTTCCATTTTTCGCGTATTATATACTCCAACTAGGCAAACTCGGTCTTCTCCACCTGGTTTATTCTCTACCTCAGTTCTCTCTACTCTCTGTTCTGAAACATAGTTGTTGCGCAGGTTCCTCAGGAAACATCGGAATCCCGGGCGCACGCAGTCAGACAACGAGACAAAAAAGAGAATCACCTTTCAAAAATATTTTTTCAAAAATGCTTAGGGGCATGTCCAAAAACTCTAAATTACTAAATTTCATTCAAATCGATGAAAGTTTACTTGAGGGGCATAGCTTCTGTACCAATGTTAAACGCTAATCCAAGTTTTGGTGAAATAATGAAACCACTAATTGGATGCTGTCAGGGAGGGAGGGGGTACATAGAGATTTTCGTTTTTGTTTTTGACAAGTTGGCAATTTTGTTTACCGATGGTTGTAGAAATTCGGTCCTGTAAAATACCTTAATATACACAGTGTACAAACGTGCAACCGTATTCAAACAAGCTTGAAACTTTTTAGCGGATGTCAGCCTTGGAATTTCATGATTTTTGACAAAATTTGCATGTTTTCATTCCCAATCTAAACGAATTATAGAGGAAGTTATGGAAGCGGTCAGAAATTCGAAGTTGAGTTTCACCAGAATTTCATGTTTTCCGACCCTCTCATTCCAAAAATTAAAAAAAAAAAAAAATGCAAGTCTTTGTTTATGTGTGGGTGTGTATCTGTAGGCATGATAACTCCCGAATGATACAGTAATATCAAAAACAAAAATATAGATACACAAATTACGATATTTTGCTAAATAGTATCAATATCATTGATACTATTTAGCAAAATAGTATCATTAGCGACTGATATTGTCCTAAATGTTCATTAATAATCTCGGCTGCGTAGAGTAGCACAGCAAGTAGAGTAGCACAGCAAGTAGAGTAGCACAGCAAGTAGAGTACCACAGCAAGTAGAGTACCACAGCAAGTAGAGTAGCACAGCAAGTAGAGTAGCACAGCAAGTAGAGTAGCACAGCAAGTTACAATAAGTGTAATTCACCGAACTGAACTGATATCCAAATTCGTAATCTGAAATGCGATGCCAAGAAGCTGAGCCAAACTCAAGTCAGATAATACTAAGATGTAAATTGTTTAATTACAGACATTGAGACAGATCCAATTACATTTGTGGCACAGGCAGAGAAGCAGGTATGTCTTCAAAGGGTGACGTAGGCTCTGAGTCTGCCACAACCATGGTCATATTCCAGGGCCAACTCGAACCAAAGCAAACCCAACCACAATCTGCCACTCTATTGCACAATATAGCAAACTGGAGCTGTACTTCAGGAGAGGATCCCACTGAAGGGTTCCGTAGGATGATTTGATCCACACCGGAGAGTGTAGCACTGCTCTAATGCCCCCTCTACACTAAGGGCCAAGGTAGGCCAATGCATTGGCCACCAATATTGACGAAATGGCGGCGCTGGCCTCAACCTTGGCTCGACATACTGGGCCAGCCATTGGCCCAGTATCATGGACAAACCTTGAACCAGCACTCAGTTGCTTGAACCCTATTTCCGTGATGGATATGGAGAAAATCGCTGCTGCATCTTTGTGTTTAGCTAGGGCATATAATTGTTACTATATATTGACAAAAACAGAAAAGAAATGGAAAGAAAGAAGATGGTGGACCATATTTTTATTTTTGTGAAGAGGGTTTTTCTGATTCCGAATTGCAGGTTCATTTTGGTACAGTTCTAAAAATTTAAAACTTTCCTCATTTGTCCCTGTAGACATTTTGTATTTATAGTTTATAATAACAAAATAAAATAGTATAAAATAAAATATTATAGTATTTAACAGGATACAAGGAATATACAAAACACTACTGACAAGAAACAAACAACCAACGTTGGACAAGTGTGTGGATGTGTGTTGAAAAACCGCTCCGAACGCCAACCTTCACCAACACAAGCCAACACCCTGGCCCAACATGACCAACACAAGCCAACCCCTCTCTACACAGTGGCCCAGCAGGATTGGGCCACTGCTTGGCCCATAGTGTAGAGGGCCTATAACGTTCCCAAGCCCACACAGCCCTCCTCATATTCCAGGGCCAACTCGAACCAAAGCAAACCCAACCACAATCTGCCACTCTATTGCACAATATAGCAAACTGGAGCTGTACGTCAGGAGAGGATCACACACTGAAGGGTTCTGTAGGATGATTTGGTTCGCACTGTGCGGTATCTTGTCAAATCTACTCTAAGGCTCGAAAAAGAGTGGTCTCAATAGACGTCTGATTTCAGCCAAAATCAGATCTAAGATAGCAAATATTATTCCTTCATCTCAGACTTCAAAGTCTTTGGTACAATCGTTTCTGTGTTTGAGAGCTCACAAAGTTACAAACACAATTCTGTTGAAAACTTGATCTATAACCAGATTAATAAGGATTCTAAAACTGTTTGGAAATTTGAAATGTGGTGAAAATTTGGCGAGATAAAAACAGCTGATGGAGGAAAGCTTGATGTGAGCATCTGAACCGGTTGACGTCACGGCGAGGCTCCCCCCTCCACCCGGGTTTCTGCCGGGTTACAGTTACCGCACTCTATACCTTGATATAACTTTCTCTCAAAGTCTGCAAATTCCTTCGAAGCAACTAGCCATGAGGTTTATGCTTTGGAATGACAAATGTTCCTATAACACTAAGATCCAAGGTGCACCGCTCTCCTGGAAATGGTGTTAGTTACTAAATAGTTGCTAAATAAATTAACTCTATTAATCAACTCTCAAGGATTAGAATCAATTTTCTGATATATTATTTTCATTTGTTGCCAATTTTAAATCTCTCACGCAGCATAGAGGCTTCGTGTTGTTAGCATGCAAACCAAAGATGGTGCAGTGTAATGGTGCAACGAAGGGGTTATTAATGAAAACTCACAAATGGCGGGAGGAAGGGGGGTAGGTCACGAGGTTAAAGGTCGCCACTCTGAGGAGGGGGAGATCACGTGACCCAAGGTAGTAAATATGAAAACTGGGGTCATTTCTCCACCAGTTTAGAAGATGACAGTCTGAAACCCAACTGAACAAAACCTTAACGAGTACACAAAAATGAAATCAAAACTTTTCCTAATTATTACCATGCAATCTCCGGCGCCCATTCATCACGAGCCTAATACAAAGAAAACTTTAAACCTGAGTTATATTCAAGAGCAGTCAGATAACAGAATTCCCACAGATATGGTTGTATTATAATTAAACAGGTAGACTATAAGATATTAATAATACAAAACAATTAACAAACCTAAATGAGCCGTACATTTATAATTGAGTAGGTAAAGTTTGTTTTTTGAAGGATGTGTGGTACGTGCTACACGTTCAAGTGGCCACTTAAAATACAAACTCTCCGCCAGTCAGATCCAGACCAGTTTTTTAAGATGTAAGAACGTTTTTTTTCCCCTAATATATAAGGGCATACATACAAAAAGCTACACCAATAAACATATTAAAAAACGGAACCTTAAAATGTTTGACAAATTCGAAATTGAAACGTTCGTTGGCTGATTTGGCATCAGTCAACAAGTGTCGTCTTTAGGGGTTCTGGATAGACATCAATTTTCGTTTCGATACATTCATTATATCTGGGGTTGTCGTATTCACACCAATTTTTTTTCATTTTTGGAATCAGGGTGTCGAAAAACATGAAGTTCCGTTGAACACTCAACATTGAATTTCTGACTGAATAAATAACTTCCCCTATACCTCGTATAGCTGGGCAAGTAAAAACAGTTTCACCAAACTCTTTTTCGACGAGCTATTATTTTTTTTTTTGTCCGTATGTGACGTATGTAATGGAGTAGTGAGTCGATATGCGACAATAGAAACAAAGAGGATCAAACAAATCAAGAAAACCTCGCTACGTTAAATGAATGGTTTAGATTTTAGATTATAATACATTTTAAATTTAATAAGCAGGTGAGTGCATCAGCAAAATTTAATGCACAAGTCAATGATCAATTCTGAGAAAGTACAATGCCGGATATTCTCCCACGACTTTTCTGGGGGAATAAGGAGGGGTTCAGAGCTCCCCTCCGCTGCACTCTTGCGACGAAATGTGGAGTTATTGTCAAACGCTTAGTTCCGGCTATATGAATGTACCAGAAGCGGGCATGCCCCACCTACCTTTAGTACAACATTTTTCAAGATATCACTGTGAAGTCAGGCTGGAGTTGCTCCTGCAGTTCAAGATCTCGCCCTTCGCCCTTAAACCCTCAGCCCCTCAGGTAATGGAGCGTGTCAGGACAGTGTCTCTATCTGGTAGGAACAGGACTATGGGGTGTTTTTCAATTAATCCAAACTGATCCAGGAGTAATTGGTAGCTGGGATTGGAAGGATTGGACGGTAGCAAGAGCCCACAGCGAGACCAGTTCGACGACGGGCCTTGTCCGGCTTCTGTCCAATTGGCGGAGGTAGGAGTGAGTCTGGTCTAAAGGTCCAGACTCGACACTTGAACTGGCACATAGCAAAACAAAAAAGTCGTCGATGAATCACAACCAATGTACTTCCCCAGTGCGGATTAATCAGCATCATTTTCGCTCTTCTTCTGAAATTTATCACTGATTAGCTGCACTAAGGAAATTAAAGGTGGTGTTATTTTGTTTTTTAGAGATCTTCTCCTCCCCTGTTCTCCCCTTTCCCTCTTACCGAGAATTTTTTGACCAGAACCGGTTTTCAGCGCAACAGCGCCATCTGCAGTGGCACATCCCACCCACACAGCGCAGAGGTTAAAGGACAACTGGCCGCAATATGTTTCGTCCTTATGAGGTTCTGGATATACATATAAAATTTCGTTTCGGGAGTTACCGTATTACACACCGACAGGAAATATTGTTTTATTTTTTGTTTTTTTAAATAGGGGTCGGAAAACATAAGATATTGGTGAAAATTCAACATAAAACTTCTGATCGATTACATAACTTCCCCTATACTGCTAGGGAAGTAAAACTAAAGTAGGAACATTAACAATCTATAATTTAAAAAAATTAAATTTAATGATGGGTATATTTTATTTTAACTTATCTATACTAAAGATTATATACTTTATAAAACTAAAGTATTGCAATCATGAAAACATTTGAGACGTTAGAGGCTGAGATTTAAAGGATAATGAATGTTTGAAGACTAGTACTATTTTGATCGTTGCGGTCTGTGACGCCTGTCGGAATAAAATATTTAGCCATTTATAAAACGTCGACATCTACGTCGTTTTTTCGCTACAGAGAGTAAGAAACTATTAATGAATTGAAAAAAAGAACATAAAATTATTAATAGGGCAATAAACTTGTTGCGGAATAGAAATATAGAATAAATACTTAATATAGAATAAAATATGAAAAAAAAAATGAGAAAAGCAAATATAATTTAAGAAGTTTTTGAATTTAAAATAACAAATTTTCCCCTTTTCAAAACCGGGCAAAGGTGACCTTACCTTCGGTGCCTATCCGAATATTTAACTGATTAAATTAAAAACAACTTTATTATTGATTCACTACTTATGTCATTTGATATCAACAGTAACAAAAATAACATTAAAAAACTTTCCATTTCTACCAACAAGTTCGAAAACACTTTACAACTGTCTTGAAGAGAGCCTCTTTGAAAAGCAGTTATGTTAAACTTAGTGTAATATTGTAGCTACACAACGTTGTATATGTAAAATACATAAACTATATAGTATCCTGTCAAAGGAGTGATGAGGTCAGAAGGGAACACTCCTTTAGACTCCCATAAAGTCAGTAGGTCGACTTTAGTGCCTTCTTAACGACCTTACCCAGCTACTAAGCCGAAATCGTCACTTTACATGTAAGGAAATATAGGTAAGTTGAACAATGCAACTCGGACAACTCAAACATTTATTTATTATATTAGGATTATGTTAGGAAATATATTTCGCTTCAGAAAATCACGATAAATAGAAACAAAACCTTATTGGCCGATATGGCTGAAAATCAGGTTCAGTATATAAAATTTCGTGTCGACATATTATCGGGAATTATCATGTCCAGAGACACACAGTCAGAAATTATTATTTTTCTCATATTTGGATTTAGTGGGTTGGGAAACATGAAATTCCGATGAAAACTCAACATCGAATTTCTGACCGATTACATAACATCCCCTATACAAGGGTAGTAAAAAAATGGATGACTAAGGGAAATTTGAGAACTTATTTCACTCCGCACTCCCTGTTCTTAGAGGGGGTAGTTTTAAAGCTAAGAAGGGGTGGTCCAAATCCTATTTTCTCCTCCCCAGGGGCCAGGCCAGATAAAAGGGAAGAAAGGGGTGGTTTTTCCATTTTCTCCCCGGACGCTGTGTGTGTGTGTGTAGCCCTTAAAGCAACTCTATTAACAAAGTATGTAACAGAGGGCTGAGGGAGGATAGGAGGACGGGGTCCCAGAGGACGAGACGCTGAGCCTGATGTTGGTGGCAATGTGGAGAAATCCTATCAAAGAACAAAGGACAGGCAAGGGGTCCTTTAAACTATGTCCTTTTGTTGTCTCAGGAGAGAGGGAGGACGACGGGAAGCGACAAGCTCAAACAGACTCCAAAACTGCACCCTAAGAGACAGGACAGGGATTAGTGTGAACGCTGAACCCACTAGATGTGCATGGCAAAAGCAGCAAAATTTCCCACTCTTTTGCCACAAAATCAGCCTGCTTATTATACAACTAAAAAAACTGAGAGCTACTACTAAGAAACATTACCACTGGATCACCGACAATGTACTACCCCAGAACGAATTAATCGACTTTCGCTCCCCTTCCAAAACCAGTTGACCGTTTGCGCTAATATTCGATAGGTAACATATATAGTAGCTCCTAAATCCAATTATTAAAATTTGTATCGATACATTTCATAAATAAAAAAATCGATAAATCAGTTATTAGGGTTTTTGAATAGAGCCCCCAACCCTGAACCCCCCTTTTCTGCGGGGGATATTGCTGAAATTGGACAGGTTGTTCTTCATTAGGTTTTGACTTCAAATATGAAATTTCATGTAGAAACATGCATTACGTCGGCAGTTATTGGTGTTTTTGAGTTGAGCCCCCTCTTATCCTCCTTCCTTTTTGCCGATTTCGCTGAAAATATATGTTTCGTCCTTATGGAGGATACGAATGACATCAATGTATTCAACCCAAAAATACGTACAGCGGTCTACATATAATAAGTACCACATATAATAAGATAATAAGTACTACATATAATACGTACTAAAAATAAAGTTTTAGGTATATAGCTTCAATAGGTTCCATGATGTCAGACGGGCGTCAAACACTTGGTAATAGAGTTTCATATACGACCTAAGATACCCTAAAAAAACTTTAAGAGACTCACCCTAACAAGCCATTAAGTTTAAAGCTCCGTTAACGGGTTTTTGCCCTTATAAATTATCTCCGTATACTGAAGAGGGCATAAATCAAGTGTAGCTAAAAACAAATAACTTTTAACTTCAATTTCACTGGTTTAACAGGTCCATATTTCTTCTGACACCCTCCCCTCCAAACAGAAAGGTAAATTGTAAATAGAATTCATAATGTTTTTTTTGTATGTTTTTTTAATTATGATTCACACTTCGAATAACATATAGTCTTTTTAAAAATACTTGTACCCACCCATTGTTTATTAAATCACTTTTTATAACTTATTCGAAACATAAATTATTATAATATATTGATTAGTATGCCAATTAAGAAGCCTGAAATAATGATGTCATTCTAAACCTGGTTTGTTGGCTGTCTCAGAAGCCAAATGCATGCAAATGTACTGAGATAAACTAGATTTTCGCAGGAAAAATACGAAGTATGAAAAAATGTTCAAAGCTTAAAGTAAGACGCAGTTTTATATAATTTAGTTTAGTTAATAATTAACTAATTAATAAATAATTATTATTTATGTACATAACTTTATTTATTCCTTTTAATAAGTCAACGCATCAAGTACATGTGTTTATGAAGTCTCTGGTTCCTATGATGATGTAGAAGTGGACGAATGCCGGAGTCGAACGGTAATAAACCTTGTGACAGACAGTCCGCAGGCCCAGGATCTCCTGGGACCTCCCTCCTGATAGTTTTATGGGGTTTTTCCGGAAAGGTTTCAATATAAGAATAATTACTAGATAATAATTTTGCAGTAAAATAAAATTAAAAGAGTTGTCAGTGAATCAACAGCAATGTTCGCCTCCGGCGCGAAGTCAACTAAGTTTTCGCGTTCCCTACAAAACCAATCTACCGATTTCGTTGAAAATATATAGAAGTCTTACTCAGAGATTTTAACAGAGAATCTTCATGATAAATTACGTGTTGATTAATTCATTACATAGGCAGTTATTTTGGAATTTTAGAGTCCCCCTTCCCTTCAGGCGATTTGGCTGAGAATTGATAGGGGTTTTGGATTTATATACAAATTTATGTCGAATGCTGCCCCCCCATGATTCCCATCTCTTTGGCTAATTTCAATGAAAATCAATAGATTTCGTCCTGATGGGGTTCTGGATACACATATAAAAAAATTTCATACCGGTATAATCGGTTTTTTACGACTAGTCGTCTTCACAGACACATAGGATTTTTTTTTTCATTTTTGGTAAAAGGGGGTTGGAGTGAATATTTCATAATTTCCCACACACTTCGTATAACCGGGTAAGTAAAAAAATAAACAAAAATAATGAAATAATAGAACAAAAAAAATGCACAATATGGGGAACGAAATGAATTTTGAGAGCCGTGGGTAGGGAGGGGGAAGACTGGAGAGTGGCATTTCAAAGTGTTCCACTCGAGACTGAAGGGAAGACGCTGGAGATTGGCATTTCAAATTGTTTCACACGCGTCTGATGGGAAGACGCTGGAGCGTGGCATTTTAAAGTGTTCCACACGATTCTGAAGGGAAGACGCTGGAGAGTGGCATTTCAAAGTGTTCCACTCGAGTCTGAAGGGAAGACGCTGGAGAGTGGAATTTCAAAGTGTTCCACACGAGTCTGAAGGGAAGACGCTGGAGAGTGGCATTTCAAAGTGTTTAATGTTTCCCTATAGTTACATAACACAGCAGTAGCATGTTTAGATTCCAAGATACAGCTCCATGATAGACACACTCGTTCAAAGGGTTCACCTACACGCTCACTGACCTAAAAATATTATATTCCCATTGAGAACGATCCAGTCCCATTGGAGTGTGGCCGATAAAGGCGGTTATCAGTAACAAACAATGTCTGAGTGATAGGACCCATGTCGTGGCCTCTAACCTCTGTCATTTCCTGTCCTATCAATGATGCATCCACCTATCCAGCTAGCCATCTCCCCGTCTTCAATCAATATGACCCGATTTATAGAGATCTGTCCTATCCTTCTCAGGATCCTCTCGAATCTTCAATATTGTCATATATTTCAATATTGTCTAATGTTTGATATGCTTGATGTGTACACCAAGGGACCTAAGCATTCAATGTTTTTATCTCCCTATGTCTAATGATAATGAATATTGTAATATAGGAGAAACATGCATGCGTTCAATGTTCCAAAAAAATTATTATTTATATTATGAAAAATGAATAATGGGTAGAAATATTTACAGAATTTGAAATATTTCTTGCGGAACTTCGGATGAAATTAAACTACTTCATTGAAGTATAATCTCGTTCTCCTATTTAGCAATTTCATTGGAAAGGCTCATATTATACTCAGACTAGTCTTTTTGAGCACTGAAAAGTTTGCTGGAACACAGCGTGGTTTTGAATTTTTTTAATAAACGTAAATTTTATTGTTTATTATTAATACAGATTGATAAATAAGTGGTATTATAATCGCAGAATATAATTGTAAATAGTAAATTTGTGCCTGACTTTTTTGGATTATCTAACTTTTATTCGGAGTTAAAAAGGACAATACAACTCAAATGTAGTTCATGTTCCACCATTACCAATTGTGTTTTGTGAGACAGGATATACTTGTGGGATGTTGTGGTACACCTAGGGAACTAAGCATTCAATTCTGTTATCTCTTCCCATGAAGCTCAACTTTGGAAGTACTAAATTTTGCCTACACAGTATATGGGATCTTTAACGAGTAGCTGACACCTAACAAACAGGCTCGGCTCGGACGCACCATTTAAAGCCCCGTCCGAAGGATAACATGCTCAAGGTTTTGTTACCTCCCAGATAAAAAAACATAAAAAACCCGCACTGTCTAGCTCAGTAGGCAAGAACGCTACCTCTACACTACTGGCTATTCAAATTCAAGATTTTAAAATTGATTCAATTTTACATTGTCACAAATGGCTTATTTTGAAATGTATCTCTCTATTGACTCCAGTGCCTTGGTAAATCGAAATCCATTTTTCAATTTCCAAGTTCACATTTTTCATTCTCCCCCCCCTCTCTTGTAGCCAGTTTATGCAAATTATGAAATAATTGGAAAAGTCTCTGCTCTGATGTTATTTTTTTTTATTTTATTTTTTTTTTCAATGTCTTTAAGATTCCAAGTAGAGTATCTTCGGTCTTCAAACATTTCGAAAATATTTATACAATAATGTGAGGATATAAATTTGAGTGGAATGTCCATCCGTCTATACTCGTATGTGAAGTAAGCTTGGCTGAGGCATTTGTGGAGACACCTCAACCAATTACCAGTTGGCTACCTCCGATTTATCCACGGGTCTGCCGCCTTACATCGAGCATACATGTAACACGATTAGTGCGGGGTTCCAGAGAAGGACCGGTTCTGGAGACACTCCCAGAGGACGGATGACATTCTGGTTCCTCACTATAACTCACAATGAGACCTTCCCTGGACACTCAACTAATCCTAACATATGAGACAACTCTTTCAAAAAGGCTCCTCTCTTCGTACCTTAGTTATTTACCTAACTTTTTACGATAACATTCCAGTCCGTTTTCTTTCTTTTTATTCGGTGGAAAAACTTTAACTGTAGTAACTATTTTTTTTTTTTGTAACTAACTCAACTTGGAATATTTGGCTGATTACACAACTTGTCCTATATAATATATTTTGCATATTTCCATTATATAATTAATTACAGTTTAATGCATAGGGAACATCTACATCTCTCTAATGTTACAATTTTCAGACTAAAATATTTATAATTAAAAACAATATTAGACATCTATTGTACTAATATTACAAATTTTATAGTTAGCTAGATATTGTGACTCATGCCCGGACTTATCGCAATATCGCCGCGGACTTGTCGCCTACTACCAGAGCTGGTGGACAATAGCCTGACTCTACTATGAGAGTCGTAAATTTTGCCTATCCAAGTTTAGTGACCTAGAATATGAGTCTTGTATATATGTGATTATCTGACATCACACAGGCTCGGTACCATCACTTAACGTCCCATCTGAACCCGTTTTGAACCCGTGATCTTGAGCTCAGTAGGCTTCTTCAGAGCTGCCAGCCCTGTATTTATCAGCAATTATTTGTTTATATTTAAAAAAAATAATAATTATTATTCATCTCATATCCTAAGAATTCATATAGGTTTTTGCATATAATTTATAAGCTATTTTGATACACAAAAGTGTATGGCGTATCCAATTACTATGTTATGATTTAATGGGAATAAATAAATATTATTACTTATTTATTATTATACTTGGATAGTTGAGGAAGCAAAATCGATCGATCCAATGATAACTTAAGTGATGCTATTTTACTAATTTTTAAAACCTTATAAGCTTGTTTTGGGAGATGGGGGCTTAGAGGATGGCATTAATAAAAAAAGACGTAGTTGAATCACCGGCAATGTACTACCCCAACGTGAATTAATTAACGAAGTTTCCGCTCTCCCAATTTACCGATTTGGTTGAAAATCAAAAGGTGTCGTACTCAGGGACTTGTGAAACCTCATATGGAATGTCAGGTTGATACAGTCTACATCAGCACTTATTATTATTTGAGTTGGGCCCCTCTATGAACCCCCATTCGCTTTGCGCAATTTATTTGAAAATCGATAGATTCTTTTGGATCCACATATAAAATGTTGTGTTGTTTTTGAGTAAAACCCCCCTCTCTGGCTTTCTTCCCCTTAAACTTTATTTGCTGAAAATTGTTATATGTCATCCTTCTTGGACACACATACAAAATCTTAGACCAATTACATAACTTCGACTATATTTCGGAAGTAATGGAAATTGCAAAGATGAATTTCGTACTTGGAGTGAAGTAAATGAAAGGTTATTGTTCAAAACAAGTTTCAATGACGTAACAAATTTAAAATAGATGATGAAAAGAAGCAAAAAAAAAGAAATGGCTTCCCATCAACAGGTACAGGCGATGTTTTCATTTTGAAATGAAAAATAGTATAATATCTTTCTGTCAGGTTCTTAAGTATCCCAGTAACATTGTATTTTGAAAAATCGCAGTGCATTTTGCATTGCAACACTGTGAATATACAAGTACGTGGTCCATTAAAAAATATAAATACGTAATTTAAAAAAAATCGTGGTGTCATAAATGAAAATTATAACTCAACCAAGAAAAATTGCAGCCCCTACATCATTTTGACAGAATGACGGATAACCTGCCATGGAACGCTATTCTTATACACAACAAATCTCATACAAAAAGTAATATGTATAAATCAGGAGGTTGGCATGGAACCCTCATATACTTGCGAAGATACTTAAATTAAATTAAATTTTGAAATATAAAGTACCTACCAAACAGAACAATAAACAAATAAAGTTACATATAATAATAATAAATATTGTCTATATTAACTAAATGAGGGTTTGCATATCTGCATGCAGAGCATTCAACCTAAGTTGTTAACGGATGACCACAATAATAATATTCAATAGAAAAAAAAAACAATGTTATTTTATAAGCCAGAACTACAGTGTCGGTGACCAGTTCCAACATCGGGGACATGGTGCTCTATACCACTGATGATGACATTGCAGTGCATTCGAATTTCAAGTTAAATAAATACATTATTTTCAGGTTGTGGAGTAACCATGAGATGGTGCTTTAGGAATTCCGAGAGAATGCTTGCTCCACATGACATGTATATTCAATCATTATGGATATATATCGAACTAATTCGAGATATATAAACCCACACACTATTTATAGTGCTCTTCTAAACAAAGTATGTAATATTAAAATATTGAAAAAATAACTGAATTATTTATTGAAATTATCTGTCAGTAGCAATGATACAGGATGCTTCTTTAAGGTGAACAAAAGTGTTTGTCTTCCTTTTCAAAAAAAAAATTGCATTTTCTAGATCATCAGACCACAACATAAATCACAAATGCATCACATACCTACTAGATATATACAATAATATAACTCTAGAGGCAAAGTTGAGAACTAAACGTTCAAATTTTTTTTAAATGTTTCTTTTACTAAGCAGATTATGAACAAGATTCAAAGTCAAATTTTCATCAATCACAGCAGTGGTGAAAGCATAAACTATATTTCAGAACAATTAAAATGTACGAGTAAATTAATAAATCAACGCCACAGGGCGCCGCGCCGGTAGCTCAAAGATAGCGTGCTTCCTTACCTAGTTCAAGAGCGGGTTCGAAAACCAGCCGAGGGCTTTTGGTCTTTTATTTGGAAGGTGAAAAACCACGCCTTGAGCACGCCTTCGGATAGGATGTTAAGCGATCGTCCCGAGCCTGTACGATGTCAGGTACTCCTTAAAGACTCTAGGTGAATAAAAATTTAGGGTAGGCAAAATTTAGGACCTCCATAGTAGGTAAAGTAGGGCTCATGTCCACCAGAGCGACGAAAGTCTAATCAAAAATATCTTAATGTATTTTTTTTAAATAATAATTTTAATGATAGTTTTTATTAGTCATTCGATGAGCTATTGGTATGAATCAATTAATGAATAATCAATGATGGAATCAATTTGCCAACTAAAATGTGAACAATACTCGTGACGACATTGAGTACGGGAGCAGAGGGTGGGGGGAGGGGGGGGGGGGGGGGGCTAAAGGTGAGAATGAAAAAAGTACAAGGGGAAGGAAGGGCATAGAGCAAACAAAAGATACAAGAGAGGGGAGGGGAGGGGGAGGGTCTTAATGAGATGGGATAATTAGTGGGGGTAATGATAAGAGCAGCCCCTCAGCCTGTTAGATGGCAAACTGTTCATGAAGAGGTGAGTAACATTCCGAAATAGAAATGTCAATGTGTCAATATTGTCGACATTGCCAAAAACTTTTTTGTTGTTTTTTTCATTCTGACGAATGACATGAATGAAATGATTGGCATTTTGAAAAGAACTCAAACAGAATATACTTCAAGCTGCCAATCCAATAACATTTTTTTCCCCCTTTAATAAAACCAATTTTCCAATATCAGTTTCTCTTTATTTGTTTATTTATTTTTTTAAAGAATTTTTAGAAAACACAATTTTTAGAGATAGCAACAAACTATCAGCTTATAATTTTCGAGAAAGAAGAAACGGAAAGAAAGAGTATTCCTTAATTCAGAACCACCCCTGGACATCCACAGTAAGCTGAGGTGCGTTCAGTCAGGGAGGTCTTAAACGAAGAATTATCAATATAGCAGGAAAATGTGCATTATTGAAAAAAATAACTGCAATTAATTCTCTTTGGATGGTTTTTGTCTCTACCCTCGAAAACTACTATAAAACAAAAATATTAGTATGAACAAACGGAGAAGTACTTTCGCCTATTTCACAGGTTGTCAAATAAAATGTAGTCTGATCTCTCACAGATTTTTATTAGTACTAGCTAGCCGGCTTTCGAGGATTCCCTCATCAGCATGCAGTCTACAAAAGAAACCATACTTAATATAATATAAAGGCAACAAAGATAAATATGAATACATTAAGTTATATTTATAATGTATTATACAAAGTATGATTACTAATAACCACTTCTCACTACATCAGCCAACTTAATATTATTCGCATATTTGTACCGGTACGATTTTCGCGTCGAATGTACTGCATGGAGTATGGGTTAAAAATAAAGTATCGATATTTTGTATCAAAGAAATATCGAGACATTATATAATTATATATACGCGATTATTTCGGGGCACAAAGTATCATTATATGTATAGATATATTTGTTTTTCATATTATCCATGAAAGCCTTTAACATTTTTCTGATTAATACAATGCAAAAGAAAACGTTTTACAGATTTGTTTTCACTCCAAACTTCAATTAATTTTTATATTTTGAAGTAAATAGACTAGATATATTTTTCCATTAAAGATAGTCGAAATAAAGGCTGGAATCGATGAACTTTCTTCACATTGAAGTTTTACAGGTTCTGAAAAAATACATTATTTTCGTTAAGCGAGTAGATGAGGAACTACCTAAATAAGTAATACAGATATATCAGTCCAACTTTTATTTTATTTTTATCACAACTAGTTTCGGCAAATTGCCATCTTCAGGTGGTGAACCTTACTAGAGAAGGGTTCAATCAGGGACCAGTTAGATACTGGAACTACCTTCATTAATTGTATCTAAACAATCTTCTTTGGATAACTTTAACTTATTTTCTGTCTTTTATTTCACGTTTTCCCATAGAAAATTAATATAAAATTATACAAAATCAATAATAAATTGAAATAATGAACAAAAAAGAAAACTGAATGTGCCAATGTTAATTATACTAATTGACCGATTCGCACAAAACTAAAGAAGTTATTTACCCTAAAGTACTCCCCGATATATGCCGACTAGCGGAGATAGGGTAGAGTTTCCATCTCAATTCAGTGCCAAGTGGACAGTAAAAAGTTTTATTCAGGTTCGTATTTGACGAGTTCACCCAAGAAAGTATCTTCCTATTCCTTACTTTATTGTAAATGAAATTTTTCTTTGACTCGTAAAAAAAAGGAAATGACTACAGGGGAAAGGTTTATCCAAAGGTATTGTTAAATTTGAGGATGAGAAGGTTTATTGAACGTCGAGAGTTATGGATAATATCAGGAAAACCACCCTCTCTAGGAGGTCAATTGAAAAGGCAAATGGGAAAAGCACTTGAAGGCAAAGGCGATGAAAACAACGGATTTAAATAGGGCAAATAAACCAGAATTCATTACAATACTAATGGGCAAACGTAGGGCATTGTGTTGGTAACGAGCTCTCCTGGTTTTAATTGACAAAGGTGATACCCCTCTTCTCGCCAGAAGCAAGGATCGAGGGGGCGGGGAGCGGTTGAAAATAGCTCATTTCGCTGCAGAACAGCCTGTAGGCTGGGGGCGGGGGTGGGTTGGCGAAGTGGTTGAATCAAATTCAATTTGCCTGTCTTGATTACATGGCCTTTGTTCCATGGTTAACATGCGTGTAATGTTTTATTACTCACGTACCAAAAGTCTTTCTTACCAGGTAACCCTCTAGGATGAAGACGAAGTTGGAGGTGGAAGCCTTACCTGTAACAAAAGACAATAACATTCATTAGGTCATAGAGATATATAGTCAAATAATATTATAAAAAAAGCTTGATGTCAGGCGACACATGAAAAGGTTACGTGGATGAACATTTCGTTCCTGACCCAACCATGTTGAGTAACATTGAAAAAAAAGTCATTGGTGAAACACCTGTCATAGCTAGCTTTCGAGGTTGCCCTCATCATCAGGCTCTCTGGTAAAACGACCGTTAATTTTTTGAATAGTTCTATACATACTTTATTTATTGAATAATTTTATCTCATGCACTTTTGAATGTTGTAAATTATTTATTTTTATTTTTTACCGGACTGCCTGATGATGAGGGCACCTCGAAAGCCGGCCAGCATATAATAAAAAAAATCTGTGCGAGGTGAGACTACATTTTTGTTTTGCAGCCGGTGAAGCTAAGAGACACATTTTATATGAAATACGATTTATTATAATTATAAAACTAGAAATTGAACGAACAAGTATGTCACTTGAAAGAGAAGGCAATTCTAGCTGTAAAAAACAATTTTTTACAATCATTGATTCAAATGTTGTAAATTTTGTCCCGACTTACTTTTTCTCTACAGGATGAAGACAATCGTCGGTGAATCACCACTTACGTACTTCTGAATCCTCAGACATGTTGAAACATTCATTACATCGAAAGTCATTAGAACTTTTAAGTTAAGCCCTCCATCCTTTCGAACAATCTCGCTGAAAATCAATCTATTAAGGTCCTGGGACCCACATACGAAATTTCGTGACAATACATTCATTACTTCGGCAGTTATTGGGTTTTTTGTGTTGAGCCCTAATCCCTATGGCAGACTAGGCTGAAAATTGATAGGTGTTAATAACTGTTTAAATATCTAATTTATAAGCTTGATGTTTAAATTTTTATGACAGTTTTATAGTTTAGCATAAATAAATATAATTCTTATTATTATTATAAACCTATAGATTTGAGCATTACTTGACTCTTTGATAGTTTTAATCCTGTGTGTTTCTTAGGCTTCCCTGGGATGATTGTTCGTTGCCTTTTTCCGCCATTTCCTCCAAAGGTTTTAACATATTTCGGGACACCCAACCTGTGGCCATAGTGACCCGGAGAAGGGACCTGGAAGTGTCCCGAAATGTTTACAAATCTGAAGGCACCTCTGGAAGAAATTTCAGAAAAAATAACCAGTTTTAATTCAATCCAGATTTCGCAACGTTAATTACTTGAAAAGGAGACATCACAATTAGACTTTTGAAATAAATAGAAAAATCGAACTTTTCTTTTATACAGGAAATGTTAAAATATCCAAAAACCATCTATCAAGGGGATAGTTCTAACAAGTCCTGAATATTTCTAGACGCGGAGCCGCGTTGAAGGATTGTTCATAAATCATGTCATTAAGGGGAGAGAGAGAGAACGAGGGAGACAAGGGCTGACACCTGATGGCTGATGTTGCGACACTTGGAGAGGTTGTTAACAGAAGAGAAGTGAGGAGAGGAACGTTGAAAATAAACTTTAAGAGGGGCTCCGGAGACATATTTAGTGGAAGAAGAACAAGAACTAAGGGATACATCTCCATTATTTCGGATAGGAAGACGGGTGGACACAGACGTTGGGGTGTTAATGGACCCAAGACAGATGTTAGCAGAGGATATCAGATATACCAACATAATTATACTTCTAACTATACTAAAACTACCTTCTAATGACAAGGAGCCACTTTTCTAACAATAATTTCCAGTGCTCACAACAGTCTCACATCGAAAAGAAGTAACGAATAATGCCGGATCCAAGATTCTTTGTAATTATAGTTTAAAAAACAAGATACAAATATAGTAATATAGTTGTCAGCACAATTCAAACAACTAACACCTCACTCTTTCACGCAAACCAACAAACAATCAATAGAATTCAGGTATTTCTGGATCTTTTAAAAAAAATTCATATCGATAAATTCATTACATCGATATTAATGAGTGGTTTTGTGTTAATCCCATCTGTAATATCCCCTCATTCCTTTGGTCGATTTGGCTAAAAAACAATAGGTGTTTTTCTTACGGGGGGCTTCTGGATATACATATAACATTTCGTGTCGATAAATCCATTATATTATACTTACAGATACGCACAAAGAAAAATTGACAAATCGGATTTTTTACTTTCCCAGCTATCGAAAGTATAGGGGAAGTTATGTAATCGGTCAGAAATTTAAAGTTGATATTCCACCGAAATTTTATGTTTTTGGACCCCTGGTTCCGAATTTTTTTTTTTTTTTTTTTCGGGTGCTCCTGACCCCTTAGGGGGGTCGGTCACATCACCCTATGTTCTCCCGGCTCCTTACGCCGAGTGATCTCGGGATCTTATCGGGGGTTCCGAAAATTAAAAAAAAAAAGTCTAGGTCTGTGAACACGATAGCTCCGGACAGAATAAATGTATCGACACTTTTTTATATGTATCCAGAACCAGCCCCGCCGCAACATATATCAGTGCCCTAGGCGAAAATCTACCTTGCGCCCTCTTGTAAGGAGAGAAAATTTCAATAATTAAAAAATAAAACTTCATAAAAAAAATGTTTATTGTTCAAATTTATTATAAAATATATATATATATATATATATATATATATATATATATATATTGTAGCATGTCTACCCTATAGATAATGCTCAGAACTGGCGATGTCTACGAGAGGATCGCGATCGCTAGGAGCAAAGTATGGGTTGTGTGGTGTTGAATAAACGAGAATTGCATTTGGAAGAGAATGCTCGGAACCAATGATGCCTGCGAGAGAATCGCGATCGCTGGGAGCGGAAAATAAAGAATAATAGAGACACAATGGAAAGGAAGCCAAGATAATTGTCTACATCCGGTGTATAAGGAATAAGCAGTAAAGGTTTTTTTTCTTACTCCAGGTTTTCACACAACTAGAGGCAGATGTTAATTGGTAATATGCGATTGGCTGGAAATAAAATGGGCGGAGTCCGACGACCAATCAAGCCTGGAGAACTGTCCCCTACCACGGTCAGATATCGGAAGCCACTCCCCGTTTTATTCATTCTTCGCTCATATCTTGGTGGATCACCACGTTCCTCTCTTTGTAAAGCCTAGTTTCAGTATGTGAAAGTACTTTCTTCGTTCATGTCTTGGGTGATCACCACGTATCTTTTCTATAAGTAATATCAGTTAGAATATGTGAAATTATCTTTCTTTGTTCATGTCTTGGGTGATCACCACGTATCTTTTCTATAAGTAATATCAGTTTGAATATGTGAAATTACTATTTCTTCGTTCATGTCTTGGTGGATCACCACGTATCTTTTCTATAAGTAAAGTTTAGTTTGAATATGTGAAATTAACAGTCTTCTTCGCTCATGTCTTGGCTGGTCACCACGTTCTTTTTATATTGTACAGTTGAGTTTAAATATGTGAATTGAGTCACTCTGCGTCCATGTCTCGGGTGACCACCACGTATATTATCTGTTTTAATATCAGTTTGAATATGTGAAATAGTCAGTGAGATACACATTTTGAATTCGGACGCGCCGGGTCAGTGGGGGTGTAACTTCTGGTGTGCCCTCGAAACTACGCAGATCTTCAGGGACTATGTGAATAGACGATTTCTACGGGAAGTCCAGAAAGGGTGATCACGCCGTCATTCGCCATGGATATCGTATCGAGGTACCTCGTAATTAAGTTATAATTCAGTCCTTCAGACACACGGCCAAATTATATATATATTCAATTGTTGTTTTGTAAATATGTTCTCATTAAAATAAATATGTTAAAGTTATAGGTTTGATTCATTTCATTCCCCCCCACTCATGCTTCTTCTGGTTGACAACAGTAATTAATTATTGTTAATTACTGATGTCAACTAACCGTTAGGATCTTGTAACCGTTCTTCCCGTGGGAGTGCTTTCAGCTATTCAGGCATTGTTTAATTAAAGTCGCGATTTAAATAATTTTCAAATTTAATAATTTTTCGATCTCAATTTTATTTATTTTATTAATTACGTGATTTGCACTCACACGAGAGGGAGAAATGGTTATAATTGGCGCCCGAACAGGGACTTGATTTGTTTATTAATTATGCCAATTAGTATAATTAATGAACCCCACTAATCGGTCCCTTATTAATTAATTAATTTAAAAAAAAAAAAAAAAAAAAAAAAAAATTTTTTTTTTTGCTTTTTAACGTAAATTCCAGCCTATTGGGCTAAAATGTTATATTTTCACTTAAAGTCGGTATTTAAAATCAAAACTGAAGAAGGATGGGTGAGGGTAGGGACAATGAATGACATCATTTATTGAAATAATTTTATTTTTTTTTGTTTTTGATTTTTTTTTTATGTAGATTTAGTAGGCATTTATTTTACATATTATAACTATTGTTGTATTGTGATGCCATCTGACAGGTCACCATAGAAATTAGGTTAGCACCAGACCTCCCGTATAATTCATTTAATTGTTTTGATATATATTTCTTATCAGAATGGAAGGGAAAGGGAAGTCGGACTTAGAGCCGATACAGACACGGTCTAGGAAAACTATCCGTACGCCCCCGGAGTCCCCGGTAGAAAATCCTAAATTTGACCTAGAGGCGATGTTTAAGGCCATGCAGGAACAGATAGGACAGCAGGGAAAGGCCATGCAGGAACAGATTTCGGGACTAGGACAACAGGGAAAGGCCATGCAGGAACAGATTTCGGGACTAGGACAACAGGGAAAGGCCATGCAGGAACAGATAGGACAGCAGACTTCGGAGATAAAGGAACAAATTTCGGCAATGGCAAATAATATCGAATCCATTAAACGTAATATGGGTACCGTACAATCTGAATCTAGGCAGGACAATTCAGAAGAGAGATATGATAAGCCTACTTCTAAAGTTAGGGACATGGTATGTGTCAGTTATCATGAAGTTACAGGTGGGATCGTGTCAGAAACACAGCATCTAGATAAGGAGGTCGAAGAAATAAATTCGAACCAAAATATTATTAGTACCGATTGTGAGAAGAGATTCGCCGATATCTCGAAGAGAATAGATACTGTTTCGGGTAAAACTCAGATCTCAACCCCAAAACAAGATGACCGAATGACATTTACCGTACCCGAAGGACATAGGAATTGGCCTACGAACCAGACTTTTGCTCGCGAACAGCCTAGCAATGTCACCTTCCAAGATGTCTACGTGAAAAATTACGAACGTGGTGAGGTGGCGTTACGTAATAGCGTTTTGGATTTGCCCAACCATTTTGTATTTAAATTCTTACTATTCTGGGAAGGACCTTACCAGATTTTAGACAAGGAAAGTCCTCAAATTTTTATTTTAGGACATCTCGGCAGCGACGTAGCGGAGGGAGGAGTATTTTATATGACAGCACACAAGCCGTATATTAGCGGATAAATTGACAAGCAGGCTAGAGAAGCGCTAGGGCTCTCTTTGAGATTAACGATCTTACTTCAGCCGAGTTAGGGGGGCGATTATTGCAGACGAGATCGCGGCCCTAGAGTCAGGGAAGAGATTTGTGACGTCTCTATGGGTGTCCATCCCCAGCTATCCCAGGAACAGTTAGACAAAGTCACACATACATAAAACAGACACTATTTTTATTATTTGGGAATTATTTATTATTTTACACTAACGGCCAACACCTCATTATACAACAACACACAAAGAATCACACATACACATTTATTGGGGACACGGGAATTATTATTTAGTTATT
Source organism: Aradus depressus (assembly GCA_963662175.1). NCBI lineage: Eukaryota > Metazoa > Arthropoda > Insecta > Hemiptera > Aradidae > Aradus > Aradus depressus. The sequence continues at coordinate 63,256,456 of OY759215.1, read as the reverse complement.
TTTTTTTTTTGTAAATAGGATAAGGCAGACGGGGACATTCTGGCCCTCCCCTGGGGCTTAACATCGAGCATACCCCCCTTAGTCGAGCTCAAAGATTCCAAAGTGAATCGCCAGGTTGTAAATAGTATAATAAGTTAGGGTTAGTTTTTTTTTTAATTCTAGATATTAAGTTAGGATAATTTTTTGTTCATATATTAAGTAAGAGTATTTTTTTTAAATAGTATTAACAATTTGTTTATGATGTTGGGATAATTTAGTTTAGATAGGTTTGTGGCTTCATTTGAAATTGACATAATTGTAGGACGGGGCAGACGGTATATGGATTGGCCATCCATGGGAATATACCTACGTATTTAAATTTGATTAGGAGACGCGGATCTGAGTAGGATGACAGCGAGGCGATGGCACACACATTGGTGAATGGTCCTATATGGTAAATGTACTTCCAATTGTATTTGTCTTCTTTTTTGTAATGATCTATAAATGTATTTCTTCAATTTTTTTTTGTTTTGTATTTTTGAGTAATATTTGTATTAGTATCCGACCGTGTGTATCTATTGAAAATGTCACATTGACCCATATTTTATCTAGTGACCATGATGGGCTATGTTAACCCAATGAGAGCCTTGTAAATATATTTGTAACATATATTCAGGTATGGACCTTACTTATTATGATAGAGTGTCGACCACGGTAGGTCAAAAGGTCAATTTTTTTATTTTAGTTAAGAAATCCTAAGGCAAGGAGCCGAAGCATACATGACTGGAGGGGGAGATATATTATAAACTGGAGGGGATACCCAGAATTGAATATTTAATTATCGTACACACGGAGAAGGGGCCACTCCATTGATGCTTGTAGAATCCATTTAAAGGGGCGGGAGTTGTTTAATTATTTTTTTATGCCATGAACTGACTGTTGAACTGAAGAAAGGGTTTCGCTACTTGATTAATGCGGATGCCGGAATTTACATATATTTATGAAACTGAGATGGGATTTGAGTGGGCTTATTTTTCTATTTTATATTTCGTCGTCGTTCCGGCAGAAGGTAAATACCTGTCGAAGGCCTAAGGAGGCATATGGTTAGGGTTTGGTCAACCCAAATTTTTGTTGAAGCGGATTAGGTATATGGGAATTCAGTTGAAACATTGTCGAGGCGTGGGGCCTTTTTGGATGTTTTAACTAGTCAGTGAATGTATGCTAGAAATAGAATCATCGTTATTTGCCAATGGAGAGGGTTAACTCCAAGAAGTACAGCGTAAAGTAAAATCATGCTTTGGTCACGCATGCATAGGCAAGCCATGCCGATTCGAAAGGAAATTTAAAATCATGTTTTGGTCACGCATGATAATGAGGTCGATACCTGAGTATTTGGTTAAGTGTATATGCTCAGTGAACGAGCAAGTGTTAAGTGAAACTAATAAAATATGTGACTTCCAATGGTCATTTAGCCGACATATTTTATTTTAACGGGAACGGGGGATATTGTAGCATGTCTACCCTATAGATAATGCTCAGAACTGGCGATGTCTACGAGAGGATCGCGATCGCTAGGAGCAAAGTATGGGTTGTGTGGTGTTGAATAAACGAGAATTGCATTTGGAAGAGAATGCTCGGAACCAATGATGCCTGCGAGAGAATCGCGATCGCTGGGAGCGGAAAATAAAGAATAATAGAGACACAATGGAAAGGAAGCCAAGATAATTGTCTACATCCGGTGTATAAGGAATAAGCAGTAAAGGTTTTTTTTCTTACTCCAGGTTTTCACACAACTAGAGGCAGATGTTAATTGGTAATATGCGATTGGCTGGAAATAAAATGGGCGGAGTCCGACGACCAATCAAGCCTGGAGAACTGTCCCCTACCACGGTCAGATATCGGAAGCCACTCCCCGTTTTATTCATTCTTCGCTCATATCTTGGTGGATCACCACGTTCCTCTCTTTGTAAAGCCTAGTTTCAGTATGTGAAAGTACTTTCTTCGTTCATGTCTTGGGTGATCACCACGTATCTTTTCTATAAGTAATATCAGTTAGAATATGTGAAATTATCTTTCTTTGTTCATGTCTTGGGTGATCACCACGTATCTTTTCTATAAGTAATATCAGTTTGAATATGTGAAATTACTATTTCTTCGTTCATGTCTTGGTGGATCACCACGTATCTTTTCTATAAGTAAAGTTTAGTTTGAATATGTGAAATTAACAGTCTTCTTCGCTCATGTCTTGGCTGGTCACCACGTTCTTTTTATATTGTACAGTTGAGTTTAAATATGTGAATTGAGTCACTCTGCGTCCATGTCTCGGGTGACCACCACGTATATTATCTGTTTTAATATCAGTTTGAATATGTGAAATAGTCAGTGAGATACACATTTTGAATTCGGACGCGCCGGGTCAGTGGGGGTGTAACTTCTGGTGTGCCCTCGAAACTACGCAGATCTTCAGGGACTATGTGAATAGACGATTTCTACGGGAAGTCCAGAAAGGGTGATCACGCCGTCATTCGCCATGGATATCGTATCGAGGTACCTCGTAATTAAGTTATAATTCAGTCCTTCAGACACACGGCCAAATTATATATATATTCAATTGTTGTTTTGTAAATATGTTCTCATTAAAATAAATATGTTAAAGTTATAGGTTTGATTCATTTCATTCCCCCCCACTCATGCTTCTTCTGGTTGACAACAGTAATTAATTATTGTTAATTACTGATGTCAACTAACCGTTAGGATCTTGTAACCGTTCTTCCCGTGGGAGTGCTTTCAGCTATTCAGGCATTGTTTAATTAAAGTCGCGATTTAAATAATTTTCAAATTTAATAATTTTTCGATCTCAATTTTATTTATTTTATTAATTACGTGATTTGCACTCACACGAGAGGGAGAAATGGTTATAATTGGCGCCCGAACAGGGACTTGATTTGTTTATTAATTATGCCAATTAGTATAATTAATGAACCCCACTAATCGGTCCCTTATTAATTAATTAATTTGAAAAAAAAAAAAAAAAAAAAAAAAAATTTTTTTTTTTGCTTTTTAACGTAAATTCCAGCCTATTGGGCTAAAATGTTATATTTTCACTTAAAGTCGGTATTTAAAATCAAAACTGAAGAAGGATGGGTGAGGGTAGGGACAATGAATGACATCATTTATTGAAATAATTTTATTTTTTTTTGTTTTTGATTTTTTTTTTATGTAGATTTAGTAGGCATTTATTTTACATATTATAACTATTGTTGTATTGTGATGCCATCTGACAGGTCACCATAGAAATTAGGTTAGCACCAGACCTCCCGTATAATTCATTTAATTGTTTTGATATATATTTCTTATCAGAATGGAAGGGAAAGGGAAGTCGGACTTAGAGCCGATACAGACACGGTCTAGGAAAACTATCCGTACGCCCCCGGAGTCCCCGGTAGAAAATCCTAAATTTGACCTAGAGGCGATGTTTAAGGCCATGCAGGAACAGATAGGACAGCAGGGAAAGGCCATGCAGGAACAGATTTCGGGACTAGGACAACAGGGAAAGGCCATGCAGGAACAGATTTCGGGACTAGGACAACAGGGAAAGGCCATGCAGGAACAGATAGGACAGCAGACTTCGGAGATAAAGGAACAAATTTCGGCAATGGCAAATAATATCGAATCCATTAAACGTAATATGGGTACCGTACAATCTGAATCTAGGCAGGACAATTCAGAAGAGAGATATGATAAGCCTACTTCTAAAGTTAGGGACATGGTATGTGTCAGTTATCATGAAGTTACAGGTGGGATCGTGTCAGAAACACAGCATCTAGATAAGGAGGTCGAAGAAATAAGTTTTTATTAATTTCAATTTGCTAAAACTCCTTTCGCAACTGGCTACTGATAATGGAATTGTTAAAAGTATGCGTAACGCAATCCACAAGTTCGTGAATAAGTCGCAAATATTAGTTGTTTTTTCAATTCTTTCAATCAAGGTCAAAGAGTCAACAACTCTTGTGCCCCGAGGCGCCCTAGGCGATCGCCCTTCCCGTCACGGCGGGGCTGTCCAGAACCCCATAAGAACGACACTTATTGATTTTCAGTCAATAGGGCAACAACTTCCATAACTGCCGAAATAACGAATGTATAGACACGAAATTTTATATATAAATCGAAAACCTTATAAAAAGACATATACAAATTTTCAGTCAAATTGGCCAAATTTCAGTGAAAACTCAACATCCAAATTCTGCTCGATAACATACTTCCCTTATACATTGGTTAGCTGAGGAAGCAGCATGTAATAACTTTACAACTGTTATCGATACGTCATCAGAACCGGTTTTCTTCCTAGAGAACCGGTTACGTTTTTCTTCAACCCGGAAGTCATCATACCAGTCATTATAATTTACTCTCTTTGTATTGCAATTTTATTATTTCTCCTCTGCATAGTGTTTTAACGCTGACGCTTCAGCAGTGTAATTTTCGATTTAAATATGAATACGGAGTGGTGTTAAAACTGTGCGCAAAATGACGCTATAAAATAAAAAATGTACACAAATGAACTGAAAAATTTCAATAGTGAGGTTTCATATTGTATTTATTGTACCCCACGTGATTCTGTCAGTTGGCAAACATTTTCAAAATGGGCTATTTGCAGAAATTCGATCTTCAGTTTACACCTTAATTTCATAGTTTCAAACCCTACAAATGAAAAACTGTCTGTAAACTGACAACATGAATATATCCACGAAATTGTTTGTGTGTCCAGACTTACATAAGGGATCGAAAATCCTTTAGTAAGAAACCTTTTCATGTTCCTCACAACGGTAAATCAGTTTACAGAGGGATTGCTGGTAATATATCGATATCTTTATTTTCTATTTATTTATAATGCAGGTACATTTATGATTCTATTTCATAACTGCCTCTTCATGACAGATTCCATTTATGTTTGGCCTCATCTAAGATATTTATGCATAACATTAATATTTGTTACAAGCAGATCCCCCGCGTTGTGTAATTTGGCATTATGCTTCTTAACCTGAAGCTGATTACATGCGATGCGCTCGGACAAAGAATAAATAGTTTCTCTTCCGCTCAGTTGAGTCATCGTTGAGTTTCTTGAATATACGTCTAACCGTTATCGTGAGATCCCCGGATAAAAAATAAAATGTTTACTTAACAACCCCCTACCTCCGTTTTCCCCCTCCCTTCCAAAAAAGGCATTTAGTTTTCAACTCATCTCTTCGTATCCTTTAAATATGCCATACTTTGTTCTAAAAAAAAAAATGGGTCCCTCTCCCTCTCAAGCAAAACGCAGCCTACGGTGTGTCATATAGCTTAAATTTGGGTCATTATTGTAAATATATGAAGGACAAGACCGGACAAACAGACAGTCACTCACAGACTTATTTATGCATAAAACAGAGCATGCTGTCCTAGGGGAGTGTTTATCCCAGGACTATGTACATACAAATTGTATTATTATTATCATATTATAAAAGCTAGAGGACGCTGTTAATAATGTTGATACGTGAATGGTGGATGCTGGTAACGGTGTGTTATTTTTCGGAGTCTAGTTTATTTTATGATAACAGATTCAAAACCACAAGTCTCTGAATATATACAAGAAATTAAACAGTCATTATAAAAGAACGTCGGGTGATGCAAAAAAGTACTATCTCAGCTAAATTATTTAAAAAAATAAATAAATAAATAAAGAATAGTTTTCCCGCGCAGTTGGAGCGATGCCGCCGGGCTCTCTGGAATGAACAGTCACGTGCACATCGGTATGGTGACGTGAGATGGGCCCGTCGTAAATACCGTGTTTCCCTTCCCTTAGCTCCGGACTGGTTCATCGGTCGGCCGAGCCCTTGATCTTCTGCTGGGTAACCTTCTAACGTGGGGGTTTCTAGGTTACTTTTTTCCGTCATTTCTTTCATAGATGTCTTCAGCTATTTGACAATAAATCGGGACACTTATACGACCCTCATTCACAGTGAATATTTATATATATAAATACATTACTTATATACCTTACTTTTTGCGAAGTCCCAGTTATATGGTTGTAACAGAGGATATCAGGGAGGAGGCAGACAGACTGACAGAAATATGTCGAATACATGTCGGTCTTCGACCTATAGAATCGTAAAAACATTCGCTCCTTCGTATTCTTTTTTTAACCTCCTCATAAAATAGAGACCAATAACGAAAAAAATAATAATAATGAAAAAAAAAAAAGCTGTGAAAAAATACTGTATCTCAGGTCGTAAATAAAAAAATATATGTAACTAAAACCAACACACCCGGATTCCTGAATATTATTATCCAAATTATGCATGTATATTTATATTTTAAAAAGTGAGATTAAGACTTCATTTCAATTTTGGCATTTTGCCTAAATTAAGGGAACGATATCAGTCTTTTGAAACAGGTCTCCTCCCACTTACAGAACGGAGCCAAAAGATGAAAGGATAACTTAATCTAATGTAGACAGACAGACGGACAAAACTATTCAAGGTAATTAGAGAGGCAACAAGAAGCCTCTGTTGTGTAGTCAGTCGCCACAAGATGTTACATCTAGATCAGAAAGTGTTTATTTACAGTTCAACAGCTGAACACTTCTTATCCTACAAAAAACAGATCTACGTCGAACCAAATGATTTTTGATCTTTTCTTGTTCACAAAAAAAGGGGTCCATTTAAAAACACGAGAGGGAGAGTCTTTATTTTGGTTAAGTCATATAATCCTGGCCTGAAACACACTCCCTCAAATAATTCACCTGAAACACACTCCCTCAAATAATTCACAAGGGAGAAAAAAAAAACGAAAGCTAGTAAATAAAGATATTGTTGGCAGATCTCCAGATCAGTTTAGAGCAGATTTATGATCCATTATATATAAGTAGCTTTAATCATTTTGTTTCTTTGAAGGGGTCCGTCTTCTATAAATAAAGTGGAGAAGAAAGTTTCTATCAGATTCGGCATGAATAGCTGGTTCATTTTAAATTGGCATTTAGATCAGTCAGGATACCGCCACGTATAACTGTGGAGAAATCATGTATCATGTTTACTTCCCCATCTATATAAAGTATAGGGGGAGTTATGTAATCTGTTGGAGTTTTAACTGGAATTTCATGTTTTTGGCTCTTTCATTACAAAAATGAAAAAAAAAAATCGTCCGCTATGTACTTTCCTAGCACGAATTAATCATGTTTTCGCTCTCCCTCAAAAGCCAATTGATCGTTTGGGCTAATACTCAATATTTGACTTACCTATATAGTGGCTTATGAATCCTCTTACAAAATTTTGCGTCTATACATTCATTACATCGACTGTTTTTAGAGTATTTGAGTCGTCTTGTGACAAGAGGATCCGAATTTCATTCCCAGCCCAGGACACGGACACCTGAAGGAGAGTCCGTGTTCACTGCTGTACATGAAATGAGGATCTACATATTTATCAGGGTTCTGTATTTGATACCCCACTCAAGATGGCCTCCATCTCTACTCCGGAAAGTATTAACTGAAAAAAATGATAAAATAGTGCAATAACAGGTAGAAGAGCTGGGAGGGAAAAGTGGAGTGAGGCGTTAACAATTAAGTTTGTGGATATGGATGAATGTGAGGAAGTGCTTTGTGAACGTTAAGCACAGAGATTACAAAAACAAGGACGCGAGGTTGCCAGATGTAGAGCCGGATATAGTCTTGAAACAAAATTAATAACATCCGGAGAAGTGACAAACAAGAAATTGGGGAAAACAGGGTGTCGTAGAGGAAGGAACCTGACCAGATAATGTTCGAGTTCCGGAGTTATCATGGTTCGAAATAACCCATCCATCTCCTCTACCTTACTAACATGCTGTTGTTGTTTTTCAAGATCCTCCATGTTCTATGTCTCCAACAGAACTCCTGCACATAATATGTGCAGTTCTGTTGGAGACATAGGATTACATATTATGTACTCGTATATTTACATATTATGTACTCATATCGGTCAATCACCAACAAAGTGCTTCCCCAGTACCAATTAATCAACTATTATTAGTATACCATTTGGACCAAAACCAATAGTTGACTTACTTAGCGACTTTCTGAATCATCATACTAAATGTCGAAATATCTATTAGGGTTTTTGAGTTGGTAATAGGTGTCGTTCTTACGGAGTTTTGAATTTAAATATAAAATTTCATGTCGATATAGTCAATACATCGGCAGTTATCCTCCCCTAATCTTCTCCTTTTCTTACATATCCCTATACAATACTTAAATGAACAACATACTTTTTCCGAGATTAAGTCGAAGCAATTTCTTAAAAAAGTTAACACGAGGTAAATTGTGTAAAAGTTAATTACATTCTCCCTGAATATCCCCCCCCCCCCCCCCTTCCCTTTGGCCGATTTGACTGACAATCAATGGGTGTCGTCTTTATAGACTCTTTAGGTGTTCGCTTGCCCCATGATGATCGACCCAATTGACAAAGGGTCTGCACTAGCCCTACTTGCAACTGTTTTTTTTTTTCTAAAATAAGATAGGATAAAATAATATCTACATAAAAAATTAATTTCCTGCAACACACGAGTGTTATTTATTTAAAACTTTTTATATAGTACTTCATTTACATTCATTTCTAATATATGCGTATAAGCTTATCCAAAAGAATATTTATTTACTGTATCTGGAGCGTAAATAAACAATATCAGATAAAATTATCTACTGAATGTTCTTATATTAGTCAATCTAAATAAAATTACAATTCTGCCTTAGAATAATAAACAAAGAGGAAGAAGCAGTCACATCAAACAAACATAACTTTGATATACTCTCTCTGTGTAGTTTATAGAGCTGCACAAAGTCTGATTTCTCCGCCCCCAGCTGAGGCCTTCCAACTTTTGCGATAAAATATCTTCAAGGTTGGATCAAATATTTATTAAGACAAATTGTTGCACACTTTTGAGGCCAAGGTTGTAAAAGACAAGAAAAAACTTTTTTCTTCTGAAAAAATTTTCTTTGAACATACTTTTTCCTAGATTAAGTCGCGGCTCCACTGGAAATGTTTTATAAAAGACTGAGGCAGAAATAAAAGGATTTTTTAGTATAAATGTTTAAATATTAAAAATGTCTTTAAAAAAAAAGTGTGAAATAATTCGAAGTTCACACAGGTAAATGGTATAAGAAATAACTAAATTCTCACTGAATACTATAAGTATTTTTTATTTAATACTCGGGACACGGCCGTGAACCCCACCAGCTCGTCTCCCCTCCCTGTGTATTCCACGGGACACGGCCGTGAACCCCACCAGCTCCTCTCCTCCTCTCTGTGTATCCCACGGGACACGGCCGATAACCCCACCAGCTCCTCTCCCCCTCTCTATGTATTCCACGGGACACGGCCGATAACCCCACCAGCTTCTCTCCCCCTCTCAGATTATCCCAATGCACGGCCGATAACCCCACCAGCTCATCCCCCCTCTCTGTGTATCCCACGGGACACGGCCGATAACCCCACCAGCTTCTCTCCCCCTCTCTGTGTATCCCACCGGACACGGCCGTGAACCCCACCAGCTCCTCTCCCCCTCTCTGTGTATCCCACGGGACACGGCCGTGAACCCCACCAGCTTCTCTCCTCTCCCTGTGTATTCCACGGGTCTCGCTTCACTCCATTTCTTATCTTCATACAAATAGACTTTTTCGTCATTTTCTCCTACTAACAATCATAAATTACACCTTTATTTTATATGTTTTTCATTAATTTAATTTTTTTCTTATCTTTTATTTTAATTTTATTGTTATTACTTTTAAATTTTCTTTCAAATTGTTAGCGTTGACTATTACATGACTATTCATACACAGCGAAGCAATTTGTTTATTGTATTCAGTATTACCTTGTCATTTAGAAAATTACGCACATTTAAATTATTAATATTATAAAATTTAATTATATTTAATTGTAAAAAAAGGTGGACAGGCTAGGAGTGAGAAAAGTGTTTAGGCTTAAGGTGTGGTGAACCAAAAAGGTGGAAATAACATTGAAATAGATGCGCAAAGGAGGTACTTTCATTTATTTATATGTAATTCCTGCTCTCACTTCTCCCCATTATCTTACATTTCTTATTTTACTATCATATACACTATTGCTTCGTTCTACACATTTCACGAAATCAAATCTGGTGGATGATCAGCAGAAGGAGCGACGTTCTATTTTTCAAGGAAAAAAATAAATAAAATTTATTTTTTCTCCAGAGGACTCCAAGGAAAGTACAGTAGATCATAAAACTGACCACGAATTGCTTCCTGTTCCTAAAGAAACATATAAAACGAAGAGAAAATGCTTCAAGGATTTTATAGGGAAAAGAAAAAAAATGACTTATTTTTGTGTGAATAGAGAAATTGTTGGTGGGAGGAAATACGGCTGGTAATCGGGTTTACGAGTCTCTATGGGGATACTCTATTGGGCAGGGAGTTGGAGGTCGTAAATAGGAGGAACATGGAGCTGGCTGGATAGTGTGGCAGCTCTTCGGGAAATATTGGAAAACCTATTTGATTTTCTAGAATTAAGGTGGAAACCTATATCCTGCAGCTAGCACTGACCAGACGTTCTCTGGAGAAACATCCCATCGAGAAAAACATGTCCATGTACTTCCCCAGCACGAATTAATTAAGTTTTCACTCTCCCTCCGTTCGCCCTAGAATCCTCTACTAAATGTTGGTACGGTACATTTATTATATCGGCAGTTATTAGGGTTTTTAAGTCGAACCCCGCTCCTGAGATCCCCCTTCGCTTCAGCCGATTTCAAGAGAGATAAATAGGTTTCTATCTGAATTTGACTCATTGTAGGTCATACATCTCGACTATGAAGTAATTTTGAAACCCCGTAACACGAGGTAACATTTGCTAATAAAAGCTTTATCTTTGAATATTTTATTATTTGATTACCCGCGTCCATTAGCTGTATTGTTCTCCTGTCGGTTACAAAATGGATTTATAATGAATTATAACATTAATTAGTATTATATAATTTCGTTAAAATCGGATGATAATGTTGGCCTCCTTGTCATTACATAATATGTAAAAAAAAATCTTTATGAGACTCATTTATGCATTGTATACTATATAATACATAAATGAGTCATAAAGTTTTATTTTTATTTTTGGGTTTACTGGAGTTTCAAGCTCCCTGTAAGCATCATAATATTAGCGGTATCTAATTTTCCGCAAGCGAAATCGGTAAAGTATATTTTTCATATTAATGAAAACCAGGTAGGGATCATTAACATGGAAAATAGACTTACTTAGGACTGACCAAACGGTCCAACAGTCCGTATCCAGCGTGTCTAACAAGGTCCCACTTGTTTCTAGAAACTGCATTAATTAAAAACTACTGTTTTCATTAGAGTTTTAAGGGTTGGAAGTGGGCAGACATTCTTCTACCTCAGGCATCTGAGAATTAGTTTTCATCATGTTATTTCCCCAGTTATATAAAATATAGCGGAAGGTAAGTAATCGGTCACAAATTCGAATTTCATGTTTCCCGAAATGTCTGTCTGTTGTTGTGTACTCCTGTATGTTTGAGTCACTTAATATAAAAATAAATTCTATAATTTCATTAAATGTTATATTGTATTCATTAACTAGAGGTTACCCGACGATTAACTATCGTTATCTCACTTTACCCGAAGTTGATTACGCGCGATATCCAGACTAAGAATAATAAGCTGTTGGGATAAAGACACTTCCGAAGAGTTTTTTTGAAAAATAGTTATCTTAATTTTTATTAAATTGAGAAATGTTTCTACTTATTATAAACGTATCTTTTATTAATTTGTTTATACACTCATATATTTTTAAGTATTTATTTGTCCAGTTTTTATTAATTTCATTTTACTTTTTTTAAATAGTTTTGTTATTACTACTAATCATAGATGTGTTAGACTCAAGTAGTTATAAATCTATATCATAATGTATAAATTATTTTGACGTTTCCTATTACCATGTATTGGTTTAACGGAAATAAATGTATTATTATTATTATCCTCTCTTCTCCCACTCTCTCCCTCTGCCCTCACCTCCTCGCTACCTCTTGCCTCCTTCGCCCCTCTTTAATAAATGTATCAACACGAACATGTTTATGTGAAACCAGAAGTCTAACGAATTCCAGACATATCGGCAGAAGGGAAGCGGAAATGAGCGGAGTCAAAGGGGCTCAACTTACAAACCCTAATAACGGCCAAATATTGAAGTGGGGGAAGAGGGGAAGTTTGAGGGATTCGGAGAAATTCGGATTCACCCAACACTTTTCTATTCTATTTCCAAGCTTGCTACAGTTTTTGCGCCTATTCACAGCGGAGAAATTATATTATAATAAGATGTGTCTATTCACTTATTTTTTGACCATATGCGAACTTACATACATGAGTACTGGAAAGTAGAATATCTGAATATTGTTGAGGCTACGTTAAACGGCTTAACTAAAATGATGTGACCAAAATAGGACTTTCTTGTACCAATCACATTTTTACATATCACTTTTACTTCTCCCTACCCCTCACAATTGCATGTCGAATGGCATTCCCCCTGGGTAAGAAATGTGTTGGCATCAGCGGTTTTCATTGTACAGCACACTTTTGAGAGTGTCTTCCATACACTCAGTAATGTCAGTACGACATTAATAATTGGAGGGAGGCGGGGAGTGTTATGACACAAACTACTTTTATCTTCTAATTTTTAATTTTTTTTTTTATTATTATTTTATTTTACAAGCTGAGCATATTACATGCTATGCTAGTAGGTATAAACATAGACATAAAATAAATAACAATTTTTAATTTAAAATACCAATAATAAAAATATATTTTAAAATTCATTCCAATGGAAGATCCAACCAGGAAAATGATCAAAGTTCAGGGACGTTAAAACGTGACATTCCGTCGAAATCTCGATCTCAGATTATAGCACGATTATGGTATAAAAGAGTAACAGTCAAATAACTGCCGATATAATCAATGTATTCACACAAAATATTTCAAGTTGATGCAAAACCTCATAAGGGATCATTTTCAGTCAAATCGACAACTGGAAGACGGGGCTCAAAAGTGGGTGCATCAATTAAACATTTCCCTTGTACAAATTATATAGCACAATCTTTGCTTATCTTTCCGTTGATCCCCGGCTGATGGGCTCGATCGGCAATGTGAAGTATCATACTTCTCGCTAACCCCAAGCCGACATTATGTTTTCTTATAACAAACTGTCAGCGGCTTTTTTTGTTGACTTTTTTCATTTCTTCTTTCTCTTTTTTTTCTTCTTCTGTTTAACGGTCTATCTTATTAAGAGAAAACCGGGTTAAGCACCAATTAATCCAATCCAGACGAGGCAAATCAATTAGAAGAGGCTTTTCGAATTCGGCATTTTCTCTTCCATCTGTCTGTCTATTTCTCTACAAGATTCCTTCCCAATTTATAGATCAGTCATATTACACAGTGTGTTTACACTTTTTAAAAAAATCCGCAGGACATAGTAAACTTAATTTGGCTCATGCGAATTCCGGTCGAAAATGGCTACTTGGTTTATCTACATTTTTTGGAATTCCAGAAATGTATTTTTTTAATGTATTATAGAGCCGCACAAAACAGTTTTGAAACGACATTTTTTAACAATTATTGGATAATATTCTCAATAAAAAAACAATTATGAGCGAGAGAGGTGACAAAAGGGTGGAGTCCTGAGAAAGGGGTTTATCTTCTGACTGAATTAACTTCAATGGCAACTAATGTGCGAAACAAGGGAGGCATGAGGTCCAACCCCCCCCCCCCCCCCCCCCCCCCCTCCCTATTGTCAATTAATTTACACTCATCGTCATTATAAAAGAAAATATTTCCCAGTTCAAAAACTTTTGCGAGTACTAGCTGCACTGTCGGCAAGGATCGGCAACATACAGCTGACCTTCCCTATACTTAGAAGTGTACTACATCCTACCAATACCAATAAAGAAAAAATTACTTTCTGAACATTTCCAAATTTGAATTTCGATTAACAATAAAGGTTTATTTACAAGTGTGCCACCACTCCATTGGAAGAAGTAGCTAATTACAACAGTTCCCAGAATGAATGAAGCACAATCACATACAAAAAATAATTAGGTCTTTCTGTGGCTATATGTACAGAACCTCATATATTGATTTGCCGAAGTAATTAATGTAACCTCACGAAATTGTATATGTGAATCCAAAACTTCTTAGGAACGACACCTATCAATTTTCAGCCGAGTCGGTCAAGAGAAATGGGGTCAAGAAAGGGTTTAATACAAAAACCTCAATAATTGTCGAAGTAATGTATCGATACGATGTAATGTATCGACAAGAAATTTTATATGTGAATCCTAAACCCCATAGGGACATCAACTATCAAATTTCAGCAGAATCAGCAAAAGGGAAGGAGGATTAAGAGGGGGAGGGGGGGGGGGGGGGGTTCAATACAAAAACCCAATAACTACTGTAGTGTAGAATGTATCAATACACTATTTAGTATGAGGATCGAGAAGTCTCTGAGACTTTGATTTTCAAACAAATCGGTAGATTCGTTCTGAGGGAGAGAAAACTGATAAATTCGCGCTGGGGAAGTACATAGAAGATGGATTCATCACCATATTTTTGTCTGTATTTACCTATGGAACCCGTCACTTTCTACTTAACTAGTTTATTCTGTAATATTTTTAGTTATTATGTAGAAGAATGTGAAAGGAAAAGTTTGTCCCCAATTAGTACTCTTGTACAAAGGACAACACCCTACCATTAGCAGACCGTTAAAATTATTCTCCTCCAAGAGATCTTAACCGTTTTTCACTTGATTAGCCTTGGAATAAATATTATGCAGCGGACAGAAAGTAGAAGCTGCTAAGAGCTGAAGGCTAACCTAACGTTATAAATCCTGAACGGAGGTATTCGATAACGTATTCAAATAGACTGACCGGAGTCGTGATTCATTTGTGGCAGGCGGCCGGACCCCCTTCATGTGAAGCCGCTTAATTAAGAAAGACTCAGCCGAAGAAGTTGAGGCCAAAATGTCCATCTCCGGATTTTAAATATGTACTAACTGAAAGGACTTAGTAAGAAGGATGTTAGGTGAAAGGAGTCCTGTCTCTAAATTGAAGAGGACTCGGCCGAAGAAGTTGAGGCCAAAATGTCCATCTCCGGAGCTCCTAATATGGATTTCGAGTTTTCCTAATTGGACATTTAAAATAGAATATCATTTTAGAAATTTCCATTTATGCTGAGATGGAGGGGGTAAGTCGCTCTGGTAGGAGGCGATATGACTTCTCACGTAAATCCCGAGCATGAGTCATAATAACCACCTTTAATTATTGTTAGTTACACAATATGTCTACGTTTCTCAACTTGGTTGTTATGTTTCTGAATTCCCCTCGACATTTATTAAGTTTTCGTAATTTTTCATCCCTATAATACAGGGATTGAATTAATATGTGATAGTAAGAGGTTTTTGGGCGAGATTTTTAATAGAAATAAAATACAGTTTTATTTTATTTTTGACCGGAACAGGTTTTCAACGCAACAGCGTCATCATCAGTGGCACAACTCACCCATTACCATAAGGCTAAATGATTACTGGCACTTGTATATATGCTGTACGAGTGGTATGTGCCACTGATGACAATGCTGTTGCGTTTAAAACCGGTTCTGATCAAAAACAGTGGGAAGACAAAGGGTTTTGTTACTATGATGGATTGAATTGCTATCTATTTTAGTCTCCTTCCTGGACATTCTAGGAAATATTAATACGAGATAAATATTCTCAAACTTCATTTAAATTCATTCTTGACAAAATCTGTTTCTTCAAATAGACATTTGTCCGTCAATTTCTTCCTCCAGATATTTATAATAAGGTCTGAGATCTAGTGGAGCGAAATAATTAAAAATATTGCCTGGAGGATCTCTCATTAAAGTTGAGTAAGTCTTTTCGGGTAGTCCTGTGATCTTTCGGAACCTTTAAGGGGGTCAAAAAAGGAGAAGTTTCAGGATTGGAGCTCTGGCTTCTTCAATTTATTCACCTGACTAAATACAAAGGTGAGTCCGCCATCTTTCCTCGTGTCATTATTAGATTTCTTCAGTCCTCCTCAAAAAAGAAGTCCTTAGGTTATTGGAAAAATCCTTTTTCTTTTTCAAAACAGGATTTGTCAGGTGAATAAAGCCCATTGACCTTCTTTTCGACAATAGTTTTGAATGTTAGCTTCCATAGAAACAATTGATGGATCTTGTTAATAAATATTTTGGTTTAAGGAGTCTGATAAGGGCTGCGTTATCTGCCTTTTTTTCTTTTTACTTCCCAACCTATGTAATCACTCAAAAACTCGAGTTTACATTAGGGGGGGGGCTTATCTTAAAAATAACAACTAATAACTGCACAACTAATTTGCAAATACGTTTTCATACTTGACCAGCTATACGAAATATAGGAGAAGTTATGTAATCGATGAAAAATTCGATGCGGAGTTTTCAACGAAATTTCATGTTTTCCGATCTTCAGATCCCAAATATGAAAAAAAAAAATGCTGTATGTCTGTGCGTCTGTTCGTTTGTGTGTCTGTGAACATGATAACTCCGATAAAATGAATATATCAACCCGAAATTTTATATGTGATTCCAAAACCCTGTAACGACGATACGTATTAATTTTCAGCCAAATCGGCCAAACGGGAGGGGTGATTAGGAGAGTGATTTAACTCAAAAACTCTAACAGCCGTTGTAATGAATGTGTAGACACATAATGTGATATGTAAAATCAAAACCACATAACGACGACACTTATTAATTAGCGCAAACTGTCAACTGTTTTTGGAGGGGGGGGGGGGGGGGGGCGAAAGAAATTTAATTGATTAATTAATCGTTCTGGGGAAGTACATTGCCGGTGATTCACCGACTGTCTTAGAATTTCATACATTGCGCATAAAATTTAATTCAAGTGGTGGGCGGTTTGTCAACCCCTCGGATAGGTTTGCGGATAAGTAGGTAGTTTAAAAAAAATTTAAAACAACATAAACTGAACGGTTTGCGCCTGTAGATCATAATATTCTTATTACATTTTCAGAATGAGAAGGTCCAAACAACTGAGCTCTTTTCTGTAGAAGGGGATTTCCTGAAAAACTCGAAATGAACCTTCACGGTAAGTCCTTTGTTTATCTGGAACTTTCCTAGAAAGTATGGGAAGGGCCATATTTGATACTTCACTTCAAAGTTACTTCAGAACTAATTTTTGGAAGGCACCCAGAAGTTAGTTTAAGTTGGTTCCTTCCCTGGAGGCTGGGATTCTTGAGAAGATCTAAAACCAGGCGACAAGAGGCAGACACTTCCAAGTCCGGCAATTTGATGGGGGTACAGTCTGTATCTGTTTGTGGGGGGGGGGGGGGGGGCCGAGGGAAGGATGGTTAGACGGACAACAGATACTACTCCAAACTTCTCAATCACAGGCCGGCTCGGTTCTGGCCCTCTGGTAACTTCCCGTGCTAACTTTAAATGAAAAAAGATAAAAGAAAGTTCCAATAAAAAAAAATGCGAGTTCATTTCCCGGAGTAAAAGTTGTGTGATAGACGGGCAGGGCCACACTTACAGTTGTGAGGAACCGATCAAAACTTATATCAACCCTTCAGGTGCCCCCGAAAAAGAAGAGAAGAAGGAAAAGTAGGAAATCCACAAAAGAATGATTCCCTGGAGGTATGAAAGGGTGAAATATGCCCCCTGGAAACCACACAAATCCATACCATACACCCATCCAATCCCATTCCTTAATACTTTATGAAGAAGAGACCCCCCCTCTTCACACTTCTTTCACCTTTTGAATTTCACAAACGTATATATTTTCTCATTTTCCTCGCTTTCAGACAGGGATCAATCAAAATGATATCTTTAAAGGGATCATCATATATAACGTTGACAGCTAGTGGTACAATGCGGTTCAGTCCAAGTGTTATTAATACGATTTTCTTGTCTGCCAAACCTTCAATATACACAATATACACATTTGTATTTTCTGATAGCATATTTCCCAATATGTTATTATCAAAGACAAGTGCACAGTATTCAATTTCTCTGTATAACGATAACTTACTTCAATTGTTGGCTAGAACAAAGTTCTGATAAGGTAATGACACAAAGTCATCATAACAGAGGGACACACCGGACCTCCACTGTATCCGTAAAACTGCGTGGTTCTGCATAAGTCCAATTTCATAGCGAATTGCTAAGCCAGTGAAATAAAAACCGGGCCCCGAAAAATATGGTAGCTTCTTAAGAAAGTAATACAGTAGAATATTGCTAATCAAACAGGTATGAGATTACTCTGTACTGTCGGATTACTAGATATTGAAAAACAAAAGTTAATTAATTACATAAAACAACAGTATGAATTAATTATTAAAGTCTAAAACGTTTAAAAACAGAAAATGCGTTTGCTTTACACATTTTCAACTTGAGGAAACTCACCTCACTTTAGAGTTTGTCTTCTTTTCAATTCACTTTCCGCCAAACTTACAAAATTGAGGTTTTTACGGATGTCGCGGATCGCAGCCCGTTCAGCGATGGTCCGGAGCCTGTGCTTGTCAGCAAAGTGTAAGACTCCCTTAGTAGAGTCGGACCCATGTCCACCAGAGTGACGAGAGAGCGGTCTGGTAGTAGGCGATAAGACCTTGTAGTTAAAGTCCGGGCATAAGTCATAATAACTAACTAAACCGCAGCCCTTCCAATCCCATAAAGTTTAGCTTGGACAGTATTTCACCTTCATCTAATTATATTATGATTTATTTGTATTTTTCGACAAGGTTAAAGTCGTATGTTTACGTTTTTCTGACATCACATTCAACTTTCGGAAGAAAAATATTAATAAAAAAAGTCTTTCTTTTTTCACAACGAAAAAGTGTTTCTTTCGCTTCAAAAAAACGCAACTGAGGATCCCATAGGTGGGGAGGACGGATGTTTAGTCAACAACTTTAATTGACTGAACGTAATATAAACAAACCGCTAATCCCTTCTCAGTTCCATACTCAGTTGCCTGCTATAGTTGCCCGAGTGTGTTGTTAGTTGTTATTTTTTGTTGCCGTCTTCTATTACGGCCCTTTTTTTTGTATGAACTTCTCTGACTTGCTATCTGCCAGTGTCCCCGTTCAGCTTTGTCTTCGTTCGTCCGATGAGCTTCGTTCTTCTGATCTCATCGTTCTTCGGGTTCCAACATCCTTCTAAGATTTTTGTTTGTATTTTAATTTCACTATTTTCACCACACTGTGGTTGCCATCAAATAGATTTATCATTTAATTTTTATTTTCATCGTGAGCTCACTTTAATATTTTCAGTTTTAATTACATATAGGGTATTTAAACATTACCTTTAGTGATTATTTTTAACAATATACCTACCTTTTTTGTTTTAAGAATTTATATTCTGTTTGTTTTTATTATAGATCCGATATGTCGATAATACATAATAATTAGTTTCCTACCCAATCTTTATGACATATGATAAAAATTGATTTTTAAAATGACGTTAATTTTTAATTTTATTATGATTAACAAGATTTATTACTTTTTGCGTCATTGAATATATATATATATAATTTTTTTTCTTATAATATATTATTTTTTTACATTGTATTCAGTATTATTATTTTGTTCACCTTTATTTTTGTTCTCCGTTTCCCTATCATGTGCTTGTCCAAGAATTAGGAAGCTCCGGCTAAATTAAAATTTTAGAGGATTTCCGCATTCAAAGGAAATGGAGCGTTGAAATAAACAACGGACGTTTTCGTTAACACGACGCTGTGCTGCATACCTCAACTTACTTCCCTTCTAACTATATAGCGAACGGGGTGGTGCGAATCTGTTGCTAGAGAGACTGCGAACCAATAGAACCTTATCTATAGCCCAATAACCTTATCTAAATAAAACAATCAAAAGTCGGGATGGAATTGACAAGTGTGCATTCGCTCCGCGACAATTATGTAACTGTCTTCTAAATAGTGAAGTGGGGTATCAATTTAATGGATTTGGAGAGTACAATTTGTAGAATTCTCATGAGATACTAAATATCGTAGTAGGTTAAGGAAAACTGTGGCGCTTAACTGAATCGTTTTCATGATAGTGCGCGTAACCTACTTTTATGTGTTTGTCGTTTATAGGCCCTCAGCTGAACTAAATTGGAATGGAAAATGTGTTTTTATATCACAAGTTGGACGTAGTATGTATAAGAGGAGTTATGCAATCGGTCAGATAAGAAGTGCTCGATTTAAATACCCTAATAACTGCCCTTGTCATGAATGCATCGACATAACATTTAGTATGAGTCCTATGTAAGCCATCTATACAATTTTAGTTTTTGAGGGAGAGCGAAAATGTTATTGATGAACTTCTGCTGAGGAAGTACATTGCCGGTGATTGACTGACGACTTTTTAAATGTTTCTTCCCACATCTGACGGGCGTTGGCACAGAATGGCAACCTGTAAATAGCCCGTCGATATTAAATAAAGCAGTTAGCGCGACAAGACGAGTGGACACTGAGCACACTTGTGTATTGCATACACGATGTTCAGTCAAAAAGGACGAATAGAGACGAACATAATATAAAAGGGACGAATAGAGACGAACCTAATAAAAGGGACGAATAGAGACGAACCTAATAAAAGGGACGAACTGAGACGAACCTAATAAAAGGGACGAATAGAGACGAACCTAATAAAAGGAACGAATAGAGACGAACCTAATAAAAGGGACGAATAGAGACGAACCTAATAAAAGGGACGAATAGAGACGAACCTAATAAAAGGGACGAATAGAAACGAACCTAATAAAAGGGACGAATAGAGACGAACATAATATAAAAGGGACGAATAGAGACGAACCTAATAAAAGGGACGAATAGAGACGAACCTAATAAAAGGGACGAATAGAGACGAACCTAATAAAAGGGACGAATAGAGACGAACATAATATAAAAGGGACGAATAGAGACGAACCTAATAAAAGGGACGAACTGAGACGAACCTAATAAAAGGGACGAATAGAGACGAACCTAATAAAAGGAACGAATAGAGACGAACCTAATAAAAGGGACAAATAGAGACGAACCTAATAAAAGGGACGAATAGAGACGAACCTAATAAAAGGGACGAATAGAGACGAACCTAATAAAAGGAACGAATAGAGACGAACCTAATAAAAGGAACGAATAGAGACGAACCTAATAAAAGGGACGAATAGAGACGAACCTAATAAAAGGGACGAATAGAGACGAACCTAATAAAAGGGACGAATAGAGACGAACCTAATAAAAGCTGCTCTATGAAAGAAGATACTGCTCACTTTATTCAACTTGTAAGTAAAGTCGGAGTGAATATAAAATTTTACTACGCAATAAAAGTCACTTTGAAACAATGTATCTTAATGAAATTTTCTTGGTTGATGATGAACATATAAAAGCCTATAGTAGTATTTATGTTGTTACAAAATAGCGTTAAGTCTTGATGTGGAAGTAGGTTTTTTACGAGACAATAATCAGTTTAATGTAGAGAGGTGGAGAGAAGCCTTACAAGATCTCTAAACACTCTCATTATGTTATGAGACTTTAACCGGCTTTCTGTTTTATGTAACCTGGGCAGTGGGCACTGGGAAGGCTAAAAACCGGTTGTAGACATCTGTCAGCTCAAAACATCGATGTAGCTGAGAATAGAAGAGAGGGGAGTCCCAATTATCCGGACCACCGGGTGAAACCAGAACGTGCATTCTTGTTAGGGCCCATCACCAGAGGACAGCTATAAATATTCAAGCAATTAAAAAACTAGACGAGGAGCGGGTTCCACGCCATAGTTCACCGCCTCTTTACACTCAAGTAAGTGAGGGTGTGTTGTTGTTGGTCCTTTACTAATTACTAGTTGTAGTAGCCGGCGCTAATTAGCGGAGTCAGAAAGTCTATGATGTAAGCCACTGTAACCCAGATAATGCGTTCATCCAGAAGTGCAAGCCGCAGAATGCATTAAGATCTTAAGCTCGGGCCGTCAGTATAAAACGTATTTACCCGCGGGATGACAAGAGTGACCGCGGACCGCTGTTTATGAAATTATGTGAAAAGATGACCGTGGGTAGACAGCGTATGCCTCCCTCAACATTTTTGTTTGCCGGAAATCGGCGCTATTAAAATCCATCTCCATTTTAGGCTCCTATCTAAATACTCCGAGGTTTACGAAAATCGATCAAGAGGAAGGTGGTGTAAAATGACGTCAAATAGCGTGCACGACTCTCTAGTTACGAAATGATACATGAATATGAATGGTCCTTTGAGGGTGTAACTTCACCACTTCTTTTCACCCCTGTTCACATCTTCTCTACAAGACTTTTCATGGCCTAAATTCGGGCAATTCTTAACAAAATGCAGACCGATTCAGTATCAGCGGAGTTATTAGTAGGGGACACTCATAGCGAGCTGATTTCAGTAATAAACTTCTGGCCTAGAAGTTGGGCAATAGTATGGAATAAAATACGGAAATAGGATATTCTGAAGAATAGAACAATTTGCAGAGAACGGACTCTCTCTAAAATATGCTTCATTAATTTATGCGAAAACTGGACGGACCAAAAATGTTCTTGAAAACCCATACAGGGAACTTTTCTCAAGTTTTTGATAGAAGGTTCCAATAGAGACAAAGCTACCGAGCGGCGAACAGAACCGAAAGAAATAATGGCGACGATAGAAAACCTAAAGCTCTTTCGTCGCTCTGGTGGACATGAGCCCGACTTTATTGTGAATGTCCTAAATGTTGCCTACCCAGGTATAGTTACCAGGGTCTTTAACGAGTACCTGACATCGCACATTCTCAAGTCCAGGGGCGTCAATTTTCACTAAACTCCCGATGTTTTTATTAAAATGTAGCCATAATTTTTAATATTTGAAACGAGAAAATTTATATAATTGTGTGGATCAAAGAATCAAAATGCAAGAATTTTGAAAATTGCAAGAATTTGTCAAAAGATACGAGCATGAGAACGTCCTGTTTTGTATAAATTCTTTTGAATGCAAAAAACTTTCAAATGCTGCTTTTATAATTACACCATTTAATGTTTTATCGGTCTCCCTTCAAAGGAGGGGGGACCACATGAAATTCTAGAAAACAGACCACCCAAAACCCCTCGGGGCCATTGCTTAATGTCCTATCCGAAGGACGGCGATCTCTTACAGTAAACTTATACTGTACAATTAGTCGTAAAGAAGCTGGTTAAAATAGGAAGGTACAGAAGAGCGGAGTAGAGAGGGGTCTGTACGCATTTTCATGAGGTGGCCACACTACCCGAAGCCTAGCGGAAAGTCATTTATGCCGATGGGATTCCTTGGGAATGCCCAAGGGTCTTCGATAGGAGTGCCACCCTCCAAGGTTTAAATGGGATCACTATGATAAGCCAAAATAGTATTTGATTCATAGAAATGCCGCACTCGCTAGTGCGCCCCGTAGATTTCTTTTGTATAGTTACGAGTATTTCCCAAGAGGTTAGGTTAGGTTTTATGTCTCATGCCCGGGCTTTAACTACGAGGTCATATCGCCTACTACCAGAGCGCTCCTTCGTCAGTCTTATATTTCCCAAGATCTACAATGGTGTATTTTAACCAACTTTTTTCCAGAAAGAATGGTACCAATTTAAGTATATACCTTGGGAGCCATGGTGGCCGTGCGGGCTAGAGCGTAGGGCTTTGGACGCATGGTCTCACCATGGTTTGCGGGTTCGAATCCTTATTTCGTAGATAGAACTTCCTCCCGGGGCCATGGATGTAGTAAATAATTATATAACACAGTGACATGGCTAATATGCATCGAACATAAGGCCAAAAAAAATAAAAATTAAAGAAATAAGTGTAGGTTTACGTTTTTTTGTTTCGTTATTATTTTGACGACAATATTATAGATTTAATGATCACATTAAAAATCATTATGAACATTATTTTTTTTAAATTTTAGAGCTTAGTTTAATGTTTACCATAATGTTACATAATGTGTGTATCATTATGAGGATACGCATCTACCCGTTTCCTTCCATAAGCCCTTCAGGTCTACATTTGAACCTGAGTACTTCTGCGTTTTCTTCCTATTTTGCTAGTAACGGACCTTCGCAGAGAACAGTTGGTTAGAGACAAGTTTCTATTCATGATTCACCTGGGGGACTTCTTCCAATCGTTTTTTATTATTTTCGATCTCTTCCTTTATTTTTTTTTTCTTGAACAATATCCGCTACTTGAAAGTTGCTGTAAAAAAAATATAAAAAATAAATAAACTGAACGAACCCAAAAGGAATTGAAGGTTGGAAAGACAATTTGAAGAAGAGCGATATTAGGGGGGTGAGCTAAATGAGAGAATGGATGAAGGGGAGGGGAGGTGACGGGATGAAGCAATACAGCCAATTTGAGGTTCGGATTCCAAAATCAGGTTTTGAGTCGATTTCCCGCGGATATAGGGGAGAAGGACCCTCAGTTCCGGGCCAAGTTGAAGGAGTGCCTCGGGAGAAGGGAATAAAACGAGGAACCTTCCAAGGTATTGGTTTACGACAAAACACATTTAGGAGAACAAAAAGAGAGAGAGGGAGGAGAATGGACCAATATATACCCAGCCATGAAATTGGACAACTAAAATGAGAAGGACTCAACCCAACTTCCTTTTTTTATACACCTACCCTATTCTTTTTTCTTCTCCACACCCGCCCATTTCAACAAGTGAATAGTGATTTCCTGAGCATCTTAATCTATATGACTATGAGAGGTGGCTGCCGAAATGTTCCCTGTTCTGAGCCGAAATGCCCATAGATCGGCACTTATAGTGGAAAAAACAGGGAAATCAGGTAAACTAGGTGTGCAATGCATTCTGCTGTTTGCAAAAACTGAGCTGTCAGTCTAAATTTATTGAATCATACTGTTAATGTGGTCGGTCAACATACAAGTAGTGCATTTGAAATGGGGCATATGAACCGGTTTGTGATCACTGGATGGAACCGTAGGGTTTTCTCGGTGTTCAACGTGAACATCTGTTCGACCAAACGACAATTTCTAAATCACCAATGATAGTGTTCTTGGGTTTGAAGTCAGTTGACAAAGGCATTATGTTGAACGGTTTGAGATGTGGCTGTGGTGCATGATTCCTTTGGATATCCGGCGAAGGATACGGCTCAAAAAAAGTGGTGTCCGATGGTAAACCGAAAAGGGCCTCGCCCGGATTTTTACATTTGAAATCGAAAAATTCTATTTTGCGCGAGAATTTTGTCTCTCAATTGATTTCAATGAGGATTTCGCTTTTCGGTGATTATTCCTCCGTGGTATGTTCGATTTCAGATTTTTTTAGTAGTAAATCATCGACACCGTGTCCACTACCATTGTGGCAAATTTCAATGTGATCGGTAAAGGGGTTTAGGAGGAGTACGAGTACAACGAAATACATGAGTCGCCTAAGAAAGAGCTTCGTAAACTCAGCTCAATAAACTTTTATCCCCTCCCCCCCTCCCCGTGCCCAATTATTTTCAGAACTGCTCACTTTCTGAGTAAATTCTCGGGACATAGCTGTATGAGATTTTGCGTCATGGAAGATTTTAAAAGTTTGGAGATTCGGAATTCATTGGAACCGGGAGGGACAATGAGGCGATAACTCAGCGCTACCAAGAAAACAAATAGGAGAACTGGGTGATCAGGTCCCTTGGAGCAAGCCATCCACTCATCTCTTATAGTCTACCCTCAAGTTATATGTTACATATTAATGTGTCGCAATCTGACATATGAAATTTTAAAGTGAACAATCATCATCCTGTACAAAAGTGGTTGGTATAAATAAGTCTTTTTATTAATTTTGTTATTTTCTATTTTTTTTATTAAAACAACTACAAATTAAGTTAGTTATTATGACTCATGCCAGGGCTTTAACTACAAGGTCATATCGGTCTCTTTCGTCGCTCTGTGAACAAGAGCCCGGACTCAACTATGGGAGTTCTAAATTTTGCCTACCCTTTTTATTCACCATAGGGGTCTTTAACGAGTACCTGACATCGTATAGGCTCGGTACCATCGCTTGACTTTCTATCCGAAGGTCGGAGTGCTCAAGTTTATTTTACTTCCCAGATAAAATAAACTGAGGGACTTGGCCGGGTTTCGAACCCGCGATCTACAGCCCATTAAGCAAGCAGGCATACCACTGAGCTACCGGCGCCCTCCTACCAAGGAAAAAAAAAAAAGAGCCCATGATTCCAAACACTTTTATACTAAAGATATAAGAATGTAATTACTGAAAGGACGTCAAAATGGGAAAAATAAAATTTGTGGCACCAGGTTCAAAATGAGTGTGTTCGAAAACTCATTTCAAGAAACAGCTCTCGAAAAGTCAAAAGAATGTAATAAATATTCTTATTCGTTTCCAACCGAGAAAACTCAAAGAAGAAATTACGGCCTTATTATAACCTACTTGAAACCATTTCATAACTCCATTTTCCATTTTTTTTTTTCTCCTGACTTAAATAATATTTATGACTAACCCCCGCCAGAGAGAGCTGGCACAGGATTTAATTAATACAATTAAAACAATGCCAAAACAAAAGTTGAGGGGGGAGGGGGAAAAAAAACTTGTTTACAGCCAAAAGTGGAGGCACTTAAACAAAAAAAAATGTAGGAAGAATATGAAAATAAAATAAAGGAACCCCCCCCCCCTCCCAGAACACCATTAGGAGGAGAAAAATAAGATGTAATAAATTGAAAAGACTTATCCGTGAGGCTTTGAAGTGTAGCGTAGGCGTTAAAAATACCCAATCTGTCTTGTTAGCCGTGTCAGGCATTAGTCAAACCGTATGGGGTAAATTTAACTATCGGCATTAACAATTATGGCATTATACCATCCCAATGGCATTATACATGGATAGAAGGCCCCTTAATACAATGTCCAGCTTCAATTGTCCATATATAAAACCATTTGTCTCCATAATTCACAGAGGGATCGTTATCTGTTTAAATTTATCTACTCAACAGATACAACCACAGATAAATAAGAAGACATACATATGATAATAAGTAAGGTGATAATGATTTGTAATTTATGAGAATATAGTTAATATACACTAATTGAAGAAATACATATGAGGATTTAAAAAATATAAGAAATGTTATAGGACGCCAGTGTATAATGTGTAACAATGAACAAAAACTGACTGCATATAATTTGCCATGAAAAAATATAGATGGTGTGGGGGACACCTAGGGACCTAAGCATTCAATGCTCATCCTTTCCCTAGCAGCTCTACTATTAGTTTAGCTAACCAGGGTACCTTTAATGAGTACCTAACATCGCACAAGCTCGGGACGGCTATTTAACGTGCCATATGAAGGGCGGTGTGCACAACGTTTTGCTATCTTCTAGATAACACTATTGAAGTGCCCCAGCCAGGTGAGAACCCGCGATCTTGAGTATAGTACTTTCTGTACTCAGCTAGCTCTCAGCTACCGGCGTCCTATAGAAAAAAATGATATATATACGAGGTATATAATCAATTAATCGGAAATTTGCAAAAGCATGTTCCATGTTCCCCACGGAGAGGTGCGAAGCGCCGATTTTTTTTTCTTTGTCGTCAATTTGGCACGGGTTAACGTTATTCTAGGGAGCTGATATTTCACTAATGAGTGTTTACGGTCAAATAGAATAAATTTAAAGGGTATGCGTATCGGATTTCATAAAGAAATATTTTAGGCCTGCATAAGGGACACATGTGTAACTTGGATCAGAGGAAAAAGGCATGGGTAGCCCTGAGGCAGCGTGATTGTTTACTGTGATCAAGTTCGCGGTCACGACGGCCTGTGCGATATCAGGTACCTACTCATTAAAGACCCCTATTGAATCTGAGTAGACAATATTTACGAGCTTCCAGGAATGGGATAAGAACATTGAATGCTTAGCTCCCTAGATGTACACAAAGTGCCTCCCGGTATGTCAGAAGAACGCATTCTGTTTGATGGTATTGGTGTCTTCCATCAGGACTTTGAATGATCTTTACAAACGAATAGGAAATGTTGCTGATTTCCATATTCAGGCCACATTCTTCCTAAATTTGTAAGTTCTACTCTTTTGACGCATATGAAATGGTTTAACTTTAACTGGGAGTTAGCGAAAGTTAGTACAACACTTAGAAAACAAGAAGACAAGAGAAGAAAAATGATAGTTCAAGTGTGTGAGATGAGTGAAACGAAGTTACGGAAGAAAATATTAGATGAAAAGTTATGTGAAGAGAAGTGCGAGGAACAATGAGAGTCTCAGGGGGAGAAAGGGTGTGGGGGTGGTGTCGAGGGAGTTATGCGTAAATATGATAAGGAATAAGATAAAGTGTGACACATGTACTAGGAGGGGGGGCTTCATCAGAAGTAAGTGTAACAAAGTTTGTAGGGACTTTGTGACAGAGCAGTCTCCGGGGGACTTGGCAAAGACATCCACAGTCAGGAATGGATGATTCTGTTAACTCTTTGAAGGGAGAGCATACAGTTGTTCCCTACATCTGCCCTCAGGAATCTTACCCAAATGGAAATTTTCATAAATTCTCCTACCACGAAGGAAGAGAACAGTGCAGAATGCCGAAGCGCCTCCTGACTTCCAGGGGTCAGATGGGTTAGAATAAATATGTAATTAGGTCCTATAGAAGAAATATTAATAAAGTTCTATTGATGAAAGAAACTAATTCGAAGTATCGCTCATGTATAAGGGATTTACAAGTGGTTATATGGAAACGGTTAAACAAAATTGATGAAACATTCCGGGCTTTGAAGGGATATCCCAACTTGAAAAAAGTTAAATTTTATTTGAATATAAACTGGTGAAGTAACCTATTGATCAAAAAAAAAAATCACCAAAACGGTTTCTGTTTATTAGAAACATACAACAATCCGAAATTCGAATTTTGGTAGCTAAGAAAAATTTAACGCATCTAGGACATAGTCATTTTTGGACAAAAACTGCGAGTGGGTCAATGGTAGGTGTCTCTTCAACGGACTGTAACCTGTCAAGATTCCTATCAGTTGCCGAATTTTTAATGACTCTTTGTGTCCTTTAATTGCGACTATTCATCAATAATATTCTATTTTCGGTAAAAGTATGAGAAAAAAGGTAATGGAACTTTGAGGGCAACGCCGGGTAACACAGCTATCCACTATAAAGTTAACTTTTGAAAGAGACACCAGATGGGTGTTATCCCGCTAATCATGTTCTATTCCAGGAAGATAGAATAACATATGACCCACCATAAAATCCACCAAAGTAATTAATTCAAACATGAAGCTTTTTAGCTAATGGACTTTGAATAATTTGTTTTTCATTAAAAACTTTAGATATGTCAAAAAACGCTTTCCTCTAGAATTTCATTTCATTTCTCAAATAGGATTCTAGGGTACTCTAAATACGTCATCTAAATAGGATTCTGGGCTACTCTAAATACGTCATCTAAAAAAATATATACTATGTCCAATCTCTAAATATAATATTTAATGGTCTCAATCCACTTTTAGTTTAATTCCCAAATAGCTAAACCTGGGCTGGCAAAATTTAGGACTCTGACAGTTGTTGAGCCTTTCCAGCTAGAATTATTAATATTATTACCTAAGTCTTTATTTATTTATAAATATACTACATATATACAAATAATTTGAAAATGAAAAATCTTGTACCAAAGACGACCTCTTGGTCAGATGACCGTCAGAGTGTAGTCGTCATAATTTACAAATAAATAAGAAATTATGTTAAGAAATGAAATAATTAAGTACAACTATCAATATATGTATATCTTTTACCTTTAAAATTTAAACCAAAATAATCATAATCTTTTGGTTCGGTATACTAATATTCATTTCAGATCATAGAATTTGAGTCTAGTTATGATAAATGTAATAAAATGATAATAAAAATTATTACGACTTAAAAATATTAATAAATAGTAAGTAATAATATGATTGCTAGAGAGCTATAATTTTTTTGTAATAAATTTAGTACTCACTCTCTCTCTATATATAAAAACTTGGCCCTCTTATGGCTGAAAATCAATAGATGATGTTCTCAAAGGGTTCTGGTTATGAAAAATCGTGTCGATAATTTTCGGGGTACACAAACACACAAATGGATTTTTTTTTTCATATTTGGATTCAAGATGGCAGAAAACATTGACTTCTGCTGAAAACTCGTCGATTGGCTTGAAGTGAGAGCGAAAACATAATTGATTAATTCGTGCTTGAGAAGTACATAGCCGGTGATTCACCAACGACAATCGTTCTTCTGTCCGGATAAATGAGGCTACTCCAGATAACCGAGAAGTTTACAGCTCTAACCGTCACTGCATTCACTTATAAAATTCACCTTGGGTATGTTTAACCTATAATTTCTAGTTTCCTGTTATTAAACGTACGTTATTATCAAAAGAAACTAATCATATTTTTTTTCTAATAATAACTAATTTCATTTTTACTTATTTATTATTTTAATTTTAATTGCAATTTGAGATTGATAGAAAGAATGTGGTTAGTCAGGACCCATTAAAACGAACGTTAATTACAAACCGAGGTTATTCCAGTGACATTGGTGATGGAAAAAGAAAAAGGCCGTCGGTGCATCACTGACAACGTACTTCTCCACCGCCAATAAATCAAATAAGTTTTAGCACTTAATTTGGAAAAAATAGTTTTATATATCTTCATTTATAGGAGAATTTTATCTTATTTATTCACTTTTTAACATTTTAAATTATGTTTTTTGTTTTATGAGACTGCCTAATGATGAGGCATCGAAAGCCGGCTAGCTGTCGTCCTTATGGGGTTCGGATGCACTTATAAATCTTGTGTTCACATTTCGTTCGACAAAAACACACACAGTTGGTTGTTTCCGGCATTTCTTCTGCTGTGTGTCTACTTATTTTTTGGACAATATTTTGGGACACTTACACGTCCCTTCTTCTGGTCACTATGACCAGAGACTTAGGAAGGGACGTGTAAGTGTCCCGAAATATTGTCCAAAAAAGAAGAACACATCTCTGGAAGAAATGCCGGAAACAACCAACAGTGGAACATCCCAGAGAAGTTTAAGAAACACATACACACACACACATACAGACTTTTTTCACAGATTTTTGCAATCAAGAGGTCGCAAAACATGTAATTCCAGGGAAAACTCGACAATGAAGTTCTGACCGATTACATAACTTCCCCTATACTCGTAGTTTTTATAGCTCGGTAAGTTAAAAGAGGACTTACATTTGAAAGTAGACTTTGCGCAATCTTCGAGCTATACTTCATCTCGTAGCTTTCTATTAAAACCATTAGGTGTGCAATTTTAAAGTTTAGAAGCTTACAATTGTCTTCCTTTAAACCCCGCTTCTCCTTCCCAATAGATCACTGCACATCTTACTTTGGATGGTTTGAATGTACATATAAAATATCATTATTTCTATCGGGAGTTATACAAATAAGTATGTAATTTTTAGTAGAAAATAACTACTATGTGAAGATGGATTTCAGATAAAACCGAAATTGTAGTAAAGCAGGTAAGGAGAGTGTGAGAAGGTTTTGAAGGCGATACGATAGGTAGATGGTACGTCTTTGTGTCATGTCAAAGCGAACATAACGAAGAGGAATGGACTGAAGGGTGAGCCTTGGACAACGCCATGCATCATCGTTTAGCCTCCTTTGTATCCAACACTATTTAGGAACAACCTATTGATAAGTGGAAAAATATGGGAACCTATATTGGGACGATAAGGTGTTAATGGAACACTTCCATTGATCCAGACACAAGCTTTGAAAAAAATAATAAAATAACATTTTGAATAGAACCTGAGTATACATAATTTATCATTTTATACACTGCTTTATGATTATATGGATATTTTCTATTTATTTTATAATTATTACTTAGTTTGTTATTTTCATTTCTGATTTCTGTCAGATAAATATAAATATATATATAAAGATAATTAACAAAAGGAGAAAAAATAAAATAATAGAACCAGCTCAATGCATTTCAAGTTAACTGAAAAGAGAGAAAAAAATACTCCATGAATAACGGGCGATGTACTTCCTCAGCAAGAAATAATCAACTAAGTTTTGCTCTCCCTCTAACACCAATTGACCGTTTTGCCTAAAAATGAATAGTTGACTTCCACAGATACCTCTGAATCCTCATACTAAATTTCGTGTTGATATATTCATTATATGGGCAGTTCCTAGGATTGTTGAGTTGAGCCACCCCCTCTTCTCATCCATTCCCCCTTCTCCCTTCTATGTAGGCACATTTCGCGGAAAATCAATACGTGTCGCCGTCCTTATGGTGTTCTGGATATCTTATACACTCATTCAATCAGAAATTATCGTGTTCACAGACATTTTTCGAATTAGGGAGTCGGTAAACTTGAAATTATATTGAAAACTCAACGTCGAATTTCTGACTTGTGACAATGACACTCCTCATACAGCTTCATTAGATCAAGACAAATGAGCATTTCCAAATGAGTCTTAAAAAATAATGCCATCGTCTTCAGCGTTTACGTTAAACACTGCTGCTTCTCTATCAATATCGACCATAATCAGGCTAGAATATCATTCAAATGTATACATCATCACAGATTGATGCAACGTTATTATGTAAGAGAAGTAAAATTAAGTAAGCAATATGTAAATAGTCCAGAATGAGCCATATTCCTAAAGAAACGTTCCCAGGTGAGCATCGAGAGTTTCCTCGACGGGCAACGACCCCGGAACCCTCTCCCGTTCGGACGCCCTTGATACCTACCTACCAGTTTGTTGGATCTGCCAGCAACTGGGAGACGAGAAGAGACAGGCTGTCGTGTCAAATGAGACCTTCGGAAGATCCATCGTTATTTTTGTTTCATTTATCCGGATAAGGCCTAAGATGCACAATGTGCAAATAAATTCATATACTCTTGATTCGGCCCCGGGTGAAAATTTCTGATTTTTTTTGCCCATAAATTAAAATTTACACAGGAGGGCCATTAGTGCCGCGTGATTAGCCGATCTCTCATCTAATTCATTAATACTTTCTATTCATTTAGGTTCATTACGGGATGAGATGGGAGGGGGCCGGTAGGTCAAAGGTAGCGGGCTAGCCAACTAAGCTTAAGATCGCGGGTTCGAAACCCAGGCGAGCACGCCGTTCTTCGGATGGGACGAAATGGGAGTGACGAGAATGCGCTCTGGTAGTAGGCGCTATGACTAACTAACTGGGATGAGACAAGCAAAGATGCCTGTGCTCATATGATCATAAAAGTTGAATTCTGAGAAAGGCAATTTCTCAGAAGTGACCTAACTGCGATTGATGTGCATTGACACTGCTTAAGACTGATCTTGCTGTTGAAGATATGCGAGAAGGTTCTGCTTGACATGGGCAACTGCTTGTTACGTTCAGTATGTATAACATGGTGACAAGGACCTACCCGCAATGATCAGACAGTGTGCGGTCCTTGTTCACTACGTAGTCATAGGAATTGCTAATAGCAACAGAAGAATGTCAAGAGAAACAAAGCTCTTTGAGGAGGGGAAGGTCTCTGTAACAAGCTAATGTAGGTTGGTTTAGCGAGAGCCAAGACAGACACCCGAGAGAATAACAATTAGAGGTCTCTTGTGAAGTTGGCTTCTGTGAGCTCGCAGCAGACACACACAATCAGGACAGTGTCAGCGTGGAAGTGACTAGGCGGCAACTTCACTTTGAAGTGACGCTCTCTTAGTCACTTAATTAAGTGTCCCGTCGGCAAAGCCCTTCCTCGGAGAGCGGCAAAGGCCTCGAAGCCCTCTCTCTCTCCCCCTCCCTCTCCCCATATGAGGCCTACAACTAGGATGCTAATCTCTCCCCTAACAGCCAGTTCTCCGGCTTCGAGAGCTCCCCCCCCCCCCCCCCCCCTCTTTCATAAAATTACACATTGCAGAGGTCCCATTGTTCGGTGCCGAACGATGTCGAGTCCAACCAATAAAAGCCTGATTTCCATACGAGAACATAGAATGCATCTCCTTGTAGTCTTTTTAAAGGCTATACAAATAATGAGTGGGCCGCCCTCCCAGTGTCCGCACTTAGATGACACAAGTGTCTGTCTGGCCATTGGACCGTGTAAGATGGACAATGAGTCAGGAATAACAGGAACTTTATTGTGATATTCAGAATAATCGTCTGGGAGTATTCTTTTTGACTTCTTTAAACGTTGTTTATGTTGAGAACGGACTACGGCTAACTTATGTCTCACAGACAACACTCAACTGGCTATATACTAGCCTCCTTTTGTAGAGCAACATTTTATCATTGAATGGTTGCAAGCCCCACAGAGTTAAGATTGCTGATAACTATTGAGTGAGTGCTGAGTGCATTCTATGTTCCAACAGTGAAATTAATCAGCCGGCCCTCTTTATAAACTTCACGAAAAAAGCCCAAAGCGTCTTTTGAATAAGTGACGTGTTACTTTGGATATTACGGTATAATATACGACACCATCATGCTCGTAGGTACTTGCCTACTACTTTTTTATCTGATATGTAAAAAAAATCATGAGCACACCGTCCTTCGGATGGGGACGTTAAGCGATGATTCCAAGCCTACAATATGTCAGGTAAGTGGTAAATAAACCAGGATAGCAAAATTTAGAACTTTCACAGATGAGTCGAGCTCATGCTCAGTAGAGCGACAAAAAAGGGCTGTGGTAGTAAACAATATGATCTCGTAGTTAAAGCTCGGGCATGAATCATAGTAACTAGTTGACCCTTTACGCTCCTTGAACACGGAGTGAAATACTGCGGCACTTTTATTAAAGTGGACTTGTTAATTTGAAAATGGTTAATGTGGGTTGTAAGTGATTATTTCACAGGTTCCAAAATAAAATGTAGACTGACTGACCTCTCGTAGATTTTGTTATTTAATGCTAGTCCCGGTTTTTGAAGTTGCCCTCAACAGCAAGCAGTCTGATAAATCAATTAAAAAAATATAATTTAAAATTTTAAAAAGTAAATAATAAAATATAACTCCAATGATTAGAGAAAAACAAAACTATTCAAAAAAAAGAAAATTAACAATTAAAAATTTCACGAATGAGGACATATATGTTATTCCTGTTTCCCTTCTGAGTCACAACAACTGCTTGGAGTTTTCGTCAAAATTTATCAAAAGAAGTTTAATCGCGGATAGGTAATAGTACATTAACTCAAAATCGGTCAGAAATGCGGGCCAGAAAATTAGCAGATGAATGCAAGAACCTATTGACCAACATAAAGGCATTTCAAAAACATTACTTGATATTTGGCTAACAAGAATTATTTAAACAATAAATAATAGAGTAGAAGTTCGTTAATTTTTTTCAACAGAATGACATTTGGTCTAGCCACTCTAGGAGTAGGTCGCTTTCCAAAGGACGCTGGAAAATAAACTAATTGTTTCGATAAATATTCCACTGGAGCGACCGGCCTAGATCCGATTTTCACCCCTACATTAGACAAGTTGTAGTCATTTATTTAAACGACACCTTTCCAATTCGTTTTTGTCTTTTATTGTCCAACTTGTTAATATAAATAGCATCACGAGATGTAATTTTCTACACTTTTATTGTCCAACTTGTTAATACAAACAGCATCACGAGATGTAATTTTCTACACTTTTATTGTCCAACTTGTTAATACAAACAGCATCACGAGATGTAATTTTCTACACTTTTATTGTCCAACTTGTTAATACAAACAGCATCACGAGATGTAATTTTCTACACTTTTATTGTCCAACTTGTTAATACAAACAGCATCACGAGATGCAATTTTCTACACTTTTATTGTCCAACTTGTTAATACAAACAGCATCACGAGATGTAATTTTCTACACTTTTATTGTCCAACTTGTTAATATAAATAGCATCACGAGATGTAATTTTCTACACTTTTATTGTCCAACTTGTTAATATAAACAGCATCACGAGATGTAATTTTCTACACTTTTATTTTATTTTATACGAAAAAAGAACTCTTAGAAGAAAAAAAATATATAAGTCATAAAAAGGGCATACACTAATTGAAGCCATATTCAGGGATGGACTTACACTTTTACCCCCGAAGCAAAAAAAAATATTCTGCCGCCCACTTAAGGAAAAATAAATACATATTTTTTATTTAGATAGGCATTTTTCAGAGCCTCTATTATAAATCCGTCCCTGGCCATACTGTTCCAGAATGTAAGGACTTGCCTAGGAGCCCATCATTTTCCCCAATATTGTGTAGGCATACCATCGCCTTGTAACAGTACAATACGTTAAAAAAGTCGTCAGTGAGACACCGGCAATGTACTTCCCCAGCACGAATTAATCAATTAAGTTTTAGTTCTCTCTCCAGAAATAATACGTTTGGGCTAAAAATCATAAATAGGGGCTTCTGAATCCCCATACAAAATTTTGTGTCGATACATTCATTATATCGGCAGATATTAAGATGTTTGAGTTGAGGCTTCTCAGAACCCCCCCCCCCCCCCCCCACCATCCTTCGGCCAATTCCGCTAAAAATTAATAGGTGTCGTTCAGATGATGTTTTGAATTGATGTATGAAATTTCGTATCAATGCACTTATTACAACAGCAGTTATTACAGTTGTTGTGTTCAATCCCCCCCCCCCCCCCCCCCCCCCCCCCCCCCCCCCAGCCACTGATTTGGCTGAAAAAATATGGATGTTACACTTATAGGATTCTGGATACTATATGATCGTGTCGACACATTCATTCTATCGGGAGTTATCGTGTTCAAAGAAACACAGACGTTTTTAAAAATTTTTGTAAACAAAGGTCTGAAAACATGAAACTCCGGTTAAAATTCAACATGGAATTTCTAACCTATTGCGTAACGTCCCCTATACATCGTACAGCTGGGAATGTAATATGTATGTATTATTTATGATACATGAGGGGTGTTCAGGTCCCTATGACGATCCTTCTTTCCGAACACTCTGTTGAGTTGTCGTCAGTCATCCTATGAAACATTAGTTGCTGTTATATATACATATGTATGGCGCCAGTATATAATGGGAAGCTAACTAGATCTATTCATCACAATTTACTGTCTGCCAATATAATAAGTAACCAAATGTCTTCTAGCTAAGAATGAACTCAAAGGAAAGTCCAACTGTCTGTCTGTCAAAGGTCAAAAAAAGAAAATCGTGCCAAGCCGTTCAATGATTTGATACTTGTCAAGAAATTGGCAAACAAAATAAGAACTCACTCTAACATTTTCGCTAAGAAACAATGAAACATCTAAATAAATCTTGAGAATGATGACATACGTCAAGCGATGAATAACGCCTAAAATTAACTTTTGAATTATCTGAATGTAACTCTGAATATCCTTATTTTTTCACACTTCAGTGGTTCCAAGACCTATCGAAACCTTTGTGACGAATCTATCTATAATAATAAAAAATCGAGTTTCTTACCTAAAAAAGGTTATTTGATGGATATCTTTAATTTTTATTTTTTTGGAAGAGTCCCTCCACAGATATCGGATATTTAATTTTAATTTCGTTTTGTTTAATAATTATTTTTTATTACTTATATACCAATTTATTTTTTTCTCTCTTAGTTTATAATTTTATCTAATTTATTATTATTTTATTCATTAATTTAATTTTTTTTTTATATTTTTTTATATTTGTTTTTGTTATTTTGTTTTCATTTTTTTAAAAATATTTTACACATAACGACCTGATGAAGGGTCGTAAGAACGTCCCGAAATATCGTTGTGAAAAACACACTTTCGAAAGAGTAGAAATTTTATCTAATTTATTATTATTTTATTCATTAATTTAATTTTTTTTTTTATATTTTTTTTTGTTATTTTGTTTTCATTTTTTAGAAAATATTTTACACATAACGACCTGATGAAGGGTCGTAAGAACGTCCCGAAATATCGTTGTGAAAAACACACTTTCGAAAGAGTTATAAAAAATATTTATCTTTAATTAAATTAAAAACAATAAATGTATCCACTATATTTATTAACATCATTATTTTTGTACTCATATATTTTCAAGTATTTATTTTTATTTATCAATTTCATTTTATTCTTAATAGCACCTGTAGTTATTACTAATCACTTGTGTGTCAGTACCTAAGATTTAATATCTGTTCATGTATCTAATTTATAAGCTACCTTAATGTAATACACTCTTATGACGTATTATATTATGTTATGGTATAACGGAAATAAATATTATGTTGTCACGTTACGTTTTCTTTTTATTCGGATTTTTTTTTTTTTTTCTATTCGAGAGCATCTCGAGAGTGTTTTCTTGAAGTAAAGGATACCAGAAATTACCGAATTAGTGTGAGCCATTAAACAATTGAGACATCTGTGAAGTAGGACAGACCCAAGTAAATGTTTCAGTCAATCAAACTGTTAAAAGAACGACCAACCTAAACCAGAAACATAGTCAGCTGTCTCTCAAACCATCCTTCACTAATTGTAAGATCTCCTTTAGTGGTTCTCAACCTTAATTGGCAAGAAAATCTTATTTAGGATATGAAGACCTTTGACTAGAAAAATAAGTATGGATAATAAAGTGTATTATGATTTAAGCTCGGCAGCATACAGTTTTGAAATTTTTGCAATGAAGGGCCGAAACTTGTGTACATGTAAACATAAATTCATTGAACATTTCTCTTAGTATGGCGGAAGCGTAAGTAGATCAAACATTTTAATTTAACAATTTTCCCATTGAATTCTACTACAAATACTAGTAGATTAATCACTTCGCAGACCACATTTTAAGCTGCCATATGGCCCGAGATATAAACATTTCACCTGGGACCAAAAATGTCTTCTACTAAAAGATAAAATTCAACTATGTTCTAGAAGGCGCCGGTAGCTCAATGGTATGCGTGCTTGACTTCTGAGCTCAAGAACGTGGGTTCGTAACCCGACCGACGCCTTAGTTTACTTTATCTGGCAGGTAAAATAAAATTAAGCACGCCGACCTTCGGATGGGACGTTAAGCGATGGTCCCGAGCCTGTACGATGTCAGGTACTCGTTGAAGACCCCTGCCCTAGGTGAAAAAAATTTAGGGTAGGCAAAATTTAGGACTCCCACAGTAGAGTCGGGCTCATGTCCACCAGAGTGACGAAAGAGCGCTCTGGTAGTAGGCGATATGACCTCGTAGTTAAAGCCCGGGCATGAGTCATAAAACCTAACCTAACTATGTTCTATGTCCTTACAGGTTTCCTTTATTTAAAAGGAAAAATTATTTGAAAAAATAAAAAATATTTGTTTATAAAAACAGAAAACGAGAGTAAAAATAGGTATCCCAGGATCTTTGAGCAGAGACAGTTCTCTGAATGGAATCAAAGAAGGTTCCTTACTATTCAGTGAAAGTCAAAACGCTATATTTGTTTGTCAACAGCGATATAGATACTCCGACGAAAGAAACGTTCCGCCATTCTGGTGTTAGAATGGAAATTCTCAAAAAATGATATCCAAGGAAAGAAACAATGAACTCATTAAAACTGATAATTTTTTTATAATTTTTAAGTGTATTCTCTATA
The DNA here is from genome assembly GCA_963662175.1 of Aradus depressus. NCBI lineage: Eukaryota > Metazoa > Arthropoda > Insecta > Hemiptera > Aradidae > Aradus > Aradus depressus. The sequence continues at coordinate 63,216,894 of OY759215.1, read as the reverse complement.
TTTTGCATACAAGTGGTTTATTATGGAAAGTATGAGAGAATTAGAAATGAGGATACGAAGATACTTTTAAATGTACAACCCATGGGTTCTATGTCAATAAAGAATACACCTGTTGACACCGCTCACATTACTTAGAACCCTTAAACTTAAGTCGCTGAAACTTAAGTATAAAATAAAAATTACCTGATTTTTCATTCATTAGAAGTACTTGTAAAAAGATTCCAACATACCTGAAACAGAAAAGAGAAAAAAATAATTAAAAAAAGGAATATATTTTGCCAAATATATTAAATGCTTAATTCATTGTATCAAATGTCGGTAAAATTAGTCATACCTTGATTTCAATAGAAACTTTTTCTAAAAACCTGACGGATAGTTTCAAAATAAAACTTTGACTGGGTACTTTCATACTTTTAGATAATAGATTTTTTTTTTTTCATTTTTATATTTAGAGGACTGGAAAATATGAAATTCTATTGAGCTGAAAGTAAATGATATGGTGATGATAAAATAGCATCATTTCATGTGCAAATGGAGACGTGCCCGTCCATGGTGATTGTGAATTGAATGGGCGGAGTTATCAAATTATTAGTCCACTCTTTACAAGTATAACCCACCCCACTGACTCACGACGGCTAACTCACTTACTAACTCCATTTCCGGTGAGTTCTATGCTAATAATTAACTTGTCCAACTGCATGTGGTGGAGTTGAGAGAGAAAGGGTTCGTCTGAAGATGTACTGCCGGATACAGGGGGCGGGAGGCTATAAACTGGAGACCTCAGCTTGACTTGCGCCAGGGGATCTAATCATCTAGTTTGTACCCCATCTCTACTTAAGGCAGGGTCCGAGAGTCATCACATAATACCCTACCTCCTGGTTTACCTGACCAATGTATTGTAGAGGGTTATGGCAAACTAACCATCTCGATACGAACAGCCCGAGTAGCGCAACACAAGACATACTCCACTTTAACCCTGGAATTTCCAGAGGCGCAAGGTTTACCCTCCTCACTTCCAAATATACGTCTATCTGTTGAACATAATTTTACGAGTTCCGCTTCATAGTCAATATGTGTCCAATTCCATTAAGGACCGTTCGACCAAAAGCAATTGACAGAGGGTAATATACGTGCGTTGTCTAAAAAGAACAATAGGATTTAACGAGACCATGAAACTCGGATTAAATATTGGAATTCAAGGCAAACGCACAAGCATTGCAGATTTCAGCATCCCTTCTATTCCATAAGATAATTCATTTTACTAGAAATAACAGTTTTGTTCATTAATTGTTGTTTCGACGAACACAGAATACCCACTCACGACGAAGAAGGTCCTTAGAAGACTTTCTGCAGAATATTAAGTAAACAGGTTTGAAATATACTGGTATTGATACTAAAGTATAGTCGTTATAGAAACTATCATTATTCCAATTATATCAAATTTAAATGTAAGGATAGGAAAATATAAAAAATACAATAACACTCAACTGTAGCAAAAATAAATAAAAGGGACAAAGTACATAATTGGAAAAGAAATCGAAACAAGTTTTGATTAAAAGAAAAAGAACTTAGTTACTTTTTAAAAACTGTTTAAACTTAACAAGATAACCTCCCTCAAGAAGGCATCTCCCAACAAGAGAGAAAATTGGATAAGGTTATTTGTACTGACTCATTAATTTATAAGATTCCTTAAAAAAATAATGTCATAAGATAAGAAAGGGTTGCGAGCTTCATTTGTCGAAATACCTCTGGGATGATCATTGAAAATATTTACTATCCTTTAAAGAATTTGTATCAAACGATAGTGTGGTGGATGACCCATCTTGCGCAAACTGTGACCAACTTCTTGGCTTTATGAACCTGCACATTAGCCATACTACCATCTTGGGGTTATTAATACAACGTCCATGGCCTCGGGAGGGTTATAACTATGAAATAAAACACTCTCCCGGATGGGATTCGAATCCGCAACCGTGGTTGGTTGAACCATATGAACAAAGCCCTACGCTCCACCCCGCACAAACATCATGGACCCAAACCAACTTAAAATATACGACCAAACTATTTATAACCGTTAATATTCTTGTAAAGTTTGTATGATAGTTTTTTCAATAAGAAAGAACAACTAAAAAAAGTATGTTGCTATCATTTAGCGGATTTCAAAGAGAATTCAGCTTATGCGCTCCCTCTCTCGGTAAGATACAGATACTAACATGCTCCCCTCAACACGATTTGTTACCGACGGTGCAACACGCAGGGGGGGGGGGGGGGGTAAAAATGGGCTAAACTATGAATTAGTGAAGGTCAGAATAACGTCTCCAAATGGACTCGAATGAATCCTCCGTCCCAGAATCTCCAAACAATTAAGGTGGAAACACGCCGAATGCATGTCCTAGAAAGAAACGTACCATTCTGAAAGCTAAAGTAATAGAATACGGAAACAAGATTGGAACACTTGGATTATTCGTATTTGAGGAGTTTGGAGCCAGAGCGGACCAAATGGTTGAAACTGAACAGGTAGAAAATGGCAATTGAAAATTGAGTACATTTTGTTTATCTCCATAAATGGGCCCCAAATATTTATTTATATTTGAAATTTTAGAATAGTATTGGATGAGTGATCCCTTTTTGTGTTCTATAAAGTTTTTGAAGGCCGTATGATCCATTGTGACTTTGAAAATATATGCACAATATACTTGTGGACTAAACTTAAAGTGCTGCTATCTATCACTGAAGTGAAGAAACTAAGTGATCCACACTGGTTTTGAAAAAGGGAACCTATGCCAACATCAGGATGGTAATAACTTATTTTCCGAAAAATTGTGGGTTGGTCCGCTCTGGCTCCAAACTCCTCATTTGATAGTGAGATAAGATTTACCCTAGAAATACGTACTTTTTTTAATTTATATATTTTATTTGCATATTTACAACCGGCTACAAATAACTATAGGTAAATTTGATGACTGTTTGACTGCAATATAAAGTAATACACAAAATAATAAGAACCAAAAACAAGAACAATAATAATATAAAGATGTACAAAATAATAAATGAAGGTAAAACTAAATAAATAAAATAAAATAAAGTAAAATACGTAATAAAAACTTACACTAAAACAAAATAAAAAAAAACAATGTATAAAATAATATGATAAATTATAATATAAAGAAATGTTCAGCTCAGAGACCCCGCATGATTCCGACCTCATTCCGTCATTACCAGTACGCCGAAGGCTATCTCTTGGCCAGCACCGCCTCAGTCTTCGGGGAGGATCGTCTGGGTGGAAATGTGATGGCAAGGAACGAGCAGCGGGATTGTTATGGAAAGAAAGATTGGAGTGAAACTTTGAGAAGTGGGACTTGATAAGATCGGTGACAAATCATCATAGAAATAAAAGACGTTGTCTTCCGACTATTTTATTTATCTCTAGAACCAGTTTCAAAGGCAACTGCGTCGAATATACTATCAGTGGAATATATATGTATATAGCAGTGGTAGTATATAGGTTATATGAATGTACAAAGATGTACCACTGGTGATGGCACTGTGTAGACCACGTATTATATTTCTATGACATCAGTCATCAGGAGAGCTAAACGTGAGAGACCTCTCAAATGTGCAGCTCTGGGGCAAGTCGCCTCGAAACACCAATGGCTCAGGTTTCGCTTCGCTACTTGAATATAACCAATGATTCTATATATATAACTGCGTGTATAATACACATAACTTCTTAATACTACATCAGATATACATAAAACTACCTCCATATGAGAAAAAAATGAAAAAATTTAATAAAAATGACTCCATGTAGAAAGTTGGAGTGAACGTTAATGAAAAGCGAACTTCAAAGAGGCGTGTATTGATTTTAGGGAGACAAAAAAAAAAATTATACAGGAAGGGCTAGACAAGCAAACGGCAAACTGCTGTTGACAGAAGAGAGACGAAATGGGGGGGGAGTCAATGAAAACTATTGTTGACAACTTGATTTGGTTTTTTTGACAAAAAGAACACTGATCAAGGAGGGGGGCTTTTTGGATAATTCAATTTTAGATGATGATGTGGCACATGGAACAATGACTCCTTTGTAGAGATGAGAGGGGGACAAAAATATAGTGTAACTGTATACTACTTACTGATGGTGAGTGTACATCGCAATGCTAGTAAAGATGAATGAAGTTGTAGTCTGTATAGAGAAACTTGGGTTTTGAGGTTTAAGGATGGTTCCAGAGGGGGAAGGATGCTCATGTGAAATTTTTTGAAAATCCAATCAGTTATTTAGGCGTGATGTTGGAACAAATATACATGAATAACCGCAAACGCCATTTCAACAAATTTAGATTAATAAGATTTGAGCGAATTTTCACTAATTCTTACTCGTCTGTTCCCATTTCGTCTAAATTAGTGGGACGGCGTGCTCATGATTTTTTTTTATCTCCCAGATGAACATAAGAATCTCGACCATGTTTCCAACCCGCTATCTTGATCCTAATACCTTTCATAATTCTTATTTTATTCGAATTATGATTGAAAATGTTGAAAGAGTTTAAAAAATAAATAAAAGAAAAAAAATTAATAAAATAAACGTGCTCAATATGTCAATAAATCATCGAAAAGTTTCGAAAATGTTTTTCTTGGTTGAGCGCTTCCCTCCACCCACCTTTCATCAAATTATGGAAAGGGGGGAGAGTTTTTTATTTTTCTTATACCTCTGGCTAAAATTTAGAAAGATCTGGAAAGGACGGGTTTGAGACCAACTTTACCCACGAGAGCAGCCCTTCATTTCCTCCATTTCTTCTGCCAAAGTCACCCCCTGGCAGAAGAGAGGAGGAGGAGACAGATCCCAATGAATATGGCGCAAAGAAAAATATCTCATAAAATGAAAAAAAATTAGAGGAAAAAGTGAAAAGACAAAAAGTGCCAGGTAATTTGGTTAGAAAAGCGTCAGAGAGCAAGGAAAATCTTCTTGAAAATTTAATGCCCCAATTTGTTATTGACAAGAGAATTTTCACTAAAAGACTCTCTTTTGAAAATGTCAACCATTAACAAAATTCAAAATATTCAGGCTTCGACCAATGTTTTAAAATGAATTTTATGAATGACAGTTATCGTGTTCACAGATACTCCCAGACAGAATGGTAGGGACAATGGCAAAGTTGTGAACAAGACTTTATCATAATTTCCATAATCGAAAACAGACCAAAATGGAAGATACACTGTGGCTAACTTACAGAACTCTTTACAGGCCATTCTACACTCTACCAGATCATTTCATAGGCTTGATACGTTGGAAAGTTTGCCTTCGGGCGGATCTCTGGATTATTCAGGACCCTTGCCTCTTCTGGTCAATTCTTCACTAATTATACGATCGCAGTCCCGGATGCTACGTGGTTCTGCGAACCAACCAATTACTATATTCTCCACAGAAATAAAAGGTCGTTGTCTTCCAACTGCTTTTTTTTTTTCGACCAGAACCGGTTTTCAACGCTACTGCATCTTCATCAGTGGTACATACTATACACATTAAAGCATCAGGGTACAGAGTAACAAAATAAAATAAAACCTACATACCACTTGTACATAGTGAACGAAGAGTGACTGATAGCTCAAATGGGGTATATGAGGTAGTCAAAAATTCGTTTGCCTGTTTGTCGAATAGATATTAATTTTTTATAGTTTTCGAATTAATGTGTAAGTATTTAGATGTATATAGAAGCTTGAATGAAGTTCGTATCCCAACGATATCAATTTTTTATAGTTTTCGAATGAATGTGTAAGTATTTAGATGTATATAGAAGCTTGAATGAAGCTCGTATCCCAACGATATTAATTTTTTATTGTTTTCGAATGAATGTGTAAGTATTTAGATGTATATAGAAGCTTGAATGAAGCTCGTATCCCAACGATATTAATTTTTTATTGTTTTCGAATGAATGAGTAAGTATTTAGACGTATAAGAAACTTGAATGAAGCTCGTATCCCATTTCCTTTGAGCTATTGGTCAGTGTTCGTTTAGACACCATACTATACACTGGTGGTTAGCAAGTTTTATTTTACGTTTGCTACTCTGTATTCTCTTTACTGTTTCTGCTAGTTACTTCTACATGTTTATATTTTATATGTAATCATAGAGATTCCACTGATGAAGACACAGACACTTCAAAACCGGTTTTGGTCAAAAACAAAACTGTGGGAAAGCAACGTCCTTTATTTCTATGAGAAATCTCATCCCACAACATCTCATTCACATATAAACTCCAATATTCTTCAATATAAAAATATTTATAACTTAAACCATTGTATTTATTTTTTCAGATTCATCCTACAGATGTGTAGAACAATGTTTACTTACACTGATAAGGAAGTTGTTAAAAAAAATTACAATAATATTTATGTTTCATCTGGTTAAAGATAATATACACTTATGAGATGTACATTTTTCTATTGGAAGGAAGGGATGTTATTATTGGGAAGGGTGGCTGCCTTTGATTCGCCTGACAGCCGATAATGGAATGTAAACAGAGGGAGGGGGCAAGTTGCCAACGATTACAGGACCGAATCCTTTCAGGGGGGCAAAAGGAATTAAAGGCTTCCTAATTCTAGGCTTTACTCGAGATCGATAAAACGGCTGTAATGACTGGGAGAAGGGGGAAAACCCCTTTCCTCGAATTAATATTTCCAGATTGAAGCGAGCAAACCCAACAACAATTTACATCTAAGATCAAAGCCCACAAAAAAAAGTTATATATGGGTTTGATCAAGCCAGGAAAAAATTAAACGGAAAAAAACCTTTCTTGTCCATACATTAATTCTTCCTTTATCAGTGTACTTTTAGCAGTTGTTTGACTTTTCTATTAGCAGTTGTTTGATTATAGTCAGAATTTCATTTACTTTGAAAATTTCATATGAATATACCCATATACGCTTCAAAGGGAGTCATGTTCAGTTTCGCAAAAAATTTGGGTTATGATTTTTCGACGAATCGAATAGTCTCTCAATACTACTTATCTATTTCTATATTTTGTTTTAGAAGGGCTTCGGGCCCGGAATAACATTACGACAGGTTAGTAACCTGTTATCTGACCGGTTAATACCTTTCGGTAACATGATTATATAAATAAGTTTAAAAAAAGAATGATAGGCAGGATTGTGATCCCCCCCGCCCCCAGACCTCCAGCATAAATGGAAATTTCTGATCCCTCAAGGTCTATGTAAGACCTTTAAAAAAATGTTCTACTCAATGTTCAATTAAAAACACGAGAAGCACATTAGAAGCACCTCCCTCCCCCCTCCCCCTCCCCAATACATCAAATATCCATATCATCAAATGTTGCAAATGTGATTTGATATATTTTTTTGTTTTGTACATAAAACCTGGAAAAGTCAACCGTTAAAGAGCAATTTTATGTTTCGCCTCCCCCCCCCCCCTCCCCCCCCACCTGGTCCTAAATCTCTCTCCCATTCAAAATTTGGACATGCACATAGTTCAATTTTGAACCGGGCTTATAAGGATGCTTTTATGAAATTTCAATAATATCCGATCAAACGTTAAAGACTTCATTTTAGGTTTTTCCTACAAAATGTTTTGGTACGACATCAAACAGACAGACATATTTTCTGCTTCATTTATAAATCAAAACATATTATACCAAAAAACTATATTTTTTCAGCTATTTTTGGTATAAAACGATGAACTTCAAAAATATATTTAAAGTACGATTTGATTCGCGAATAACGTCTCTTGTAATAGTGTCAAAAACTCTCCTAATTAATATGACACCTCCTAAATTAACTAGAAGTAGAGATATAATGATACATGTCCGGAAAAATAAGATTCCCATGCAAAAAGGAAATGGACCACAGCTCGGCAAACAATTATTAGAATTTTTTCCTTTTCTGAGTTTTTTCGTTTGATTTTGGGCCAAAACATCGTCAACAAGTTTTATCAAAATCAGAGGTTCATGTTTTTGCGTGAGAGATTTGGGAGGTGTGACCCCTATTAATAATATTACTATATATTACGTCCCCATACACTTAAAAATATGTAATCGGTGTTGTTTTCACTGGAATTTCCAAACCTGATAGAATGAATGAACCTATTAATTTTCAAAGGAAAGAGGGGGCTCATGTAATGAATTTTATATTTAAATTAAAAACCTCAAAAGGACGGCACATATTAATTTTCCGCGAAATGGGCCGAGGAAAAGGGGATCAAAGAATTTGGCTGGACTCAAAACCTTATTAATTGCCGATGTAATGAACATATCGACACAAAATTTAGTACGAGGATTCAGAAGCCCCATACGTAAATCCATAGATTTTTATCCCAAATGGCCGATTGGTTTTGAAGGGAGAGAGAGAACTTTATTGATTAATTCGTGCAGCCCGTGATTCAGAGTCTACTTTTTTTCTTCGTTCTACTAAATAGGTTTCTTCACGTACCGCTGGTTTTTCATCAACAATCTAGAAGAAAAAAGTGGTCGGTGAATCACCGGCTATGTACTTCCCCAGCAAGAATTAATCAATTACTTTTTCACTCTTCCTCCAAATCCAATCGACCGTTTGAACTAAAACTTTGTGTCGATACAGACATTACATCAGCAGCTATTAGGTTATTTAAGTCGAGCCATCTTTTCTGGTCCCCCTTCCCTTATCCCTTCGACGCATTTCGCGGAAAATTAATAGATGCCAAAAAATCTTCCATAATTGAATCTGTTTTCTTAATCGATATAAAAGTGACTTACACCACTCTGTCTAAAAAAAATATTTTCAGAGTTACGATCCTAAACATGGGTGGGAAAATTAACAGACTTTTTACCAGGTATCTTCACAAGAGAACTTATCTGCTTCTGGCAGACGTAGGTGAAACTAGTGTATGTTTTCATGAGTGAGATAGCGTATTGCCCTTCCTGCCTTCGCCGTAGCTCTTCATTAAGACGGTAATAGATAGCAGCCAACTTCTTTATTAACAGCTTCTTCCAGACCAGTGTCTGGCAAGCGATTAGTCCGGAGTATGATGGACCCGGACCATTTACATTCCCCGCAGTTCCACCAACTCCAATATTCAATAAGATCCTATCTTCAAGTTGAGATCTTATTTTTTTATGTTTTTTGTTACTTATTTTTCCAGAATACATTTTTGCGATCTTTGTGGATGTAGTAAAAAAAAAACTAATAAAAGCTAATAATTTTTCAACCCCATAGAAATAAAAGACATTGTCTTCAGACAGATTTATTTCCGACCAGAAAGGGTTTTTAACGAAACTGCGTCATTATGAGTGGCACATTCCTCCTGTATGGTGTCGTTCTGTGTTCTCTCAGTGTTCTTCATCTATCTGTAATAAAGTTTTCCAACATTTTCTTGAATTTCTCTTCTTCCCGTCAGGTTTATCCTACTCGAAACGACAACTGGTGTTAGTGAGCGAATCGTGAAGGAATATTGTGCAGCACTTCCTAAATATATAAAGCCATGTACTGTTTTCCACACGATATCCACATCACTTCGGCAGTAACTCTGTATTAACTAAATATTCTTCTTCTTATTTCATTCATTCTTCAAAGTTGATATGTTTATTGAATGTAGGGGGCTCAGCGCAGATAGCATCATAATTCCCTGAGGTAATTGTGGGTTGTACACTCTGAGAAGTGAATGTGATGCGTTTGGAAGGATCGCTGAAATGAACCCGTCACGACTTGTGATGCTTTACGATGATCTCTCGTTCCCCCTCTATGATAGAGCGATGCTGCAAACGAGGCCTCCAAACCAGACCCACCTCATCCCGCAGCGCCAAGTCCGTCGACCTCCCGATGGTTGAGTGTTTAACCTGACTGGCTATTAACCTGAATCTTATTACTATCCTCTTTCAGGTTAAATTCATCTTCTTTACTTCCTACTTATGGAAAACATCAAAAGTGTGAACAATGAAACTTTAGTTGTTTTAGAGTGAGGCAAGTGTAGGATCGTGGCTTCAATTGACTGCATTTGAGTCACGAAAGAAAACGGTTCTAGGATTATCTATGGAACCGGCGTCACAGCCTCAAGAAAGAAATATGGTTGATATGGTCTTGACTGTAAAGAGATACCTGGCGACCGAAGCCATCCTGAGTTAGGCCTCTGTCTGTACTTGAGTCAGGTTGAGTCAGGAACCAGTGACCTCGGGTACACAGAAAACGTTGTTATATATAGTTTTGCAACACTTCTAGACACAACAGTGAATTTTCGTTATTATCAATAAAGATACTCCTTGACTTAGGTTAAATCGCTCCCAAAAGTAGGCAAGTATAAATCAAGGGGCAATTTTATATAAGAAAACATGCAAATTTACTCTAATTAAATTGATTCCCAGAAAGTACAAGAAAATTTTAGCATCATTTTCCCATTCTGTTTTAAAACATTTTCCATCCAAAAATCAACAAAATTATTTGAAGGCTAAAGGGAGGAACCGAAAAAAAATTAATGTGAAGGTTTAATTCTTATAAAAAAAAAATTTTTATTTGTAAGGATGGATAAAATACTGAACAATAACTAATTACATTAAAAAATTTTAGTTACGAAACCTGGCATTATTACATCTTAGGCTCCTTGAAAAAACGTTGTTTTGGTTGCTATCCAGGCCTTTTAAAGCTCATGTTTCAATCGCAAGCCGAAAGATTTTTTTTCTGTATTCCAAGTCAGGACGGTTGGATTATACTCTTGATCTTAGGCCACCCGTCGCTGGGCGACACAAGTATAATTACAGGCGCTGGCGTCAGCAAGAGGCCCCTCGCGTTGATATTCAAGAGATGGAAGTAGCCCTCCACAGCCTGAACCCATCCCGTACCAGCTGACTCGTTTTTAATTCACTTTAACTGAGAATTCACGAATACATAACTTCGAAATCCGCGCCGCGTATGTTCAAGGAAACGGATAAAAAATATAATGCGTAACTTCATAACTACGTAAATTGAAGGGATGCCTGCATTAATAGACTCGCTTCCCTCACTCTCCTTCTAATGATGAAGACGTCAGAAATATTCTTATATTAATTAATAGCTGCAGAAAGCGGGGTCCTCGTCGTACAGCCCCCCTCCTCCAAACCTCTCTATTAAAAAAAATCAAAAAGTGTTCGACCCCAGTTTGCATTTAGATAGGTCCCAAAAGTCCTCTTTTTTCACCAACCAAGTCATGCTTCATCTTTTTAATAAAGCCTCTATATTAAAACATCGCTCTAAGTCATTGTGTTCCTCCATGATTTTATATTCAAACATGATAACAAAGTCAGGGATTTTATTAACAATTAGCAACACCAGCGCAAAGTGGCATTTTAATTAATTTTTAACTATCCTGTTTTACATACACATCCTGACATACCAAAAGTGTAAGTAGCTAAGACAATATGAGAATGAGAGTCCATAAGACAAGTTGCGTCCGAAATTGAAGATCTTCATCTTGATTCTGGCGATGGAAGTAAAGAGAAACGTATTAGCAATTACTGCCACTTCAACTTGTATGCTATCTGATATCCCTCCACAATTTAGCTCGGGTGCGCATGGGCGTTGGTGCGCCATAATGTATGTTCCTTTGCTTTTTCGCCACAGTTTCATGAAATTACTAAAGTACGATTTTTTTTTATTATTTATGATGTTTTTATACATCAATAGAAAACGGGCAAAAAAAATAAAATTAATTCTGATTTCGAAAAAGAATAAAGCTATTATTATTATAAAGCTATTGTAAAAATTCACTTAAATGGTCTGAAGCCTACATTAGTATGAAGATGGCTGATGTAGTGAGAACTGATTATTTTACAGGTTGTCAAATAAAATATAGTATGACCTTTCACAGATTTTTATTAGAAGTAGCTAGCCAGCTTTCGAGGTTTCCCTCATCATCAGGCAGTCAGATAAAAAATTAAAAACTTTTTTTTGAATGAAAAATTATAAAATTATTTAGTTTTCATTCAAAAAAACAAAGTTTTTAATTTTTTATCAGACTGCCTGATGATGAGGGAAACCTCGAAAGACGGCTAGCTACTTCTAATAAAAATCTGTGAGAGGTCATACTATGTTTTATTTGACAACCTGTGAAATGAAGCCTGTGAAATGAAAATTCTATCGGAAGATTTTTAATTTTACCGACCGAAAATTATAGCATCCATAATAAATTATTTTTTAGAAAATAATCTCATGACTAAGAATATGGTAGTGCAGTTATGTGATGGTGAGACGCTGAGTCAACAGGAGCTACAGAAATGGGAGATGAGAGAGCTTTGAGACGAGCTTATCTGATGGGCGATTTAATATCGGAGAGCCCCCAATAATCTGCGGTATCACATACCTCCCTGCCCAAACTAGCTTCTATTATGATTAGCAGACACCCGTTCTCATGTCAAGTTCGGGATTAGTCCTTAGCCTTAATTATCAAAGGACTTTCATGACTAAGTTCTGGGGCAATAAACTCTTAAGACCAGCTCCCTTCTATTTAAGTGAAAATGCTTACATTCTAATATGAAAAGATGCACTGAACGATTTTATTATTAATTTCATTATTAATACTAACAAGAACTGTATTTCCGATCTTGTGGGTCATACGCAGATAGGTTCATGGCGGGATAAGGCGCTCATCAAACCCTGCACCCCGAAGCAATCAGCAAAGGAGCAAATCAATGGAAATCACCGGCGAATTAATCAATTCAAGTATTCGCTCTCCCTAAAGAATCAATCGACCGTTTGGCAAAAAATTACAACAGTTGACTTACATAGGGACTTCTGAATCCTAAATGTTCATATAAAATGTCGATACATTCATTACATTGGCAGTTATTAGGATTTTTGTGTTAGCCTTCCGCCTAATTCCTCTCTTCCATTGGGCGATATGGCTGAAAATCAATATGTATCGTCCTTATGGGTTTTTGGATACAAAAGACCAAGTGGGCTTGGTCCAGGTTGTTTGGTTGGCAACATAAGAGCCGCAGTCCGTCGGCTTGGTCCAGGTTGTTTGGTTGGCAACATAAGGGCCGCAGTCCGTGGGCTTGGTCCAGATTGTTTGGTTGGCAACATAAGGGCCGCAGTCCGTGGGCTTGGTCCAGGTTGTTTGGTTGGCAACATAAGGGCCGCAGTCCGTGGGCTTGGTCCAGATTGTTTGGTTGGCAACATAAGGCCCGCAGTCCGTGGGCTTGGTCCAGGTTGTTTGGTTGGCAACATAAGGGCCGCAGTCCATGGGCTTGGTCCAGATTGTTTGGTTGGCAACATAAGATGTTCTAACCCACAACCGAAATAAACAAAGGACGCAACACTATCAACATTATACTGTTTTCTTACTAGTTTACTTATAATTATGTTTCCACTATTTACTCCACCGACTCAGATAATTGACAACCGTTCTAATGGAGGTCGTAATCGAAGAAATTATAACATCAAAGTGCGGAACCAGTGTATAATCTTGGATAATTTCAGTCTGGAAAAGTGTAGTTCCGTTGCATTGATCGGATGTGTTTTGTTTTTGTTTATTGCAGTGAAGCCATTTTGACAGTTACAGACAAAAATAGATTATGGCCACTCCGTTATGACCAATGACAAAATTGCCTTGGAGGTAGTTTGGAGAGTTGTCAAAAGGAAAGCCGAGGCAGAAATGCATATAGAACCGGTCGAGTCTGAGCTAAGCGGCAATTTTCTGCAGTTTTGTTCATAACCATCTCACACAAGTTTCTTTTTGAAATGTTGTCTATTCTACACAAATGTTATACATAAAATACAGGTTTCGACATTAGTGGCACATACTGGTAATGTGCCACTGATGAAGACGCATTGAAAACGGATGGATTCGAAATAAAACATTGGGAAAACATCTTTAATATCTGTGTCCTACTTATCAACTCAAGTTAGGATGGTGGAAAAACTATCGGCATCCTTCTTGTAGGTCTCTTAAAAATAATAAAATGGAGTCCAGATCCATAAACTAAATAGTTTCTATAGAGATTTCACAGGTACTTTAATATATTAGGATAAAGTAATATATCATTCTATCATTTGTGCTGATCCCCACCCGGGCTGGAAAAAAAAAAAAAAGGATATATTTTGGGCCAACCATCCACATTTTATTTAATTTTTTCTCTATTTCTTTTTTTTGAAAGGAGCAAAAAATAAAAATGAATAAAATCACTGACGTCATTCTATCAGTTTCTTTTAAAATGATGGGATTATCACTAAATCAACAGTTTGAAGAAATCGTAAAGGAAATGAAATATTTTCTTTATTGAAAAAAAAAAATTTCATTTCCCTAATGGTTTTGATAAAAATAATCATGAATACATTTTCAATAATTTATGAAATTTATAAAACTGACTGACTACTTGTAGTACCCGGCGTTGCCCGAGTGTCAGAGAACAAAAGGCAAATCAAAGACGTATATCGGTTTGTCTGGCTAGCTACTCAGAACCATCACCTAGACAATTGGTTCGCTAATCCCTCACCAGGGTTGCAAAAGAACCCCCTTAAATGAAAATTATTGACGACACTTTAAGTTCGATGACGCTGGAAATTAATTGAAAGAAAAGAATGAACGCTTTTTGTTGCAATTTACGTTTTTTTTCTACACGTACATCAATAGAATTCCTACGAACGATTAAAGGATGGTCTTAGAAGCAAACTATGGGAGCCAAGTCAAAAGTGAGAACCTATTTAGAGGCCTCATCCTCATTCGATTGGAAGTTTTCCATCCCTTCATTCCACAAGATCCCAGAGCCACCTTCCTCAAGACATCTTAGACCACATCGCATGGCAGGGGACGCTATCCCACCGAATACCGAACCTATATCCAACATTACCAACTTCTCAAGTAGTATATAAGTCACTATAGTGTGTATATAATTGAGACTTGACATAACCTAAAGAAACATTACAATACAATAATTTCCAAGGAAACAGCAAGTTACAATAGACGAAGATCTAACTCCATCACTTAACGACTAGCATTCCAGAATACGTTTTGTTTTTAAAAACATCCTCTAAATGTGCGACGGGGTCGAAAAAACAAAATAATTGCGCAACCAAACTAACCTGAAAGTAGCCCATACTCCTTTTTAATAAGGTGATGTCACATGTCCACCATCCTCGGCATTAACAACATTACCAGTTGCCTACTGTCCTACGATAGATAGTTCTGAAAAAATTTAATAAATTTAAATAATTGCGTGGCCTCTGTCACTTATCCCGCCCCTTCGGCTAACTGTAGTAGCCGACTTGCACGGTCCAGTCGTCAAGGACGCATTCCAGCTCGTGTGGTCGCCCTAGACTACGCCTCCATGTAAATGGAGACTTTTGACAACGCATACAGTCCACATTACATAATTCTGATACTGTTTGTATATATCGGGTGTTAAAACCTAGGATTATGATTTGATAGAAGTATTTTTTACATTTCAATAATGTAGAGCTCTTAACACCGAAGTGTTCCGTACCCAGCCATCTCGGGTTTCTAGACAGAATGTTCAGTCGTCTCAGGATGCCTTGGAGTATTCTAGTGACGTATAGAAAATTCAAACATTTAGAACAATTGGAAAAGGTGAGTCATTTAACCAGCCGCTCGGCATCTTTCCCGTGCCTAGTTTCGCTTACATTTTAATTTATAATATGTTTTATTTATTTTGATGAAGCTCTGTCCTAGATCAAATCTCACAAACATTTTTTGTTAGAAATTTCCAAAAAACTAACCAATGTCCGAATACATTTTTTGCGTTCTGTGTTGATATAGTGGAAATACTAATAAATAAAATAAAATGATAGATAAAACACTTTTTTGAATACTTATATTGTCTAATTCCACAAATATACACTTAAATGTGTACCGGTTTCGGCTTGAAGGAAGGAACCTTGTGCTGACGATGGCGTAAGCCAAAACCGGTACACATTTAAGTATATCCACAAACATATACTTAAATGTGTACCGGTTTCGGCTTACGCCATCATCAGCACAAGGTTCCTTCCTTCAAGCCGAAACCGGTACACATTTAAGTATATGTTTGTGGAATTAGACAATAAGTGTGGAAAGTGTTCAAAAAAGTGTTTTATCTATCATTTTATTTTAAAAAACTAACCGTTAGTAACTAAGCAAGCATCTGAAGAATTTGGTGAATTTTCGAATTTTTTTCAACCTTTAAATCAAGTTATCTCGGAAACTATAACAGATAAGTAGATACGGTAAATGAGGTTGTTTCTTTGTATTTAATGCTACAACTAGACTGCTCTACGGCTTTTCATTCTCAAGATACACTGGTGAGCCACCTACATCATCAGCCCCTTTCAACCCTTAAGAGGGGGCATTTTTAAAAATCCCTGTTTAGTGGGTACTTTGCAGTGTGAGGAATTTATAATACCATTTTCTAGTTTCTAACATCAATAGTTGAGATGGGGTGGGTCAGTGAGTGAGTGAGGACACGTACTCTGGACAAAGTGATTTGGAGAAACTTCAGCTCCACTGCACTGTCTCCAGACTGAGTAACGAAATTTCATAAGTGAGCTGCAACCCAAAGAGGAAAAAAACTAGTTGAACAAATGAACAAATCTACAACATTGATACTGAATGAGGGCAGACAATTTGTAACGGATACAAAGAGAGGTACAATTCCAAATTTGCCCATACTGTTTATAAACGTCTCCAAACAGGGCTGAGTTTTGGGTCTCTTGATGATCAGACGTCAAAGAGCCCCTGAAATAACTTCACATCAAAAGACGGGAACTTTGAATCATAACGCAGGCTGGGCTGGGTAAGCTAGAGAAATTGTTGCTCCCACATGTTGACACTGGTATAGCTTGAGACAGGGCCCCCACAGCTGGCTCCCATCTCCCATCCTCACTGAGAACCTTTCTCCTTCGATAAACATCTATGTCAACTCTAAGGCAAACCTTCTCTTATCTCCCTCCAACCTCTGAATCTTCTTCTTTTCTAGACACTTCTCATGGTCTCTAAACCAATTTAGATCAGGCACCTTCTGACCTTGTCAACGGAACCTAATTGGCTTCCCAAACTCCGAAATAGCTTTCAAACGGAAATGCATTTCAACTAACATAAGGCTGCCATGATAAGTGCGTATAATGACCCTAATTAGCTCGAGATCGCGGGTTCCAACCACTTGAGTCACTTAGATTTTAATATCTGGGAGATAACAAGAACTTGAGCACACAGTCCTTCCCAGGGGACGGTTCGATGATCAGATCCGATGAGTCTTGGATACCTCTAATCTACGGACGGGTCAGGATGATGGAAAAGCAGCACCACTGTTGGATCATTACGCGTAATTATTTTACTTCCTCAGCTTTACCGGAGTAAAAATAGATCGAGGAGGATTTTTCAACGAAGTTTCATGTTTTTCGACTTCCAAATGATTACAAAGATGAAAAAAAAAAGTCCATGAGTGGGTGAGCACGGTAACTCCCGATAGAATGAATGTATCGACACAATATTTCATATGTTCAATGAGAACACCATTAATTTTCAATGGAATTGGCTAAAAGGAAGGAGGGTCCAGAAAATCGGGAACAACACAAAAACTCTACAACTGTCCATATAATGAAATTATCGCCACAGAATTTAGTGTGGAGATTTAGGAGCCCCTTTGTAAGTCAACAATTGGTTATTAGCGCAAACGGTCTGCTGGTTTTGGAGGGGGTGAGAAAAGTTAATTGATTAATATGTTCTGGGGAAGTACGATACATTGCCGGGAATTCATCGGCGATTTTTTTTTTACATAAGCGAAGAAAACGCCGCAGACTATGTAGACATTTATAAAAAATATTATGTTTTTTTACTTGGTTCGTTAGATAAACCACCAGATGGTTCGTTAATCTCCATTACCTTTCCTGCTAATTTTGCGTACGATGAAAGAACACAAACTACTCTCTGACTAAAATCTATTTGAAATATGGAACTTGGGACCGGGAATGTAAGTGGAACAGTAATATTTTATTTCTAATTTATCGTATTATTATTATTGTATTATTTCTGTAAAAAATTTTAAAGGCCTTTGACAGAAATGGGATAGTTCATTCTACATGTAGATTATTCAATAAAAGCAGATATTCTAAAAGATATAAGAATTTACGTAGAGTAAAAATTTTACGGCTTGTAAAATAAAGACGTATTACAGATTTTGTTATTTCATGCCAGCCGGCTTTAGAGGTTACCCTCGTCATATTATTGTAAAATATAAGCGTCAATTTTAAAGTCAAGGGCAAAAGTAGCTCAGAGGTAGTGTGCTTGCCTAGACCTTAAAATCCTGGAGTCGAAACTGGTCGAGGCCCTAAGGTTTTTTTTATCTGGGAGGTGAAAACTCTTGAGCATGCCGTCCTTCGGATGGGACATTAGACGATGATCCCGAGTCTGTTGTACGATGTGAGGTACTCGTTAAAGACCCCTAGGGTAGGCAACATTAAGAACTTCCATAGTAAAGTCGTTCTCATGCCCTCCAAAGCGACGAATAAGCACTCTGGTAGTAAGGCGATATAATCTCGTAGTTAAAACCCGGACCTAAGTCACAATAACGAAATATAGTAAAGATCCTCACATGTGACAGTAAGATGTTGTGGGACAAGATTTCTCATGGAAATAAAAGAAGTTGTCTTCCCACTAATTTATTTTAGACCAGAACCGGTTTTCAACACAACAGCGTCATCATCAGTGGCACATCCCACCCATACAGCGTAGAGGTAAAAGTAAACTGCGCAAATTTTTCGAGAATAATCAAAATGAAAATATAACCAAATGAAATGTAAGAAAGTACATCGATGGTTGAGTTTCCTTCGTCCTCTCTCTATAGGTTACGGAAAAACTGTGGTTTTGCCCCTTCAGCCTCAGAAACTAATTTATGTTTGCGGAACTCTCTTGGTGAAGAGGACTTGGAGTAGTGCTTTATATTAGTTGTGAAGAATGGGAGAGTGAGATGTTACCTGCAGATCCGGCTTTCAATTAAGTTAAATAAGAAATTAAGAGAAGAAAAAAAAAAAAAAAAGAGATGACTAAGTAATTGTTGCATTTAACAAACATATGTGAATACAAGGTAGTTCTAACAACTCTATCGTCCGGAGTGCGCTTGCATACAAATTATGCAATTTATACCATGGGGAATGTAAAAAAAAAATGAAAAGATGAAGAAATGTTTGCATACTAATCTGAAGTACAAAAAACTGACAGATATGAAGCTGGAAGTTGCCTCGCAAGGAGCTTACAATTTAGTTCTCTTCCCGTGGACTGAACAGATAGCTACTAAATAACTGAAGATGGACCCTAGTTTCAAGTCCCTGTCCATTTCCATACAAATGTGGTCAGATCTTCCTACCTTCACTCTCATCTGTCTCGTCAACACTTAACTAACACAGCTGTTTTTCTTCAATTTATGAAGCCATCTTCTCGCTCCTTTAGTAGTCAACATAAATTTTATGATTTAATGATTTCGTCTGTTTTTATATAAGTATCTTGTTGAATTTAAATTATTTGTCAACTGTTTTTCTATTGTTTCAGTTATTTTATTTTATTTATTTCTCACCAAAGAATGTCCGTTTCCACATCACAAATTATAATATCTGAATTGACAAATACATTTTTATTATTTTTTCTTAAATAATTTTTCCACAAAAATAAAAAATACCATAAACATGAAATGTATTTGTTGACCAATTTCTGTTTCAAAATATCATTGAAAAATTACGGATTCAAAATCACTGTGTCGTAATTGATAAATGACTTAAAAATGAAAAGAAAATGTTTAGCGTATACACACCATCATTGTATATAGATACCATTACATTGTATATAAAAAGTTTTTTTTCATTATTGTATGTGCTGGGCAGCGTCCAACTCCCTCCTTTCGTAAAATGTTGTGGGAAATCGAGGTTCTGTTTTTAAAAAAAAAAAACTCAGTATTTGGCCAACGTACCGGAAAACTATTTATTTCCATATTGAGTGCCTCTTATAATGACTAGTGTGGAAAGTGCAACCCTAATGTACATTCTTTGGGATGCTAACGCTCTGTGCGTATTGTCCCTCTCTGTTCGTATTGGCCCTATCTCGAGTCTGACGACATAATGAAGGTTGGATATTTGATGAGGAACATTTTTTATAAGGACCAATTTTCTGATAGAACTAATACTTTTTGCATAAATCAAAAAAAAGTCTCAGAAAGTGGGTTCCGAGTTCGTCATTTTCCGTTTTTTTTCATGTATTTTGCAAACTTGGCGTCTTTCGAAAAATGTTATTTCATAAAAAATGTGACTTTTAGTTTTCTTTACAACTTTTATTTGAAGATAATTTTAATTGACACAATAATTTAAGCGGTATCAGGTAAAATGTAATTACTTTCAAGTTCATAGCTACAAATGGTTGAGTTAAATCACACACAAAGTTCATATCACATATATGTATACATACATACCTACACATATGTATACGTGAACACGATTGTGTGTATCATATACACACATCATATATTATATGATACATATATGATACACACAATCGTGTTCACGGGGAAAAAAAGGAAAATGATGATTGATGGAGTCGATAGTTTATTTTCAATGTTAAGGAAGTCGAGGTTCTGTCGTGTAAATAAAAAAAATCAATATATGGACAAAGTTTCGGAAACTATTTATTTCCTTCTTCAGGGCGTTATATATGACTCGAGTGGATGAATGGAGGGAAGGTGGTATGTATTTGCAACAGAGTCTCGACTTCATTATTTAAAAAGAAAATGAGTTAGTGATTCCAAAACCGGGCGCTAAAAAAACAAAATGTTGAGGTCCTCACCCAAAATTCACCCCTGAGGACCAGTCCAGGTAGAAGAAACATATTTACACGTTTCTAGATGTACAGATAGTGTTTCAGGAGAGAATGGCCGTTAAAAAGTGTAGGTACCTGCCTCATCTCATCTTGGGACTGGGCTCCCTGGACACAACGGAATCTCTTAACTTCCACAAACACAAAACACAAAAATTAAAGTTTTTTTTTATCTTCTCAAAAGTTGCAGAATCAGAAATACTGAGGTTTAAGACGAAAATAGACGATATCTGTACATCTAGAGGGAAAAATCTCACTTTATGATGGATAATGTAACACAACTATACATCTCCGCTTACAACGAATTGTATGGATATTATAATTAACGTGGATATGTTGAGAATTACGGGGAGGAGGACCAAAATGAACGAAGCTTCAAACGATGAAGCGTTGCTCCCCAGTAAAAGTTTTTTTTTTTTACTTTTTTATAGGTTACGTTTTATGACTCATGCCCGGGCTTTAACTACGAGGTCATATCGCCTACTACCAGAGCGCTCTTTCGTCACTCTGGTGGACATGAGCCCCACTCTACTGTGGGAGTCCTAAATTTTGCCTACCCTAAATTTTTATTCATCTAGGGTAGGGGTCTTTAACGAGTACCTGACATCGTACAAGCTCAGGACCATCGCTTAACGTCCCATCCGAAGGACGGCGTGCTTAAGGACGGCCTCGGTCGGGCTACGAACCCACGACCTTGAGCTCAGAAGTCAAGCACGCATACCACTGAGCTGCCGGCGCCCTCTTTACTTTTTTATATTTTTAGTATAAGGAAGTATTTTGGTCGCACTAATCCAAGATGGAGTTTGCAACGGGATTTCACGTTTCAAGGTTGTAAACGATTGTAGCAATCAACTTGAAATTTTAGATAAACATGTCACATGTGCTTAGATTGATTAGATTTTGACCGAAATGGAAATAAATTGAGACCAATGCCTCTTATATTTATGACTTGATCAAATCTCTTCAAATGAAAGTTGTAGTGAATACTAAGAGGCATATTTTATACGAAATATACTTTTTCTAAGGTCACCCGGGGTGCGAGACACATGCCAAAAACCAGCCTAAAATGTTGTTTTGAAAACCATATTTTTAGGCGATTGCTTGCTCGATTTACAGTTAGACTCATCGAAAAATTAAGTTTTACCAAAACTGTTCCTTATTAAATTTCTAACAGACGAAATGCCCTCATATTTCAAACAGGACCATTTCGAAAAATGTTATAGTCCCCAGAGTGTGTACAACAAATTTCTGAACTAAATATTTCAAAGCAATATTTAATTTGTAGAAAAAATAAAATATTGTGATGTGGCCATAACAGGACTTTCTTATACTCGTAAGTACATATCACTCTCTCTCTCTCCCTCCCCACCCACTCGAATTTATTTCATTACTTTCAGTATTACCCATAATGCCATATGAAATGAATATGAGAGAGTGGGGGAAGGGTTGGTAAAAGATGACATGTTAGTGATAACAGGAGGTCGGTCGCAACGGAAATCCACCCTTCGCAGAAATCCCAGCTACGATAGCAGTCACTTGACTTCCTTCGTTGCATAACAATTGAATTGTCTCCTCATGCTTCGTATTAGATGTACTGGTAGATAAACTTATTCAACATATCCATATCTCAATAAATCCATATTAGATGTACTGATGGATACACAAGTTTTAAAAAGTTGATGTCAAAAAAAAAAAAAGAGTTCTTTTAAACAGGTTTTTTTACAATCCTGAGAAGGTCACCAATATTTTACCAGTATCGGATAGTCTTTGTTTCACAAGAGCAGCATCAGAAAATTATCTTGAAAATTGTTTTCCATTTTTTTTTTTATCTTTGAAGGGCAACTTGATCAATTTCGTATTACTTCAACTCTGGGGGTGTTAAATGGAGTGAAAGACGGATAAGATGTCGGCAGACAGGGAAAATTCCCCTTTCACACTGAGAGACAGGGGTAGAATTTGGCGGAGGGGGAGGGGGTGTCGCACCTCATAATCGCGTGATGACTGACATTGTTAAGAAGGTGGAGGAGGGGAAGATAGCCAGGAATGTGTTGAGCGAGAGCAACCTTATTAGGGGCTGTTAATATAGCCGAGCCCCAGCTCAGCAAAGGTATGAGGGGCCTATCCTTCTTAACAAACCCCACCAAGAGAAGAAGGGTTCCGGGGGTAATGATAATTGATAAACGATAAGGGGAGAAACGACTGGAAAATTGAGGTGGAGAATTCCGGAAAGACAGGTTATCAGACGGATATCTAAAATACAAAATTGGAGCATCCTCCTCGTACAGCGGCGTCCAATTTGAAACTTTTGGATGTCATGTCCTTTATCCTTGGTGGGGCCATACTTGAAATGCCCTGCAAATTTCCTGAATATATGTTCGGCCATTATCATTGCTATTAACATTTTCCTAATTGTTATTACCTACTGTTTTTAGGGTTTCTTCTTTAGGCGAAAAAAATATGATGTTTCGGGCGGGGAGGATGTTCCGTCGAAACTCTGGTCCAAGAATATTAGGAAGCTGCTGTTGAGCGGCTATCGAAAGGGAAACAAAGCCCAAGCGCACTAAACGTGAACTAACTTTTAACGGTACGATGATCAGGTTTTTGAAAACTACATAAAATTCACATGTAGGAATTAATTAAATTTGAAATATAGGATGATGATATTTGCAGTAAATTGCATTAAGTAACCGCAAAAATAAGAATGAGGCGCAGGAACCAAAAAAACGGCGTCTGTGAACCAGCAGCATTGACTTCGCAGCGCGAATTAATTGCCAAAGATTTCGGTCTCCCTCTGAAATCAATTTACCGATTTGGTTGAAAATCTGTAGTTAGCTTACTTACTTTTGAATAATCATATTAAATTTCGTGTTGAATACTTACTACAGTCATTAGGGTTTTTTAGCTGAGCCCCCTCTTTTAAGCCGATCCTGCTGAAAATTGATTGTATCAGGGGTTAGGATTTATATATAAAATTTCGTGTCATTCTACCGGAAATTATCGTGTTCATAGAGACACACACACAGGAAAGTGTCTTTAATTTAGGATAACTGGACATCAGAAACTCTGCACAACACTAAGGAAGCAGAGACAAGCCCATGCTCTAATATGGGCTCCATCTTCAAAATTATGTGAGGAGTGCCATCAGAAAAGGAAATTTGATATGGACAGAGGACGTTGGCAGCAAGAATGGTCCCGAATAGCGGATGGTCGAATGACTACCTAGATATCCAGGGCGCTCACATCACAGCCAGATCAATGCAAGGCAACTTCATTTTTGTAGGAGAAAAGAAAAACATACCGAACTGTTGGAGGGAAATCATGGACGGGCCTAACGGATACACAGAACTGGCTCTTATCTGACATTGAGTCTGAAGCGGCTCATGTCCGAACATAACTAGTCAATGTTCAGACAAGAAAACAGAGCTGCTAGCTCTACCCCGACCTGTCTGGAGATGGATACAAGCCTACAACAAGAAGAGGAGGGATGCTAGTGAATAGAGATGTAGTTGCGGTGCTGGAGGCCAAGAGAGCTCTCTCCACTGTAATTACAGAAGAACAACAGGTAAAGAAGGGACGTGGCTAGCGGCCTTGTTAGAATAACTACCAGAAAAAATCGGAGGAAAAAATAAGAACTCTTTTTTGAAATAGATGATGTAGTTCATGTGAGGTGAAACTTCGAACTTCGGGTAGAACAGTGAAAAATGTTTTAGTATTTAATCTTCCTGGGCATATGCTCGGCCGAGATTCCAAATTTTTAGTAATGATGTATAGAGGAGAATTTTAGATGATTAGACTACTTACGCGCTTCCAGGGAAAGGATAAGAGCATTGGATGCTTAGGTCCCTAGGTGAAAAGCTATAGCCCACCCGTATATATTTTCCATTACAAGGTTTTTGCTAGTTCTTCATATTTATATTTTATAGTTAGATAAATAATTAATTTATATTTTAAATATATTCATAGATGTGCCACTGATGATGACGCAGTTGCATTGAAATACGGTTCTGGTCAAAATAAAACAGAGGGAAGAGAAAATCTTTCATTTCTATGAGAAAGCTCAACCCCAGAATATCTTACTATTACATAATATGTACCTATATATTGTACCTATATATTGGTTGTATATGATGATGAGAATATTTTTTTCATTTCACTTTTCCTTTAATATATAAGTTTCCAGGGTAATAAAAATACCGTACTCTCCCCCCATCTTGTCTATCAGGGCCTACAGACCCCCTATAGTCTATTACCTACCCAGGCGGAGGTTTCATTTCACAGGCAGCAGAGATTTCCCCAAAAGTCCTCAAGATTTTTTTACCTATCTTCAATTTATCCTTTCAACCCCCCCCCCCCCCCCCCCCCCCCTACTTGTTTGAATTGAAGCAAATTTCCAAGTCAAATCCTCAGTGTAATTGGGAGAGACAATTGTGGTGGAGGAGAGACATTGATTGAAACCGGAGAATCAATATCTATGAAGAAAGCATACTTGGAGCTGTCTGCGGGATAGGAAGGGAACCTGAATTATGCATCGATCAAGTTAGCTGCTACTCTCCAACTTAGCTGACCAACTGATGGTTTATCTAGTATCTAGTACCTGTAACAGCGCTAATCTGGACCCACACACTCCACCAAGTTCTCAAACCTCAAAACCATTGTTATAAAGTAAAAACGAGTGTTCTAAACCAGAAATGATTGTAGCTATCAACTTGAAATTCGATACGAAGATGACCAACTTAGATCTGATAAGGTTTTAGCTGAAATAGGACATATATCTATACCACTTAACATATACGAGATATCTCTTATATTAGTAATAACCATTATAGAGAAGACTGAGAGGCACATTCTATATGTAATACAATTTTTTCCAGGTCGTCCGAATTTCGAGTAATATCCCGAAAACCGTCCTGAAATGTCTTCATGAAACCCATTTTTTATACGTTCATTTGATATTTGCGAATACGGTTAGTTCCATAGAAAAACAGTTCCTATTAAAAATTGTCCTTATTGAATTTCCATTCGCCTCAGTGTACTCAGATTTGAGACAGGAACAGTACGAATAAAGTTATAGCGCCCCAAAGAATGAACAATATTCCGTAGGAAATATTCCAAGGTATGTTTAAATTGTACATTGAGTCGAACCCCATTTTAATGATAGATAGGCAAGATTCAGAGAATCAACTCACATTGAGTCGAACCCCAATCTTAATACAGATGGCAAGATTCAGAGAATCAACTCACATTGAGTAGAACCCTAATCTAATGACAGATAGGCAAGATTCAGAGAATCAACTCACATTGAGTCGAACCCCAATCTTAATACAGATGGCAAGATTCAGAGAATCAACTCACATTGAGTAGAACCCTAATCTAATGACAGATAGGCAAGATTCAGAGAATCAACTCACATTGAGTCGAACCCCAATCTTAATACAGATGGCAAGATTCAGAGAATCAACTCACATTGAGTAGAACCCTAATCTAATGACAGATAGGCAAGATTCAAAGAATCAACTCACATTGAGTAGAACCCTAATCTAATGACAGATAGGCAAGATTCAGAGAATCAACTCACATTGAGTCGAACCCCAATCCTAATTTAATTCTCAATAGCATGTAAATTAATGTACCCACTTACAATACAATAAGGAAACAATGTGATCATTCTCAGCCGCCTGCAGTCTTTACTAAGAGTATTCTGTACCACTTAACGATAAGAGGCATGGAAGTGTGGTCAAAGCATATCATTTTCTACTTCCAAAAAAATATGTGACAGGTATTTATACAAGTTAATAATGATACTAAGTGGGGTACGAAACTCATATACAAGGGAAGGGGCCACCGGAAAATAGAGGCAATTATCATATCTAATTTGAAAAGACAGGCATTTTCACACCGAGACAGGAAAATGGCTCATCATTTGAAGGATGTCTCAATTAGAGGCGGGATGGTCGGTTGAGTGTCTCTATCTTTGTCAGATGTGTCTAGGTTGAGACGTCTTCGTCCCTCTCTCTCCGGATATAGTTATTACAGGAGCGGTTTATTACGGAGGGGTCTAATGACCGGGGGGGGAGTGGGGTCTAATCACAGGCCGGTCGCCTCCACTGATGGCTGTATCAAGTGAGGCCGAAGAGAGGGGCTCGTCGGAGAGGGGGCTCGCCTCACGACTTTGGAAATTACAGGTGAGCTGTAGCTGCAGAGGGGAGGGGATGCCAAGGTTATCTGAAGAGGGATCTGAGCGGAGGGAGGCGCGTGAGTCTCAGACATGGTAATCAGGTGTAATGTCTCAATCCTGCCGAGAGCTGCCCGCCCCGCCTCTCCCGTCATTTGTTGACTCGGACACACCGATTTGTTCTACGGCTCTTTCTCCCACAGGCCTTAGATTTATCGCCTTACCCACCCACCACTTTTATACGTTGGGCCACCTCTCCGTCCGAGACCTTTTTAGCCACCATGGAATGAGTTGCGAAATGCAACAACATTATCATTATCGTGTCTATCAGTCTGTCTGCAAGAAAAACAAATCCTCTTACTACATCTAATGGAATTTGTAAGATTCTTGTTTTAAGTATCTGTAGATGCATGGGAAGAGGATTAATGTTAATAAGAAATAGCAGGGGTCGGAAGACTGTACCTTGAGCAACACCTCCTTTCATTGAGTTTTTTCTCTTTGTAATCCTTCAGCTAGTCAATTAAGAAGAAGAGAACACAGAATAATAATTCTATCGTGACTCATAGTTTAACGAAAACATTCATGAGTCACCAGTACTCAAACTTCAGTTGAACACCCAATATGTCAACCTCAATGGATTAATTTGCGAAATGCTCCAATATCTGTCTGTCTGCACGGAGAGAAAAAAAAATGGTGAAATGATAAGGAATACCCTGGTTTGAGATAATTGACAATGACAGTAGGACCAGGAAAGGCAGCTGGAAAATCGAGAAAGAGAGAAACAGTGAAAGAAACTCTGCAGAGGTGTGACGCCACCCGGCAGTCCCCCCTCCACTGGAGAGCTTAATTACAAAAAGATCCAGACATTAAAAAGCAGTTAAGCCGGCAGCAGCACTGAGAGGAGAGCAAAAACTGAGAGCGGAAAAACAGTGGTCGGCTGGGGTAATTTTCCTGGGGGCAACTTTCAACTGAGGGAGGGTAGATAACTCACTTCTTCAGGGGATCAAATTGCAGAGGAAATGGAAAAAAGTATGGTGTTTGAGGCGGGGAGGATGGTCTGTCGAAACTATGGTCCAAGACAATTAGGAAGCTGCTGTTGAGTGGATATCGAAAGGGAAACAAAACGCGCCATTTGTGTCCTGAATCTGAATCACCTTCAATCTACTTCCCCAATAAATGAACTGTAATAATAACTTCCACTGAAACCAATTTACTGATTTGGTTGAAAATCAGGCGTGTTACTCATTGACTTCTGAATCAGCATACTAAATTTCATGACGATACATTCATTGAAAATAACATCGAATCTCTGACCGATTACATAACTGTTCCTATACCCCGTAGAGCTGGGGAAGTAGACAATCAGCAAGTTGGGTTACAATCCTCCAGACCACTACGTCAATGATTATAAACTCACAATTTACCCTGGAGTTAATGTGATAACGCACCAAACGGAATTTTTGTGATTCTTATCCCAAGTGTGTGTAGGTTTGTTGGGTAGAGATACAGAGAGAAAGTTATACATGAAAATAAGAAATAGGAAGGGTCTTACAACTGAACTGGAGCAACGCCTTCTTTACTTTCGTTTCATTTAGTTGTGACTTAGAGGTACGTAGACAGGAGAATACATTTCAGCCATATTTTTCAATTTCTCAACTTATTTGATGATCCGCCAACAGCTTTTGTGAAACCGGTTAGATGGCAATTTTAGGAAATTTGGAATGAAGTATGTAATGTGAGAACACCAAAAATGAGTCTGAAAAATTCTAATTTTTATTTATTTAATGTCATTTCTAAATGACATCCATTGTACGACTCTATACCAAGTATGGGGGAAGTTATACAATAGAAAATCGATGTTAAGTAAACAAAAAGTACTTTTTCAAAAGTGGTTAATATATAATATAATATCGACCAGCAGCCAGTGACGACGGTATCCACCGAAAGGTATGACAACAGGTTAATATATCTCAATGCAGTTCTGTTCAAACAACTACCATTCATAAATGAGACAAAGTTTGCAAAACCTGGCACCTCTCTTCTTCGATAGCTTTAATTTCTTCTTTTATTTTATTTTTCGTTTCGGCGAGAGATTCCTTGGTATTGTCCACACTTTGATGTATAAACACAGTGCCTACCAGTATTGGTATTTTTTCCGTTTCATCGAAGAGATCAAGTTCTTGTACAGCGTCTTCCAAGTTATTAAGTTCATCCTGTTTGTATTTCATCTCTTCTTCAATGTTTTCTAAACGAGCCCTGTATCGTACAAATTTATTTATTCGTTGTTGATCTTCGTAGGACACATTGACATCAAGATTTGTTTCCAACATTTCTTCTAAATTGGTTTAGACTGCATTTGAGGAAAGAACTACAAAAATGTTTGTATGTAAAAAAAAAAAAAAAACAGAAATATGGGGTGATAAAAAGTGAATTTTTTCTACTTAAATTCAATTTACCATGTGTATTTTAGGAAACCTTATTATTTTCTAACATATGACAACATAATATATTATATTTATATTATAAAGAGGAGGGCGCCGGTAGCTCAGTGGTATGCGTGCTTGACTTCTGAGCTCAAGGTCGTGGGTTCGTAGCCCGACCGAGGCCCTTAGTTTATTTTATCTGGGAGGTAAAATAAACTTAAGCACGCCGTCCTTCGGATGGGACGTTAAGCGATGGTCCCGAGCCTGTACGATGTCAGGTACTCGTTAAAGACCCCTACCCTAGATGAATAAAAATTTAGGGTAGGCAAAATTTAGGACTCCCACAGTAGAGTCGGGCTTATGTCCACCAGAGTGACGAAAGAGCGCTCTGGTAGTAGGCGATATGACCTCGTAGTTAAAGCCCGAGCATGAGTCATAAAACCTAACCTAACCTATTATAAAGAGAGCAAATATTTTCGCCTCGTAATTCCGTAAGTCAGTGTCTGCTCACACTTTGATGAAATGAGAAAATTCACAAAAATATTCTTTGTCACCCCTAGCTAGGCCTGACTTTTGTGGGAACATTTCGATCCATATTACACTAATCTAGAACGACATAATGGTATATTTTTACAATTTTTAAAAATTCAAAATACCACGGGGTATTTAATAAGCCTATAATAACGGTTTAAAAAATATTTATGAAGTTGTAAAGCAAAGTAAGAATAGACTGGCAACCGATAGAAAACCGGTTGGTTACTACACAGCCCCTGATTTAATTCCCTGCCCTAGTTGAACCACACGACAACGTAGAAAAAAAAAAAAAACGTGTTTTTGTTTGTACATTGTCGTAATGATTTTTTGTTTGATTTGAAATCAGTTTCATGTAACAGAAGCCTTATAGTCCATCAGTTCAATTTCTGTCTGTATATCTGTTTGTTTGAGCTTCACGGGAAAACGTCCGAAAATATATTCACGAAATTTCATAAACTTTCAAACGTAGCACCCTAGGTTACAGTTACTAAAGTCGGATAACCTATTTAGGATATTTTCTCAATAACTCTCAATGGTGTGAACATTTAGTTTAGCGGAAGAGTGGAATTAATTGTATTACTAGCAGATAAGAGGGAGAACTCTGCCGGCGATCCACCGACTTCTTTTTTTTTTTTTTTTTTTATTAACAGAGTCATTTTATCTGAAATAGGTAAGGTTAGAATTGTTGTAAGTGAAATTTCATGTAAATCTCTGGATGGAGGGGGATGGACAAGGGATCTGGGCATGTTTTACCATGTCAAACTACAGACAAACTATGTCGGCTATGTCAACTATAGGAGAACCCACCAGTTAAACGATCTGAGAGTTCCCCCACTCTAGCTTTCCTACCCCGCCACGGAGTCCCTTCACATACTATAATCTCCTTTTTAGTGTACTATATAGTTTAAAAGAATTATTTGTCATGCCCGGGCTTTAACTACCACGTTATATCGCCTTCTACCAGAGCGCTCTTTCGTCATTCAGGCGGAAATGAGCCCCCTTCTACAGTGGGAGTCCTAAATTTTGCCTACCAGATTTAGTTAGCTTGGATAGGGATCTGAAACGATATGAAACAGGCTCGGGACCATTGCTTAACGTCCCATCTGAAGGACAGCCTGCTCAAGTTTAGAATATATAAAAAACAAACAAATTTAATAAGATGTAACATAAACCAAATTTAAATATCCGAATTAGAACGAACAAAGAATAAACAGTGTTGTCATTCTTATTTATCCTACTTCAGTAATACATTCATATCGATTTTTCTTCCCCACTATTCAGAGGGGAAATAATATAATCGGTCAGTTATTCGATGTTGAGTTTTACACAGAAATTTAAGGTTTTTCGATCACCTGATTCCAAAAATGTAAACTCGTGCAAGGGGGTTGGTTCACCGAATTTTTTCTTCACTTTCCGTTCCAATATTTATCAGTAGAATTTTCGAAACCGTAGAATCTGATAATACATGGCAGTGGTGTAGGCAGAATCTAAATGTATTACAGAACTTTGTATTTATTAAATGATATTTTGGTATATGAATCGAAAATGATACGAGATTCTAAGAATATTCACTGGACCTAAAATAACGCAGATAAAATTTCCTACAGAATGAATTAATATCAATTTTTCGGTAGGATGAACAGGTTCAACGCTAGAGCCGTCTGCAGAGAGCGTAATTCTTTTTTCCAGGGATGAACAAAACTACAGAATGATAGTGGGGAACCTCTCTCTATACGCCTCAGCACTTCGTTATCTTAAAACTTCCTCAGGGGGTTCATGTTTCATATTTAGAAGCAGAATTAGATTAAAGATTAATTAATTTTTTTCCTCTAAAATTATGACCCCCAAATTAAGATAAATCTAAAAAAGATCACATGACCCAAATGTAGTCTATCCGATCTGGGAGTAGCTATCAAGATGGTACGAGCAAGCGGGCAGGTTACCATCCTAATTACTGAAGGGAGGAGGGTCGCCTTTCCACCATTAATATTCATACAAATTCGATGAGTGGAGATAGGCCCTTCAAGGGACAGGATGGGGAGATAGGCCCTTCAAGGGACAGGATGGGACCCGCTCGGAAAATTGATAAAACCCAAACCCAACCGGATAACACATCCCAGATCCCAAGGTCTGGTCCTGCTAATTGTAAAAGGTTAACTCAATTATGCTAGAACACACCAAGGAGATCAGATATGAAGGAAGTATTAAATAGCCCCAACCTCTCATCCCACGTACCAACACAAAGTTTGTTTTATTCATAGATCGACGGAGAGCGGACACACATTGTACGCTATGTCTTCATGGCTCCCAGGGGACTAAATTTCCTCTTCATGAATTTTTAAATATTAGTATCGCAATTCCTGTCCTATCATGAACCATACCATTGTATGACATATGACATGCATTTTCTACATCAAAATATCTTATTAATTATATACATGAACCGATATTAAACCTTGCAATATAAACGCATATAAGATAAATAATAATAATTATTCTAAGAATAAAATTAATAAATAATAGAAAATTCCTAGTATTAATTAAATAGTTAATACAGTATACACTCTTTTTATTTCTAAATACTTTGTATTTATATTTCTTAAAGAGAAGTCTTCTTCAACGAGAATATTTCATTACACGCCCCTTCCTCAGGTGAGGCGATGAGTCCAATGAGCGAAATAAAGAGAAAATATATATATATAAAATAACGGATAACAATGAAGTAAATAGCAAATAACAGTATTAGGAGTCTACTCACAGCTCGGAAAGCAGATATCTGTCTCATATGAACCACTCAAAAACAGATGACGGACATTCTCCTTTTAAATTTTTTATTTATTTTTTTCAATTTGATCAATTAAAACAAGTTGAATAAATTAAGGAAGAACTGGAGTTATATTAGAGTTGATTTTAGTGCTAGTAGATTTGCCATATAAAACGTATCTTAATTATTTCAAGGCTGATGTAGAGGTGGTTAATGGTTAAGTGGTTATTTCACAGGTTGTCAAATAAGATGTAGATGTCTTATTTGACAACCTGTGCTATCCTACTTATATCTTAATGTATCCTACTTATATATTTCTATCCTACTCACTTCTTACCAATCCTACCTATTTCTTAACCTATTGTGCTCATTTCTTACTTATCGTACTTATTTCTTAAACTATCTGACTTATTTCTTTAAAATAAATATAATAAAGAAGGTAAGCGAACAGCAACCTCCTCAGTGTGAGGTAAGAATATTTGTCAGACACTTGCCCATTGCATTGCATATAGTCATCAGAGAGAGACTTCCGAAATAATTCGTAAATATTTCTGAAATCCTTAGGGATGTCAATCTCACTAATTACTCAATTGTTTGAATTGCACCTCACACACCTCGAATCTAACTAAATTTTACAAATAATTTTATTTTTGTATATCTTTATTGTTTTATTAGGCTGTGGTATTGGTGAATCACCGGCAATGTTCTTCCCAATCCTAATCAATTAGTTTTCGCTCTCCCACTGACCGATTACTTAACTTTCTCTATATTTCGAATAGCTCGGGAAATAAAAGCAGCATAAATGAGATGAAAATATTGAATTTAAAAAAAAAGTAAAAAATAAATAAATAAAAAATGTGGGAACAACTCCCGAAATAAACATTAGTATTAGGGTCGTTTAGCAATTTTAGGCTCATTTGAACGTTTGTGGTCATGTGATATATTTTTTTAAATAAAGACCACCGAGAAATACACTTTTTATAGAAATTTTCCGGTCTTCTTCCAAATCAACAGTAATTTTTCTCTAAGATTTATACGCCAATTAGTTTATACAAGCTGTTATATTTCTTAAGTTATAGTGACAGAGGGATGTCAAAAGATTATAATTTATTAATTTTCTGACTTCTCAACTCATGCGGAAAGATAAGGGATAAATGGTTTGAAAAGTTAGTGTGGTTTCAGCTATTTGTTTTGGAGTGAGCTCAGGCAATTTGCCTTTCAAGGGGCCATCAATCATGGTCGCCCTTGTGGAAGCCGAAATAAAGCCCCCCCCGACATTCCTCTTCACAACCGTTTGGACTCAATGACTTTTATATTAGATAATGGTAATATTAGGTCGTCAACGTAGTCAAGTTACCGTAGCGTAGCAAGGTTGGTAACCACCCAACAAGATATTGTAACCATGAATGGATGGTTGGTTGGTTATTAGACAGCTGACCTTGTCCTTTCTGCCCGAGTTGAAAGGACATTAATACAAACGTAGGTGAATCTCATCAGCAATGTACTTCCCCAACATCAATTCATCGTTTTCGCTCTCCCTCTAAAACTAATCGACCGTTTTGTCTAAAAATCACAGCTTGACTTAAATATGGACTTCTCAATCCTCATATTAAATTTTGATACATATATTACATCGTCAATTATAATTATTAAAGTATTTGAGTTCAGTTCCCCTTTTCTTTGGTCGATTTCGCGGAAATGTGTTTGGTTTTGAATTTAAGTATTAAATTTCAAGTCGAAGTAAACAAATAGGATTATCCTTTTTGTTTTATTTTTTTAATCAGGTGATAAAACATGAATTTCCGGTGAAAACTCAACATCAATTTTCTGACCAATTACAAAACTACCGATTTCTAAGCAAATCTATGTTAGTACATGTGACTTCTCCATACCAAGTTACTTCTCCATACCAAATTTCAAGTTCATAGTTACAATAATTTGTGTGTTGGAGCGCTCCCAAAGTTCTAATCACACACACACACACACACACACACACACACACATGCAGAAATGATCGAAACGTATTCATGGGACCTTGAATCCCTCATCTCGAGACCGAAAGATAAAGTTGAGTTTCCAGATAGAAGTTTAGCTGCGAATGTGGGGCCGCCTATGTCGGCCAGTCAGGACGAAAGACATCTACAAGAATAGGAGAACATATAGAGTTTCCGACTTCAAAGACAACCTGATAGCCACAGGTCACATGTTTTTGACCTACAAAAATGTGGAATTTTTACATTTCGTAGATAAAGGTCCCACACACGACTGGTTCGAAAAATTAGAAGTTTTGGGGAGTGGGAGGCAATCTATTAGAAGTTTTGGGGAGTGGGAGGCAATCTAGTTGTCTGCCAGACAACCAGTGTTCAGCTGGTCCCTGATACTTGTATGTGTCAGTTGACCTCTTCTCTAGCAAGATATTTTAACTTATTGTACTGTTGTTTTTAATATTGTAATATTGTTAATGATTGACATGAGTTTTAATTACTCGAAAATTCTAGACTATTTTTGGTTTATGTATGTTTAGAGTCCACCAGAAGATGTCAGGTGACTGACGAAACTAGTCGTGGTTTAATAAATGAGTGGTTGACGCGAAAAAGGTTCTAAGCGCCACTTTAGTCGAAAATGAGATTTCTGTGGAATCAGGTTCTATAGGCCTCTAGGGACTGTGTAGGGAAGTTTTTTTTTGCCGTTACAGCAGCAGTTGGTAGTATTGAGCCAACGTCAGCGTTGAGCCTCATGGAAGAAGGTTCTAAAAGCCACCAGTAGTTCTCAACATGGCAGAGGAAGGAAGTGTTATTTTGGCGTTTAGAACCTTTTTCGCGTCAACCACTCAAATGTTGGACTGATACATCTTATTACTTATTTAACAAGTAGGTCCACTACATCTGTCTACCACCAAGGAATATATTGAATACTATAGGTATAAAGAAAGGTAAAGAAAATGAAAGAAGAACTGTAGTGCGAGGTAAAGTCGCGTACTTGACGATGAAGGCAGAGATTCGCAGAGATACGCCGGAGTGGGTTTTCTTTAACAAGTAGAGACACGGGCGTGCCACCCTCTCAACTTTCACACCACAAACACACTTTTTTAAAGGGAAACTTTCTACTTTTCTTGGCTCAACTCAATCTTAGCCAAAGCTTTTCTTTGGATTTCCCACTGTCAATATCCCCCCTCCCTTCTACAATATATGTGATAACAATTTTCTTTTATCAACAAAAACTTTTTATTCCTTTATTTTATTTTTTCTTAATGTTTTTCTTTAGGTAAATTTATGGTCTACTTTTTTTTTTCTTTTTTAGCCAGATAAACTTCTAAGTAAACAAAACTTCACCAAAGTTTTATGTAATTTAATTTTGTTCACTATCAGAAATTCTTCTAAAACACTAGATCAAATTTAAAATTCAATTTCTCTCTTCTATTTGAAATAACCTAGAGGAGTGATTCATAACCAAAAGGGCTCTTTGTGAAATCTGCGTACGAAAAGGATGTTATGTCACATAGAAGGGTTGAAATTTGAAGAATTCAAGGAGACATGTTATGTTGCCAGAAAGGGGTTCGATAAAAAGGAAGCTCTGGGTCCTCTGAAAAGATTCATAGGCAGACAAACCTCTACGGATATTTGAAGCCAATAAAAGACAAGAATCACAGGCTATGTACTTCCCCAGCAAGAATTAATCAATTACGTTTTCGCTCTCTCTCCAAAGACAATAGACCGTTTGGATTGAGTGAAGATTGAGTTTAGCCAAGAAAAGTAGAAAGTTTCCCTTTAAAAAAGTGTGTTTGTGGTGTGAAAGTTGAGAGGGTGGCACGCCCGTGTCTCTACTTGTTAAAGAAACCCACTCCGGCGTATCTCTGCCTTCATCGTCAAGTACGCGACTTTACCTCGCACTACAGTTCTTCTTTCATTTTCTTTACCTTTCTTTATACCTATAGTATTCAATATATTCCTTGGTGGTAGACAGATGTAGTGGACCTACTTGTTAAATAAGTAATAAGATGTATCAGTCCAACATTTGAGTGGTTGACGCGAAAAAGGTTCAAAACGCCAAAATAACACTTCCTTCCTCTGCCATGTTGAGAACTACTGGTGGCTGTTAGAACCTTCTTCCATGAGGCTCAACGCTGACGTGGGCTCAATACTACCAACTGCTGCTGTAACGGCAAAAAAAAACTTCCCTACACAGTCCCTAGAGACCTATAGAACCTTATTCCACAGAAATCTCATTTTCGACTAAAGTGGCGCTTAGATCCTTTTTCGCGTCAACCACCCAAATACTGATCATATGCGTCAACCACCCAAATACTGATCATATGAGTTAACAAACAATGGTAAGTTCGAATGTTAAAGTTACAAAATGGAACTTGTCCTGGGTCATTCTAGATTCAACAATGAATACATTAGATGAACTACGGACATAAATGAATGACTCAGTTCTTGACGATTATTAAATTTTGCCATCAAACAATGGTTTAAGTATCAGAAATGAAGAGACTGGGGACAGAATGGTGAGGAGTGAGGAGTGACTAACATAAAACACAGGTGACTCAGTCTTATAAATCAATAAGAGTGTGGTTAAGTGAGTTTATGAGGGGTGGTGCTATTAGGGCCGTTATACCTAGTAATAACACAGATATTCATTAATTCACTGCTATAACAGGAAACAACCAACCCAACCAACCCAACCAACCCTGTCGAGAAATTGTATTTTTTTATACTATAAATAATTTGTAAACACTAAAAGAGTTCACAATAGGAATGGGATAATGGACGTCGCTCGTTCAACCGAAACAGTCAGGCAAATATATTAGTATAGATACATTGTAATTAGTTGTAGGCTACATTGTGATGGGAAACATGGCTTTCAGCATACATCGGGAGGCACAATGTGACAGGACATTCTTATACCAACCAAACTTACAGATCTCTCTCCCCCTCCCCACTCCTAAAATCAATTCAGAATGGCATTACTGGGTGCGGTAAATGAGTTGGTATTTTGTTGTTTCATTGTGCAGCGTATTTCTGAGATTGACATTCTTATACCCAGAAATGCAGTATGAAATGATTCTGAGAAGACGGAGGGAGAGTGACAGTGATCTGTAAGCACGGTTGATATCAGAAAGTCCTGTTATGGCCACATCACATGTATTTTATTTATTTATTTATTTTTATAATGAATCATAAAAACTACCTATAATAGGTTAGGTTAGGTTTTATGACTCATGCCCGGGCTTTAACTACGAGGTCATATCGCCTACTACCAGAGCGCTCTTTCGTCACACTAGTGTACATGCGCCCGACTCTACTATGGGAGTCCTAAATTTTGCCTACCCTAAATTTTTATTCACCTTGGGCAGGGGTCTTTAACGAGTACCTGACATTGTACAGGCTCGGGACCATCGCTTAACGTCCCATCTGAAGGACGGCGTGCTTAAGTTTATTTTACCTCCCTGATAAAATAAACTAAGGGCCTCGGCCTACCTATAATAGGTTAGGTTAGGTTTTATGACTCATGCCCCCCGGGCTTTAACTACGAGGTCATATCGCCTACTACCAGAGCGCTCTTTTGTCACACTGGTGCACATGCGCCCAACTCTACTATGGGAGTCCTAAATTTTGCCTACCCTAAATTTTTATTCACCTAGAGCAGGGGTCTTTAACGAATACCTGACATCGTACAGGCTCGGGACCATCGCTTAACGTCCCATCCGAAGGACGGCGTGCTTAAGTTTATTTTACCTCCCTGATAAAATAAACTAAGGGCCTCGGCCTACCTATAATAAAAAAAATATTTAATAATTCGTTGCTATGAGATACAATGTTGCTTTGAATTATTTCCTACGAAAATGTATTTTACATTCTTTGAGTCGCTCTAACTATTTGATTAAATCGATAACATTAGATTATTATTTTCTGTTGGGACGTTGAGAGTCCCTAGCCTGTACGGTGTCAGGTTCCTCAACTACTAAAGCTGGGACGAAAGAGTACTTCGATGACTTCGTACTTAAAGCCCGGGCATGATTCACAATAACTAACTAATTATATAATACAGAAATAAAGAATGTCTTCACACAGTTTTATTTCCAACCAGAAATGGTTTTTAACGCACCTATATCATCATCAGTGGCACAACTCCCCAGTACCATTCGGGGTCTAATTAAACACTAGACTGAATGTGACATTGATGATAACACAGTTGTTTTCGAGTTAGAACGTTCAAAAACATTCAATCAGAAACACAGACGTACACACATGCACAGACATCATCGCGAAAATGGTCAAATCGAGTTCAGGGGACCTCAAAATGGGTAATTCCCTTGAAAATATAATCTCGATTTTTTTAACGATTACATACACGAAAAAAAAGAATAATAAATCGTAAGAATTCGTAGTCTTTGTTTAATTTTTTTTGGACAACTGTTAAATACTGTATATTCAATGGTTATAAATTTTACAGAACGATCCCAATCAATTAGCGTTAACCTATTCTCCAGCTCTCCTGGACAAAGGTAATTATTTATTTAGTTCCATCTAATATTTTAAAACGTTTTTCAAAATGCAGAGCACCTACAATCAATTTGAGGTTCCGTTCGTTATATTATTGAAACTTAATATGAAACTCGAACCTTGTGGAAAATTATTAAAAAGTGAATATTGGAAACTTTGTGTGTGAAAATGAGTGTTTACCCATCATTCAAAATTATCCACCTTATTTCTGGTACAGCGTTTTTAACTTTAGTATAAGCAAGTATTGTGATCGTGCGAAAATCTGAGATCGAGTTTTTAACATAATTTCTTCTTTTAATGTCCCCTAAATGCGTTTTGACCATTTCACGATAATGTCAGTGTGTATGAAACTTTATAAGCGATATAAATCAGAAATGATTGTAGCAATGTACATGGTTAGATTTTGGCTGAAATCAGACGGAAATTAAGACCACTTTACTTAAGAGTCTAAGATTTTGCAAGAATCCGCCTAAATTAATGACGTAATCAAAAATCTCTTCAAATAAAAGTTCTAGAGAAAACTGAAAGGAACATTTTATATAAAATGGGATTTTTCGTCGCCCGTTTTGCGAAATACATGCCGAAAACCGTCTCGAAACCTATTTAAAAACATATATATGCCCGTTCGGCGCAAACACGTTTAGTCCAATAAAAGAATTGGTTCTTACCAAAATGTTTTGTTTCCAAAGTTGCTGGGTATTCCATTCTTAATCTTACACTCCGTAAGAGACTGTAAGGGGCCAGCTGTAGCTCCTGTGCTTTAGATTCCTCGAAAGTAGCAACTTGATGACAGAAAACTACGCTGGATCTTCAGAAGTCAATTGTCCACCTCCTCCAACATCGAGGTTCTGCTGTTTACCAAATATTCCCCTCTTTTAAACCATTTCATTGAAACCTTTTCAACCGTTTAAAAGCTGCAGGGACGGATAATAGACAAAATCGTCTAAATCCGGCGTTTCTGCCATCTGGTAAACAATTATTTTATTCGATTATAAAAATAATAGGTTAGGAAATAACCGATTATTGAAATCATTAGATTATCCCTTCACTAGTCTGGATATTCTCTCCGTCCCGGTTCAGTGTGGCTGCTCCTTACGAAGGCACTTACCTATATGCCAGGACTCCGTTTTCTCCAGCTTTATGAGTTCCTCCTTCGATCCTCATCACTTGCCTTATCACTCGATCAAGTTGAATTGAAGAAGAGAAGTTGTGGAGGGGGAAATTCAGGTTATTTTGCGAATCACGTTCAGAAAAGAAGCAACTAAAACTCGAATACCTTTTGTTTGCCAAGAGTACAGTAGTGCTCAATAAAAATGTTTTTTAATAAAGGGCAAACTCACTTTTGCCCATAATGTTGTCATTATCTATAAGTTGAATTTGTTTGCCCTTATGCTGCGCCTATTCCTGGCTTTGTTGGTATTACAAATGCGGATTGCCCGGGCTCCTTTAGGCCCTTGTGTACCCTAGGGCTCCCTAGACACTAACTATATCCACCATATAATTGCCCACCCAACCCTTTCTTTGCTCTCCTTGGTCCTTCATTTAAACAATCCTCTTCGACAAATAGTCGTAATTGGCGTGGAGCTCCTCCTTATTAGGCCCCAGATTTGTGTCAATACTCTCTTGTTACCACAATCTAACAGAACAAATATTGTTCATTTTTTTTTATTATATATTGTTTTTATTAAAGTACTAGCAGGTTATATGGGGTTGCTCGGAAGTGTTTTTTCTACTTATTACTTTGATTGGGCCAGTCGACAATATGGTGGACAGGACATTGTGCGTACACTGTAGCGACTCACTTACCCGGAACAGAACAGCAGGTTCTCTTTACGGTCAACCCAAGAAATATATTTTATATATTAATAATAAATTAATAATAATAATATAAAAAATAATAATATATACATATATTATATACATGAGGGCGCCGGTAGCTCAGTGGTATGCATGCTTGATTTCTGAGCTTAAGATCGTGGGTTCGAAACCCGACCGAGGACCTTAGTTTATTTTATTTGGGAGGTAAAATAAACTTAAGCACGCCGTCCTTCGGATGGGACTTTAAGCGATGGTCCCGAGCCTGTACGATGTCAGCTACTCGTTAAAGACCCCTACCCTGGGTGAATAAAAATTTAGGGTATGCAAAATTTAGGACTCCCACAGTAGAGTCGGGCTATGTCCACCAGAGCGACGAAAGAGCTCTCTGGTAGTAGGCGATATGACCTCATAGTTAAAGCCCGGGCATGAGTCATAAAACCTAACCTAACCTATTATATACTTAAAGGTAAGTTTAGCCAATTCATATACATATATAATTTCGAGTTGATACATTTCAGTATCGAATTTCTGACCGATTATACAACTCTCTACTCAAAATCAGACGATAAGTGAGACCTGTTTACGTTCGGTCTAACTATGTTTTATCTCACACCTCTTATATATAAACAAAACTAATCAAATAAAAAAAAATAAAAAAACATTTGAGGACAATAACTGTTCATTTTCAACAAAATCAGCCTAAGAGGAGGTTCAGAGAAAGGGATTAACTCAAAAACCCTGATAACTGCCGATGTAATGATTTATCGACACAAAATTTACTATGAGGTTCAACTATTGATTATTACCCTAAGAAGTCGATTGGTTTTGGAGGCGGAGCGAAAAGTAAACTGATGAATTTTTGTTCTGGGGAAGTACATTGTCGGTGATTCACCGACGTCTATTTTTTATTTATTGTCTGTTGCGGAAACAAACTCGTCTCGAGAATCTGGTAAAAAGAGAAAATAATAGATTGTGAGTCCGGAAAATACTTTCACTTAAAATACTTTCAGAGTCAAAGAACCACAAAAAAAGGAACCTAAAAAAGTCATTTTTGAAATAAATAAAATTCTGAGCCGTAGACGAGTAGATAATATTGAAAGAATGTAAACAAAAGGAAAAAGAAACCTTTTCTTCTAATTAAACCATCAAAATATCTTGTTTTTCATCTTTTAAAGATTTAAAACATACCAATGGCTTCTTTAATACCTTGCTGGGTACTGGAGTCCTTAAGAGAGCCTCTGTCTTTATTTAGGAATGTAAAGAAAGAGGAACGAAGTAAGTCTCGAGATAATAACAGTAACTTACACATAACGCACATGTACAAAGCAAACTTGCACGACTAAAGGCTTTAACAACCTCTGGGAGCGTGACCCAGGGCCCGGCAAGGCTCAGCCCCGTTCTGGAGTCCAGGGATCTCCAAGTATAGAACAAAATTGGAAATCATTAACAGTTTTACATTAAACGAGTTATTAGCTGTGAGGTGAGAGGCATGGAACGTTGGGAAAAAAGGCGTCGGTCAATCACTGGCAAGGTACATCCCCAGAAAGAATGAAGCCATTAACTTTCGCCCTCCCTCCAAAACCAGTCGACCGTTTGCGCTAATATGCAATAGAGTTGTCTCGGAGAGGGATTCATAAATTCTCAAACTAAAATTTGTGTCGTCAAATTCATTAAATCGGCAGTTATTAGGGTTTTTGATTTAATCCCCTTCCCTTCAGCCGATATCGCTGAAATTTGATGAATGGGACGGGATGTTGAATGCACATATGGAATTACGTGATACATTCATTACAACGGCAGTTATTAGACTTTTTAAGTTAAGCCTCTCCCCTAATCCCTTCCTCCCCTTTGACCAATTTGGCTGAAAATCGATAGATGTTATCCTTATGGGGTTTTGGTCACTCATATAAAATTTCATGTTGATGCATTCAGTCTATCGGCAGTTTTTAAATGTTCATATTAAGTCTCCCCCCTATCCTTCCCTTCGGTCGATTTGACTAAAAACAATAGGTGTCGCCGTAACTTCCCCTATACATCGTGAAGCTGAGGAAGTAAAACTATGTAGGAATATGTTTAAGATAGAACAAAGTGATGAGCTTTCTTATTTTTATTATCACTTCCCCAGCTATAGTCAGTCACAAATTCGATGCTGAGTTTTCGACGGAATTTCATGTTTCCGACCTCCAGATCCCAAATATGAAAAAACAAATTGTCTGTATGTGTCTGTGAACACGATAACTACCGATAGAATGAATTTACCGACACGAAATTTTATATGTGAATCCAAAACCTCATAAGGATAAAACCTACCGATCGGCCAAAGGAAGAAATGGCCTTGGGGAGCCAAGTATATTTTACAACATAATGCTTTTATTTATGATCTAATCAAAATTCTTTACAAATAAAATTTGTAGAGAAAACAGACAGACACATTTTATATGGAATACGATTCTTCGCTGCTCGCCCAGTTTGGGAGATTCATGCGGAAAAGCGGAAAAAAATTGAATTAAAAACATTTTTTTAGATGCTTGTTCGATTTACGCAAAAACGGCTAGTCCTATCGAAAAATTGGATCTCACCAAAAATGTTCCTAATTAATATTGAATTAACGAAATGCCCTCAGATTTGAGATAGGACCGTTACGAACACCGTTACAGCGTCCCAAATAATGTAAAGTAATATGATTGTGCTCAATGAAAAAGGAAAAGATTATTTTGGATATATTTTTTTTTATTTTGACTTAGTTATTACAAACTCTTGATGGGCATAACGGTTCCGGAGGAGACATGACTATCCAAAAGAGAAATAATGTGTGATAGTAAGATGTTGTGGGACGAGATTTATCATAGAAATAAAAGAATAAAACGCGACAGCGTTATCATCAATGGCACATCTCACTCGTACAGTGTAGAGACTAAAGGACTACTGGCCTTTTTTCAGCTATACAGAATTTCGTGCCGATATTCACAAAATACACTTAAATATGTGATTTTTTTTTTTTTTTTATTTTTGGTTTCGGGGATTCGGATAACATGATTCTGTGAAAACAACATGAAATGTTTAACTGATTGTTTCTCCTTTATTACACATAGCTGGGAAAATAAAAATATATAAATATATATTTAAATAAAGGTTGTAATTGAGGGCAATGGCAAGGTATATGATGTGGCTGAGATGTAACCAGTGCCAATAAATCCCGAACCGTGTCTTATATAGAGGGGATTTCTTCAGTTTTATGGCTACCAAGACGGCCTGTCATTCAGAGATCGTAAATACAACAGTTGTAAAACTCACAACACAAACTACCTCACTTTTCTGGATCCAACCCTGTGACTACTTGTGTCCAATCTTAGACTTTATTATATAACAAACTTCATTATATAACATTCAGTGATTCTAGAACATATGTATCCTAAATGTTATTCCTGAATAGGTATAATCAAAATATGACTATTTCTCGTTTAGTAAACATTACAAATACATAAACTTTAGGGAAAAATATGTCTAACCTGGGACTACACCTGG
Source organism: Aradus depressus (assembly GCA_963662175.1). Taxonomy (NCBI): domain Eukaryota; kingdom Metazoa; phylum Arthropoda; class Insecta; order Hemiptera; family Aradidae; genus Aradus; species Aradus depressus. The sequence goes on along the minus strand of OY759215.1, from coordinate 63,172,352 downwards.
GTCAGCGCCAGCTGGTGACGGAGACCACCTACCCAATATTCCGACGGTTTCAGGCGAAAGCGGAAAAAAAACAGGATGACGGCTGGGGACGAACGTCGATCGCCACAGATCGACCAGCTGGTGGTCGGCCCCAACCCGACATCACCTCTCATGAGCTCTACGTTGAACCCGAGCTCTCTCAACATACGACAGGACAGCTAATGTTGCACAAATGCAAGGTGCACCCGAAAATATTAATTAAAAAATGTTGAACAATTGTTTTAACAAAACTTCTTGCGAATCTCTATTAAAAATGGTAGTTGTTAACCTAGTATTGGAGAACAGTTAAACGGGGATATTAAAATAGGTAAGGTGGTACCTTCATCACAATTGCCAGACAATTCTCCCAGGAGACTGAAGAGGAGGTGGATCGTGACTTACTATAGTCACAAATTGCAACCCTCTACATTTTGAAACTGCATACTTTCAGATAGCCCAATTTATCACATACAACGCTTTAAATTTCCTCCTGAGGAGCTACCACCGGGTGGCCTTCCTTTCTCAAGATACTTATACACAGGTATTTGAAAAAAAAAAATACCATTTATAATGCTTGGAAACCTGGATCGTTTCAGGTTAGATATTTTAGCCGAACCATAGATTTGTGAGCCGTACATCCCAGAGTGGTTTTAGTAGAAATGTATAACAGTTACGCTTTTGTGTTTAAAAAATAAATAAATAATAGAAGATAAATGAATATGAAATTCCTTATACTAGAGGTAGTATTTATATTTTTATTTATAAATAGTTCTTATATAGGTACATTATCTTAAACAAATATATATATATATATATATATATATATATATATATATATTTGTTTAAGATAATGTACAACAAAAGAAAACAAAAAAAATATATATATATGTACATCTCAAATATCAGTGAAGCGAATAATACATAAATATAATATTAATGATAATACGCGAATGATAAGGGTAGCCTTTATACTTTTTCATCAAAATATATATTTAGGCATTCTCAGGCGCCTGTTTTCAGGAACGTATCAATAGGAACTCTCGAGAAAGGTAGGTTATTGTCTGAGAGCTCTCACAGTTCTAAGAACGGTGTCAAAGATAGGCCACTCATCCCATCGCCTATGTTTACACAAACCACAGCCAAGGAACAGTATTGACATTTCTCACATTATTATCAAAATACTTATCGATTTTCTTGTGAAATGATAAAATAAACGAAATAATGATAAATGTTAATTAAATTTCATTTCAACCCAACATTGAAAGTTTGGGGAAAGGGGCCCTTATCACATTGCTGCACGTAGAACTTGTACCTACTTCGGATCTATTCAGGTTTTTGGGAGGGCTGGTGTGTATACACCTAGGGACCTAAGCATCCACTGCTATTATCCCTGCTCTCATAGTTCTACAGTGGGAGTCACAAATTTTGCCTACGCAGGTTTAGTTACCTAATGAAAAAATATAAATATTTTAGGTGAGGTTTTATGACTCATGCCCGGGCTTTAACAACGAGGTCATATCGCCTACTACCAGTGCGCTCTTTCGTCACTCTGGTGGACATGAGCCCGACTCTACTGAGGGAGTCCTAAATTTTTATTCATCTAGGGCAGGGGTCTTTAAAATAACGAAACACATTATTGACAATCCCCAGCGAACTAAGTTTCTCCCCCTGAAAACAACTCATTGATTTAGTTAATGGTGAAAAACTCAAGATGGAGATCGTGTCCGGTCACATACTTTCCCCTATACTTGCAGCTGGGGAAGTAAGATCCATCTGACTTTTTTTATTTATTTATATATATTTTTCAAGGCAAGAATCATGAATTGTTTCAAAAATGACAAATTGAAGAAATCGAAAATATTCTCTAAAAAATAAATAAAAAGAAACTAGGTAGGATACATAAAATAAAATACGAACCTACTTCGTCCGCTATCTGATCACTGATTAAGCCGTAAAATATCAAACTAACGAAAAAGAAAAAATTAAAACGACATGGTAATTCTACCATGCCAAAATACAATTATAACCATAAATAAAATCGTAGCGATACTCAAACATATATATTTTTTTCTCAAAGATAATAATAGTACACTATCAGCAGTATCTTATCCCAATCAATTTTTGTTTCTACAAAAAAGAAAATATAAGGAGTATCAAGTGTGTGGTATCTTTTTTGGACATATACACTTTTGGTTTTTTTGGCGGTCTTATTAATTCGGATCAGATAGGATGAAGGCCTCGTCCTCTGGGTCGTGTCACACTCCATAACAGGTTTCCATCCTCTTAGATTACAAGACACAGCTCAATTTTTGAAGACCCACACCATACAACCTGCTTTTTCATTATTTTATTTTTTTTGTTTCAGGGTTGTTCTTGCTATTTTTTATTATTTACACAGAGTGGGCATCCACATATACGAGAGGTCCACAAATGTCCTGCCAATAGAAGGATGAATGAGGTCAGTCCTTCGTATTCTTTAAATATGTCGACACAAATTTTGGTTCTGTATAAGTAAGGCTCTCCTCTTCCATTTTATTGGGAAAAGATTACCGACACTCCGTTATTTATCTTGAAGGAGAAAAAACCTTGAGCACGCCATCCTTCGGATGGGACGTTAAGGTCTCGAGCCTGTGCGAATTGAGGTTAAAGACCCCTAATCTAGGTAAGCAAAATTTAGGACCCCTACAGTAGAATCGGGCCCATGACCACCAGAGCGACGAAAAGGCGCGATATGACCTCCTCGTAGATATGACCCTTGATAAGAGATGAATGATAAAAATTACTCGTTGGGAAATATTTATAAAAATATTCATATTGCTTTTTCTTACCTTTTGCCCTCGAGGTGCCTTTGATTTTTTTATTATGCAGTGCACCGTTACTCATAAAAAGTCCTCAAGGACAAGGTTTACCTGTAAAAAAAAAACATAATTATAAAAAATGAAAAAATTATTTAAATTATTGAAATACACAAATAAAAGAGGAGGGAGATTAATATGTACAAAAGTGGTTGGTATAAGAAAATCTTGTTATAGCCACATCATAGATTTAAGTGTGTAATTAATTTACGGCCCTTTTCGAAAAAATAAGAAATTACTGGATATTTTTATTTTATTTATTTTTTGTTAATATTTGTTGTTTCATTTTTAATGTGTTATTTTAGAATAAGAAGAGTTTATTATAACAGTCGCATTTACAGAGGTACAATTATACAATAAGGTTCCTTAACCATTACCCTTATACATTGAATACAAATCAAAAATAATCAGTTAACTTAAAAACAATGCTACCTACTGCTAAAGAGTAAATTTTGAAAAAACTCTTAAAGAAAAAAAAAAAAAAATACAAAGTAACGGAAATGAATAGAAAATAAATTAATGAACAATCAAAAAAAGAGATTATAATTTAAAATCGTGAACGGATATTTTTGTGTTTCCCTCTCTAAGTTTTCCCAATTTTTTTTTACCAAAACGTTTTTGATTTGTGTCACACTTAAGTAAAAAGTTTTAACTAAATTAATAAATTTAGATCACTGGCCGCAACAGAAGCTTGTGTATGAGGAGTATTATATTCGTTAGATTAAGGGCTGCCTTTCTGTGGAGTAACGGGAATAAGGAGAACACAAGCCCGCTCACAGTATTTGCTTTCTGTCTGTTATGTTGCCTGAAGGTCAGTCGTCTGTCTAGAAGAACACCAAGGTATTTTAATGTATCGGTCCAGTCCAAATTTTCTACTTTCTGGAATAAAGCAGATCTTTTTATAAACAAGATCGCTTGAGTTTTTCCTTCATGAATTTTAAGTTTCCATTTATGGAAATACCGTTTGATTTGTCTATAAGGATCCGTTAGTCTATAATTTATTGTGTATGTCCTTCAGGAGTGTGAAACGATAGCTGTGTCGTCAGCGTAAAGATATGTGTCCGTGGAACGTCGTTTATGTATAGATTATATAATGTTGGGCCTAACACAGAGCCTTGAGGGAAACCGGCTTACTACTTTAAAATTAAGGGAATTTGTCTGTGCTATGTGAACAGCGAAATATCTGTTTAGTCAACACGAACGGATGAGGTGAAGTAAGTAATCAGGAAAATTGAAGGATATTAGTTTGCACAAAAGCCCGGCATGCCAGACCGTATTGAAAGCTTTATTTATGTCGATTAGTAACATACCTGAGTGTTTTTTCTTGTTAAAATTTCCAGTGATGTTGTCCATTAACCTAGCTAGCTGATGGGATGCGGATAAGCTCTTTCGAAACCCAAATTGTTCGTCTAATATTATGTGTTTGCTCTGGATAATAATAACATTATTATGTTATTTGCAGTTTCCAGGAGTCCCGTGGACATTGGTTTTATTACATTGTTATTTATCGGTATTAATTTTCAATATATAATATCTGCGAAGGATCATTTCACATTTCAGTATTATATTTTGTAAATCAATATTAATTTAAGTTAGCGTCAGTAGATTGTTTCTGGCATCGACTACAGGCCCCAGGTCCAGCACGGTATCAGTCCAAAGACGTTCGCACACCAGACAACGGGCCCCGTACAAGACTCAACCCCGCCATCACATTGATATTTCTAGTTACGTAAACCAATTCTATAACTTTCCTAGGTATTTCACAATTCAACATTTTCGAATTATCAAAATCAAAATTTTATGTTGTTTTATTATACTATGTATGATACGCTAATGCAGTTTTATTAAAGTTTTTTGGTTGTTTGAAGCCTGTCAGAGAAAGGCTGAAGAACTGCCTAAAAGTTACATCTAAACTACAAGGATTTTTTCTATTATATACAGTCATAATACTATGGTTTTTAGAGTATTGTAAATCAGCTACAAACGGAGTACAATTTTCTCGTACTTAAATAGTTGTGTAAAATTTCGACATTTTACAAAATGTCATCATAAATTACATTTTACAAATGACGAACATAACAAAAGTATTCTATCTTTATCAATACAGCTCGCGTCAGGACGTCCCAAAAAAACCAACCAAATGCCAAGTAATTATATTTATTTTTTAACCCCACGGAAAGTTTTTAGTGATATAAATGAAATAATTTTTATTGCAAATATTAAAATGAAAGCGAGGATTACTTTAAAGAAGTCTCAAATAAAAATGTCTCTATCAATTATTCAGCAACATACTTTTTGTCTTTAATTGGTCCATAATGACCACATCCTGAGTAGTTCCATATAAAGATTGCAGGAACTCTTTCTTTAGAACATAATGTCTTCAACCGTAAAGCACTAATTGAAGAATATAAAGATCCAAATTACTTTTACAACCTTGCGATTATATTATTAATTTTTATGACAAACAATTTTCCTCTAATTTAACCGTTTTAATGGTTAGGACCAAGTGAAGGATCTAAAAAAAATAAATAATAAAAAATTATAAAAACTTGTGGTTTGATTATTTTCTAAATTGTTTCAAGTGAACAGCGGACGCGATGTTCTATATCATTTTGACTTCCCAGATATAATTTGGTTGGGGGTCTTTGATGAGTTTCTAACGTCATACTGGCTACTGGCTGCCGCCACGAGAAGGCCGGCTGCTCAAGGTTTTTTAAGGATTTAGCCCTCAATTTTATCCCTTTAACTATAAGGGCAGGGTTAGTATTTTATTTATTTATTTTAGTTGTATTTCAAAAATGCGATCGGTGAATCACTATTTTCTTTAGCATGAATTTATCAATAAAGTTTTCGCTCTTCCTCCAAAACCAGTCGACTGTTTTGGGTACAAATCAATAGTTGACTTTCATAGCGGCTTCTGAATCCTCATCACTAAATTGAATTGTTTCGATATATTCGGCAGTTATTAGGGTAAACTGGAACCCTTTATCTGCAGTGGTCCGATTTGAGGTAAAGTTGGAACGGTGTCTTGCTGTCGCGCTGAATTAAACTTGGGAGTTCCCTCTCCCTTCACTTAAAATGTACGTACGAGTATATGAAGCAACTTGTCCACTGTTACTCCTATACAGCATTCTATCGTACATGCCTGCAAAGCTCATAAGTTTAGGTCGCACAGGGTCTAGCCATGCTATCGTGCCGCTATCAATTTTTTTGGAGCCCACTCGCCCCCTTCTTAAAATAGTTTTTCTACTCAAGAATACTATATTTTTGAACAGTGCTTACAAGACTTTTGAACCTATGTACTATAAATGTGCTAATAAAATTTAGTTGGACAATCCCTGATGGGCATGTCATAAAAAAACAAAATATAATGAAATAATATATTTACGAAGTCTCATACATGAACATTAAAAATTGCACATAAGATGCCGGTCTCATATTGATATTATGCCGCGCATGATATTGTACTTACAATGGATTACTTAGTATCCCTAATTAACTCGAATACAAAATTATAAATCTAAAAGAAAAAAAATAGTGTCCAGATTAGATAAGAAATAAATTGAGACGCAGAGCTTAATCTGAGAGCTAGTGGCAGGAGAATCGATAGGAAATTAGAAGGGTGGACTTGGCTGATTGTATAACCAAAACCAGTTTTCGGAAGAGCGGGAGTCAGGACTGACTTCAGAGTTGGAGGAGAACCAGGCCTCCTACCACGGATAACTGGGACGAGGACCGGGCCACTAATTATTGAATTTATTTTGAGATAATTGTTAAACACTGAAAGATCGAAATTTCGTGAAATAGACGGAGATCAAGAAATCGACGGTGAATCACCGGCAATATACTTCCCCGGCGCAAAATAATCAACTAGGTTTTCGCTTTTCTTCTGAAAAATACTTACCGGTTTGGTTGATAATCAATAGAACGTTGCGTAATTTTCAAAGCTCTGGAGTGTTTCGTTTGAAAATTGCTGGCCCAATAGAGGATAACACTGTACCTACGGTTAAAAAAAAAAAAAAAAAAAAAAAAAAAAAAAAAAAAAAAAAAAAAAAAAAAAAAAAAAAAAAAAAAAAAAATGAAATATCGTGATGATTAAAATTTGTGTGTTATAACAAAAATGGACATATTTTGCAGTAAGAGAAATATGAATATATTCCAATGAAAACAAAATGAATAAATCAATTTTAGAGACGAACCACGGCCACTTTGTTGGGCACCTCACAAACCCATCCTAGTGTTTATGTTTCTTTTGTCACATTTTTTCTCATTTCATTTGTCTTTACGATTTTTGTTTTTTACTTCCTCAGCTGTACAAAGTATAGGGGAAGTTATGTAATCGGTCAACAATTCATTGCGGAGGTTTCAACGAAAGACTTCATGATTCTAAAAATGAATAAAAAAAAGTCTGTCTGTTTGTGAATACAATAACACCCGATAGGAATGAATCTATCGACAAGTAATTTTATGTACATCCAGAACTCTGTAAGAATGAAACCTGTTGATTTTCAGTCAAATCTGCCAAAGGGAAGGGAGTCTACGAGGAGGTCTAAAGACTGCCGTTGTAATGAACGTATAGACACGAAATTTCATATGTAAATTGAATGCCCTATAAGGACGACACCTAATAATTTTCAGGGTTCAACTTAATAATTCCAATAACTGCCAATGTAATGCATGTATCGACATAGAATTGATACACCTAGACTCAAAACCTCATACGGTACACCAGTGAACCATATAATTAGTTCCACTTTTTCCCATGGCTCTGTGGGACAGCACAGGTCCGGTTTTCTAGGAATACAAAGTAACGCTGGTATTGGCCCTGTCTAATCGAGAACATATAGACGATAGGAAATTTCATAAGGACCATGTTTGGTAAAGAAAAATTTTTCGAAAGGACTTTATGGCGTAAATCAATCTATCATCTAAAACATATTTCGCAAATTGGGCGGGCTTTGAAAAAATGTATTTTATATATAATGTGCCTGTCGGTTTTCTCTACAACTTTTATTTATTATTTAGTTATACAGCACAATCAAATGTCAGTTGAGGAACGGTTTTGGCGTGGTATGGCCCATTTACCGATGAGAATCTGCAGGGAGAACATAGAAGAAAAGGTGGGTGGGAGGTCTAGAGGTGGCTGGCGGGAGATTGGTATAGTGGGTAGTGTTTTGGCGGCAGTGACTGTGATGGGGGCCAGCCCCAAGATGGCGGCTATACTTCCCTCTCCATTGTACTACAGCCAGCCCCACACCTCACGATGTTTGGCACCTGTCCGACATCCCCCCCACCCCAACATCGGTCCATCTCTTCCAGGCTGGCTACAGTCCACAAGGCTCCTCAGCTGGGCATAGTCGCATCTCCAGAGTGGGTGCTTCAGATTCTTTCTGATGCCACTACAAGACGCTGGAAGCTGAAGATTTGTTTTTCTTTATTGATAGGCGGATGTAGAGGACTTAATTGTTAAATAAGTAACCAAGAGGTATCAATAAGTCCAACAATTAAGCATTTTTGTCTGTTCGAAACTTATGATCGGAAGCTATTAAATGGTCCTTATATGCCGACACTTTACTAGAGCTGGGAAGATGTTTCACTATTCTAGTTGACATTTCGTACCCTGACTGACCTATTTAGGTCTGAAGCTTTGTAACGATGGCGAATTAAAGCTTTTAAATACTGGTTTTACTCTTTTTGCTGAACCCTTCTCTGGTACCCTTTCTGTTCAGCCTATATCTTAATTTTCCAGAACTTCATCAGACTGGGAATCTGTTAAAGACAACTTTTTCAATTGGCGAAGTACCAGAGGACCAACTCTATTTAAATCAGTTAGAATTGGATTTATGTAAAACAGAGAAAGTTTCTATGGGGAGGCTATTTCGTATATTATACCACGATTCTCGATCTGCAGATTTGATTAAATTATCAACTACAATTCAGCCACACGGAACATAAATGACTTCTATATCAGTATGTAGCAGAATTGACTAACGATATTAAAGGAAAAGAAAGATGAAACTCGTGGCCGTTAAGCAAAGAATTTCTACCAAAATTCCATCACTGAATGCCTTCATTAACATTAAGACGATGTAAAGATGAGGGAGAGCCTGTTTGCCATTCAGATCTCTGTATCTGCATCAGAAATGAAGTTGGTTATTGTGACTCATGCCCTGCCTTACCTGCGAGGTCGTATCGTACTCTACATTGAGAGTCCTAAATTTTGCCTATCTAGGTTTAGTCACCTGTGGTAGGGTTCTTTAATGAGTACTTGACATCGCACAAGCTCAGTCCATCGCTTAACCTCTCATCCGAAAGAAGGAGTGCTCAAGGTTTTTTCAGATAAAACACCTAAAGGCCTCGGCCGGGTTTCGAACCCGCGATCGTTGAGCTCAGTAGGCTAGCTCGCGACCTCCAGCTACCGATTATTACGGTTCATTACAATTAATTTGGGTTCTTATTTTTGTTTTTATTTAATTTTTAATTTTTAGTATGTGTGTTGGTCTTTGCAATGTATTTCCACAGCTTGAATTATTTGTAATCAACTAAGTTTTCACTCTCCCGCGAAACTCATTTCTTCTTCGGTAAATTTGACTGAATATCTATCGATTTCAGGGTCTTCTCTATTCTCATATAAAAGTTTTTGTTTATTATTTATTCTATTACATTGGCAGTTATTAGGATTATAGAGTTAAACCCGCTCCTCCCCGGTGCCCGATTCGGCTGAAAATCTGTAGGTTTAGGCATTTGTGGGGTTTCTGTTCCACATTTGACGATACATTCATTACATCGATATATACCCAACATCGAATTTCTAACAAATTACATAACAGCTACCCTCCTTCGTTTTATTTATAGACACTTTCCCAATAGTTTAAATATGATTGCGATTCCATTACTATGAACATTTCTTTGCTCGGACATACAAGTTGTCAGGATGGGAATCAATATTTCATATTGCCAAATATAGGCTATGTTTGGAAAGTCGGTATAGATTGACTATACTCGTATACATAGACTGAAGTGATTAGAGAAGTGACCTGACACCGCACATTAGTTGGTGAGTATGGAATTTGTATCAATTGATGTATCGAGTTCAGGCGGAATGTCTGGGCCAATATGTCAACCAGACTAGCCCATCCTTTGTCAAGCTCTCAACATTTAAATTGTTAATTTAGTTTAATTTAATGGGGATTAATTATTAATTTAACCAATTCGAAAGCTAATTGTGACTAAAAAAAAGTCGTCAGTAATTCACTGGCAATGTGCGCTACCCAGCGCGAATTTATCAACAACTTAATACTAAATTCTGTGTCGATACATTTACTAAATTGGCAGACATTTGGGCTTTTGTGTTAAGCTCCTCTTATTCCTTTCGGCCGATTAGGAAGAAAATCGATAGGAGTCGTCTTTATGTGGATATGCATATAAAATTTCGTGTCAATATTTATATATTTTATCGGGAGTTATCGTGTTTACAGAAACACAATGAAACAGGGTAGTTTTTCCATTTTTGGAATCAGGAGATCGGAAAATATGAAATTTCGGTAAAACTCACATCACATAAACTTCCCCTATACGGTTAGCTGAAGAAGTAAAAATCACCTAACGAACCAGTAAGTTTATAGTCCCTACGAAAACTCCTTACATTCACATTTAAAGTGCAGTAACGTACATATGGGAGTATATTAAAGCTCATATTTCCTAGAAGATCATCGGAGCTACTTCCCTAGGGTTGCATCGGAGCTAATATATGAAAAGGTTATATCGGAGCTAATATATATATATATTTTTTTTTCTTTATTAAGGACAATTCAACCGAGTTGGTCATGGCTGCCCTTTAACATGTGACTTTAAAAGGAATCAGGGCGTGAATTTTATTAATGGGCAGATGAATTTAGAAATGGAAATGGGTAAACGAATTAAGTAAGTAAATGAAAGAAGGATGAATATAGAAAAAATGAATTTACAAATGGATATAGTAGAAATAAACGAATGAAGGGCAGTGAACGTCATCTTATCAAAGAGGAGTCTCATAGCTCTGAGAACAATTTGGCTCTTTCTAGGAAAGTGACGAGCAAATCTAAGATAGGGGAGTCACAGTCAGGGCAGTCAGATAGGAGTCACCCAACAGAAGATGGAATTGGGAGAGAAGAGCAAGGGTCTTCCTGAGCTTCTGATATCTGGAGCAGTCCAGGAGGAGATGTTGCACAGAAATCTGCGTAGCACAGGTAGAGGCAGTCTGGCCATGAGGTGCCCGTGGGTCAGCCGGGTATGTCCCAGTCTGAGGCGAGCTATCACCACATCTGGAGCTTCGGCAAGAGGATTTCCATACAGCTACCGTAGGCTTCACTCTTTTCAATTTGCTCTCATCCACAATAGTCCAGACAGACTGCCATTCGATGGTAAGTGTTTCTCGGATTCTTGGTATGAGGTCGGTCCAGGGAATAGCCTATACCTGAGCTGGCAGAGTCTGCAGCCATTTGGGCTTCATGGTCCAGTTGTTTGAGTCTTGGACAACTTGGGTGCTTAGAGTACATGTCCTTAAGTACCTTGACTCGCATACTATGTACTATCATTTGATGTCTTTGAAGCGCCACTACCGGCACCTGCTTAAAAGTCGAGGGATCGGTTTGAAAAGAAGAAAAACTTATTTAAAAAAAAAAAACTTTTCCCCAAATCTTTTTTTCTTTTCAAAATATTTTTAAAAAAATAAAAAAAAGGTAAAAGTACTTAGTGTAAAACAGTGAAATAAAGTTGCAGTTAATAGAGTCAAGGAAGAGCCGCCTGAGCGTGCTGCCGGAGGGCTCACGGTAGAGACCCCTGGTTCCATACATATCACTGCTGAAGTACTCAGGTTTTAATTCAATATTAAATAATTATAATCGATTGGTTAGACAACAGTTGTTATTAATTTATTATTATTTTTTTTTAGTGACAAAGGAGCCTTATATAAAGGTTTTTCTAAATCGTGAGTTCAAATTAGTTTTCTCTTTGTGACCTAATGCTATTCACCTAGAAGAGAAAGTGAATTGTTCAGTTTATGTGCAATTCGTGACGGTCCAGCTCTAATGAATGCGATATTTATATTATAATTCATGTTTGAAAGGCGTCGGAGGAAAAATCATTAAGTACGTTTACAGCTCTACGAATAGCTCACTATACTTAGGCAGTTATCAATCATCAGACATTTTGTAAACAGTACCAGCTGGACACAATCCTGTTTTTACTTTCAGAGCTATTCATAGTATAAAGCAGGGTGGTCCAAAAATGACAATTAAAAAAAAAAAACGTGCACCCCTAGTTTGGAAAAACTTGACGAAAGAAAAATTTTGGCGCCAAAAAAAACGAAAAATATTTTAAATAACCGTGCCCCACGGCATTTGAATTTTAAATGGAATTTAACATGGGTTTTCATATGTATTAAAGTTGAAACAATATGGCGCTTCCACGTTTCATCAAAATGGGCTAAAAATTTTCCACATTATGGTTTTTGGGGTCGAATAACACGAATTAGACGTCAAAAAGTTATTTTGAAACATGACAGCTGTCAGAAAAGCTGTCAACAAAATGACAATAACATTTTTTCTCATTTAACAATCGGTAAATAATTTGAATTATTCATTTCATTAAGTGTCTTTGAGGTCGCTGTAATTTGTGAATAAAAGATATCAAAACTGAAAATGACTGGAAGAATTTATGTGTTCTGATTATGTCCAGAAACCAAATAAAAAAATTATTGAATTGTGTTTCGGACATTGGTATCAACTCCAATTTTTCTCTCGATTACACAGATTTGTTGACAGCATTTGTGACAAATGTCAAGAGTCAAAATTATTTTTTGACCTCAAATTCGTAATCAGCGACCTCCAAACACTTAATAAAATGAATTTACCGATTGTTAAATGAGAAAAAATGTTATTGTCATTTTGTTGACAGTGTTCTTGACAGCTGTCATGTGTCAAAATAACTTTTTGACGTCAAATTCGTGTTCTCCGACCCCAAAAACCATAATGTGAAAATTTTTAGCCCATTTCTATGAAACGTGGAAGCGCCATATTGTTTCAACTTTAATACATATGAGAACCCATGTTAAATTCCCTTTAAAATTCAAATGCTGTGGGGCACGGTTATTTCAAATATTTTTCGTTTTTTTTGGCGCCAAAATTTTTCTTTCGTCGAGTTCTTCCAAACTTGGGGGTGCTCGTTTTTTTTTTTTTAATTGTCATTTTTGGACCACCCTAGTATAAAGAAATTTGTATAATCCGTAAAAAAATTGTTATTGAGTTTCACGTCGTAGGAAATTCAAGTTTTTCAACCACAAAGACCCAAATGTCAGTCTATCTGAACATGATAACTGCCGATAGAATGAATATAACAACTTTTTATATACCCATTGATATCCAGTCAAATGGACCAAAAGAGAGTTTCCAGGTGACTAAACTTGAAAACCCATAAAACTATCAATGGAATGGATGTAACGACTCGAAAATTTATATGGAGATAAAGAAGTCCCTCCATAAGACACACATTTCATATGAGGAGAAGTTCCTAATATACCTACTAACTTTCAGCCAAATCGACAGAAGAGGAGAAATGTTCACGATGAAAGAGAAACTTGGTTGATTATAAATATTTCGAGTTGAGAAAGTATATTTCCCTCACCACCGACGACTTAAAAAAAAGGAACATACCACTCAAACACATCTTCACAAAACACGACTATACATTCGCTTTTTTTTTTTAAATTTACAAATAGGTATTCACAATTGAATAATTTTATTATTATTAAGTCTTTATTTATAAATAAAATAAAATTATACAAATAATTTGAAAATCAAAAATCTTATACCAAAGACGACCTCTTGGTCAGAAGACCGTCAGAGTTTAGTGTCGTCATAATTTACAAATAAAGAAAAAATTAAGTACATCTATCACTTAGCGTTCACGTAGAGAACAACAAGATACAATTAAAACTTGTTTAAAAATCATATTCTATCTTCGCCTAAGTACATAATAGATTTAATTTACAAACAAGAAAGGGTCTTATCAATATAAATATATATCTTTGGCCTTTAAAATTCAAATCAACATAATCATAATCTGGTTCGGTATTGAGCCTAGCTTTAATATAAAATGTTAAAAAACTATAATAAAAATTAATACGACTTAAAAAGTTTAATAAATGGTAAATAATAATAGAATATTATTATTTACCATCAATCAATATATATATATATATATATGTATCAATAATATGTATGATATTTTTGGCTCGTCTACAATAATTAGCAAGAGAGGTCCAACATTTTCCATTCAAGTACCTCATCATTTCATCGCCGGTTTGTTGTTGTCTTGCAAATCATTTCAACCTAATATCAATGAGTCTTGGAGAAAATGGTATGTTCTGTCCATTATTTCCAGACCACACATCTGACAATACTTCAGACAAAACACGACTAATACTTCCGCTTTTTTTTTTTTTATTATACAAATAGGTATTCACAATTGAATAAACATTATAAACAACAACTATTATAAATCCAGTGGTGACACTCCACTAGTTACTGTCACTACTGCTACTAAGGAGGTCTCTAGGCCATTGGCAATTAAGGCGTCGTTGAGGAAGTGTGGCACAATGAAGGGCACGGATACTTCCACTGATAGCCAGGTATAGCGTATGGTTCTCCACTAGCCACACCAACACAAGAATAGTAACATTCGAAAACAAGGTACCGAAGATAGCGTTGATCGCATCCCGGTTTATCAGGAATACCCAAATCCATGTGGAATTGGGAGTTGCTCCATTTGCAGCCCACATCGAGATTAACTCGGCTCTTCAGTCGCTCTGGTGGACATGAGCCCGGCTCTACTATGGGAGTCCTAAATTATACCTACCCTAGAGTAGGGGGTCTTTCCTGGCATCGTACAAGCTCGGGACCATCGTTTAACGTTTTTATCACCTCCCAGATAAAAAACTAAGAGCCTCTCGGCCAGGTATCGAACCCGCGATCTTGAGGTCAGTAAGCAAGAACGCTACCTCAGGAGCTACCGGCGCCCTCCAAGACTTTTGTAGTACTGGGATAAATAAAAATGTTTCCCCTTCTTTCCGCTATTTTCTTTTTCTTCAGAGAGTTCGAGACTTTAGATTGATATGTGAAATCGAAGTTTCATTCATAGGTATTTTTTGAACTGAAACTTCTTTACGCGCACTGGGCAACTTGGGTACTAAGCTGGTAAATGGTTGAGTATTTTAAAGGAGAATAAGAAAAAAAAAGTCGTTGGTGAATCACCGGCAATGTACTTCCTCAGAATGAATTAATCAATTAACTTTTCGCTCCCCCTCCAAAACCAGTCGACCGTTTGCGTTAATATTCAATAGTTGACTTACATACTCCTAAATTCTTTAAAATACACTAAATTTTATGTCGATAAATTTATTACATCGGCGGTTTTTGAATTGAACCCCCCTCTGACCCCCCCCCCCCCCCCCCCCCCTCTTCTCTTCTGCTGAAAATTAATAATAGCCGTACTTGGTTTTGAATTCATATATGTAATTTTTGGTCAACTGCGGTTATTTGGAGTTTTTGTGTTAGGCCTCTCCCCCTTATCCCCCCCTTCCCTTCGGACGATTTGACTGAAAATCAATTTTCAAATAATTCTTTATAGCGAAAAGGCAGACAAGTTGTGGGTAGCAGGTACAGGAGACAGACACCTTATCGACCGGCCTTACGCAAGTTAACTGGCATATTAAAGAAAAGAGTAAAATTGAACATGGTTATAATGGGCTATTAAAGTTAACGAACAGTTTTTTTTTCAACCATTATGTTTTATAATATCTTCAAGGACGTATCATTTACAACATAATGAAAAAAAAATAGTTGGGTCACCAATTAAGCAAGTTTTTCTATTTTACAGCAAGCTGGCATTAATACAAAAATATTATTTATATTTCTAAAGTAACAATAAATTTTTTTTTTTTTAATATTTTGTTCATTGATAAAAAAATATAAGGCTCTAACTGAGAAACGATTGTAGTGATGGATTTGAAATGAAGATGTCACAGGTGTTAATTTAGTTCTAATAAGATTTTGGATCAAATTGGATAAAAATGAAGAGCCACTTCACCTAGGGGTCTAAGTACATTTTACAAGATATGGCTTTTATTTATGGCCTGGTCAACAATCTCATCAAATAAACGTGGAGAATAACACTAAAATGCACAATTATATGAAATAAATTTTTCAAGTACTTGAACGTCGTTTTGATATCATTTTTTTAGGCGTTTGCTTGATTTCTCCTAGAATATTGGTTCTAACCAAAAATGTTCCTTATTACATTTCCAATTTCCTCAGACCTGAGATAAGACCAACATGAACTAACTCATAAATACATTTTAAATTGTGATAAAAAATAAAATATATGTGATATGACCATAACGTACAGATCTCTCTCCCTTCCTGAAAATATTACTAAAAATTAGCGAGAGGCGAGCATCTGAATGAAGTTGCACTTAAGGTCTCGCTTCCTGCGCCTGCACGGGTATCCGTCGATCATCCATGGATGTCTCTTAGTCTTCCCTGGGGTGCTTGTAGCTTCAGTTTCTTGCAATTCTTTCAGAGATGTCTTATTTCTGAAAATGTAGTGAGACGAATCTACTTCTATTGCTCGACTGAACTACCGTAAAATGGAAGTGAAATCGCATTTTGGAAGATCACGCTGAGAACCATGGATTTTTGTGAGGCGTAAAACTTACAAGATGCCATGATGGATGTTTGGAGCTAGTTGATGACAGATCCAGTCTGCAATCAGACCGAACGAACAAACAAACACACACGATAAGACGAGAGCTGAGTCAGCGATGCAACACCCGACAGGATCTGACATGTGTGCAAGCTGCCTGGTTGTTCGCTGCATCCACGAATTGTGACTAGACAAAATATCTGCTAAGCAGTTGCAGTATAAAAAAAAATTCTGCGAACCTATGAAACGTTTCAGATACGTCTCCATCCTCGGAAGAAATGTAACTGTAATCATTTGTTGGTTTTATTATTATTATTTCAACACATAAAATGAGTACAAAAATACACATAAATAATCGGTTCCCAAAATATCAACAAGTAATGACATAACATTTTTATATAGTTTTGTACTTTTCCAATAATTATATACACTAAATGACAGTGGGTGCAAGAAATTGTAAATGCATTTCTGGGGTATATAATTACTAGAACAGATTAAATTATTAGTCACAAGGAGGTTACCCGGTTTTACCGGGAGTAACTTTAAACAGGATAGTAACGTTATACAAAAAAGTTGAAATATTCAATAATTTTGAGGCCGGTGGTTTGTGACTTACCGTCCCTTCATCTAAGCTAAATGGAAATTTCTGATGCCACATGATCTATATAAGACATTTAAAACGATGTTCTACTCAATGATCAATTCAAAACTCGAAACCGATATTAGCAGCGCCTTCCCCCCTTACCCCTAAAATATAGATAGATACATCAAATTTCCATATTATCAAAGGATGGAAATTTGATTTGCTCCATTTTTGATTTTATATATCAACCTCGAAAAGTCAACCGTTCAAAAGCTATTTTATGCTCTGCCCTCAACCCAAACATATATTTTCTTTTTATATGTTAGAATAGAGTGTAGATTAATTATCATTATATTTAGGGAAATGAATCCAAGACATAGTAAAGAGAAATATTTTATTAGTACAAGAGCTAAATCATATATATAAAGCTGAAATTGTACCGCTATAACTCACGAACGGCTTGATGGATTTGATTAATTTTTTTTAAAATTTGTTCGTCATCGTCTGTGGAAGGTTATAGGCGTATTAGTACCTCAATATCTGGTTCATCCCAGCATCCACTCACGCAATCTTTGTAACTCGAAAACCATTGCAACGATTAATGAGAAATCTTTTTGAATAAATTAGTTTTAGCTCCAAAGCTAGTCTGGGAGAGGCAGCCCTTAGCCCCTTGTGGGGCAGACCGGCGCTCTCAGACCCCCTTGTGTTGCGGTCGCCTAGCGGCGCCGAGAGAGCTCGGGATCGGTGGCGTGGGGCTGCTTCTACATCGCGGTCGCCGGGGGTAGAACTCGGGCCTGGCCCGTCAATCTCCCCCGGCGCCGGGTCAAAGGGCCTTCTTCTGTTCCCGCCAGGAGGAGACAAACCGGCCGAACGCCGGATAGTTCGACTCCGTCATCAACTCCGGCAGGCTCAATCCCAAATACGATCCTGTCTCGCGGATCAGCTCCACCCTAGACCCGTCGTACAGCGGACAATCAAGAACCACATGTTCTGCAGTCTCGATGCCGCTGCACGAGCAGTTCGGGCTATCTTTCCTCTTAATGAAGAAGAGTTTGGAGTTGAAGTCGCCATGACCCGATAGTACCTGAGATGTCCAGTGATCAGGCTGTACCCAAGTGGAGCGCAGGTGGACCCGGACGTCAGGAAAGTACTTGTACGTCGTTCGACCATCGGAGGAGCGTGACCATCGCTGTTGCCACTTGTTTATTGTCCAGTCTTGGACAATGTCCTTGCAACGCTTGTCCAAAGCTAGCGATACTACAGTTGAAGGACTATAAGCCTTATTCCGTATGAATAATTGAAAATTATAACATCATGAATGTACTGTCGAGGAACTGAATAGCCTTATAGGAGATATTGGGAGAAAAGTCAAAGTTCCCCGGGCAACGCCGGGTATTACTGCTAGTAAAACATAATATGGAGACTGGCAGACAGAACTTCCGTCGTCAGATACCTTGGATAGTTATCACTGGGCGGGAGGAGACTAAGTGAATTCCAAAGTAACCTGGAAAGAAACCAACATTGGAATTCAAAGCGGGGTAGTCGTCGGTCAATCACCGTCAAAGTACTACTTCCCCATCTCCATTTTTACACTCTCTCTGTAGTGTGTATGTGTCTGAGAACACGATAACTCCCGATAGAATCAATGTATCAACATAAAATTTCCTATGTAAATTCAAAATTTCATAAGGACAACACCTATTAATTTTTCGCGGAATGGGCCGAAGTGAGGGAAATCAGAGGGGGCTCAACGCAAAATCCTAATAATTGCCGATATAGTAAAAATATCGATACGAAATTATAATGAGGATTAGAAGCCCATATGTAAATCAATTATTGATTTTTAGCCAAAACAGTCGATTGGTTTATGAGGGAGAACAATAATTCAGTTGATTAATTTGTGCTGGGGAGGTAGATTTCTAGTGAACATGGAACTACTGACCGATTCTATAACTTGCCCCATACTATCTGTAGGTGGGGAAGTAAGTGGAAGATATTCAAGCTAATAAGAGGAAGGACAGGTGAGAGAATGAGATGTCCCCATGACCGGGTGGGGAAGGATCGGTCCTCGTTCTTTTCACTTTCAGTCTTCCAAGTGTCATTTACATTAAACACCCATCCAGTGCCTCACCCTCAGTTTGACACTTATAGTGTCAGATGTTTCATGGCTTCAAACTTTAAAAAAAGAAAGATATTATCAACAAACATTGACCTCAGTCACAATTTTAACTTTTCAATTAAATCATACATAGAAGAAATCATACCCAGTGGCAAAGTTGTTTCTTGTGAGTGTTGTGTTAACGGAGATAGCTGCAACATCCAATCAAGAGTACCTAGCCGCTGCAACATCCAAACAAGAGTACCTAGCCGCAGTAACATCCAATCACGAGTACCTAGCCACTGAAACATCCAATCAAGAGTACCTAGCCACAACAAAAAAATAATGCTGTCGCTAATCACGGGCAATGTACTTCCCCAGCGGGAATTAACTAAGAGTAAGATTTCACTCTCCCTCAATTCTCCGATTTGGTTAAAAATCAATAGGTGTCTTACTTAAAACTTAATCCTCATACAAAATTTTGTTTTGGTCAATTAGTGACGACAATTTTAGGGGTTTTGAAAATATCCCCCTCCTCTGGTTCCTCTTGACTTATGGGGGTGAAAATCAATAGAAAATGTTTTCTATTATATTTATGGATAATGGGGTCGGAAAACCTTAAATCGAATTTCTGACCGATAAAATAACTTACTTACTCTACGCTGAGGAAGTATAATGCGAAAAGGAATGGTTCCTTTACTCGGAAGCGGAGTAAAACATGAGAGAATTTTTCATAAAATTCAATGGCATGCTTGAAATTATATCACTAGTGGATACGCCAGTGTTCTAATTCACTATGTTTTTATTCACTATTCACTAGTTTATATATGTATATATAATAATAATAAAAAAAGGAAAAATAATATAGGAGTTGTATTCATAAGCGGAGAAATAACTGGAAGTGATAAGCCTCCAATTAGCCCCCCCCTCCCCACCCCTAGGTTTCAAGAAACTTTTGAAGAGATTCCTGGAAGCCGAGAAAAACTTTTTTTACGAAACTAGGGAGTTTTGGGTATTTTTTTTTTTTTTTCATAAAATTGAAACAAAAAATTAGTTGTGAAAAACATTCCTTTCATTTCCTTCATTTGTATAGAAGTTGTTTTTTATTTTATTTTGAAGTTTATTTTCTATTCTGTTTTCTACGTCAGCAGGTACATATCTACGTCACAGTTTGCTACATAAAGATGCCTATTATTACGTTCCTTATACCAGACCTTTCTTTTTACTTTTCTTGTCTTCGTCACTTCCTTCATACTAAACATCCAATGATTTTTTCCCTTTTCTGGTAAATCTACTCTTAGAAGTCCTAAATTTGCTCTACCCAGGTTTTCTGCCACTTTTTTTAAACTTTCAAGAAGCGATTTCTAGGTTTTCGCGGCTAATTTGATTTTAAGATAATTTGTTACGAGAAACATATCATGTTTTTGATTTGTATACATACAGAACCTCTGAAAATTGGCTCATTAGATCAGTTAAAAAAAATTCAGGGACAGAGACAGATTTTCATCTCCACCCTCTGCTCTGACAAATTTCAATTCTCCCCCTCCCCAACATCAAACTTCTACCAACGCCTATGGTTGGATCTTTGTCAGAACCTTTAGTAAGAAAAATATTTATGCATTTTTGTCTTTCTACTGAATGTATATAGGCCACGTCATAACGAAGCTTATGCAACAAAGTGATAACAAAGGCTAAGCCTGCCGTGTCTTTCGAGGTCGTCCTCTCCACGTCTTCAGGTCAAAGCAAGCGGGGTCTCGCCTCTTCGAAGCAGACATAAGAAATCGTCTGCACATTTTCTATCATAGTCACCACCACAGGATCATGGTATAAGAATATTTCCTAACTCTTTCAAAAAGCCGGCCTGATGTACAGGGTGACAGGTAGGGGGAGGGAGAGATAATGTCGTGTCCTATTGAAGTTGCAGCTATGTCCATGTTCCGAGTCGAGACACACAACTTGCCTCTGATCCTCTGTGCCAGATAGGACAACGCTGTCAGGTAGCCTCAACATCCGACCATATATAGAGGTGTTCTTTAGGCTACCATCGAATAGCTGGACACAGATGAGAGCCAGCAGATAGCCCAACCACCCTTCATCCCCATTTTTCTTTTTTTTTGTGGTTCTTTAAACATCTATATCAAAATCACAAATACCTCTCTTCTCCTGCGGGTAGCCGCCTCAGAAAAGATGAAGCAGATAGGCCAAAGCCAATTATCTTTGAGCTGGAAAAATGGCGGTTCAAATTGGTATCCACAACTTAATAGAGATTAATTTGACCTTTCCAAAAGCTAATTTAATCTTCCATTATTCTTTTTGTTATGGAACCAGTAGAAGCGTGCCCTTGTATGGTATTTCAAGCAGTTTCACAGAGATCTACCACAACAGCTCCAATTGGCTTACATTTACTAGCACTTGTGCAAAGCATAAGCAACCCGTAAATGTGCTGATTTCAAGTTAAAGATCTCACAGAAAACATCCCCTCCAAATAGAACTAAAAGACATGCCTGTATACTAGTTCAAAATTGTCTCTAATCCAAATTCTTCTTAGGATCCGTCCGGGGTTATCAGAAACATGGGTGATGGAGAGGGAGGATAAAGGAGTTATGATATCCGCCAAGCTTGTTGCGAAAACCTCTATAATTTATCGTAACTGTGTCAGTCAAGGGTCAGGGAATGCCCCATACTGATAAATAAATCTTTCATAGAGACATTTTAAATCCAAATGAGATCATTATATTTATTAAACATCTGTAATGATTATAACACAATTCATGTCAGTTTAGGAACGAGTTTAATTACTTTTTTGTAAATGTTTAATCAGAATTCTTCGAATCCAATATTACACAATTAGAGATTTATTAATTCAAAATCAAACTCGAATAAACAGGTTTTAATACAAAGAATAATCTGTATTTGGGATTTGAAAGAGCCATTAAAAATTGAAACACAGCAACCATACTTATGCATTTGCCAAGTTTGAGATAACAGTAAAGCTTGAAATGATACAACTTATGCCTCGATTTAAAGAGCGACGCAATAATCCCTTCTATCTAAATACCAACTAACTATTCCACCAAGGCTTGATCCCAATACTCCAGAAAGTAACATAAGTAGTTCATTGTAATATGACCTGACATACAACATAGCATAAAACACAAAAAAGCCTTGGTGGTAAGATCAACGATGATAATAGGCTGTCTGTGAACAAAAAAAATTTTTTTCACCTGAATCTACTAGGTTGATGTACCATCTTCATTGTCAGAAATTGCAACCCCCATTGTCTTCTGCATATGAGAAACGCTGCCACCACAATTTTCAAGAAAGACAGTTCGTGGCACTTGTAGACAGCGCTCGATGGCTTCTGTCCACACGGTGGTCTCTCCTTATGAGAGTGTCGCGACATTGACCACTTCAGTCGTTGGGAAAATGTCTGAACTTATACATGCGGGTGCAAATTTTGTGGAAGAACTGGTTGTTATGGATATAATGTCATGCATAAGGAAGAGGCGGGAGTTAGTGAGAAAATGGATTTGTGTAGAAAAACAGTGCATCAGAAACACATTTGTTCAGATTCAGGCTCGTCTTCTTGGTTCTTACAAAGGGAAGTGTATGCATAATGATACCAATGACGAATGAGATTGTAAATATCACCTACGCCAGAATCTGCCTATTGTACATTAATTTTGCGGAGTTATTGTTGTATGCGCCTGGAAATGATCTTACTTTTGCCTTCAATGCTTACTAATATTAGACAATACTAATTTTTAGCAACACTGCGTCGGCATCGTCCCTTTTTACCGGTAATCGGGAATTATTTTTTCCGATAAACATCATATTGTTGATAATGCTCTAGAAACGTGAACAAGCAACGACATTGTAACCGCTTTGAGAAACGGCGCTCACAAAAACACATGCTCGACTGGAGTCCAGTGTCGCACTGTCACTGTCACCAGGAAGACAATTTTGCATAACAAAAATTTTTGATTCGCAACATCAGTCATAGCAATGTGACTGCGTGACACTAGATTGTTCAAACGATGGCGCTATTGCGATTTGATGTCACCGTATGAACGAGTCTTTACGAATTTGCGCAATGAATTTTTTCACCATGAGTCTAATGTGTGTACATGGAGGATAACATTAACGCCCCTTAACAAGGAATAAGGTGAATTCTATTGGTGGACTTATGTTTGGCTTCATATAGAAAGTAAGAACATTGTTTACATTCGAGGTGTCTGCCAAGGCATTTATGTCACCGGAAATTCGCCTTCGGAAAAAGTCATTAGAGAGGACAAGCAGTACAAAGGCAAAAAACAGTAATGGTGGGCATTAAAGCCACTTGGAGTGTCTGGTAGGAGGGTGGAGGGGGGGAGGTAATAGGAGTGGACAGGAGCCGAGTGTCCCATGAAACAGGAGTCGTGTAGACACCCAGGTAGGTAGCCACGTCCAGAGTCCAGGTCCAGAGGTAAGTGGCTTGGTCTGCACTCCTCCCTTCAAGATGGCAGCTGAGGATATCAAACTATTACCTCTGCTTCCTTCCCAGTGGATCCACAAAGGACAGGAGGCAACAGTGATAACGTAAAGATAGATGGAGGGGAGGGACATTAGAGGGGGAGGTGCGTGGGTCTACTTCCCTCATCATCAGTATACTGCAATATCGAGAAACTCAAGACAAAAGTGGACTTTCTTATCTCTGTCTCCATACATAGAACAAAGATAACATCTATAAGCATAGTGCGAAAATTTCGGAAGGAATATCGACATGACTTTTTTTATTGACACATTACTCGTTAATAGAGTCTACATGAAAAATATTACATAGCCAACAGAGTCTGCCTGAATTGAATAACTATCGATGTAATGATTGTAGACACAACACTAGTATGATGAATTGGAAGCACCCTATGTAGTAGGTCAACTACTAATTTTTAGCCCAAAGGGTCGATTGGTTTTTAAGGGAGAGCGAAAACTTAGTAAAGTTAAAGATGGGGTTTTTCAGATTTTTGTCATGAAAATTGTTCGATTCATCGAAAGTATGTCTGAAGGTTCTGTCCGAAAACTATAAGTGTGTAATGTTTCAGCTTTCTACATCATCTAGGAGCCTCTCGGGGTATGGAAAGAAAGTAGGTAACTTAGAAGAAATACATTACACATTAGAAAACTAAGTAAGTACATAATATAATTAATTTAACAAACCTTTCAGACAATAATAATACTGAATAAAGAAGAAGTTTGTTTATTGAAAATTATTGTATATTTCACAAATATATACATATATATTATATGGAAGTACTTTCGGTATTGCTACCATCTTCAGCCACGATTAAACAAATAAAGACATTGTTAGGTTAGGTTTTATGATTTCATGCCCGGGCTTTAACTACGAGGTCATATCGCCTACTACCAGAGTGCTCATTCGTCCCTCTGGTGGACATGAGCCCGACTCTACTGTGGGAGTCTTAAATTTTGCCTACCCTAAATTTTTATTCACCTAGGGCAGGGGTCTTTAACGAGTACCTGACATCGTACAGGCTCGGGACCATAGCTTAACGTTCCATCCGAAGGACGCCGTGCTTAAGTTTATTTTACCTCCCAGATAAAAAGGGCCTCGGTCGGGTTTCGAACCCACGTTCTTGAGCTCAGAAGCCAAGCACGCATACCACTGAGCTACCGGCGCCCTCAACACAGTATTGTTGAGTCGTGACTGAAGATGGTAGCAATACCGACAGTACTTCCATATATTATATACTAGCAGTAATACCCGGCGTTGCCCGGGGAACTTCGACTTTTCTACTAATATCTCCAATAAGTCTTTTAAATTCTTCAACAGTACATTCATGATGTTATAATTTTCAATTATTCATACGGAATAAGGCTTATAGTCCTTCAACGTCAAACACCCCAGCTAGTAAGTTTTTAGGACCCCTGGGCATCACAGCTAGTATGCGTCTTTCAACGGCGGAAACCACAGATAGTGAATACTTAGCATCGCTGGACATCCTAGCCAGTGCGTACTTAAGAACGCTATTGACCGCAGCTAGTAAATGCCTTGCAACAGCGGACCCCACAGCGAATACATAGTTACTACTACTACATGTGAAATTCATGCCAATCCGCTTACCCTTTAACAGTACATTCATGATGTTATAATTTTCAATTATTCATACGGAATAAGGCTTATAGTCCTTCAACGTCAAACATCCCAGCTAGTAAGTTTTTAGGACCCCTGGGCATCACAGCTAGTATGCGCCTTTCAACGGCGGAAGCCACACCTAGTGAATACTTAGCATCGCTGGACGTCCTAGCCAGTGCGTACTTAAGAACGTTTGTGACCACAGCTAATATATGCCTTGCAACGCTGGGCACCACAGCTAGTACGTAGTTAGAACGCTGGTCACCGCAGCTAGTATGTGCCTCGCAAGAGCGGACCCCACAGCTAGTACGAAGTTAGGAACGCTGGGCATCACAGCTAGTAAGTGCCTTGCACAGCGGACCCCACAGCTAGTACGTAGTTAGAACCACTGGGCATCACAGCTAGTATGTGTTTTGCAACGGCGGACCCCACAGCTAGTACGTAGTTAGAAACGCTGAGCATCACAGCTAGTGTGCTTTTGTAACGACGGACCCCACAGCTAGTACGTTTTTAGGAACGCTGGGCCCTACAGGTAGTAGGTGCCTTGCAACTGCGGACCCCACAGATAGTATGTAGTTAGAACCACAGGGCATCATAGCTAGTATGAGTTTTGCAACGGCGGACCCCACAGCTAGTACCTACGTAGTTAAATACGCTGGGCCACACTGCTAGCGCCTTACAACAGCAGACCCCACAGCTAGTACGTAATTAGGAACGCTGGGCATCACAGCTAGTAAATGTCTTGTAGGTGCCTTGCAACAGCGAACCCCACAGCCAGTACATAGTTAGGAACGCTGGGGCTGAGCACTACAGCTAGTAAGTGCCTTGCAACAGCGGACCCCACAGCTAGTACGATATTAGGAACGCTGGGCATCACAGCTAGTAAATGTCTTGCAACAGTGAACCCCACAGCGAATACATAGTTACTACTACTACATGTGAAATTCATGACAATCCGATTACCCTTCAATGATTCAGCATTATTTTCATGCTTAGCCCCCCCTCCCAAATTTTTAAAATGTCACATAGTGTATTTTTTTATTTGACCATCAAGAATACTACATGTGAAATTTCGTGACAATCCAATCATCCGTTAATGACCTATCACTATCTTCAAATTTAGGCCTACCCCCATAACCCCCCTCCCGTTCACAATTTTTTGACGTCACACACCCTATTTTTCTATTTGGCCTTTATGAATACTTCATGTGAAATTTCGTGACAATCCGATCATCCGTTAATGACTTATCACTATACTTATACTTAGGCCCCCATCAACCCACCCTCCCGTTCAAAATTTTGTGACATATACACTCTATATTTCTATTTGGCTTTTAAGAATACTACATGTGAAATTCCATGACAATACGACCAACCGTTAATGAGCTAGCACCATATTTATACTTAGGCCCCCCCGCCACAACCCCCCCTCCCGTAAACAATTTTGAGCCGTCACACCGCCTATTTTTCTATTTGGCCTCCGGGAATACTACATGTGAAATTTCGTGACAATCCGATCATCCGTTAATGACTTATCACTATACTTATACTTAGGCCCCCATCAACCCACCCTCCCGTTCAAAATTTTGTAACATATACACTCTATATTTCTTTATATTTTTTATCAAGTGTTTCACAATACCTCTACAGAAAATTTTAAGTAACAATAATAATACTCCCGTTTTACCCATTCAGAGCAAAGTTTCAGACAAATAACTTAGTGTACGGCGTACCCTCGCAAGAATTTCGTTCAACGGTTTCCACCTACGGAATAATAATGATGCACTACTTTTAAAGAGTGAAAAATAAAGAAATAAAATAGGAGGAGAGAATTAAAAATAAAAAATTGATAGAAATTTTATGGTTTTGTTTGTTATTATTTTTTTTTTTTCAATTATTCAGTTGGGTGAAGTTGAATGGTGTCGTAAATCTTGGCGGAGACACGCAACCCTCCCGAGGAGCGCAAGTGAAGGGGTCCAATGCGGAACAAATCGGGGGCCACCCCTTCATGACACGGTCTCTGGGCAGGCGGACCCGGCACCTGGGCATACAATTAACATTACCCCGCTCCAGAGCCGGCCAAATAAAACCAGGATTTACCGACCGTAAAAACAGGAATAATGATAAGAGGGGAAAAAAAACCAGCCGCCTCGCTGATCTGCCGCAGATGGCGCATCTTTCGATAAGAGTGAGGGAGGTATTGTCTCTTGTGCTCGGTTCAAATAGAAATCTAGTCACCATCGACCAAAAGTCTAGAAATTAGTTCATTTGTCCACTTCAATACACTGTGAAATTCGGATGCATGCACGTTCACCGGTTGAAAGCACTGAAGTAAGGAGAGAGGGATGATGTTTCCTGGAGGCACCAGTGTGAATTGCTTCGTTCCACAGTTCCAGTCAGAGATACACAAACAGAGGCACAGAAGAGTGCTCATCAAGTGCTAGCCACAGCCGCATAGACGCACAGGCAGACATCACTAAACGTTAGTTAGTTATTGTGACTATGCCCGGGTATATCTCTGAGATCATATTGCCTACTACCAAAGTGCTCTTTTATCGCAATTGTGCACGACTCTACGTTTCGATAATTAAGACTGGTAAGTAACTTTGGCCTGATTGTGAGCCCCGTAAGGTGTCATTACAAAGTAACTTTAATAAAGTCCAAGATTCTGCTGTAGGTTCCCTCCATAACTAGCCACGGTTCTCTTATAGCGGTAAAAACTGCTTCTTTATAGAGTCTATCCTATTCCTACATAGAGGATTCTTGTCGATATCCATGTTGTGTTTGTTCGTAAGACAGTGTTCTGAACCATTCTGCTCATGTTCAGAAGATCTCGGCTTCACTTCTCTGACAATACAATAACTAACTAACCATTGTCTCATCATTATCTATCTGCAAGCTAAGTTAGGACACAAATATACCCCAATTACACTAAAATTATCCTTTGAATCATGGTATATCGGAGGGTACATCTGCTCTGTTCAATATCTAAGCAATATCGGATTTAATTCTAGTCTCGAGATAATACAGAGCAGATGCACTTACAAATTGAACAGGGAGATGTGACGAAGCAACTGACTGAACTGGCACCCCCTCAAACAATAATTGCATCCAGAGAGGGGACGGCTGCCAACTAGCTTTAATTGAAAATGCATTTCACAGCCAGATCTTCTTAAAAAAAAAAGATACAATCTATGAATTACCACCCGGAACATCACCTTAGTTGTTGAAATACGACCTATTTTGGCATAAATGAAAAATGTTAGTTTTGCTATTCCAATTACTACAGGTACAAATGTGAAAATGTACAACAACGGTAAAGCAACAAGGTGGAATTTTTTCGTTCATTTTTTGGAAACTAAAAACGAAGTGAATTCTAAGTAAATTATAGTTATTAGTGAAAAATAAGTGAATTATACATAGTTCATGTTTTCTCAGATTGCTAAATAAAAACATAGACGTATTTCTCAGTTTTTATTATTTTATGCTCGACCAGCTTTCAAGGTTACCTTCATCATCAGGCTGTCAAAAGAAAAACATAGTAAAATATATGATGTGGTCATAACAGCTCTTTCTTATACCCTTTTTTTACTGATCACTCTCCCAAATTCATTGCATAATGGTGTTAAGCCGGGTTTACACTTATAGCTGGAGAGCTATATAGCTGTGCTATATAACCGTGCTACAAATTCATTAAAATTTACCAAATGTGCCAGCTATATAGCAAATATTCAGAGCTATATAGCAGAAAACGAGCTATCCGTTGGTTGTCGGTAAACATCAAAGAAAACTTGTAGCCCG
Organism: Aradus depressus; assembly: GCA_963662175.1. Taxonomy (NCBI): domain Eukaryota; kingdom Metazoa; phylum Arthropoda; class Insecta; order Hemiptera; family Aradidae; genus Aradus; species Aradus depressus. Next base: position 63,143,124 of record OY759215.1, on the reverse strand, counting down.
GCTATATAGCTGGGCTAGAAGCGCTTTTTATTTGTAGCAGAGCTATATGTAGCTCCCCCTCCACTTAATTTCCGCCAGTACTGTCTAGTCCGAGCATTGGTGCAGTGTTGCAAGGACGCTAAACTACTCTCTATTGTTTCACTTTAATTCGTTTTGTGTGTTTTTTTGAAGAAATGGAGAATCTATTAAGTGAATTCGAGTGGAGTAAAGAAAAAATATCAAAACTGATAGAGCTTTTTAGAGAACATCGTATATTATGGGATGCCACACATGTAGATTAAAAAATGAGAAACAATAAACAAGATGCATGGAGTGACATTGCCTTAGAAACTGCATCCACTGCATCTTCTTCATTTAAGTCCTTCAACAAATCACTACCACTATATTTATTCCTTGCATCGAGATATGGTTTTACCCAATATCTGCGTCTTCTTTTGGAAGCTAGCACGACTGTTGCAGCAGCAGCTGCAGCAAGAAGGACTTGATTGCTCGGCATCTCGAGGCGAACTAAAAATGAACGTCTGCTACAGCTACACAAACTGCAAATCTTTTAAACTATAGCAGAACTATATAGCTCAACTATGTAGCGGAGCTATATACCTCTCCAGCTATAAGTGTAAACCCGGCTTTACTATATGAAAGTAATATGTTGACATCAGTTTTTTTTTTGTTTCATTGTACAGTGATTCTGAGAATGGAGGGAGGGGGATGGAGAGAGATCTGTAAGAAAGGGGTTGGTATAATAAAGTCCTTCTATGGCGACATCATATTAATATTTAATTGTTTTCCATTATTTGTGTCCTTTATATTAATAAAAACTTTCAATAATAAGAAAATACTTTCAAATTTGTTGCTCTGTGTAAAAATTGAAACATTCCTTTGAAATAACAACACTAAACTAAAACCCACCTGGACTTATGGCATCGAGATATGGGGATCACCCAAAAAATCAAACATACAACGTCTTCAGTCAATACAATATACGCGCCATTTTACGTTTCAAACCTCACATTGCATTATGACCTCAACATCCCATTTGTACCCTTGAGTTATCAGGAGACACGATATGATAACTTTCACGACAAACTCCATCATCACGCCAATCAACTTATTCTGCAATTATCCACAAACACTCTCCCCACAAATCCGCCACGACGTCTCAAGCGGGCATGACAGAGGGACCTGCTCCACTTACCACCGCTCAACATCACAATCACTAGTGACAAATGTTCTGTCGTTGTGAATATGTAAATAAATAAATAAAATATCCTTTGAAATATTTTCTACAGAGGAGCTCACAAATTTCCTACAACATACACGGACGTACACAAACACAGACTTACATTATCGCGAAAATGATCAAAACGTGTTCAGGGGACCTTGAAACGTAAAATTCCATTAAACCTCTTAAATTTACGATTACAACACTTCCAAAAATGGTATGAGAAAGTAAAAACGTATACAACTTCTTCTGTTCCAATTCCTTAATTTATGTCGTCCTTATTTGGTCATGGATCCACATAGGGACCACATGGACACATTTTGTGTCGATACATTCATTACATTACAGCAGTTTTTTTTTTTTTTTTTTTCATTTTTAGAATCAGGAGTCGAAACACGAAATTCCGGTCAAATTTCAATTCGAGGTTTAGTAAAAGATAAAACTATGAAGTCCCTGCTGATCGTAGCTCTTCCCCTAGTTATTACCTCGAGATGGGGGCTTTCAGTTTGGAAAGTCAGTAAATTCACATTTCACACAATTTGTGTAAATTTACTTCCCGCCCCCCTCCCCCCCTAGATTGCAGGAATTAGGAAAGGGGAAAGACAACAAATGATGCACTTAAATCAAAATTATGTAACATCACTTAGAAATGCATACTTAGGCTGCAGCACTTCATCAGAGTTCTTACGGTACTGATTGCCAAGTCGTTAAAGAGCAGTTTCTGCAAAACTTTATTGAACTTTCTGATGAACATTAATGGCTTCAAAAGAGGAAAGAAATAAAAAATAAAAAAATCTTGATGAAGAAAAGAATTTTTTTTTTTCCTTACTCTTCATTTTACACAATACAAAAGTTTAGAAATGAGGCTCTGGAGTAATTAAGACGCACGATTAAGTCATTATGTGTTAAGTAAGTCGGAGAGAAGCGGGCAAGTCGTAATTGGTGGGTGGAGCAGGAGCAGCTGTTACTGGTAGCAATAACATAGCATAACATTATGTAACATGCTGCCTTGGAAGGGAACACAAAAGTACACAACTTGTACCAAAAACAAACCAAAACTCAACGTTTCTTGTCCACCCAACCCTGTTTGTCTCCGCATTTTCCGGAGAATAAGATCTGTTCTAAAACACATCTAAATCATAGGTCAAGAAATGTGGGTAAATGATAAGTACACATTCCGTGAGCATTTAACAACTGGGAAGAGAACCAATTATGAACTAACAGCTCAATTTTGAATAGTTATTCCGTCCAATCTTCAGTGTAGAGACTTCCTAATAGAGAAAAAAACACTTTTCCAATTGTTTGAAAACATTTTATTTTCTTATACATTGAGAGCACCGGTAGTTCAGAGGTACGGATGGGATGTTAAGCGATGTACCCAAGTCAAGTACTCATTAAAGACTGGGGTAATTAAACCTGGGTTGAGAAAATATAGGACTCCCCCAGTAGAGTCGGGCTCATGTCCGTGTGTATGACGCTCTGGTAGTAGGCGTTATGACCACTTAAAGCCCGGGCATGAGATACAATAACCAACTAACCATTAGTGATGTCTACTTTGTGAGCACTCTTCTGTGTTCTGTTTGTGTGTATATGCCTGGAACTCAAGAACGATTGTAGGAATCGAAATTTGAGATGAAGATATCCTAATTTAGATCTGATTAATTTTGGCCAAAATCAAGACCACTTGACTTCAGTGCCTTTGTACATTTTACAACATACCACATATATTAATTAATGATTTAATCAAAAATATATTTCAAATAAGAAGAATTTCAAATAACAGCTGTAAAGAAAACTCGAAGGTGCATTTTATAAGGGATAAAATGTTTAGTAGATATCACGGTTTACGAGATACATGCTTGTCGCAGGACGCTGTAAGAAACCCGCATGGGCCTTTAACATTTTGACTGTCCCTACATTGATCCTGGCCTGTTACAAACTGTTTGAAACATACCAAAATAGATATACTGTTCTACAAAAATGAAATGCATTTTGGTAACCTTAAATTTTAACTGCTTCAATTCATGAAAATAATTGCTGCCATATTGAAAGAAGTCGAATCCAAAGATGGTTGAGTTCTGATTGAAAATAAACACCTCATTTCCCAAGTTGCTCTTCAGTGGGTCGACATCCCATTACCTTGGAAAAACTAAATTTGCTGACACTGAATACTGCATCAGGTACTCCAATTGAACATTCCTTGCCGCTGAACTGGGCCGCCTTAAGGGTCCCCCCCCAAAAAGAGCACCCAACCTTCCATCTCGTCAGTGAATCAACAGCAATGTACTTCCCCAGCACGAATTAATCAAGTAAGTTCTCGCTCTCTACTAATTGCCCGTTTGGGCTAAACATTCTGGCTTCTAAATTCTCGAACAAAATTTTGTGTCGATACATCGGTGATTATTAGAGTTTTTGTGTTAAGCCATAAGTCTCATATGATTTAATATCCACATATGTCTACAATCACACACATACATATAATAATAAATGTTATACTATTGTTTTCATTGACCTGATGAAGGGACGAAAGAGCGTCGGGAATTGTCATCGTAAAAAAGACACTTCCGGAAAAGTTATAAATAATTTTTATTAAATTTAAAAAATGTATTTACTGTATTTATTATTATTATTTTTGTACTACTTTCAAGTATTTATATATATATTTCATTTTATCTTTTAGTAGTAGTTTAGTTTTTATGTCGCATCGACTTCAGGGTCATTAGCGACGACTATTGTGTCTACATGTACTCGTAGAGGTTTGCGTGTTTAAGGAACTGGATGTCCGTTGTATTCGTCGTTGGGTTTGGAGTAGTTTTTTCATGTCAGTCGGTAGTTTGTATTTGTTTCTTAATGTGGTGTAGTTTGTGCAGTCAGTCAGTATATGTTGTACTGTGAGCTCTGTGTAGTCTTGGTTGTAGGAGCATGTCGGCTGTTCAAGTCCAAGAAGTAGGTAGGAATGTGTCAGTTTTGTATGTTCAAGTCTTAGTCTTATGATGATCACCGTGTTTCGTCTGTTCATGGTGCTTGGAGGTTTCCACGGCTTATTTTCTTATTTATCTTATTTGTTAGCTTGTTATCTTATCTGTTTAAGTATCTAAATTATAACCTATCTTAATGTAAATATTCTTTTGATGTATCCTACTACCCTGTTATAGTTTAACGGAAATAAATATTATTATTATACCTACAGAATTTGAAAAATCTGTAGAACGAAAATCACGCAATGTCGGTGTTCATGATAATAACTCCTTTTTTTATGGGTTGTTAGCCATTTAAATAACGACATCGGTCCAATTATGTTTTTGACCTTATTCTATAATAGTAAACGGAAACTGATGTGAAATATTAGAATGACTGGGTAGGTAGGTAATATTGTAAGTGACTGTGATATTCTAAGTGACTGTGAGTGGTGGTAGCGAGGTGCGGACTGGCTGGCAAGGCAAGCGCCCTGCCAAGTAATTACTTGAAATAGTCCTCTCTGTTATAATGGGCAAGAGAAGGTTTTCCTATTAGAAGAAACATTTCTTCATTAGAACTAATTTCATGGCATTTCTAACACGTTGAAGATGACTTGACTTCTGAATGTCACATTTCTTCAAATGATTCACCTTCAGATAGATATGTTGGAAGGGAATGATAGATTAGGACCAATTATCCTTTAATATAACCAATAGAGGCTTTAAAAAAGATTTCTGGAGGCCTAGAGAGAGTTCTTCAAGCTACAACGGTCCAGAGCCATGTCAAGAAACCTGAAACACAAGATCTACAGCTCCATTCGGATGGGACGTTAGGTGAGCCTGATATACTCCAAGTGAATAAACCTGTGTAAGCAAAATTTAGGACTCCCAGGATAGAGTCGGGTTCATGTCCACCAGAGCGATGAAAGAGCGCTCTGGTAGTAGGTGATAAGTCCGGGCATGAATCACAATTATTAACTCTACAGCTTCATGATACAGCCAGTACTGATAAAGATCAGATGTGGACCTAGAGGGTCCTCATTTCACGTATAGAGAAGAGTTTCCAGACGTTCGAATATCCAACCATAGTAGCTAGTCACGGCACTTAAGTCTAGTTTACATCGGGAGAGTGGACGTGATAGTGATAGGAATAGTAGAGCTACTAACGACGGGGATAGTGCTTGGGTAGAGTAGAGTAGCCCACCCTTCTTGCCCTCCCCCCACCACCACTTGGGTAGAGTAGAGTAGCCCACCCTTCTTGCCCTCCCCCCACCCCCACTTGGGTAGAGTAGAGTAGCCCACCCTTCTTGCCCTCCCCCCACCCCCACTTGGGTAGAGTAGAGTAGCCCACCCTTCTTGCCCTCCCCCCACCCCCACTTGGGTAGAGTAGAGTAGCCCACCCTTCTTGCCCTCCCCCCACCACCACTTGGGTAGCGGCGCTTATTATATTTATTCATTTTAGCGTAGATAGCCAATATTTTTATGTTTATTATTTTACCATTATCAATTTTATAACTGTTTCTTTTTTTTTTACTGCAGTACACTATAACCGATTAAATAACTTCCCCTATATTTCGTCTAGCTAAGGGAAGTAAAGTCTGGGGTGTTCTACAATCAAGAAGAGTATTTGAAAATACATAGATAGAAGAAGTGATGAAGTGGTTGTGTATGTTGCACTTTTTCACAATACATTGGTCATGGTGTTAGACTAAGTGCACCAGTTGTGGGTATTCTCCTCTCATGAACAGTACGGAGTGTCACTACTCGTATACCAAAACCGGTAGAGTAGATTAAGGAAGCTGCCATACTGACTCGACCATTCTAGCCGAGTAAACTAGACATGTCGGTAGTAAGAAGGGGGCCGCAGACGGACATAGGATGTTATTTCTTCCATCATTATTCTTAGAAGATTTTTCTTTCTTATCTTTATCCTTCACAAACTTTCAGTGACAGAAATAAGCAAATAATGTCTTATTTACTTTCATTTTGTGAAAGGAAAGGTTTTAGTAAACGATTTTAATTATACCTAAATATTGTGAAGTTACTGCTAAATATATATCAAGACCAGCTAGATATTTACAGTTAGTAAATATACAATGTAATAATATGTATATGTAATAATATATATATAAAAGTAAAGTTTTAAATATTTGAAAGGAAAAAAAGAACTTGCTTTTATATACCTCAGAAAAATTCAGATATGTCGTAGCCGTGTAGAAAAACGAAATTCTAGCTTTTTACTTCCCCAGTTGTACTAGATATACGGGGAAGTTATGTAATCGGTCAGAAATTCGATGTTGAGTGTGCACCGGAATTTCATTTACGACCCCCTGATTCCAAAAATTAAAAACAAAAGTCTTTCAGTGTGTGTGTGCGCCTGTGAACACGGTAACACCCGATCGATGCGAAATTTTATTTGTGTATCCACAACCACCGACAATTATTGATTTTCAGCGAAATCGGCCAAAGGGAAGAGTGGGATTAGTGACAAAAACTCCAATAACTGAACTCAAAAACCCCAATAACTGCCGATGTAATGCATGTACCCAAACAAAATTAAGTTTGAGGATTCATCATGAAGAATCCCCTGTGTAAGTCGTGTGATTTCTAGTACAAACTTGTGATTTCTAGTACAAACGGTGTATTGGTTTTGCCGGTGAATCACAGACGACTTTTTATATATGTTGAAAACTAAACACACGGATAGTTTAGAAACTTCAATTTACCAAGTACACTAATTACAAAATGGAGGATTCTTAAAAATTTACGGAAAACTCCAGATATTATGAAAAGTAATTATTTTTTTAAATGATGAGCGGATGGACGAATCATGAGCCTGTTTTTTGATGCGAAAATCCAAAGAAAGCAAATAAACTTCTTTATTTGAAACACTAATCTACCGTTTACTCATGAAGTAAATTCAACTTGGAGTACTTATTAATTTGAAATCGTCAATAATTCATAGGTATCAACTGAGATTTCATGGTAATTTATGTACTCAATAACAATTATGTTCCAACAGTAAATTTATAATAACCTTTCAAATTTCAATGAGATAGTCGTTAAAGGGAAGTTCTTCACTCAGTTTAATTTACTTAAACTACAACCAGAATGAGGCAATAGAGCTTTGAAATTCAAATAGAGCCCCCCCCACCCGTCATAATTATCCATGAAAGAAATACTTATTGGTGGGAAAACACCATAGGAAATGCCATTAAATAACGTTGATTTCTTATAGAAGTTGTTTTTCTTCAGAATAGAACATCAATATTAAATGTAATTTTCAATCCCAGCAGACATTTTTATTCCAGCAGCGAAGAACAGGGGCAGTTATGTAATCGGTCAGGAATTCGAATTTTCAACGGAATTTCATGTTTAAAAAAACTGTCTGTATGTGTGTCTGTAAACAAGACAACTCCCGATAAAATGAATGTATCGACAAAAAGTTTTATATGTGTAACCAGAATTCTGTAATGACAAGACGACACCTATTGATTTCAGCCAAATCCGTCAAAGGGAAGGGGGATTAGAGAAGCAGGGTTCGCTGCCGATCTAATGAATGTACCAACACAACATTTAGTATGAGGATTCAGAAGCCACTATGTAAGTCAAATATTGAGTTTTAGCTCAAACTGTCGATTGTCTCTGGAGAGAGAGCGGAAACGTAATTGATTAATTCGTGTTCGGAAAGTACAAAGCCGGTGATTCACCGACCATTTTTTCTTAATATAAAAACAAATTGGTTTGACAAAATATCCTTTATTCAAGGCTAAATATTCAATGTGAATGATAATGGAGGTCTTAGTATTTCCATTTGCCAATACATAATATTATTATGATGCCAATTTTCTTGGCTTAGGGAAGGAGTTAGAGGAAGAAAATCTCAAATATATATATATATATATATAGGTAGTATGAGGAAAATCTTTTTATGGCCTGACGACAGAGGCGAGAAAATCGGAAAATTGCAGAATGTATTCGTCTTGATATCTCTTCTTCCCCCAAAAATGTTTATATCGCACATGATACCTAAACATAAAATACATTCAGATTTTCTTATTTATAATGATGGCTCAGTTATTAGTATGTATAAACAAGTATCTTGTGACGCCATGAAAAAATCACCCTTCACTCAAAACTTTCAGAATTTTAATTTATTTTATTTTTCAATTAGCTAACCTGTAGTTAGACCATCGCAAATAATCGATAACCCGGCTCTTGAAGCGACGTTAAAACAAAGTAAAAAAAATAAAAAATGGTCTTTTAACAGATTTGCGAGAAAATCTATTAAACGAAATTTTGAGTTCCCAACGATACGGATAACCGAGCCCACTTTATAGAAACAAAAATACAAATTGTTTGTGTTGGGAAAAAGTGGGTGGGGTGTGAAGTGACTTCCGCTTTTATATATCTCAGCACAGAGCCTTATTATGTCTATAAAGTGAGTTGTATCCTGAACAGAAAGGGCCTGTGCCTGTTCAGGCAGAAAAAGAGTGGAAAAAAACAGGTTGAATAAAAAAGGCATGAAAAAGAAGAAAAAAAAAGGAAGAGATTAGAGTGGACATGAAAGGTAGGTGGTCCTTGGTTAGGACAGTCCTTCAGGCTATCGTCTGGTCTGGTGGTCCTTGGTTAGGACAGTCCTTCAGGCTATCGTCCGGTCTGGTGGTCCTTGGTTAGGACAGTCCTTTAGGCTATCGTCTGGTCTGGTGGTCCTTGGTTAGGACAGTCCTTCAGGCTATCGTCTGATCTCGTGGTCCTTGGTTAGGACAGTCCTTCAGGCTATCGTCTGGTCTGGTGGTCCTTGGTTAGGACAGTCCTTCAGGCTATCGTCCGGTCTGGTGGTCCTTGGTTAGGACAGTCCTTCAGGCTATCGTCTGGTCTGGTGGTCCTTGGTTAGGACAGTCCTTCAGGCTATCGTCTGATCTCGTGGTCCTTCGTTAGGACAGTCCTTCAGGCTATCGTCTGGTCTGGTGGTCCTTGGTTAGGACAGTCCTTCAGGCTATCGTCTGGTCTGGTGGTCCTTGGTTAGGACAGTCCTTCAGGCTATCGTCTGGTCTGGTGGTCCTTGGTTAGGACAGTCCTTCAGGCTATCGTCTGGTCTGGTGGTCCTTGGTTAGGACAGTCCTTCAGGCTGTCGTCTGGTCTGGTGGTCCTTGGTTAGGACAGTCCTTAAGGCTATCGTCTGGTCTGTCTCTACTCGAGTAGACCTAAGATATCAATCCAACAATATATTTTAGGCACATTAAAACTAATTCTGGCAATCAAACCCCATGGGGCCCTTGTCTACACAAATTTAAAAATTGGACACTTTTGTAGGCTAGAAACATGTGACCCTGCAATTAAGTCCTTAAATTCCGAAACAATACTAGAAGTTGGCAAATGTTCCCCTATTATAGCTGTCATTTTTCGCCCTGTTCTACATAGACTGCCCCGCATTAACAGACATTACGGTAGACCACACTGTGTTTCGGTCTCGAGATGAGGGGGACCCCAGGAGGTGGGCAGTTTTAGGTCCGAGTAGTAACGTCTCGGAATTAAAGGACCACTTAATAGCTTCAGATCACTAATTTTAAGCTGATAAAAGTAGAATGTTTACGTAGAAAACACTAATCGATTGGTTGAACATAGGTAATGGAACAATTTATGTACAATGATAACTAAATACAAGAGAGAAAAAAAAAATAAAATGAATAATAATTTAAAAAAATAATAATTATAAAAAAGATAAAAAATAAAAAATAAAACAAAATAATAATAATAATAGTCATGAAGAATATGTACAAAATAAACTGTTAAAAATAACATGTGTACAATTAGAAGAAGAATAAGTATATAAAAAATCACGTTAAAAAAAATATACATATGTACATGTACATATATGTATATATTTATATATGTATAATAAATACACATACCTACATTAAAAAAAAAAAAAAATAATAATATAATAGTGAATGTAGAGAATAAAAATGTCTAAAATAAAAATGAGACTTTTGCTTGAATAGGTTAACTCAATTATATTATTTATAGTTTGAGGGATTATAATTCTAGGGATCTTTTTTGAAAAAGTTTTTGATTTATGTAAGTTCAGATTTACCACCTCATGATGTTGTTTTTTGATTAGGAGGGGAGGGAGAAGCTTAACACAAAAACTCAAATAATTGTTGATGTAACCTGTTTTCGTGAATCCATACGAAATACGAGTATCATGTGTGATTCAAGAAGGATCACTTCACCTTTCATTCATTTACTATTAATTTTACAATTATTTATATTGTTATTTGTATATTATTTAATTATGTATATTATAATAGATTTAATTAATTTCTATCATTTTTAGATATAAAAAAAATAGTATCAGTTATTTAGATATTTTGCGTAAGTTATCAAGTATTATTTTGTTTTTAAGGAAGATGGCCGACCAAGCGTGGGGACGCTATCTTTCAGTATAGTTGTGAACGTTGACGGAGAAGCGTTGTTTTGATGTTTGGTGTTTGTATGAGGGTGACAAATTAAACTAAGTTTAATGTAAAAACTAAAAGTATTGTTTTATTTAATTATCTATCATGTTTGGCGCCCGAAAAGAACAATTTGATATGCGATTCGTCGCACCATAAAAATGACATGTATCAATTTTCAGATGAATCGGCTTAAGTGCAGAGGCAAGAGGAATTGTACTCACAAACCATAATAACTGTCTATATGACGTATATAAATTTTATCCAGGATCCAATAAGAACGGCACCTGTGAATTTTCAACGAAATCAGCCGATGGGAGATCAGAGGAGGGGGTTCACATCTAAAACCCTGATGATAACTGTCGAAGTAACGAACCTATCAACACGATATTTAATATAGGAATATATAGGATAAGTCCCTGAAGACACTGATTTTCAATGAAATCGGTAAATTGGTGTCAGAGGGAGAGCGAAGGGAGTTAAGTAATTCTATCTGGGGAAGTACATTGAGGTATTTTTAAATCAATAAATGAAATAGGAGAACATTTACTGCCAAAAGATATCGTATTGACAGCAGAAGGCTCAAAACATCTTGAAATAAAAGAATTATTTTGCCGTCCGTTGTAAGCCGCTTAGAGGAGCATAGGCCCAGAACACAGCATGAGGTCTTCAACAATACCACATTTCACAAAAAAAAAAAATGTAGAAAGAAAAAACAAACAGACAAGCATGGCCGTAACTTCACATCCTGGTTGAAGTGCTTAATTCCTGTCATCACCAGAGAGCGCTGAGAAGGGCTGAAAAAAAAATCAACATTGGAACGTGCTTTTTAAAGCAAGCACGGCTTGGAAACTGGGGTGAGATGGGTGGGGGAGGGGCAGAAATATGAACTGAACCTTGTTCAAGTTGATAATACCTCACTTGATGACGTTAGCTGAAACGTGGGCGAAACTTTGTACAGAGCACACATCTGTATGTGTCAGCCTGGTGTCATCTGAGGGAACATGTACATTATATGTGACAGTTCTCTAAAACTATGTGACAAGTAGTGTGATTTCCGGCACATTGTGTTAGGTATCACGGGGGGGTATACAATGGGCAGTGTGATTAGGAGCCACCCCACCCAACTATAGAACATCAAATCTAATTGTAGAGACTGATTCATTCATAGATTTTTGTGGCGTCAATGAAGAGCAGATAACATAGCAAAAAGTTGAATAAGGTTTGGTTCAACGTACTCGAATACTTCCGATCAATGTCCCCGAATACTTCCGATTAAGGGAAGGGAGAAGCAATTCTCTAGCTCGATAAAAATGACTCAATGACAACGGCCGTTTTTCAATTGTTTAATAATAATAATGTGGTAAAAGTGAATAATAATATGATGAAACTGAATAATCATAATAATTAAATTATACAGTTTTACCATTTTTATTATTGAGTTTCATAATTATTATTCAGTTTTATTATTATTATACATACAATCATATTAGAAAATGCCATACTATAGACTAAAGCCCAGTATTATAGAAAAAATCTGTGGCGCCCGTCAAAGCGAATGTAGGTACCCATTTTTCTATTTGTTTGATTCTTCAAAAGATATATTGTCCCTAATCGTGAACCTTCTTCTAAATTTTAATAAAACTATTTTGTTGTAAATTAAAAATTAGATAACCTAACCTAACGTATGTACGACAGTGAAGTTGTTGTGGGACCAGATTTCTCATTGTAATAAAATACGTTGTCTTTCCACTGTTTTATTTCCAACCAGAACTGAGTTTCAACGCAACTGCGTCATCATCAGTGGCACATCCCAACGCCGATAATGACGCAGTTTGCGTTGAAAACAGGTTCTGATTGGAAATAAAACGATGGAAAGACTACGTCTTTTATTTCTATTATTATTTATATAGGAAAGGTTCCAGGCACCCGGGCACATGCGCTTACTGCTTGCTCAGGCCGGCTTTTATCGCATAAGTCTTTCAACTATACGGTTTGCAATAATTCCCTATTAACCGATTGTATTTTGAAAATTTGAAGTGAAAACGCTTTTCCAAGTAACATTTAAGCATTGTTTTGACGTGTTGTTGATAATTACGTTTGTCATTCACTCGCGAGGGAGGAATCACAAGAGTTGTGGTAAAAATGATGAAAAAAGATTGCCAAATATCTTGTTGTTCTTAATTATTTTATAAATTGTGCTCTGATAAAAAAATGAACTCTTTTTCACACCGGGCCTTGCCGCCGCCCTGAGTCTGGGGAAACTGAGGTAAAGAGAAAATGATGTAAAGTATTCTAAGCAAAAATAAAATATCAAAATAAAATCATTATAGAGATTTTTAAGAATTGATAATCACTGATTCAGATGATAATAATGAAAGACAACTTCAGCTATGAATAATAGAGCGGGTGATAATAAGAAGAAACTCGGGCTTTATAAACACAACTTTGTCTGGAAAATAAAGATGATCTTAGGTATAATTAAAAAGAATAATTGAAATATTTAAAGAGACTCAAAGAGCAGCTGGATGAACAAAGAGAACAAGACAAAGGAAAGACAGGATTGTTTAAAGAAAACGAGGAAAGAGGCTATTTGTCCATGAGGAAGCACCCCAGATGGGCGATTTGAAAAGTGGAAAAGAGTAACCGGAAAAGGTAACAATAATGTCAGTGCAATGATGAGAAGTGCTTCAAGAGTAAGGACAAACTATGACAAGAAGTGCTCTAGAAGTAAGGACGAACAATGACCAGAAGTCCAACAGGAGTATAAGGTCGAACAATGATCAGAAGTGCTCCAAGAGCAAGGCCAAACTATGACAAGAAGTGCTCCAAGAGTAAGGACGAACTATGACCAGAAGTCCAACAGGAGTATAAGAACGAACAATGACCAGAAGTCCAACAGGAGTATAAGGACGAACAATGACCAGAAGTGCTCCAAGAGCAAGGCCAAACTATGACAAGAAGTGCTCTAAGAGTAAGGACGAACAATATCTCTCATTTCCCTCCCACCTTTCCTTTTGACCTTACTGTCTGAAAATCAATAGTTGTCGTCCTTATGGGGTTCTGGGCACATATATAACATTTCGTGTTAATACATTTATGCTATCGGGAAATATTCGTACAGACACGTTATTTTCAAGGGGTCGGAAAACACAAATTTCCGATGAAAACTCAAAACCCGGCTGGGCAAGTGAAATACATATTATTGGAGAAATTATGTAATGGTAAGAATGCGACATCAAGGTTTCATCGGAATTTCAGGTTTCTCAAACCCCTGGATCCACAAATGAAGGATGGAAAGAACATTTCAACACGAAATTTTATTCGTGGATTTGTAAGTCCGTAAAAATTATCATAAAAACCTGATGAAGTTATCTGATTTTGGACAATTGTAAATACTACAGCAGTTATTGTGTTTATGTGGAGTAAAGTGCAATTATACTGGCTTGAGGAGAAAATCTTTCACCATTTTAGGCCAGAAAATATATCTACTTTCGGTGAGGCAAAATCCTGGGGTAACATCATTGGACGATGAAATTAGGTCATTAATATGGTAACGTTTAACTAACTATGTATTTATACAGAAAATACTAAACATGGACCCTGAGTAGATATCTTAAAACGTAATTTATGGTAAAGAAAATGTAGGATATTGTGTCTTTGAAAATATGGATGATCACTTCATTTATATGTGATGCGGCCATAACTATAGATCATATAGACCATGTATAGATCACTCCCCCCCCCCCCCCCCCCCCACTCCCCTCAAATTTACTGGCATTGGTGGGTATAAGAAAGTCACACTTATAACCACGCAGTGCAATGAAACGAAGTAAGCCACTGACGCTAATACAGTTTTTTCATATTCTCAGTAATGCCAGTTGAAATGAATTTGAGAAGAGAGTGAGGAGGGAGCATTATCTGTAAAACAGTAGTTAGTATAACAAAGTCCTGTTATAGCCACAACATATATATAATTTTTTAAATGTTATCCTCATATACTACCAATAATAAAAAAAATTTTATAATTCCTTTACATTCTTTGTGACTTACAATTATCGATAGAAATAAAGAAAACGTATGTTTTTAAAAAATATTGTCTATTTCACTCATTTTTTAAAAACATACGTTTTCTTTATTTTTATCAAGTGTTTCACAATATCTCTGCCAAAATGTTAAGTATAATTGAGGAGTTTGGAGCCAGAGCGGACCAACCCACAATCTTTCGGAAAATGAGTTATTACCATCCTGATGTTGGCATAGGTTCCCTTTTTCAAAACCAGTGTGGATCACTTAGTTTCTTCACTTCAGTGATAGATAGCAGCACTTTAAGTTTAGTCCACAAGTATTTTGTGCATGTATTTTCAAAGTCACAATGGATCATTCGGCTCTCAAAAACTTTATAGAACACAAAAAGGGATCACTCATCCAATACTATTCTAAAATTTCAAATATAAATAAATATTTGGGGCCCATTTATGGAGATAAACAAAATGTACTCAATTTTCAATTGCCATTTTCTTCCTGTTCAGTTTCAATCAGTTGGTCCGCTCTGGCTCCAAACTCCTCAATTATCGATAGGATAAACCCTTTTCGCGAGAATCATGCAAACGTCTAAAAAACTTGGTTCAAAACAACATTTCAGGACGGGTTTCAACATCAGCATTCAGTTTTATCTACTACTTTTTTCGAGAAAATTAATGATCAGGTCATAAATATAAGCTGTAAAATGTACTGAATTCTCGTCCGATTTTTCGACCAAAGTCTAATCAGATCTAAACTAGCACATGTAACTTCGTAATTTCAAATTTCTAGTTCATGGCTACAAACGTTTCTGAGTTAGAGCGGTCACAAAGTTCCCAATCACATACTCACAGACAGTCAGCAACGCAAAAATATAGTCAAAACGTATTCAGGAGACGTGAAACTCCATTGAAAACTCCATCACGATTACAATAATTCCTTAAGTTGAAGATATATGAAAGTAAAAACAATAATGGTTTAACGGAGCTATTTTAATAAAAGGAAAGAAAACCCGGAGATCCTTATAGAAAACAGAAGGAATAGTAAATAGAATTGATTTAAATGGAAGACTTCCTATATTCATTCTTATAAGAAAACAGTTGAAAAACTTGAGTGAATGCAAGTTTGTACATGAATAGTGCATTGTTCAAGTCTATAAGGCATCGGAAAAGGTTTAATTGTTGGGAGCTTGCGAACCATTCGGGAAAAAATGAAAACTCAACAAAACCCACAAGAAATAATGAGGAGTATACGTTGGTATGTAATTATTGTATGATAACTACCCTAAAGATGCAGGCAATAAACGGACGGTTGGAGAACAGGAGCTTAGGGCCTTTTATAGCTGGCTCTCCTGACAAGAAGGTACCTCATAAGAAATAAATATACATAAGTCAGTCTGTAGGGGAGCTTTTTAAAGAAAACAATAAACTCGGACAAAAATATTGAGGATGAGACTTGAAATGAGGCTTGTAAAGCTGCCAATTCCGGGGCCAATGATCCCCTAATGTCACAAAGCCATGTACAGCCACTCAAACGTAAATTTTGCCTACTTAGGTTAATTCACCTAGGGTTGGGGTCTTTAACGAGTAACTGACATCACACAGGCTAGAGACAATCGGTTAACGGCAAAGGTTTTTTTCATGTTCCGGATAAAAAACCAAAAAGGCCTCAACCGGGTTTCGAGCCCGCAATCTTGAGCTCAGTAGGCTAGAACGCTATCAATCAGAATCCCGGATGAATGTGAATATCGGGATTAGGATCGCGAAGATCCCGGGATTAGAAAGGCAAAAAGGAAATTTTAAGAAAAACGAAAAGAAAAAAGCCATTCCTAGCATTTTCAATACCTCCGATAATAGTCGAAAAACTTTTGAGATGAACTAATTATAAAACATGGTAAATGTCAAAAGCTGTCGAAGCATGTGCCATAAGTTCTTATAAGAAGGAACGAAGACAGAGGTGAAGAGTATGATGAAGAACAGGGAATCGAGGCGGAGAAAAAAACAAAACAAAGAAATATAAATGGGCCGACCCTTAAAAAAAAAGTTAAACTGTTTATTCTGAGTGAATGATAATAAAAAATAAAGATAACTATTAAATCATGGGACATGTTGGGCTGCCGTACGACATATGTTGTCTACAACTAATGGCCTGCTAAGGACATTATTTAACATTCCGGGGAAAAAAGGAAGTCGAGAAAAAAAGAAAAAAAAAGGTATGAAAGAAGATAAAACTATAAATAATACTCGTTTGGAGCCTTCCAGCGATAACTGTAAAAACCTGACTATAAAAATGTTCAAATAAAACTTGAGGACGTCTCATTACGATAAGCACCTTAAATATTGTTAACATTCAGTGAGATATAATATTAAAAACGGGGATTCGAAGGTTCCTCGATCGATCACCGCAGATGTCGGTAGTTTTATTGAAAATATGTTAAGGATAGTCGTTACAATAGACAATATAGCGCCGTTCAACTATGAGAGAGTTTCGTGCCTTTTCCAAAAAAAAAATTGAAATATTCAAAAAATATTTGGTAACTTGTTTTTTTTTTTTCGACACAAAATAAAATAAAAATATTTTTCCTCTTAACAATGTCCTTCCTTGAAAACTGACATTATTGCAGAGATATTGTGAAATAATTCAAATGGACTTGAAAAAATAAAATAAAACTTGTTTTTTTAAGATATTGTCTAATTTCACTAACTATATATACATGGGAGTACTTTCGGTATTTCTACCATCCTCAGCCAAAAGCATAAGAGATAAGACCTTTTTAAGATTTCGAAGTAAGAAACAAACGACTAGTTTCGTATTGTAACATCGATTCAGATGATTATTTTATAGTTAGTTATTATGTCTCATGCCCGGGCTTTAACTACGAGGTCAGCCTACTACCGGAGCTGTGATTTGTCACTCTGGTGGACTCAGTCTTATCTCTTATGCTTTTGGCTGAGGATGGTAGAAATACCGAAAGTACTCCCATGAATATATAGTTAGTGAAATTAGACAATATCTTAAATAAACAAGTTTTATTTTATTTTTTCAAGTCCAAATGTCCTTCCTCACTGAAAGTTTTATTAGTTATTTACTCATTTATTTTATTTCCATTAGTTTATTTTTTATTTATTTTTATTTATTTTTTTCTTAGAATAATATTCGTTAATAAGTTATAGACAAGATCATTAATGTAACATAAAATGAACCAAACCGAATTAATGTAACGATACATTTATTATATCGGGAGTTATATTGTTCACAGTCTCACACACATTTTTCCTCTTCATTTTTGGAATCAAGAGGTCGAAAAGCATGAAATTCCAGTGATAACCCAAAATCGAATTTCTGTCCAAGTAGAAAACTTCCTCTACACTTCGTATAGCTGGCGAAGAAAGAAGTAAATGAAAAAAAATGATCTATTTTTCAGTTGCAGCTTTTTTTCTCCCATTTATTCAAACTTATTTATTGTATATAAAAGTTTCGGGCTGCAAGTCCATCCTCAGTATCTATAAATTGTTGTATATAAAATATTTCCTCGTCTCTTCCACATTTTTCAACACTTATTAAAGTAAACTAGTTTAACAAAAATCCAACTTGCAAGATGTTGAAGATCTTGACTCAAAAAAAGTAAGGTCTCCTTAAGAAGTCCTGAAAAATGTGGAAGAGATGAGAAAATTAAATAAAGTTGGAGAACAAGAGCTGCATCTAAAGAATACATCTTAAGTAGACATAGAAAGATCACAAACTGGGTAAAGATACGTACGTTCCTTTGTGGTCATCGACCTGACCCTTGTATGGTTTAGCTAACGCTGAAACTTGTTTCAATTAAGAGCACAGCAAATGCGGGCAAGAAGAGAAATATTATCCTGTTTTGTGTAAAGGTTTACGATTTCCATTGAACATACAAGAAACGTAGATCACTTGGGGTGTGCATTTACATTCTGAACATGAACACCAGAGTTCATAGATCGGATTTATGACAAGTTCACAATGAGTTTAGTTTTAGTAGAGTTCTAGCCATAGCCGAGGGAGAGAGGGGGGGTACTTGTATGAAATATGACAAAGTCCCTCACTGAGATCTGAAACAGATATCCTGTGAACATGCTGTCATCCACCACCCCGACCTGCAGCGATCGTAAATATCTTTTTTTATGGAATGGAGAGAACACAACCTCAAACGGAGATAGAGAGAAATAAGGTAGGAAACAAACAAACAGACAGGGCACAAAACAACACAAAACAAACAGAAAAAGAAAGTTGAGTAAGTTGCCACCTCACAACTCACCGAGCAGCTCCCCGCCATATTTACGAGCCCTGCGCTATTTATGCTAAATATTCGCCCGCGCCGCGCACACAACTGTTATTAATAGCCCCGATCCTATCGCCACGTTTTCTTTATTACCGACCTCCACACCACACCAATTTTTAAGATTTATTCTGTCTTCTTCGACTCATAATATTTTCTGTCTTCAGCTCTTGTTTTTTTAATTTTATTCATTGAGAACTTGCTTTCTTCAAACATTTATAGATATCTCCGCACAATCTATCTTCCATGAAAGATCACATTATTCCTTCAAATATATAAATTATAAATATTTTGTATTTATTTTTTAGTAACTCGCAAAAGTTTTCACTACACTATACTCACAATTTATGGTTTTTGTTTCCTGACATTGTCAAACCAGATTTCTTACCTGAAAACAAAAAAAATATTTAAAACATTCACATTGATAAAGACGAAGATTAAATAAATGGCTAAAATAAAATTGATTTGAGGCGCCAAAAGAAACTGGACTGCATTATTATTACATTATATTATATCTGTTATATTCCTAAAATTCTGTTATGGAGTGATATAAATTAAATTTCTAAATTGATTTTTTTGCATCCGGTCAAAAATTCTGTTTTAAGATTTCACCGAAATTTCATATTTTTCGACCCCCCGATTCCAAACATGAAAAAATTTTTATCTGTCTGTGTGTTTGTGTGCTGAGCCTGGGAACAAGATAACGCCCGATAGAATAAATGGGAGTACAAAATTTCATATGTAAATTCAAAATCTCATAAGGACACCCATTAATTTTTCGAGGAATCGGCCAAAGGTAAGAAGGGATCAGAGGAGGGGGCCTCGACTCAAAAACTACTTATAACTCCCGATGTAATGAATATACCTACCAACACGAAATTTCGTATGAGGATTCAAAAGGACCTATTTAAGTCAATTGATTTTTAGCTTAAACGGTCAATTGGTTCTGGAGGAAAAGCGAAAACATAATTCATTAAAACGTTATGAGGAAGTACAAAGTCGGCTATACCGCACGCTAGTGTTGGCCTCATACGTCCGCTGCGGTGGCGCTGGTAGTGTTCCCTCCCCTATGGATCACGGGGTGTGGAGAACCAAGTGATCAGTACCCGGACCAACTCATTGCTGCCTGACAACCACAAATTCCTCAGCCAACAGTTATGTGAACGTTTAGTTTATGTACAGTAGTTTATACTGAAAACAGGATGGTAACCCCACTAATAACCACACCAGTTGATTCCTCAAGACCCACCGGCGTGTCTCTACAGAACACACACAGACCAGCGCTGAGATGGCGGGAAGTTCACCAGTTGATTCCTCAAGACCCACCGGCGTGTCTCTCCAGAACACACACAGACCGGAGCTGAGATGGCGGGAGGTTCACCAGTTGATTCCTCAAGACCCACCGGCGTGTCTCTACAGAACACACACAGACCAGAGCTGAGATGGCGGGAGGTTCACCAGTTCATTCCTCAAGACCCACCGGCGTGTCTCTACAGAACACACACAGACCACAGCTGAGATGGCGGGAGGTTCACCAGTTCATTCCTCAAGACCCACCGGCGTGTCTCTACAGAACACACACAGACCACAGCTGAGATGGCGGGAAGTTCACCAGCTGATTCCTCAAGACCCACCGGCGTGTCTCTACAGAACACACACAGACCAGAGCTGAGATGGCGGGAGGTTCACCAGTTCATTCCTCAAGACCCACCGGCGTGTCTCTACAGAACACACACAGACCAGAGCTGAGATGGCGGGAGGTTCGTTTTGATAATCTTCTCGGTTGTCTGCCGTTCTCCAACGGGTTTTGTAATGTATTGGTATGCTCACCTCACTAACGGACCCCTCACCCGACCTCCACAACGAGATAATTACACAGTCAGCCAGCAAGGGGTTCTTATTTGGTTTAATACAATATTTCATATTTTGAATTAAGATTCGATAGGGATGTCAAGTAGATGCAGGAACTGGCAGCTACATAAAAAAAGAACATTTAGGAGTTATTCTTTGGAATTATTTATATTTTTTCCAGAAGTAGTTATGCAAGTTTGTAGACGATCTAAAAAAATATTCAATATAAATTCTGTGCATTAAATATTAAATAGGCGTCAATATTAAATAGCTGCAAGTTTGGGCAAAATTGCAATATGAAAGTTATCTACCTCCGATTCAAAAACATAGATCTCTTTTTTCACAGGTTGTCAAATAAAATGTAGTCTTACCTCTAACAGATTTCTATTAGTATAAGCTAGCCGGCTTTTGAGGTTACCCTCATCATCAGGCAGTCTGATAAAAAAAAAAAATTTGAAATTTGAATGAGAATTAAAATATTTTAGTAAATAAAATGTTGTTGCAGAGTTATGACTCAGATGGTGGACAGAAATAACCTTTCTGTCCCCGTCCATGAAATTTTAAATTGTTAAAGTTTTTAAATTGTTTTATTTATTTGTTTTTATTATAAATTTTGAATTTTATTTACAAAATATTTTAATTTTCATTCAAATTACAACATTTTTTATTTTATCAGACTGCCTGATGTTGGGGGCTACCTCGAAAGCCGGCAGCTTATACTAATAAAAATCTGTGAGAGGTCACACTACATTTTATTTGACAACCTGTGAAATAATCACTTCTCAGTACATCAGCCATCTTCATATTAACAGATCACTTTCATCCTAAAAAGGATAAATGCGACCATTTGTGGTTTAGTACATAAATGTTTGCAGGTCATATCTTTTTAATTAATTAGGGACTAAACAAATCCCTGGCCAGCCCGTTTTCGCTTTTTTGAGCATTTTTTGGAGTTAATTCCAACTTCAAATATCCGAACTTCGAGCAATTAATTACTCGAAATCTCTCTCTACGACACTATAATAAACATTAAACAAGAAACTATACCTGATTGTGGTTAGTAGCAAAATTACAGGATGCTTCTTCATAAGATACATAAAAATGATTGTCTTTCGGTTAAAATTTGGTTTTATTCAAGACCTGTTTCGCATATCATGCATCATCAGGTTGAAGAAGAAAGAGGGGAGTTGGGGGATGATTTTTATATATCCGAACCACTCCCCCCTTATTTATCTTCAACCTGATGATGCATGATACGAGAACCAGCTCCTGCATACAAAATTAGCTTTAACTTACCCTACAAAACTAAATTTAGGGGTGACGATCCTGACTACCAACTGAAAGAGCCTCCGTTCGAATTTAGAATAGATAATAAATTAAAATTTATATTCCTGCCAACTACCCATGAGCAGCAGACACCTGTAGATAGCCCGTCGCTGCCATTTTATACCTTAAACGTTAAACCACCTATTCTTAATATAAATTAATAGTATTATTAGCCGCAGTTATAGCAAAGCTGTAATGGTATGTGGACCCGGAGAACTGGTGAGCTGACTCAGCCCCTGGTTCTCTGAAGAGGCAAGTCGTGTTGTTAGACATTCCCAGAAAAGTGCTTCCTCTCAGCAGGTGCTAATATGAAACCTAAATTGGTTGAACAAACATACCTATTACCTGATATCCAGTACGAACAGTCATTGGTCCAAACTTAGATCAGATGTTTGACAATGATCGAACGAAAAGTACCCATATCATCTATAAATTGTGGCAGATCGGTGAATGATGGGGAATTAAAAGTAGAATAATTGATCATTAATCAGGATTAGGAGAACAAGACTTTAGAAACATCCTGAGTTTCATTGAAAAGGTAGGACTATAGCTTAGAATATTATTGTGAACAATTGTAAGGTCGTTCAGTCTTATGTGTGTGTGAATGCTATACCTTTTTTTTGGGGGGGGGGGGGGGGGGGGGGGGTGCCCCTGGCCGCCTGAGGGGGGTCGGTCACATCGACCTATTTGATCGGCGGGGAAATGGGCATCCTTTCTCCGTTTTTATTAACATTATTACATTTTGGTGCTAAGGACGACTGTGGCGTCAAGTATCATAAGTTTTCGGGCGCCTCTTTGCGCAGAGCGAGCTCGAGGTTCTGTTCTGCCTACTGTCGCCTGTCGGCGGGGCCTAGAATACTAATACTCCCAGTAATCAATCAATGGATTGCTCCACCTCCCCTCCTCATGAGACTCTCTGCTACGCAATCTGGTTTCGATGATGGGAAGTTTTGGAATTGAGTCGCTTGGATCAAGAGCAGTATAACCTGATTTCTCGTCAATGAGTTAATGTTAAATGCGTCTAAAACAACTGTAAACTGAAATATCAAACTTAATTTATTATTTATTATTATTATTATTATATTTAAAGATAATATAAAATTCCTAGGTCTCCATATTTATACGAAACTAACATGGGCTGAACATACGGCTGTTTTCGGTAAGAAACTGAGTTCCATTTGCTTCTTACTTCGTAATCTTAAAAATCTTGTGCCAAGGAAACATTGATTACATTATATTGTGCATATTTCCATTCTTTAATAAATTATGATTTAATACATTGGGGAGCTTCTAGCTCGAGTACTAATATTTTTAGAGTTCAAACTAAAGCACAAAGAATAATAAATAATACTACTCAAAGAACCAGCTGCAATTTTTTTCTCTTGGATTTTTCTTTTATGTATTTTTATTATCATTTTATTTATTTTATAATTTATTTATATATATATTTTTTTTTTATTTACAAATAGCTATTTACAACTGTATTCATATGAATACAACAAGCAAATGTGCTGATAAAGAGGTAATGGCAATGTCAAAATGTCATGAGGGGAGAAATCACCCAGTGGTGACACTCCCTAGTCACTGCTTTTCTCTCGTTTTTAACTAATATTTATATATATATTTTTATAATTGTTATTATTATTTTGTTTCCTTTCTGTTTTCAATATTTTGCACATTCTGACCTGATGAAGGATCGGGTAAGAACATCGGAAAAAAAGTGAAAAAGACACTTCCAGAAAAGTTATAAAAAATTATCTTAATTTTAATTCAATTTAAAAAAAATGTTTCTATTGTATTTATTAATATTATTATTTTTGTTTATTCATTTTATTTTATTTTTTGGTAGTATTGTTAATTCTAATCCATGATTAGACTCTAAAAGTTAATAGCTGCTTATGTATCTAATGTATAAGCTATCTTACTGTATACATTCTTATGACGTATCTTATTATCATGTTTAACGCAAAAATAAATATTAATATTATATTCTTCGAACGTTGTATCTATCTTTTCTCATTACCTCCACAAGAATCTAGTATAGCAGGCAGACTTATTATCGTGTTCCAAAACAAACAAGATTTGAGATGGGTGACAACATCGCTGAGACAGCAGTTGGTGCTTTGTAGACGGTTGCAAACAAAGGATAGCCGTTCACAATAAAACCTGTCACACATGATGACCAATACAAGAATGTTATGACTCTCCCTCCCTAGTTTTTTGAAACTGGAGCCCTCAAAACAACAACAGTTTTCCCAAAGAGCTACTGAGGATCCCCGGGAGGATGATATGATGTATGTTAATCATGTAACATGTGGGAGGGAAGAGGGGGAGGAGGGGACTGTCACGGATGGTAACATCCCCTAGGAGGGAGAGGATCATGGTAGAGGGTGTCATATGGCAGGGGGTCTAGTTGGAAGTGAACCGACTGTACCGGGAATCAGGCACAAAGACGAGTGGTCGACTCGATGTACTCGTACCCAAACCTTCCCTCCCAGCTCAGTCTCAGCTCAAACACCAGCTCTCCTGGTTCCAATGTAAGACAGTCTAGAGAAGTATAACATCCCCTAGGAGGGAGAGGATCATGGTAGAGGGTGTCATATGGCAGAGGGTCTAGTTGGAAGTGAACCGACTGTACCGGGAATCAGGCACAAAGACGAGTGGTCGACTCGATGTACTCGTACCCAAACCTTCCCTCCCAGCTCAGTCTCAGCTCAAACACCGATGTAAGCCAGTCTAGAGAAGTATAACATTCAAATTTAACAACTTCTAAGTTGAGGAACGCGGACATATTGTGGAATTTGTAATAAATAAATAAATAAAATAAACTTATTTTTTGAAATATTGTCTATTCCACTAAAGATATTTATAAAACTACCGGTTTCGGCCTCACACCATCGTCAGGTCTAGTTATGAACTAATTCAGTTTGCCGAGTGCGACCGTGATATATTGGAGGGGTCGCACTCGGCAAACTGACTTAGTTCATAACTAGACCTGACGATGGTGTGAGGCCGAAACCGGTAGTTTTATAAATATCTTTAGTGGAATAGACAATATTTCAAAAAATAAGTTTGTTTTATTTATTCAAATTTTAGTACCAGAGTATTTTTTCCTTAAAAAAAAAATTAGGGTTTGAGTTATGAAGTCGAATCGATGAAATAAAAAAAAATTATAACAATTATTATGAAATCGATTAATCTATACCTCAGAGATAAAGAATCGCACCAACCTCTGGGTGTTTTTCCAGTCAATATCGAGTTGAATATACGATTATCTTGGAAAGTTTTAACACAAATAATATAATAACTGCTGCTATAACGAATATATTGACACTAAATTTTACATGTAAATTCAAAACACCTTTAGGACCTTCCGCAAAATCGGCAGAATGGAACGAGGCAGAGGAGGAGAGTTCGACTCAAAAACCCTAGTAATTGCCGATGTAATAAGTGTACCAACACAAAATTTGTCTGAAAAAAGCATCTATGTGAGTCAACAATTGACTTTTAGACCAAACGGCAATTTGGTTTTGGAAGGGGGGACATTTATTTGATTAATTCGTACTGGGGAAGTACATTTCTGGGGATTCGACCGACAACTTTTTACTCTATATTTCCTAATAATAATACTAATACCTACCCGATATCTAAGTTGCAACAGATGAAATATAAAGTAATGAATCTATATAAACTAAAAATATTACTTACTCAACGTTAAACGATCAATTATTAAGAAACAATAAATAAAAATGAGAAGACAACAGTTTAAATAATTATTTATTTCTTAATTGTAATTCCGACAGTTTAACAACAATTAAACGTTATCTTAGTTATCCATATTAATGAAAGTAACAATTGAACAAGTATCATAATTTTCAGGTGAAGGCAAACTGAATTGTGACGACACATTTTAAGGAATTCTGATTATGCATGTAAAATTTCATGTTGATCTGTTCATTCTTTGAGGAGTTATCGTGTTGTTAGGCAGACAGGCAGGAAATGTTTACTTCCACAGCTGTACCAAATATAGGGGAAGTTATGTAATCGGTCAAAAATTCGATGCGGAATTTTCAACGGACCATCAGATTCCAAAAAAGAAAAAAAATTGTCTGTGTGTATCTGTGAATAAGATAACTCTCGATAGAAGAATTTATCGACACGAAATTTTACATTTAGATTCAAAAAACCATCAGAAAGTCCCAATTAACTTTCTGTAAAATTGGCCGAAGGGAAGGGGAGATGAATCAGAGGAGGGGTCGACTCAAAAACTCCAGTAACTGCCGATATAATGAATGTATCCACTCAAAAACCCAAGTAACTGCCGATATACACATGCACTTCAAAGAGGGTTTCACATCAAATTCTAGCACACAGGCCACTCCAAACCTCGCTATGCCACTGCCGATATAATGAATGTATCGACTCAAAAACCCGAGTAACTGCAGATATAATGAATGTATCGACTCAAAATATAGTACGTATGCACTTCAAAGAGGGGTTCATTTCAAATTCTAGCACACAGGTTACTCAAAACCTCGCTATGCCACTGCCGAGATAAAACACGTTTCTCCTCGCTTGAAAATAAAAAAGTAAGATAAATTTCAGGCGAAGAAAGATCGTGGATAACCAACTGGTTTATAATATAAAAATGGCGTACAATTAAATAATTCTAAATGTCCCATTGTGAAAAACTTTAAATGTTCCAGATGTCAGAATTGGACCACATCTGTTGCGGTTCAAGCCACTGCCAATGGGTGAAGAGGGGCGCTCGTCTAGAACGACATGTTTTATGAGTCATGAAATTGTTATATAATATAATAGCAGTAAATAATAGCCCTCAGTTCTCCTAGATTTGTTACAAAAGTGAGCTTGGTCGAAGTGGTAAGTTCGGAGGAAAGCTGCCCATGTTATTATTTTCTAGTGAGTACGAACACAAACACGGAACCTTTTTTTTTACCCTGAATTAACCTTAATTTTTACAAACAATTAAAAATTAGACGCTTCCAATTTAAGATGGTAAGAAAGGGAGGATGTCCAATAGATCCTTATGAACCTTTATGGCCATGATGGCCGTGCGGGCTAGAGCGTAGGGCGTTTATTTATTGGTTGGTAGGCGGATGTAGGTGAATAAAGAGGTATCAGTCCAACAATATATTTTATTTATAGCACACCTAGTTTCGGATTTAACTGACATCTTCCAAAAAATATTTTTTTAAATCACTAGAATTTATGAACTGTTTCAGTCAATAATTAACAATAAATAAGTTAAGTAAGGTAACAAGTGATAGAATGTTAAGTGGTATCAAAGTGGACACAGAACATACATAAAAATTAGAATGAAAATATTGTACGTAAAAATTACCTTAAAGTTGGGAAGAGTTAAAGAAATTATAGATGCATCTCAAGGTCGAGCTGGATGGTGACTGATTGGGGGCGGCAAAGCAGGATGCCCCCCTCTCCTCAAAATAAAATTAAAGAAAGGGGATATTGAATTGTGTGTTAACCTATTCAAAAAAAGGTCCTTTTTTGTTTTCTTTTAATTCAAGTTTTTCGAAGCAGTCGAATGTGGGGCCCTTATCTACAAAATGTAATAATTCTACATTTTTGTTGGCCATAAAAATGTAACCTGCAGCTATCAGTTGGTCCTTAAATTCAGAAACTCTACTAAAGCTGGTAAATGTTCTCCTGAGCTGGGCAAATGTTCCCCTATTCTTGTAGACATTTTTCGTCCTGACTGGCCTACATAGGTCGCCCCGCAATCGCAGGTAATTCGGTAGTCCCCACTTCTGTCTGGAAACTCCACTCTCTCTTTCGATCTCGAGAGGATGAGAGTTCGAATCCCGTTCGGGAGAGTTTTATTTCATAGATAGAACTCCCTCCCGGGGCCATGGATATAGTGTAATTAGTCATATAACACCGTTATAGAAGCATGGCTAATATGCATGACTAATAAAATAAAATAAATATATATTTCTATACTATTCAGCTTTGTCCATAGTGTCTCATTATTATCCAAATGTAATAAATTAAATAAACAGGAAAACTGAATGCGACAGGAGTGTGCGATAATATGAATATGATGGATATGGTTGGCGGTGCGAAAAGAAGGCATTAATGAACCACCTTTTCAACTTCCTTCAATTATGTAGATAACACTCTTCTTCAATTCTAGACCACTGTGAGGCGGTTTCTTCAGTCTGCTACACCTCGCTGTGTCCACGCATTCAACTTTCCCTAACCGTTAGAAACGTTTAACTGTCAATCATACTATACATATTTTAAGAAAAAAAGTCTGCCAGGCGAACATGTACAGAAGATAAAATTGATATGTAGCACTGCAAAACAGAAAACTCCAGCAGGTTAACTGACAGAGAGAATCGAACCGCTAACCTGCGCAGAGAGAATGACAGAGCTGTCCAGAGCAGGGTGGAGGCACCCTGCTGGGTTGGAGCCTCCTATCCTAACCATTCAGTCACTTTGGACTAATGGGTTTCACAGTCCCTACGTCCACTCTCCAAGCAGGCATTCCTAGACAGGAACAGCTCCCTTTGCTGGATTAGTTCTTGTACTTCCTACACATTGGCGGACAGGACTGCGATAAAGCATCACTTTGCTGCACTCATGCACTGTGCCTTCTGCACTAATTACATGCTAAACTATGAGTTCAGAAGACGCGAACAAAGCTATGATGTCGGATAGTATAACGACTCATACTTTACTTACCAGCTTCACGACCAGGAGGTGGAGATGCGCTCCGTGTTCAATGGTTTTCGTTACGATGTCTGATATTTTAGGGTTCTTTCGGTTGAAAACCAATTATGGGATCATCCGTTCAAGAGCGATAATGTCACATGCGATCGTCAACTGAAAATGTATTTATTAGTGATCGGGTCTGTTACCAGGATGTCTAAAGAAAAAGACGAGGACTAGAAGGTTTGGTGTTTCTGACTGGAGACGCTCTTGGGAACGTTTTAATTTGTAAAATATGAGATTTGAGAGTTAGGACTTTATAATGCTTTCCCCCCCGCACATCTCCGCATGAAATTTAGCGGCAGTAAAAACACTTTGGCGAGAAACACTGAGCTGCGGGAGGACGACTCAACGGCCAGTTCATTAGACCGATAAACATCTCCATTTCCGAAGATCCAGTCTCTCTTTTATTTCCCTCGTCGTTTTTTTTTTTTTTTTTTTCTTCTTTGGATAGTGATCATGGCGGAATGAGAGGGTGGATGGAGAGAGGTAGGGTTAGGGATCTTAAAAAAATTTTAATTAAGAGATCTTCCAAGGGCTATTACCCTATTGGGTCTTTAACAGGGCTGCTCAAGGATTCGACGACAAGATCGGGGAAAAGATAGGGCCCTCCAACTTGTGAGGAAGACAGGAATTTTCTCGTGGAATTCCCTACGGATCTGTCCCAGAGATCAACTGTGTAGATGGAAAATGGTGACGGCTGTAAATCAGGAAGGCTCGCTACCTGCCACCTAGCTACGGTACATGGAGCATTCCCAGGACTTTTTACTGTTTTTTTTTTTTTGACGTAAAAAGGATCTCGTGAAAAAAAAAAAAAAAGTGGTGGCATGTGATCTTTACAGGAACATTTTAATAAGGCAAAGAAAAGGAACTCTAAGAAAGTCAATAAAGATTCTGAGGATAGCTTTTTACAGGAGGCTTAACAAACTCCTGGCCCCCCGGTAACCACCGGAGCTGCCTCGGCTAATCTCTGCCTCTCGATGTGCACTAAGGATGCTTTTCATAACAGCCATCCTACTCTTTAATAGCACAAGGATAACTTTATCCATATAATTCAATTTGAACTCTGAATAGACACTGAAGGAACTTGTCTGAATTGAACTCCCAAAGTGAATAACAGTTCAACTCTCTACTTACTTCAACCATTAGTTTTCTTCCTTTGGATTTAGCATCAACTGTTGTGGCTATTAGCAAGGACCTCATCTATACAACCATAAAACGGATAGGTCCTATCAGAATATATTATAAAACATTTTCTCTAAATCGGCGGATTTAGATCTTTCCCATGCACAGGACCCGCGTTTCAATAATAATTATAAACCTGTAGATACATATTTGTATAACGTATTAATGTAAACGTTAATAGTGATTGTCCATTGTAGAAGATCTACAACATTCTTCTTCACGAGACGAAATCATACAAAACTATATTAATGAAGTTGAAACGAAGTTTGTTTGTTTGAAGTAACTACTTAACCGATATGGATAAGTCGGAGGAGAAACGGGCGCCGATTTTGATGACCTTTCGTATGAAATATCCTTACAAAATAGATTGAATCATTAGGCTATGTGGCATACCAAATATTTGAACGGGAGGGTGGGGGCCCAAAATATTAAATGAATCCATGAATTTTAGCTCTTTAACGGTTGTTCGGATTTGGAGGAGGCATCTCCAAATTTTTAGGGGGGGGGGGGGGGGGGGGTTATGAGGAGGGGGAGTGGAGTGAAACATAAAACTTAAATAGCTCTTTAATGGTTGACTTTCCAGGTAAGTCATGAGGCATCATGGTAAGATAACAAACCATGAAAATGTCAACTTATTTCTAAAATAATCTAACTTAAAGTTACTAAACGAACAGACAACATCACTAACCTACTTAAAGTTACTAAACGAACAGACAACATCACTAACCTACTTAAAGTTACTAACATATTTAAAGTTACTGATCTGCTAGTTATGAACAATAGTAAAATTGAGTTGTTACCTTTAATTCTTGAATCTCGCCATCCCTAAGGGGTTTTCAGTTGAGAATACCTAAATCATACATTAATATTCTCCAACATACTTCGTACTTAATCCGGAGGCATGCGACAAATCCTGAATTTTTTATTTAAAATGAATTCCCCAATCGTAAGGCTCAATGCTTGTACGTTAAAGGGTTTTGTAGGCAGATTTCGGATATAACTAATTTTATTTTATTTTATGTGCCTTTAATTGCTATGGTCAATAGCGACAGGCTTTCTACAATTTGCCATCCAATTCAAAACCAGTAGTCCGAAGAAATATTAAATTTAAATGTGGATGGGATTCAGATGCTGGAGTTCTCGGTTGGTGGGCAGAAGTGCAATCCACCCCCCCCCCCCCCCCCCCCTTCGAGGTTACCACATCGAGAGTTAGAACCACATAAAAATTCTAAAATTGGCATTTCATTCTGCAACTCTACAAATACTAATACTCTAAACTATATAACTCCAGAAAACCCACTTGACTATCAAGAAGTAGCTTTATTTCATTCTCAAACTCTACAAATACTAATACTCTAAACTATATAACTCCAGATAACACACTTGACTATCAAGAAGTCAGCTTTATTTTTGACACGGCGCGAATGCGAAGAAATTATTGGATATCTGGTCAGAATCATTCCAAATGTACAATTTCGCGCTAATTCCCTTCCATTATGCAACTGTTGATTGTTTCATTTACATTGCGGAACGTTCTGTAGGTTCGCATTCTCTCTAGCACCCGGTTCGTACCGTTCTTTTGTATCAGATTAAAAAAGTCGTCGGTCAATAACCGGCTATGTACTTCCCCAGCAAAAATTGATCAATTACGTTTTCGCTCTCCCTCCAAAGCCAATCGACCGTTTGTGCAAAAACACAATATTTGACTTACATAGTGGCTTCTGAATGATACTAAATTTTATGACAATACATTCATTACATCGGGCGGTTCAGTTAGAGTATTCAAGTCGAGCCCACTCGAAGCTTCTCTGGTCCTTCCCTTCGACCGGATACTTAATAAGTGCCGTCCTCAAGGGGTTTTGACTTTAAATATAAAATTTCAAGTCGATACATTCATTACATCGGCAGTTATTGGGATTTTTGATTTGAGCCCCCTCCCCTTTGGCTGATTCAGCTGAAAACTAACAAGTGTCCTCCTTATAAAGCTTTGTATTTATTTACATATGAAATGAAGTTCCTTACACATAACACGGCAGAGTTTTTGTGTTAAGCCTCCCCTTAATCCCTTCTCCCCATTGGCAGAAAGGTTGAAAATCAATAGATTTGCCCTTGGAGGGTTTCTGATACGCATATAAAGTTTTGTGTCGATACATTTATTCTATCGGGAGTTATCGTATTTACAGAAACACATATTTTTGTTTTTATTTTTGGAATCAGGAGTAAGGAAAACATGAAATTCCGTTTAAAACTCAGCATCGACATTTTGACTAAAGTAAAACAAAACAATTATTCCGAATTATTTTTCTGTTATATGCATCATGATTTTTTGACTCATGATTTAAGTATTGGCGGAATTTTCCATAATTATGAAACCAAAGTGTTTGCTACCTACGTTTTAATAAATTTAAATTTAATTTTTCAACCGACTATGGATGGGCGTTTGGAACAGAATGGCGACCTGTAGAAAGCCCGTCACTATTAAACTAAGCAGTTGGAATGACAACAAATGAAAATGAAAATAGATAGATAAATCCGGAATTGGAGCTATTTTTATGGAAATAGTTCGCCATGAATGATATTGTTCCTCAAAATTTCCAAGAATTCATACAAGATTTTCTACCTTTATTCCTGACAAAAGTAAGTATATAGGCTACTAAAATGAAAACTAGGGACAGTTTATGGGGAAGATGAAATTTGTTAAAGGACCATCCAGCCATAAGCAAACGGAGGGAGGCCGGCCCATCTATTAAACTGAAAAGGGCTCTTTCCCAAGTGAATTATTCATAAAGTAAAAACCGAGGGATTACCGGAGGATAATGGGAGTTGTGGGGTTAATACACAGGCGGGGTATGAACTATGTTACTTTACAACATGTTTGTGGGGTTATGTTATGTGAGGTCCTGGGATGACAGCTCGTAAACTTGCCAGGATTACGACATGGCAATCAATAGGCTTGATGAAGTTACCCGACCGACAACCCGCTAAAAAGCAATACTTACTTCACACATTTTTTTTTTCTCCAAGAGGAATTCGTTTAGTATTATGGTTGCAGAAAAGATGAGACTAAAGTTAATGAACTTTCTCGTTACGAACCTCATCCCAAGTATCATTGTACTTGACCTAAAAAAAAAACCCATTGCCGGTAGGATTCTTGGAAATATACTTCCCCGCGCCTATTAGTTGATTACGTTTCCGCTCTCCCTCTGAAACCAATCTCCCGATTTGATTGAAAATCCATAGGAGTCTAACTTATGACTCATCAAACTAAATACGTGTTGATACATTCCTTGCTTCGACAGTTACTAGGGTTTTTGAGAACAACCCCACTTGTGTCGATAAATTCATTACTTCGGTAATTATTAGAGTTTTTGAAGTGAAACTTCTTTAGCGAGACTACTGAATCGGAATGACCTCAACGTAAAAATCAACATGAAACGCTAAGGAGGGGGGATGAGTAGCGCATGCGTACAAGTCAACTACGAGTTTAGGTCGGTGTGTATGCATCAGCTGTTGTGTGCTACGTGTTTGTATACGGTTTATGCGTTAAAGTAATACGTTTGATTAGTAATTAAATACGTTTAGTTTTATTCTGAGTTAGTGATAAATAGTTAAATATGCCAAAAACTTCAACGGAACGTGTTCGACAATTCTGGAATAATAATAACTGGAAATAACTGGATTCCATGCAAGACAATTAGGACCTAATATAAAATACTTCGAATAAATGGGTAGAGCCGAGAAATATAATAACCTGCATGAATCTATTGAACCTCGGGAGGCGCCGGTAGCTCAGTGGTATGCGTGCTTGACTTCTGAGCTCAATAACGTGGGTTCGTAACCCGACCGAGGCCCTGAGTTTATTTTATCTGGGAGGTAAAATAAACTTAAGCACGCCGTCCTTCGGATGGGGCGTTAAGCGATGGTCCCGAGCCTGTACGATGTCAGGTACTCGTTAAAGACCCCTACCCTAGGTGAATAAAAATTAGGAGTAGGCAAAATTTAGGACTCCCACAGTAGAGTCGGGCCCATGTCCACCAGAGTGACGAAAGAGCGCTCTGGTATTAAGCGATATGACCTCGTAGTTGAAGCCCGGGCATGAGTCATAAAACCTAACATAACCTAACCTCTATTGAACCTCGCATCAAAAGCTACAAAAACCTGCTTGCAAGCCCATCCTGCATAGCAGCCAGGGACCAAGCAGTGCCTCCAGTACAGCAAAGTACACCCCCTTCTTCTTCCACAGCCAACTGTGCTCTTCCAGTCCACAGCCCGGTGTCCGGCAGCCGCTGCTGACACAGCGTCCGTCCATCTGCTCCAAGCCGTCCTGGAGGTCTTCTCACTCGCTAGAACGTCACTCTCTATCTCTACCACGGTGTCCTGCCCTGGTCCTCATCTCTTGGCACATTTCTGATATATAGGATATGTCCCTTTTTTTTCTATTGCAATTCAAGGAATCAAAGGTAAAAACAATATTTATAGTGACTCATCAAGCCCGGCTTTCAACTACGAGGTCCTATCGCCTACTAGAGCCCGACTCTACAGTTGGAGTCCTGAATGTTGCCTTCGTAAGTTTAGTTATTATGGGTAAGTGGTCTTTAACGAGTAACTGACGGGGGGAAGCGGTCTTGAAATGTATTACGTAACGCAGTATAAATATAATAAAATTTCAAGTATGTTTTTTTGGCTTTATTAGGTAGTAACAGAAAAAAAAAAGCAAAAAAAAAAGTCTGCATATTTAAAATGCAAAATTTTAAATTCGAATATATTATAAGAGGCCCAAATCCAGCTTGTAAATTGACGGACGGACAATCTAATGATACCCCCTCAACCTATCTTAGGATTATCCCCCCCCCCCCCCCCCCCCCAAATGTTTAAAACGACTTAAAAATGTGGAAGAATAGAATTTCGAAGGCTTCTTTGAACTCAGAGGTTTTTTTATGAAGGTATTAAAGCGACATGTGCTTCCATTTTCGGAAAGTTTCTTTTTCAACATGAAACATGAAATATGTGTATCGTGACAGGAAACTTCTTGCCCCTTGAAAATAACATGGGCAATCACAATAAAAGTTGCATGAAAGCCATCCAAGAAAACTACCTAAAAACACTTAGGGAATGGTTCCGAAGAAAAACCGCAAGCCATTGAGGAGGGCATACGTGATGCCGGGGCGTTAGGAGGTGCAGAAACACACCAAATGACCCACTTGAGCATTAACTTTCCAATAGGACCTAGCCCTCCGCCTGGAACTGGGCAATCAATTATTCAAAGAGAGGCCAATTTTCAAATGGCTCACTCCTCGTTCCAGCGGCCCCCGGAATTGTAGCTAAGCCAAAAACACTTCCCCATACACAAAGAAATTAGCTCCAACTGTACAAAAGGCTAACCACATCACAGGTGGCTCCCTACACTTCTTCAACATCTATCGTGTAACGCACCTAATTAAAAGCTCAATAGTTGTCGTATTGACTCAGACTTTACATTTCACTTTTGTTTGGGCGGTTGCAATGAAGGCTCACACCCAACTTTCGCGACTGAAAAACGATTCATTTGATATAAATAGAGCGCTCTTTCCGAAAATGAGATTAAATTACATCTCTAGTGGACAAGAAACTCAGAAATGCAGTCTTTTGGCAAAAACAAAAAAAAAAAAACGCAAACAAATGAATCTCTTAAACGAATGAATATACGACGGGGGTTCACAGTGTTTTTTATTGCAAATGAGTTGTACTATCCCCGAAAGTTTTGGTCACACATTCCACCAATCGGCCTGTGTGGAACGTTTTCTTGTAAAACCATAAACCATAAAACAGTTAAGTTCATTTGAAACCGAGATGTGGCATTGTGAATCACATCTGGAACGTGTGACATCTTCAACCGAAAGTTCAAGTGCATTCCTACAATCGTTTCTGAGTTATGTCTCCTGGCAGAGTATAGAAAGCCTAGGTCTCTTGGCAGTGTTTGAAAGGCCTTTATGTTTCATGGAAGTGATTGGAAAGCCTTTAGGTCTTCGAGCATTGTTTAGAAGGCTTTTGATATCCTGGCAGTGTTTATAAGGGTTTTGATATCCTGGCAGTGTTTAGAAGGCTTTCATGATTCTTGGCAGTGTTTAGACGGCCATTAATGCCTGTTGGAGGTATTTAGAAGGTCTTTACACCCCCTCCCCCTTTAACAAAACAACATTGCTCGCCCCCCTCAGCTTTCTGTCAAGACGCCTGCCTTGAATTTCAAATCCACGCCAGACGCCTCTCACTCTGCCGCCTGTATTCTTTTGTATTCATCCTCCGAGCCAGTCTACTACACATCTACATGATAAAGCTTCTTTATACGTAATACGTCAACTGAAAGACTGACTCAAAAACAGCCGTGACATCTTTATTTGCATATATATTTTTTCCATCAAAATGGGGTTTATATGAAAATGTTTCTTCATCATACGTCTTACTCTTTCCCAATTTTCTCCTTTTTTTCTGTCGCCTTGATGTCTCACCCCACTCAACATGATGAATGACGTCCTAAACATCCCTCCGAATAAGGCAAGTTAATATTCAAAATATATTAATCAAAAAAATAATCTTCAAACCAAAGGATTTACTGAATTTTTCGTTATATACTTTTTTTTTTACAATATGACGAGTATCCATTTTTTCTTCTGCTCATATAGCGTATACATATTGTGACAGATTTTCAACTACCCAGTGTACTTGTGACTTAATAAAAATTCCACACTTCATTGAGTAAATCTCCATTCACTATTTTCAAAAAAAAAGTCTAACTGTCTTAAAATATTACCTTACTAATTGATCATAGCTATAATTCAATCCATAGAACAGCTGACTAACTGAATATTTGACACTCCAATATCCGGTATATAAAGGATTTCTAATGACTAGAACTTTTTCATTGGTCAAATTTTAACTAAATTGGAACTAGTCTGGAAGGTCTACAAGTGATAACTTGATCTAAAACAGTATTTTAGATGAAGAGTGTTTAAGATATCATTTTAGAATGTTTTTCGATAAATCTAGTGGCATTCGAAAAAAAAATTGCACATACAATGTGCCTTTCAGTTTTCTCTACAACTCTTATTTCAAGAAATTGTTAGTTAAGTCAAAAATAAAAGCGGTATGTTGAAAAATATACTTAAGACCGAGAAGTAAAGGGAGTGGACTTAATTTTGTTTTGATTTTAGATCTAAGTTAGCACATGTCATCACAAATTTCAAGTTCATTGCTCGAGTTAGAGCACTCTCAAAAGATCCAATCACATACACACTGAGACACGTCGTAAAAATGGTGAAAAGGGTTTAGGGGACCTTGGAACGTTAAATTTATACGAAAACTCTATCTTGGAATATCTCATGATTACATACTCATACGAAAGATAAAAGAAAGTAATAATCGTACAATTTAGGGTAGACAATTTAGAAGTCACACAGTAGAGTCGGGCTCATGTCCAGTGTCAGTCCAGAGCGACGAAACGCTTTCTTGTAGTAGGCGACATGACCTCGCATAATAATCTGAATAATTTCTAAGAAAATTTCAAACATCAGTCAGCCCATAGCCACCTTATTGACACGGCCAGATTATATTCTTTCCCCTTTTTTTTGTACATAAATTACATTTTTCTTAAAAAATAATTTTTCAGTTTAAGCACTAAAGGGCTTGTGACCTAAAGCATAAGCAAATTTAATTTCTGGGGTTTTGAGTTATTATTTATCCAGTAATTCAAAGAAATAACCAATTTCCAACTTTATACTTTTTTTTTGGCTTTTTGTTATTAAAGTTATTTGAATCAGCTAGATACGCTATATTGGGGCGCACTCTTGTACCCAGACAATGTAATTATAAATTGTTTGGCGCGGTCTTCAACTACTAGGCCATTTCAGTTACTAACAGAGCGCGCAGTGGAGATGAGAGCGAATCAACTGCGGGAGACCTAAATTTTACTCAGGCATGGAGCCCTGACGGATGAAAGGGCTTAAGTCCTAGTTATCCCTAGTATTGCATGTTGAAGGAAGTAATAAGCTGCACACAGATGGCCAGAACCAATCAAATCTAACTGCGGTGTCCAGGTGGGAGCCTCGCAATACCAGCCCACACCCATCCAATTGTTCCTATACGCTTTTAACAGTTAATTGAAAAGGTTCCAATTTTCCAAAATTGAAACCCACAATAGAAGCTTCATTTCCCAGCGCTATGGTAAATATAAACCACAGGGTGAAATTACCATGAAAGGTATAGTAACTGTATTTTCACTCTAACATAAATTTATATAGA
Organism: Aradus depressus; assembly: GCA_963662175.1. Taxonomy (NCBI): domain Eukaryota; kingdom Metazoa; phylum Arthropoda; class Insecta; order Hemiptera; family Aradidae; genus Aradus; species Aradus depressus. Next base: position 63,104,775 of record OY759215.1, on the reverse strand, counting down.
ACTCCAAATCCAAAGCTGCATGTAGGACTTAATTTGGGAGGGCAGAATGGAGGGGCATTGCAATCGCGTGGAGTTGGAGGGGGCAGGCTTGGATTACACTGCTAAAATTGAAAAATTCCTATATAGGTGTGGAGTTGGAGGTGGCTGGCTTGGATTACACTACTGAAATTGCGAAATTGCAAATGGGGTGGATGTGGAGGAGGGTGGCTTGAATTACACTGTTAAAATTGCAAAATTGCTATATAGATGTGGAGTTGGAGGGGGGTAGGCTTGGATAACACTGCTAAAATTGCGAAATTGCTAATGGGGAGGAGGAGGAAGGGGGTAGGTTTGGATTACACTACTAAAATTTGTATTAAACTGCTAAAATTGTATTAAATTGTTATATGCGAAATGGAGGGAAGGTATAATGATTTCCGTTTATATTCATGTTCCTAATTGCTGTGTTATAACCAATTGAATAGTTAGTCAACCAAACTACCGCCTTTCCCTTTAAACACCTTCTTGAAGTACACCGAGCAGCGTTCCAAACTTATTGCGTTATTATTGAGTAATTACAATAATTTCAATAATAATCATATATATTTGCGTAATGAGTGTCGTCCACAGTCGCCAGAAGTCGCTAGATGAGTTACCAACTTGAAACATAGTAGCACTACGAGAGCCGTTCAATCACATCTCCAAATTTAGACCTTTCCTTTTGATTTTCCCAAGGAGCCTCATTTCCAAGTCATTGTTAACCCGAATACTATTCAGCTAAAACTGTGAAAATTCTCTCAGATTTAATTGAGCGTTATGCAGATGAGAATAAGATCCGCAACCTCAAAAAAAAAAATAAAATAACTAAAAAATCAATATATCCTAACGGGAAATCGGGCTCCTGTAAAAATAAAATTGAAAAATTTTATAAGATTCGTTAGAGCGGCATTCCGAAGAGAGAGGGCCTAATCACTTGTGATGCATAAAATTACACACATTGTAATTATTAATAATATATTTAAAAACTAATTATATTTATTGGTATAAAAAACAGTGAAGTAACTAAATTGGTGAATAAATATATGAAGTCGCATATTGTTTAAAAACAACCAGTGAATAAAGATCAAAATACGACCATCAGCTGTTTTAATTAGAGTGGACTAGTCTGAGCTGAGTTGTACTGTGGACGAGTCTAAGTTTAGGTTGTGGAGGTGAGAGCTAGGAGAGATGTGAAGGTGGACAGGCTAGGAGTGAGAAAAGTGTGCTGAACCAAAAAGGTGTGAAATAACATTGAAATAGATGCGCAAATGAGGTACTTTTATTTACTAATACGTACATTATATATATATATATATATATATATGCCGAAATAATATTTGATATAGTTTTAAGAATTTAGTTTGTAAGATTTTTCTTATAAATAATATGAATTGTGTTTCAATCTTAGTTTTTAATTTTATAACATAGATTTAAGTAAGTAAACCCAAATATTTGTTATCGTATTCTATGCTATTCATTTTCCCTGTTAACCAGAAATGATAATTTATAACTTTGGATTGGATTTAACATTTTAGCAAAATTTAGAAAAACAATATGACATCTCTTTAGTAAATTTCGAAGAAATCCAAATGAAAAGTTTAATTGAATTTTTTTAAATACATACATATATTGAACTTTTGATATTTTTTTAGGGCCATTTTCAGAAATTACTATAGAAGTCAAAATTTAGTAGACCAGAGATATAATTTCTATAGGAAATGTGGTAATTTTATTTAATAATTTATTCTTTTTGTTTTAATTATTATTAATTCAATTATTGATTATTATTTTATTTTATTTTACAGAACTTTTATTTAAATATTACACACGAGGTGCCTTACAAGAATAGCAACCGACAAAACAGTGACCCGGGGGGTTGGCGAGCGAAGACTTAAAAGATATGTTGCAACTGCTAAACGCACCCTAAAAAATAACTAAATATGAAACAAAATGATGTTTCTTCATTATTCAAGTGAGTAATTCGCCTGTCGTTCTACATGTTAGTTCGCCTGTCGTCCGACATGTTAGTTCGCCTGTCGTCCGACATGTTAGTTCGCCTGTCGTTCGACATGTTAGTTCGCCTGTCGTCCCACTTGTTATACAGTTAGTAAACTATAATTACTTACGATTTCTAAATGACCGGTAACAAAACAAGTTTTCATACCTGAAACAAAGATAATGAAATATGTTAGCTAATGAAATTAGATCTGAACAGATTTTTAGAAAATTTCTCATTAAACCAGTTGTATAAAAGTCTGTTGAGGAATTTTAACATTATCATTGCTTTATGAGTAATATTTTTCAATAATCCGTGACCGGACTCTCACGAAAGTGACTTGACTAATATGTGACGAATGATATGACTGAATTTATGAAACTAATACACGAGAATGAGACGAAACTCTCGAGTGACTAGTTAGTTGTGTATAACTTTCATAGAAGCTCCTATACCATTGACAAAATAGTTTTCACATCTCGGTCATATCCGAATCAAATTATCATCCTGAAAAAGACGCTTATATATATATATAATAATTATAAAAATATTTATCATAATTTAAATGAAATTAAAAATTTTGTCTACTGTATTTATTAGTGTTATTATTTTTGTACCGATTTATTTTCTAGTATTTATTTATTCAATTAAATTTTCATTTTTCACTAGTATTTTTATTATCAACAACATGTTTCCGACCTCAAGTTTCAATAGATGTTGATGTATATAATGTATAAGCTATTTTGATGAACAAATAATCGTAATCAATTGCTTTTGTTTAATTTAATCTAATAGTTATTGTGAATCCTGTCCGGGCTTCAACTACAAGGTCATATCGCCTACTACCAGAGTGCTTTTTCGCCGCTCTAATGACATGAGCCCGACTCTATTATGGAAGTCCTCAATTTTGCACACCCTACTTTTTTATTCACCCCTAGTAGGGAGAGATCTTTAACCTGACATCGCACAGGCCCTGGAATTTTGTGATAATTCCCTTTAAAACGGAAATGTATCGACATGAAATTTTATATGGGCATCCAGAACTCCATAATGACGACATGAATTAATGAGGAAGGAATTCGATTCAAAAACCCAAATAATGCCGATGTAATGAAAGTATCGACACGAAATTTAGTATATTTAACTTTGATTTTTAGTCCTAACTAAGCTATGAAATTACAGGGAGAAAAGTCCTGGGTTGGAAGAAAAACATGTTTCTTATTATTGATTGTAGAGGCCGTGATTGTTTTGTTTTTTTAAAGGGTCGTGTTTTTACTTTACATAAAAGGAGAAACGGAAAAAAAAATCTAATTTCGTATGCAGAGAATGACAGATCGATCTTTGTAATTTGGTTTGGAGTGTGGGGGGGCCCCCGGGAGAGCTCTTTTAATATCGAAATTGAAATGAGCAGTAATTGGGGGCGATGTGTGTCTGACTGCATCTGGTCTTATCGATCCAGTTGCCTCTTGGTAGGACGATCCTAGAACGGACTCCACCAGCGCTCTGTCTGCTTCAACAAGTCCATCAGTCATAGCCTCCATGTCTACTTCAAAATGATGGATTTATTGCCCCCCCATCCTTCGCCTCATCTCAAGGTAAATAATGTTTAATATCAGATTTGATCGATTTTTTATTAGTAGGATCAAATGCAACAATACATAACCCTTATAACGAGTTCGTACCTCCCCGGACTTCGTTCAAACTACTGAAACCATCAGGGACTTGGCACAAGCTGCATGATACGCGAGCTCTGTTGATTTCGCAAAAATCAGTTTTCACTAAACATTGAAAACTAAATATATTTCATTTTTACTTTCTTAAACCTAAGTAGGTATAAGAAAGTATTATAATCATGCGACAATTTCGACAACGGAATTTCACGTTTCAAGGTCCCCTGAACACGTTTCGCCCACAGGTTGTAAAATAAGATATAGTCTGGCCTCTCACAGATTTTATTGATATTTGCCAACCGGCTTTCGAGGTTGCCCTCATCATCAGAGAGTCTGATAAAATAAATTTTGAAAATAACATAATTAAAATGTTTTAATAAATAAAATTTAAAAAACAAAAATAAACATGCTAACTACCGGTTTTGGCATTAGGTATATCTGAAAACTGTTTAGGTTTTTATCCATTTCAGCTCAAACAAAGACCATACAAGGATCATTATGAAATACATTTTTGTTTTATGTATTTTTTCTTATAGTTAGAAATAATGAAGATAAATAATATTTTCTAATAGAAGATGGCGAGAGGTAGTGTGGTGGAGAAGGGAGAATACGGTTTTATTCCTTGTTCGGCTACCGCACGTTATCAACTTCAGGTAAAGTTATATAACGCCAAGTTACTCCCAGGCAACGCCAGGTAACCTTCCAGTGCTAACACAATTTAAAAGTATCGACGGTGATGCAAAAAAAGAAGGTCAAAAAATGTTGAAGCAGTGAAGCAGAAAAGTTTAAGTAAAAAAAGCACTGGAAGGAAAACCAGAAAAAAAAAAGTTTTACAAAATCGTTATAGTTTGTAATTTGTTCAAGGAGATTGAGGGAGTGTAGAGGGAAGAGGTAGATAGGAGAAGAGGTAGATAAGAGAAGAGGTGGATAGGGAAAGAACTCCTTGCGATCACGGCTATGTCAAAGTGGGAAGCGGCCCAGCAGGCAGCATCAAGTGTATCACAAAAAGTAGTAGATGCATACACTTTGCAATGGCAGTTAGTAGGGTTTTTGAGTTGCTTTGGGTTAGGCCCCGGAATAGCAAGGTCTGTTAAATAGGGTGTTCTATCAGTCCAGAGACCCCGGCGGCGCCACACACGCTTCGCAGTACGGCCACCGTCCGCACATCACATAATATAAACTAATGTAAAAAAAAAAACATAATAATAAAGAACCTGTGGTATGGGGTCGGTGGCCGGACTCAGAGAGGGTGTGTGGCGCCTCCGGTGTCTCTGGACTGATAGCACCCTTCCTTCCGGGGCCTAAGCCAATGCAAGTCAAATACCTTAATAACTACCATTGTAAAGTGTATGCATCTACTACTCTATATATTTATATATGTATGTACATATTTTTGTTATTTAGTACATAGATTATTTGTTTTGTTATCACGCTCTATAAATACTGGGAGCAAAGCGAGAATTTTTCCACTTTCCTCCTCGAAGAAGACGATCAACGACAATTTCTGGCGAGAGTCCACTTGAAATAATAACAATAATAAGGTTACAAATTGCAGCGAGAGGAGGGAGACTGCGGAGCGAGAAGAGGCTCTATTACAAATTGTTCTTTGTCGGAAAACATGAAAAAAAGTAAAAAAAAAAATTACAAGAACTTTTTTAATGCAGGTACTAACATACAGTTTTAATGCAGGTACTAACATAGTTTTTTTTTATTTTGTTGGCCATTGTGCTCATGAAGAGCTCCCTCCATCCTGGCTGTAAGTTACTTTGATAATCTGACATTTATGCGGCTAGCTTGTTAGACAGCCTCGTAACATGGCCTCCTTGGGCAAAGTGGACATTGTTTTGAAGATCTTTGGCTGTGAGTTTCAGTGAATGATCTACAGATTGTCACAATACTCACAGAGCCAATTTGAAAATTGCAGACACTATGAAAAATTGATCCACCACTCTCCCCCTTGATGGTTTAGGCACTGAAAAATTAATGCGCTAGTGTGAGTCACTTCCATGGATCTCTACACCTTGCAACACTGTGGTATCACGTGAGGTCACACACCACGCGCCGTAGAAGCACAACAGGGTATTGTAAACACTTCCTCAGGGCAAAATTATCATAGTTTTTTTTAAACTTTTAAACAACATTAGCGTCTTTTATCCTGGTTTTTATAGCCTTTAAGGTTATAAAAAGAAGTTTAGAAATAATAAGTTGTCTTCTCACTGGTTTATTTTATAACCAAAACATGTTTTCGACGTTGCCGTTTCAGTGGTATAGGCAAGTGTTGCTGTTATCACACTATTTGGTGATGTACCACTGATGATGATACGGTAGTGTCCAAAACAGTTTTATTTATAAAATAAAGAGATTTCTTTTTATACATTTTTACTTCTTTTCCCCCATCATTTATAAAAGGAAGTTACATATTTTACATTGTATGAGCAAGTAGAAATATACTCATAATACAATCTACTCCACAGATGTTCGAGAGCGGATTAGCCGTGCTGCGGTTTAACCGTGGTATTTTCGTGCCGTTGAAAAATTTTAAAATCAATAAGATATATGAAGGGAAACAGGCTCATGCAAATAAAGAAAGCTTTCTGAAAAAAGTTGAAATATATACAATTATCGTCACAAGAAATGAAATAATGAAAAACTCACTGGAAAATCACGGGAAGAAAAGGCAAACGATAAGTTAGTTCGAAGAGAACAAAATGTTAGCCAAAAACCCCCATCTGACAAATCTACCAACCGACCAGCTAGTGGGAGATTCCCTGATACTTCAAACTTGAGGTAACTTTGGCACCAGTTATTCCAATGTAACTTTTCTGCAGAAATGGAGGAATGAGAAAGTCGGCTGTTGTCATCCATCCCAAGCCAGGTTTATTTTTTCCTAAAACCGAGAGTATTTTTCTTCGGTGTTGGTAATAAGACGAGAAAGGGGGGCTGGAAGTAGGAAGGGTTGAAGCTGTGTTGAGTTTGTTTAAGACAATAGCCAACAAGTGTGGGTGGCTGGGACGGGCGTGACGTGGAGTGGTCCAAGGTGTGAAGGAGAGGGTCCATTATAGTAGGACTCTTTAGAGACGAGAAGGGAACAGCTACTGCCACTAGCGGGGGATCAAGTAATTAAAACTGAGCCTCCTCACCCCTCCAGCAGCCGCGCATCTGTCACACACACATACATACACACACGCCGCACACTTACATATGGTCATGGTCTATAAGCTGAATCAGGGCTTAGGGGCGGTGTGCCGACCGGCTTAGGCAGGGGTTCTACCGCTCCAATTACCGCCCCCTCCGGCCTTTTACATTCTTTAAAATGTGATACTGTAAATTGACATTTCTGATAAGGTCTCTTTCAACAATTGAAGTTCTTTTTATCGTATCCCCGACGCAGGGATAGCAGCGGCGATGAGTGATCCGATACAGTGGAAAAGTGTTTTAATACAACCTTATGCAATATTCATCGTCAGCAACCCCAAAAGATCAGAGGAATGGTTCCACAGTCATCCTGAAATGTCTGTACCAATGCGTGAGGACCCAAAAAAGAAAGCAACTGAAATACCTCTTATTTCCCGGCGAAAAGGAATGACTTCATCTGTCATTAAAACAACGGTTATCCCAAATCCCATGCATGGCCATCATAGTTGTAAGTGAGCCAGATATCATCCAGTGAATACGACGTTAATTATAGAGCCAGCAATACAAGAAATTCTGTGAAAGATACCCAAATCATTCCAGTATACCCAACAGTACCATGTTCATCACACGTCTGCAGATCGGATACAAAAAATACTAGCAATAACTAACAAAGATGAGGGAAGATTGGAAAATAACTGAAATAAGTACATCCCAATTTTCCGACGATAAGCATGGACAGAATAAGGAAATAACCAGACTTTCCACTCAGTTTCCCGGAGACAAGAACCTTTAACTTCTTTCCTTTCTTACGATGTAACCCCAGAAGAAGTGAGTTGGATACCGTAAAGATATGATGGATAAGTCACATAATTTTTCATTTATGATCAAGGTGTGGAGGATCGTATGCAATTTTCAACGCTATAAATCGTTGTAAATAATAAAGTCTAAATTGAAAAATATTATAGACATATGGGTATCGGTTCTGCAATTCAGACGTCGCCCACTCAAAAACCAGGTGTTTGCATCATGATTTATGGCAGTTTATATGTTCAAATTTAAATTGCAGCCACACTTCCAGTTGCAACAGACCTTCATCTTAATTGGATGTCTATTTCATCGTAGTATTAATTATGAACTGTAACGCTCGACTATAACCGTTGGGTGCTCGGATAAAGAAAACTTATATGGGGTAAAATATATTTTCATGATTTTCCTGCATCTGAGAATTTCAAACTTCGTTGAGATGGCTTGTGAAACGTTTTGAATTGCTGGTCCTTGCCAACATAGAAGCGAGTTTGATACCCAGAGACACTACGAGGTCAAATTGCCTATTGTCAGAGCGCTCTTTCGAATGGACGACTCTACAACAGGAGCTCTAAATTTTGGTTACCTTTCATATAAAACATAAAGGCCTCGGCCGAGTTTCGAACCCACAATCTTGAGCACAGTAGGCAAGCACTTCTTTATTACCAGAAGGATTTACGAGAATTTGTATAATTAGCAATGAACAAAGGATTGAATCAAGTCGGATCCTTTTTTGCCTCAGGTAAAAGCGACCACAAAATATGTCTTCTGAAGCATGGTACGATGAAGATTCGAATGACAGGACGGTCGTGAATGAGGCGGCGGCATCCTGCCATAGATACTGCAATAAAACTTGAAATAGTTGTAATGAGAGTGAAGGACGGTGCCGTTCCTAGTATGTAGTTGTCTGCCCCGAAAGACAGCGTGCTCATGATTTTTTACCTCCCAGATAGAAAACCTGCTGGGTTTCGAACCTGCGATCTTAAGCTCAGTAGACAAGCACGCTAGCATCTGAACTATCAGCGCCCCCTTAGCCATTCCTAGTAAAATAGAAAAATAGAAATTGAAAGTGAGAACTTATCTAATGAAAAAATAATATACAAATATGTATGTACATTCAATTAAATAAATTAATTTTCTACTCATTAAAAAACAATAATGAAACGGACGGAAGCATGCACATAATAGCGCCTATTAATTCAGACTATAATAGGAAAATTTTAGGTTAATGAAATTCATTCCACAATAATTGGTATCTATATTTAATTTTAATGCGGAAGAAAAAATAATAATAAAAAACCTGAAAAACAGAAAATACCAGAGAGAAGAGTGTTGGGGTCACACATTGAAGGATTCCATAGATGAAGAATGCTTTCATGTACTAATCACTAATAAGTATTACAAATTTCTAAACTAAATTAGAACCGCAAATGAAAGAGATAATGATATTTTTTTTTTCTAGGATAGAATATATATGTTAGTGTGGAGGGTGCCGGTAGATCAGTGGTATGCGTGCTTGCTTACTGAGCTCAAGATCGTAGGATCGAAACCCGGCCGAGGCTCTTAGTTCATTTTATCTGGACAAGAGTAGAGAAGAGATAAGAGCATTGGATGCTTAGGTCCGTAGGTATACACACCAGCCCTACAGAAAAAAAAAATATATACATACATATATGTTAGCATAAGATGTCATTTAAATTCATTTCAGTATAAGGACGTGTGAAAGGACGTGTTTCACTATTTGACAGACAAACGTAATATCAGAAAATTAACTTAATGTGATGGATTAGGAATCCAGGATCACCAAGAACAATTTACGAAAAGAAATGCCCTTGATCTGAACAAAGATAACTTAGTAAGGAAGGTCCATATGGGCTTATGCTTCCTTTTACACAGGAAGGACCTGGCGATACTAGTATCGATATTAACAAACAATCAGTTGTCACATCGAAAGAAATGTATCGATATAGCCTGCAGAATGTCGACGTATCAGATACGACGAATGATACTGTATTGAGCCTCAAACCACTTGTTTACTCCAGAGTTCAACCCTACTGATCTTTTATTTTCCCAGTTACATAAAGTATAGGGAAAGCTACGTAATCTGTCAGAAATGTTTCCAGTTTTCACCGGAAATTCAAGTCTTACCACCCCCTGAATTCGAAAAATATATAAAAACTCCCCATGGAATGAATACAGCGACACAAAATTGTATACGTATATCCAGACCCCCGAAGGCCCGACACCTAATAACAAAATGGGCGAAACAGGAGGTGCAGTAGTGAGGGGAACCAGCCGTTGGCTGGATGCGAAAAAATGGGCGAAACAGGAGATGGAACAGTGACGAGAGCCAGCCGATGTGACGGGGAGCGAGAACTTGGACGAAACAGGAGATGCAGTAGTGAGGGGAACCAGCTATTGGCTGGATGCGAAAAAATGGTCGAAACAGGAGATGGGGTAGTGACGAGAGCCAGCCAATGTGACGGGATGCTACAAAATAGGTGAAGCAGGCGGTGCAGTAGTGACGAGAGCCAGCCGATGCGACGGAATACGACAAAATGGACGAAACAGGAGGTGCAGTAGTGACGGGAGCCCCTGACACCACAATTGATGTCCAGACTACAATTTCATCCAACTCCCAGACAAAGGACAGCTTTCACGTCCCCTCAATGGCGCTACAACAGTTTGCCATCCACACAATCCCTCTATTATTTGCCCCACGGCTCTTACCAGAGCATTTACACCATTGAAGCGGGCGCTAATTTAAGCCCCTACCGATCAGCTGTCCTTTCCACGATCCTGTTAGTTTCAGGAACACCCCTCAGGCATTTTCCTCCTCTTTTTCTCTCTGTCTCACCCCCCTCTCCTAGTCGGATTTGAAATTTTGATATTTCAGTTCGATTTAACGACATGAATTATTTTGTGATTCAATTAATCTTACAAATTACATCAAAATTCCGAAATACTTTGATACATCACCATACGAAATGAAGGCGAACCGGTGACAACTGCCCACTAACACGATGCCTGGAAAGTGGTCTTTATACTTACGTGTCCTGAAGCTGAATACGTGCGATACCCGAACAAACATTGAAAGGCTTATTCATGAAAATACAATCAACCAATTTCAGGAACCCCACAAACCTCCTTCCATAGCTACGCCAACGCCCCGTTATCACTATATAGAGCGCAGTTTTCCAATATTCATACAAAAATTCAACTGAAAATATGTTAAATAAAGCGCACATTCCAGACTCTATGCGTGTGTTACTTAGAGAAGAAACATTTTCAACTGAAATTTCCGAACATCGTTTGTCCAATGGACTAAAGAATGATATTGTAATTGCTGAACATTCCTGAAATTTCCCCTCCTGGCGGCTTGCCAGAACTTTGCCTTATTTAAAGCAAACGAGGCTTCTTTCCAAAATCGCCAACTGTGGATATTAGCCTCATTTGGATCAAAATTCCATCCTACCGGAATTCCTGCTACCAAAGGCAAACCACGTTCATACAGATCGCTGAACAGCTCCTGGTCTCTTCACTTTACACATTTTCGATAAAATGGTACCACACGAGACAGAATGATCGGATAAAGACTAAAATTAAAGCCCTAAAGTATAAAAAAAAAAAAAAAAAAAAATACATCAAATAAAATTGGCGATAATAAAAAAAAGTCGTCGGTGAATCATCGGCAATGTACTTCCCCAGAACGAATTAATCAATTAACTTTCCGCTCCCCCTCCAAAACCAGTCGACCGTTTATGCTAATATTCAATAGTTAGCTCCTAAATCCACGTACTAAATGTAATGTCTATAAATTTATTACACCGGCAGTTATTGGATTTGACTTAGTAGTATAAAATTTCATGTAGATATATTCATTATATCGGCATTATTGGGGTTTTTGAGTCTAGTTCCCTTCCTCTGACCCACCGCTACCATTCGACCGATTTCACGGAAAATTAATAGATGTGTTCCATATTTAAATAAAAAATTTCACGTTAATATTTTCATTACATCAGCAGTCTGATCCCCCTTTTCCATTCGGCCTATTTCACTAAAATCTGTAAGTATTGTTATGGAGTTTTGAATTCACATATAAAATTTTGTGCGTTACATTCATTACAACTGCAGTTAATAGAGTTTTTGTGATGCCTCCCTGCTCATCCTCCTCTTCCCTTCGTTCGATTTGGCTGATACTTATGCGGATCTCGAAACTCATATACATTGTGATGATACATTTATTCTATTGTGAGTTATCGTGTACACAGACACAAACCCATTTTACTGTCTGTGTGTCTGTTAAAACGATAATCCCCGATAGAATGAATTTTATATATGTATCTAGAATCCAGAACGTATTGATTTTCATCCGAATCGGCCAAGGGAATGGGGGTTAGGAGGAGATTCAAAGCCCCATTAGGGTAGCACCTATTAATTTTTCGCAAAATCGGACGACGGGAAGAGGGGACTAGAGAACAGGAGCTTGACTAAAATACCCTAATAAATAACTGCGGATGTATCGATACAAAATTTAATATGAGGATAATATTGAGTTTTAGTCCAAACGGTCGATTTGCTTTGGAGGGAGAGCAAAACGTAATTGATTAAATCGTGCTTGAGAAATACGAGGTGATTTTGTTTATTTTTGGAACCAGGGGTGAGGGGGTGGAAAAATTCAGGTGTCGTCGCTTGTAACAGCACTGAGAAATAGGGAGAAGAAGAAATGGAATATGGTAAAGCCGACCCGAACTAATAAGTGAATAAACATAAAAAATAAGGAATATATTTGTTACATTGAGAACCCTCCTTTTTTTTTTAAAGTCGGTTGAAAATACTGGAATGATAGGACTAGTGAATAATTTTTGTATGGGTTGCACATTATCTTGATAGACAAAAGAAAAAAAATGTATTCGTTTCTTTGTCTTGAGCGTCTACAATTGGATAATTGATATTATTAACGGCTAATTTGATTATAATCTGCAGAAAGGTTCTTCCCGAAAAAGGAAAAAAAACGTTAAGAGCCCGTATGTTCAATGACAAAATGTGTAATTATTATTGCATCTGCACCGCCATAACCATTTTCTATTCAACAGAAAAAAGCAAGCCCGCATCTGAATTCCAAAGCCACCTCCGAGGGGAAAACCCTGATGGGAACCTGTGTGGTAGTGGGGTAGTGTAAAGGTGCCAGCTTATTTGACAGGACTGACTTACAGATGGCACGACTCAAACCCAAAACTTACTTTTCCCTGAAAAGAAAAGTTATCCTTATATAAAATCCAGGTCCAACAAAGTTACAAGAAGGGCTGATCCTGCAACTAAGTTTATCTAGTAGGTTTTTTATCAGGGTGGTGCAAAAATCTTGAGTACGCCATCCTTAGAATGGGACTTAAGCGATGGTCCCGAGCTTATGAGATGTCAGGTACTCATTAAAGATGCTGATGATGATAAAACCTGGATAGACACAATTTAGGGCTCTTACAGTGGAGTCGGGCTCATGTCCACCAGGGTGAAGAAAGAACGCTCTGATACTGAGTGATATGACCTCGTAGTTATAGCCCGGGCATGAGTCATAATAACTAACTCTAGTAGGTACCAATTTTGAAATTCATAGTTGTAAATAAAATAAAATTATTTTGAAAATTTAGGTAAAAGATCAACTTAGATGACCAATTGTGTTATCCCGTTTTTTTAGTTACTTGACGTCTTCTGGTGTAAATAAACAGCAATTACAAGAACATAATTGAAGGTGACGTGAAGGAGATGAGAAGCGAAGTTCCCATGGCGGAAGGGTGTACAAAAAGCTAGACCGGACGGAGGAACTGAGGCCTGGCTGGGTGTGAAGATGTTAGCTGGAGATCCGTGAAGAACATCCCAGTGTGTAGCAATCAAAGCGTGCCTTCTCTCTCTACCTGGACTCCATTTCTCGGTGAGGAAACACTAATCGTGGAGGAATAACTCTATTAGTTGTGGGGGCCCCAATGGTCAGGTTTTTTACACCCCCCCTTGGATGCCCTGGAGCACCTGGAAGATGGGTTTTTGGGGGATGGGATGTCTTCATCTACCTGAAGACACCCACCCCTTATTACCTGGGAACATCTGTCGACAGTCAGCCGAGTGCTAAACATGATTATCATCCTCGTCTAGGCTCCAAACCCACCTTTTGTACAAGTTAAATACACCTTGAATCCGCTTCCGAAATGAATTCCGAACATAGTTTTTTCTCCTTAGGCAAATGATTCCCAAAGTATATAAGATCTTTCACCTCCTAAAAACTCCTTGAGTCAAAAGTTACAACTTTACAAAGGGAAGATTAGCTTCAAAGCTACCTTTTGTACAAATTAAATACAGCTTTAATCCGCTTCCAAAACGAATTGGAAGTTCCTTCGTTAAAGACAGATGAGTTTCGAAGTCTACCTGATCGTTCACCCTCAAAAATTCCTTCCAGTCAATGCCAAAAGCATAATAAGGTATAATCGACGATGAAGTTTCAAGACTGGCGACACATTCCTCACATATTATTGACTTGTGTTAATTCTGCATTAAGAAGACTGAAAAAGATTTATTAAAAATATATTAAGATAAGAACAATAAAGTAATTTATTTACCAAATATATTTAATATAAAATATATAATTTTTTTTAAAATATAAGTTCACATGATACAAAATTAAAAACGTTTATAATACTTGTTTTATTAATTATTTTTATATATTAATTTAATATAAACTGACAATAAATATTTATCTAAAATACTTTCATTTTCCTTTAGCCCTTTGTGGTCGATACTCATCTTTATGATGAGAATAACATATTTCTAACCCGGACAACCACAACATTCTATAGAATCGCTCACACATAAGAGTGTTTTGAAAGAATTTAAATTTTTGAATACTAATTTAACAAACATTATCCTTTCCTGGGGAAGAAGACGAGTTTAAAACACAAATGTCGATTTCATCTTGGAGATGTGTAACGCAATCTAAATATTCTCTTCGCTTCTGGAATATTTTTTTGAAATTAACAAAAGTTATACAACTGAATGGTTGTCCGAAAAAATAATATTAGCAAAACAATGAAATAACCAAAGTCTCTCGTGCATTTTTTGTGATGAACAATAGTACAATTTTCGTTGTTTCCGGCATTTTTTCCTCCAGAGGTGTCTTCTTTTTTCTTCGTTGGACAATATTTCGGGACAATTGCAGGTCCCTTCTTCTGGTCACTATGAACGTGCATTCGTTCATAGTGACCAGAAGAAGGGACCTGCAATTGTCCCGAAATATTGTCCAACGAAGAAAAAAGAAGACACCTCTGGAGGAAAAAATGCCGGAAACAACGAAAAGTGGAACATCCCAGAGAAGTTTAAGAAACACAATAGTACAATGTTAAAAATATAATGCAACGTGAAACTTTCTCTTGAAGAATTAAGAAGACATAATTAAAATGGAAAACTAATCTTAAAATGTAGGTGTCCAAGTTTCGAAGTCATGACAAAACAAAATCACTAAAAAACACTCAGAATAAAGAAATGGAGCAACCAGTACAGAACATCAAATGTGGCGTAACAGGCACTAATGTATTTAGAGATCTGGGAGGCCTCAGTTGGGGCTGACTTAGGCGCCTCCAGCAATACCTTGAGTTTCATCCCCTTCTTATAGCCCACTAGAACTCCTCATGACTAGGAATGTAATGCAATTTTAATAAATTAAATAATTGTAGCTATAAGACTTGTCTACTTTCAGTGCCCCCCAACTTTAGAATATCCCTCCTTTGGCAGATCTCTAAACTGGCAATGAACTTAAAAGTTATTCCATCAAATAAGTTAAGTTCCGTCAAAGAAATACGTCGTAAAGTTAGGGTAGACGAAGCTGAGAAAAACTTGTAACACTTAACAGAGAGAAAATTTAAATGTTACAAGACAGGAGGAGCCCCTCCACTTACACTTCTCCCAAAATATTCTCAACTTTTCATTTTACTTCTGCGACTACAGGAGTGAAATTATAAATGAGGGGAATTGTAATTTAAATTCTCCAAGAGAAAATTATATGACAACAAAGGGTTGAGGTAGTTGGAAGTTGCAACCTCATCCTGGCAAAGCTTCAAAATGAATATATATTGTAAATAATTTGTATAATAAAAAGTGAGAAATGGTCTGTTGACAAGGTAGGTAAATCAAAACTTTACAGGGAAAACATTCTACTTTACATTATAAGTTAACTTAGTGGTAACGAATCAGGTTATAAGTGCTAAGCGATGAGAGGTAGGCTACCCGCACAAATACTAAGTTTTGGAATTGTAAAACGGTACGCAAAAAGTGGGTTTTAGTTTTCGTCCTGTTTTGGATGTCTGTTCCGCAGAGAAATAACTGAAAACATTTCAACCAACCTGTTCAATAATTCAGGAAAACGTTTACTACAACTAACGGATTTCAAAATCATTGATAAAGAAGGGGTTTATTTGAAAGCAAGAAAAGTCATTTCATATTTTCGTAGTTACTTACTTATTGATTCCAAGAGAAAAACATACTGGAACAATATGAAAGACATTTCCATGTTCTCTAAATGTAAAAATAACGGAAGTAAAGAATATTTTCTAGTAGCGAAATATATTTATTTATAAAAAAGAAAGAAAAACGCAAGTTTAAAAAAATATTGACTTCAATTACTTTTTAGTATTAGTTAAGTCGGGGCGGAAGATGGTAACAATACCAAAAGTACTGCCATATTATATACATCTTGTGAAACAGACAATATTTTTTTTAAAACCTACGTTTTTCTTTATTTCTTATTAAGTGTTTCACAGTATCTCTACAAAAAATGTTAAGTATCATATTCATTTATATACATAGGTATATATAATATTTTTATTTTTAGAGGTCAACTGCGCAAACAGTTAATTCCCAATGAATTTATGGAATAGTTTTGAAAGTTTACTGCTTACAAATTGTAACTTTTGAAGTGGAATGTACAGTAATTCATTGAGCACGATAGTTCTCCCCAATTCAACCAAGAACTATTAACAAATAAATACTAAAAAAACCGAGACGAAACTAATTTTCAATAAATATAAGTTATAAACTTTCAACAATTTTTTATATATACCTAGCCAGGCCACACAGTCATATTGAAGAGTGAATCGACTGACGGGAAGTGGGTCAGAAGAAGGGGCTCCAGAAACCTTGCCGATGTAATTAATAAATCGACACAAAATTTAGTATGAGGATTCAGCAGCCCCTTTATGACATATACTGAGTAGAGGGATTGATTTTGGAGGAAGAGAGGAAACTTGATTAATTCGTGCAGGGATGTACATTGCCAGTCAGATTAACCGACGTTATTTTCTTATGATTTCGGTTGTTGGCAACATTTCTTAGTAAAAAATACGAACTGACTATTCAAACCTAAATAATCATAACAATAATAGTAGTCATACTGAGCTTGTGTGAACCTAGGGACCTAAGCATCCAATGCTCATCTCTTGACATTCCTAAATACAAGATATCGTGCAAGTTCAAGGACCACCATTTATATGTCCCCTCCGAAGGACGGCGAACTCGAAGCTTTGTTACCTCTCAGATAAAAAGCCAAGAGCCACAGCCGGTTTCTCCGTGATGACGATCTCAGTAGGCAAGCACGCTCTACAGGCGCCCTCTAAACAATAATAAAGTTATGCGTAATAGCCTAATATCGATCGACAAGGTTTTTATTGGATTTCCTTTAAACTTTGGTTAGGTAACTCAAAGATTTTATAAAAACGATAACGAAATGTGTTAAATAAATACAAATTTACCAAAAAATTACAGGCATTATGTGATGTAATTTGTAACTAAATGACTTCTAATCAAAATGTGATAAGCTGAGCAGCTTTATAGCTTGGAGGTGTGATAAGGTTTCTGAATTGCGAGTTGCAATCCGAATCGATAATATGTAACAAAATACTCTGGTGGGAGTGAACACAAAAATGACATCACTGAGGACGAGGTCTGGGGGGGTATCGTCAGCTGGATTGGCGGCTTGTTCACACCAGACTGCTTACTGCATGTTTCGCTGCATCATGAGAAATACACAAAATAGACAGGCGAAGCGCTTTTCGATATATCTTTATTAGAATGATGTATTCAGCTGCTAAAACAAGTTAAATAAAAAGTCGTCGTTAAATCATTGGTAATGTAGGTTCCCCAGCACAAAGGAAATCAATTAATTCTTCGTTCTCCCTCTAACATCATTCGACCAGTTTAGCGAAAAATCAACAGTTAATTACTCGACTTACACAGAGACTTTCTCTTCGCGTCGATACATTCGTTATATCGACAATTATTAGGAGTTTTGAGTTGAGCCCCCTTCTCTGATCCAGCACTTACTTTTGACCGATTTAGCTGAAAATTGTCCTGTTGGATACATACAACAAATTTCGTGTCAATAAATGTATTCTGTCGAGAATTATCGTGTTCACAGACACAAACACACACAGAAAGGCATAAATAAATTTTTTTTTTTCATTTTTGAAATAAGGGGGTTGGAAAACATTTCACATCAAATTTCAGACCGGTTACATAACTTCCCCTATACTTCGTACAGCTGCGGATGTAAAATCTGAATAGATTGGGTTTTCTAAAAAAAAATTTGATGATGTATTTTAAACAGAAAAAAATCGTCAGTAAATCATCTCCAGCTCGGATTATTTATAATCAAGTAAGTTAACTCTCTTCCTCTTCGGCAAATTAAGCATAAATTCCATAGATGTCTTGCTCAGGGACTCATATAAAATTTCGTATCGATGTATTCATCACATTGGCAGTTTTTAGGGGTTTTGTGTCCTCCTCCTCTTCCCCCATTCCCTTTGGACGGTCCCATTGAAAGCCAGTAGGGGTCATCATTGGGTTTTGTATCAACATATAAAACTTCGTGTTGCCTATTCATTACCTCGGCAGTTATTCAAATTTTTGAGTTCAACTTCTCTGGTCATTTTGGCTTGTGTACAGACAAATTTCGCATCGATACATTTCTTCTTTCGGGAGAAAACATAAAATTCCGGTAAAAACATCCCCTGTAAATAGCACATAAAGGGCTTCTTTTTTTTAAATAACAGTCATGGTAATGAATTTATTGACAAAATATTTTATTTTAGGATTGAGAATTGAGAGTGAGGTATCTATTCATTTGCAGCCAAATTGGCCAAAGAGGAAAAACGTTCAGAGGCAGAGTGACGTCTTAGTTGAATACAAATACTCCGAACTGGGGAAGTACATTGCCGGTGATTCACCGACGACTCTTTTTTTTTTAATAATAGGAAACATAAAACCAAGGAGGAGGGTGGCCCTAAAGGGTGGATAAATAGGGGATGTATGGGCGGGTGAATCATTCATTACTGGAGGAAGGGCTGACTGATCTGTGAAGGATACGACAGGAGGGGAGGGTTCATGTTGCATTATTGAGGCAGGCCAGCTCCAGCTCTAGCAACACAATAGACAAACCTAGCTGAGCAACAGGTGTAGGGTCTGTTCGAAACCAGGAACTAGTGTAGGGAAATACTGCACTTGCCATGTTTATCACTTTACCAGCTATCACTATCACCAGGTATAGGGGAAGTTATTGTAATCGGTTAATAATTTAATGTACTTTCCAAGAACTAACTAACATTTTGTTCTCCCTTGTTAACCAATCGACAGAATAAGTTGAATGTTTATAGAGACCTTATTCAGAGATTTCTGAATCCTCGTACTAAATTTCGCGTCAATAATTCAATACATCAACAATTATTCAAGTTAATGAGTTAAACCCCCTCTGAAGACCCTTCCCTTTGGCCGTTTTCGTTGAAAATCGACTTGTCTTCCTTATCCCCGGATAAATATAAATTTCATGTCGTTATATTCATTACAATCGCAGTTATTGGCCGATTTGGCTGAGAATCAATAGGTACTGCCCTTATATCACTTTATTCATTCTAAATTTATCGAGTTCACAGACACATAGAAGCACAGGTTTTTTTTTTTCATTTTTGGAATCAGAGGATTGGAAAGCATGAAAATTCTGATGAAAAATCCACATAGTATTTCTGATATATGACATAACTCCCATATAATTCATATATGTAGCTGGTGAAGTATGCCATGCTTGTTTGTGTGTGTGTGTCTGACTATGAATAAATATTCCAACATGAAATTTTATATCTCTATGCAGAACTCTATGAGGACGAATAATATCGATTGTAAGCTAAATCGGACCAAGGGTAGGAGGAGATTAGGGGAGAGAGGGGGTAACTAAAAACCGTATTATCTGGCGACGTAATGAAGAGTTAGGAGGGAGAGTTAAAACTTTATAGTTGATTTCAAAGTTAGGGAAGTAGAGTTGTTCCGACTATCTTACAAGACGATTCCACGTCCTCTCTCCAGGTCTCAGTCACTGGAGTAGTGTTGAAATATAGTCGAAAGAAAGAAGACAACGTAGGAACTATTGACTAAAACATGAACTGTTCCGTCTTATTTTCCTATTTTCCACTCCAGTAGACAGGAATCTTTTCCATTTCAGTTTTGTTATTTAGTGGAGAGCCCCCTTCCATCAGAAATTAGTTGTTTGAGGTTTGGAAGCCAATTAGCGCTCTCTGGGAGACACCACGGAGAGACTGGATTAATATGCAAAAAAATAAACCAGGATACAAAATATACATATCAGAAATGTATATTTTCCAGAATGTTCTCCAACTCAATTTAATTGGATCCAATGTATATTTTTTCCAGCTGATCTGTCAAAGGAGATCGATTACTGCAAATAAAGTTATCTCATTTTTAGGGTACCCTAGGTCAAAGGCAGAATCCTATTAACGAAAGTTTGTTTGTCTGTCAACCTTGGAAACAGTAACAGGTATATAACTGAAACCTTGGAACTGTAACAGGTATATAACTGAAACTTGGCACAAAGTATGATATGAAGATACAGCCATGAATCGATACCTAGGGCAGCAAGTATTAACTAAAGTAAATACGATATGATAAGATGAATAGATTAGACTCTGTGATAACAATTATATTTAATTATTTTAAATTATTTAGAGCAATAATATTATTATTACATTAATGAAAGGAAAAAATTAGTTATTATGATTTATGCAGTTTTAACTACGGGGTCATATTCCAATTCCTCTTCACTATACTATCAATTCCCCTTTGATTAGGTCTTCATCTCTCTCCCTCGTATTCTCTAATTCGTCAACCTCATTATTCTAATCATTTAAATTATTTACTTATCCCATCTTTTTTTTCTCTCTATTTTTATTACCTATATTTTTTTTAATTTCTCAAATTATTCTATCATAATCAATATTATTACTTTTTTGTGCATTTTACAGATTATATATATATATATATTTTTTTTTTTTCGTGTGTACCGGCCCCTGAAGGAGGCTCAACGACACACGTCCGCCGCGTAGGGGGGAATAAGGGCACTTATTTAAGATTTTATTGCTGTTATGGCCGGTTGTAGGACCCCGCCAATCACCGGAGTGATCGGTTGAGTCCTCCAACCTACCTTTGCGGCGTTTCCCGAGAGAACTCGGGACCAGGCACCTACGCTCTTGGCTGCGTTGCGCCGAGGATGTCGCAGGTGGGCCGTGTTACCAGCACCCAACTGTCATCCCCGGAACCACGTTAAACTGCCTTCTTTACCTTCCGCCAGGAGGCGACGAATCTTCCGAACTCCGGGTAGTCAGCCTCAGTCATCAGCTTCCTTGGGTTTAGTCCCAGGTACGATCCTGTCCGGCGTATCAACTCCACCCTAGGCCCGTCGTACAGCGGGCATTCGAGAACTACATGTTCTGCTGTCTCGACGCCGCCACACGAGCAGTTCGGGCTGTCCTTCTTCTTGAAAAAGAAGAGCTTGGAGTTGCTATATATATATATATCATGGATTTATTTATTTTTTATTTTATCCTATTTTATTTTGTCTATTTTTATTTTTATTTTCTCTCCTCACACTTTTCTATCTTGCCTCAACTGTCTAAAATTAATTTTATTTCAAACCTTGGCTGGGCATCCTCCCTTCTCTTTTATAATCAACCATCATAATATTGTGCTCTATCGATTTTATTAATCTATTTTATTTTTTTCTTATTTATATACTTTTCCTTTTTACATACTCGTATTCTCTTTCATTTATATATGTAGATACATTTTTTTTATCTTCATAATTAAGCTGTTAATTTTATGTTTTTTCATGTTAATCTTTTGTATATCTTACATTATTAATTGAGTGGTTGACGCGAAAAAGGTTCTAAACACCAAAATAACACTTCCTTCCTCTGCCATGTTGAGAACTACTGGTGGCTGTTAGAATCTTCTTCCATGAGGCTCAACGCTGACGTGGGCTCAATACTACCAACTGCTGCTGTAACGGCAAAAAAAACTTCCCTACACAGTCCCTAGAGACCTATAGAACCTGATTCCACAGAAATCTCATTTTCGACTAAAGTGGCGCTTAGAACCTTTTTCGCGTCAACCACTCAATTGTCTAGTTTTCTCCAATGTATCACTAATATACATATATTTTTTTTTTACGATATACTGATACTATATTTCATTGTTTCCTTTTCTTTACTCTGTATGTATTTATTCTTAGGGGACCTCAGTCCCAGAATAATACAATTTCTTTTCATTTTCATTTCTTTTCATATCGCCTGCTACCAGAGCGTTCTTTCATCACTCTGTACATGAGAGTCCTAAATTTTGCCTACCTAAATTTATTGATCTTCGGTAGGAGTCTTTAACGAATACTTGACATCGCACATGCTCGCGGCAGTCGCTTAACCTGTTTATGAACTAAACATACGAGTATACGTGTGATATTTAGTTTAATATTTTTTCTACTATCTTTGTTTCTGTAGGCCGGTCAATGTTTATATTATGGATAACTCATTCAAACCAGTAGAATTGTCGAATTTTCATGGTAGAACCTACATTACAGAAATATGTATTTACTACAGAATCAACATTGATCGCGGGTTTGACACCCGGAAGAGGCTTACAGGTTTTATATCTGTAAAAAAACCTTGAGTACCCGTCCTTCGGATGGGATGTTGTGAGCAATACTCGTTAAGGACCCCTGACCCCTACCCTACAACATGACCTAGGTAGGCAAAATGAAGGGAAGGCCCGGGCATGGGTCACAACTAACAAAACGACACTGAAAAGCTTTTTGTATTCTGACAAGGGAATGAGCAAAACGTGATTAAATCACACATTGAAGGGTACCATAGATAAATAATGCATTGATATAAAAAATAATAAATTAATAAACTTTTTATTTTAAAAATGTTAATTTAATATTTTTCCTGCCAAGTGTTTTCTCCGCAGATGAGAAATAAACATGGCATCATGAAACTTTAAACGAGGTAATATTAGGTAAACGCATCCTTCTTTTTTTTTAAATGCAAATTAAATTTATAATTTGTATAATTTAATTTTGTAATTTTTGTGAGGCACTTGAATGACGGTCCAGTAAGTTGATTTCTTCTTCTTTTGTGCAATAGTTTGGATAAAGTAAGTGAAAAAAACATAGATGCTACTTTCTAAGAAATAATTGAAGAAGAAAATCAACAGTTACTGACCAATTTGCAGATTTAAAAATATGTTGAATGAAAAAGGAGGTTAGCGTGGAAAATGTGAGGTTTATGTTTCGTCGTATCGGAGAACACAGGGGCGTTAGAATAACTTTTCCAACTCAGATTGTAAGTTGGAAAGAAAGAAAATGTTGGCTAAAAAAGAGTTAACAAAAAGGCCTATTGTTACTAACAATAAGAAAGACGGTAGAACAAAGGTGCCAATAACAGTTAGTTTGCCTTTTATATATTTTGAAGTCATAAATGCGCAAGGAGAGAAGTTAATGATGTTTGAAACGTGCCGTATCAATGGGCAAGCACTGCCTGGGGGCGATAAAACGAATTGCCTTCAGTGGAAGGCCGATACGTCAAAGGAACCCGCGGACATTGCTCCTGCCGCAGTTACTTGACAAGCAAGTGTGAATAGGGAGAAGGACAGGGCTCCAGGTACCCGGCCCAGGAATACGGGAATATATGGGCGGTTCGGGGAGTTACAGCACCGTAATGAGATAGGATCGTACCGGGGAACAGGTCCGGGCCAATAAATAGCATTGTTCGGAGAGGGCACGTCTAATGGGAGTCCTGTACCTGGAAAGGAGGCACCGGAGGACAAATTGATGAGACGTCACCAGGAGACGTGAGACAAGCACCGAGGGTCAGAGGCAGCTCCACCTACTCCTTCTATCCCAGCTGGTCTGCATTGGTTCCCGTACTTCTCAAGGGTCTCCTGTATCCTCTATCGATATTGCCCTTCGCCCTTACCCCATCATTACCCAGTAAGGTAAAGTGAAAATCACTCTTGGTATGGACAAGGCAGGCAAGCTTAGCAACATGGATAGGTATGTTATCATGCCAAATTTCAGCACATAAGTTCTTGCCTTAACCTTCTTCTCTTCTTTGAAAAAAATAATAAGTTTTCATTATGAACACATTCAAGTGAATTCGAACTAACTCGTACGCAGCTTCGGTCACAGGGTATACAACAGCAGTACTAATCTCAACAGAATGAGAGATAACGTCCAGAGTATGTGAAGAACGGAGGCGAGGAGCGATCAGAGGGAGCAGCCTGTCCAACAGCACTACCCCCCTCAACAAAATATGGAAATGATGTAATGCACTTCTTCGCTTCTTCCCGTCGCTTCTTCCCCAAAGACATTTCGAGACAATGAACAAGCATCCCAGAGAAGCCTCACGAACACAATAGAAAGATTCCGAAGTCCGAAGTATGACAATAAAGCTCCTCGCACCTAGTTTCCTCACCACTCGAGCCACATCTTGCCTAAACCTCCTCGACATCCTTCACAATACTTCCATCCTACTGTGCCTACTTCGTCTTGCTTCTTCTGACAGAGTTCTATCATGGCTCAATCAAACTAACCTTTTTCACTTTGTCGCGATCTAGTTAAAACTATTAAATGCTTTTGATATTGCAGTGTGTACGAATCAACTCAGATTCTAAACAACTAGAAAGTAATTCATACGTCTGATTAAAGTGCATCGCATAAGTTACGATATACCTTTTCACAGGCCGAGGCGTCTGGTGGGAGAAGCACAGGAAATGAGTATTCATTTGTACAGTCAATTGATGCAGAACCAAGGGTTGAGGATCATCTCAAAAGAAAATATTAATGATAATTGATGTGCATTCTAAAATGTACAGTTTGATTGGCTCATGCAGCAAACTGCAGCACTAACGACAAATTGGCTGATCCCATCCAGTTAGATTCCTTTGAGTCACGAAGCCTTAAGATCAGATTCCACTTCGAATAGCTCTAGATTAGATCACAAGTCATTAACGATTTCATCTTTGTCTATATTACTTATCAATATTGGAATGCTTTGTTCTTGATTGCGGAAGCAATTACATCCAAGCAGTTAACAATTACTTTAATAAGTCTTATTACAGACTCTATGATAATCATTTGTTTATAATTACTTTGGAACAATACTTACAATTTTTATTTCCTTTCTCGTAAAATTGAAGCCATTGCTTCATAATTCTCTATAATAATAATGAACTTAATGACTAATTTTTTTTCTTAATTGCTCCTAGGAGCTATTAGTTCAGTGTTATTGTCCAATGCATCATGGGTAATCAGAATGTACTTTTTCTTTGAAAATAAATTAAAAGAGAAAAAAGAAAAATGGATTGAAAAACCTTTTTGTAAAGATTTCTCTGGTAGGAATAAGAGTTTGTTTTTATCATTTAAGGAATTAACACTTGTATCAGTAACTGCAGTGTGAATCAAGAACCTTGGGTGGTCCTGGATGGGTCTCCGCTACTGCCACCTTCGGAGCGGTGTCAGTACTTCAAACCTCCAACAACTTTTCATTCCTTTTCTTCAATTATTTTCCTAATAGAAATTATAGCTTGACAAATTATTATATTTATAATTATAGCATGACAAATTATTTATAATTATAATTATAGCCTGACAAATTATGGCTTAACGGGGACCTTCGACGGGTGAGTAGACAACGGCCTTGGCTTCCAACCCAATGAGCTGAGATTCGTTATTAATACGAATTATAATTCACACGATTCAGTCATATATCCAAGAATGCTGAGAGCAACTTATAGTAAAATGGAGAATTCCAATATCATGGGCATGCATCTTAAAAAAAATCATTGTTGAATCACCAGCAATGTGCATCCCCGGCACGAATTAATCAACTATGTTAATTAATCAAGTCTTCCTTAGAAAACAATACTGCTGATACCAATCAGCTGATTTGGATGAAAATCAACAGGTGTCTTACTCAGTGACTTCTGAATACTTGAAAATACATTACATCAACGGTTATTGAGGGCGCCAATCGCTCAGAGATAGCGTGCAAGTCCAAGCTCAAGATCGCTGGTTCGAATCCCGTCGAGCCCCTAAGGACTAATTTTAAATAACCTCGGTAGGACTCCTACAGTAGAGTCGGACTCATGTGCACCAGAGTGACGAAAAAGCGCTTGGTAGTAGGCGATATGACCTCGTAATCGGCAACGAAGAATCGATCGGAGAAATTTCACATCATGATGCGACAACCTGGTGAAGTTTCAACTTCATTGTGGTAAACTTGAGTGAAAAACAGTATACTGAAGTATTGGCGTGGCTATTGTGGAAGATCAGAGCGGGCTACCCGACAATGTTGGAACATCAAAAGTGATCTTTCTGGAGAGAAAGAGCCGAGGCGGACAAAGGTGAGCCGGCCTGTCTTCCAAGCCTCACCTGACTACCTGCCCTCAGCTTGTATGGATTTGAGCGTTTGGACAAAACGCCAAAGGGGCCGAAACTAATACGGGGTAGCAGTGAACAACACCATGCTCCAATGTCGTCCTAGACCATCTTCTACCTGCGGCGTTGACCCACCAGTTCCAAGTCGACAGGACTAATCTGATTTCTGGAAAGTATGGACTTTGATCCTAATTCGAACGAAAAAATTTAGTTAAGTAAATGCCATAGAGTGCAGTAAAATAGGTTTTATTCGAGTACTGTAATAACTATAATTAATTTGCTTACTCCGAATTCGATATCAATGTTCATTGATAGACAATTTAATAATAACAATGTTTCTAATTATTTCGTGTTAGGAACATTAGGAAAGTTAGCACAAACAAGTATGCCAATGCTAAATTGGACGTAATTCGAGTTGGGGAAGTACATTTGAGGTGACTTATCATATTTAGATATATCATACAAATGTTCAAGTAGTCAGTTTTTTTTTTTTTTTTTTCTTGAGCTAAAAACAAACCTAAAATTCAGTTAGTTTTTACTTCCCAAACTATACGAACTAGTTTCTTTAATCGGTCTATACAGAATTTTGACCAGAACGTGTCTGTCAGTGAACATATCTCCTGTAAAATTAATGTGAATGTACATGACAATTTATATGTGCATCCAGAACCCCATAAGGACAACACCTACTGATTTTCAGTCAAATCGGCCCAAAGGGAAAGGATATGACCAGAGGACTCAAAAGTCCCTAATAACTATATATTGAAGGCTATATAATGAAGTATTGGACGCTGATGACCTTTGCTGTTTTGCGTCCTTAAACTCCAAATTCTATCCTATCCTATAATGAAGTATCGACAACAATTTTTATAAATGGATCCAGGACCCAATAGGCAAGAAACCTGTCAATTTTCGGCAAAATGGGCCAAAGAGGGAGGGGTACTCAACTCAAAAACTCGAATAATTGTCGATGTATTGAATGTAGTTTAACGAAATTTAGTATGAGGATTCAGCAGACCTTGAGTAATGTATCTTTATATTTTTTGAACCAATTCGGTAGATTGTGATTCACCGACCATTTTTATTTATTTTTTCTATAAGAATAGAGAAGTCAATGTGGATGTGAGAGAATGGCTCCATATTTCTTTCCACTTTTATAAGAAGGTTCCTTTTCACAGAATTTGGTCCATTTAAGGTTCCTACTTTTACAAGTTCAATAAAACGTCCATTTATGGCTGCTCTAAATACTTTACAAGTTCAACAACATATTATAAAAAGAAAATAAGAAGAAAAACAAAAATGGCCACTTAGAGTATGCTATCTATAGAGCAGGTAATGGCATACTTTTATGGAATAATAAAAAGTGTAATGACCCCGTTAAAACTTTTCTCCTAAACAGCCACCTAACTTGTTAAATATGAATGTTGAGGTGTTAGGCGTGTTTTGGCGAACTCAGTGAGCACTGTCCCATTTGGGATTGTCGTTAAATTATGCAAAATACAGAATTTCCTACACTTTTTGGTTCAGGATCTATTCAAAAATTGAAACAGAGTGTGCTGATTACTGTGATCTAGAACAGCCAATTTACTGAAGATATTTGCTTGAAAATTTTAAATAAGTCTTCAACTAAACACTAGAATGTTTTGTGTAAAGAGGAAAACATACATTCTTGGGGATGTTCTGAGTTCCTGTGAATCCGGCAGTAGCAATAACACATTGGCGTCTGGGACCTAGTCTGGCGGATATTTTGTAGTGTGAATCCGGCCGGCAGTAGCAATAACACATTGGCGTCTGGGATCTAGTCTGGCGGCTATTTTGTAGTGTGAATCCGGCAGTAGCAATAACACATTGACGTCTGGGACCTAGTGTGACGGTTATTTTAGTAGTGTGAATCCGGCAGTAGCAATAACACATTGGCGTCTGGGACTAGTGTGGCGGATATTTTGAAATGGAGCATTATAATATTTGCAATGAGCATTCAGACGGCTAAAACACCTGAGTGAGACTTATTTATCGTTGGGTAATTGGATAAAATAATTGCATTTTCTATTTCAATAATTTCTAGTGGGCCGATGCTGTGGCATAACTTGGTTTCCTGAGACCAGGGTGCAAGATTTGGAAACGAGGAACCCCTGGAGAAGATCTCCCGGCCCCATTCATACCTGACGCTGGAATCGATTAGAGGACATCACAATACTACATGGAGAGGTGTGTTGCTGTATATCGAGGCTCATAATTTCGATACTGCGATGGGATAGAATTCATCCGAGACTGGATTTCTCTGAGCGCCAGTGCGTTGTGTGTCAGTGAGGCTCATTTCGATATTGCGATGGGATACAACTTATCCGAGACTGGAACCCTTTTGGCGCCATTTCCATGAGTTGGTGTGAATGTGAGGCTATATCTACAATGGATCACATCCCTATTCAGATCACGTTCCTAAGTACCCAGTACCCAGTACAGTAGGCAGGGCCGCCACACTACCCTCTCTTATTCATATATAGAACAATAGGTTCAAAAAAAAAAAGTCGTCGGTGAATCACTGGCAATCTACATCCCCAGAACATATTATTCAATAAAGTTGTCGCTTCCTCTCGAAAACCAGTCGAGCGTTAACGCTAATATTCATTAGTTGACTTACATAGGGGCTCCTAAATAATCATACTAAATATTGTGTCGATAAATTCATTGCATCGACAGTTATTATGGTTTTTGAATTGAGCCTTAACCCCTAAACCGATATCCCCGAAAAATATAAAGTGTCGTCTTAGGGGGTTTTGAATTCACATATGAAATTTAGTGTCGGTACATTCATTATCATTGGCTGAAAATTCATTGGTGTTGTCCTTAAGGGGTTCTGGTCACAAATATAAAATTTTGTATTCATTCTATCAGGAGTTATCATGTTCACAGACACAAAGACAGACAGACATTTTTTTTCATTCGTCTTTGAAACCTGGAGGTCGGAAAACATGAAATACCATTAAAAATTCCGCATCAAATTTGGCCGATTATATAACTTCGCCTACACTTATAACTTCATAAGGTATATGGTAGCTGGGGGAAGTTGAAAGACATTCTACGTACCACCCTTGAATTTAGACATTCCAATAATATAAATGATTACCTAATTACGAAGTGTCGTGGAAGGTATTCTGTACTTCCCCAGCTCATATCGGCAAGAACGGAAACAGGTACATTTTGATTTTACTTACACATCATCCATATGTAGATTAGAGATTGATAAGAAAGATTAGGTAGATATGAAATAAGTAGAACATAACGTATTTAAATCAAAAATAGAGAACTAACGTCTCAGTAATTAAAAAAAAATTATTTATTTACATTATCATGAATATTATCTAGGAAATCTGTTCAATTGATTTCGAAACCAAAAAAATTGAAAATTATCATAAAAAAATTATTTTAATAATTATTTCTGTATAAATATTCATGAATAAATCAGTTTTAAATATTAGAATGTAAGTTGTGTGGGAGGTCAAAATAAAGAAAAAAATAATTTTATTAAACGAATAAAAAACTTGGGGTAAATATCTGTTCAAATTGAAAAAAAAGGGAACTCTTAGCAATTTCTACAGTATTCCTTTTTCCTTATCGTTTTAAGTTGAAGATATGAAAATTTTGTTTTTCTGTGTGAAAATACTTAAATTTTGAAAAAGAAAAAAAAATATGGGAAACTCACGAGATAATTAGTAAATAATTGTTTTACAATTTCATAAAGAAGATTTGTTTGTAAGGTACAGAAAAACAAAGAAAAATGATGAGATAAAACAAGATGGGGGAAGGAAACAAACAAAAAAGAAAAAGAAAATAAAACAAAGAAAAAAACCTTTTTAATGGAATTCAATTTAGATAAAGGCGAAAAAGAGAATGAGTTAATTGGATGAAAGAAGAGTAGATTAAAGAAAACAAAATGTAAAAAATAGAGGCGAAAATCAGAAGATCAATTAGCCAACTGATTATTTGGAAATGGGAGAGAGTTCCATTTTGTATTTATCAACTAGCAACACCATCCCTTAACACATGACACATTCTATATACATACAAACAACACCATCCCTTAACACATGACACATTCTATATACATACAAACAACACCATCCCTTAACACATGACACATTCTATATACATACAAACAACACCATCCCTTAACACATGACACATTCTATATACATACAAACAACACCATCCCTTAACACATGACACATTCTATATACATACAAACAACACCATCCCTTAACACATGACACATTCTATATACATACAAACAACACCATCCCTTAACACATGACACATTCTATATACATACAAACAACACCATCCCTTAACACATGACACATTCTATATACATACAAACAACACCATCCCTTAACACATGACACATTCTATATACATACAAACAACACCATCCCTTAACACATGACACATTCTATATACATACAAACAACACCATCCCTTAACACATGACACATTCTATATACATACAAACATTTATAAAATAATTGTTCATACAGATATCACGTTTTTCTTATCCACCGAACTATGGTGGAAATTATTTAATCGGTCGAATTTGCAATGTAGTTTTCTGCTGAATTTCATATTTCCCGAGTCCCTCTTTCCAAAATTACGAAAAAAAAAAAAAAAGAAATTCCCAAGCGCGAATCAATTAAGTTTTCTCTCTCCCTCCAAAACCAAATAGACCATTTGGACTGAAAATCAATAGGTCGGCGGTTAATAGTTATTTTGTGTTAAATCTCCACACCCTTTTGGCCTTACAGACCCTTATTAAAGAACCCTTACCCTAGATATGTAACTAAAAAATACTAACAGTTTCAAAAATATGTTCTGATCTTATTTTTACACGTAAATTACAGGATCAACTTGCAATTAATGTTTTTAAATATATATTTTACACAGACTTCCATCGCTTTAATGGAACACTAATGTTGGGGAATTAAACTTTTGGTGTTTTGTACTTTTTGATACCTTGTAGGGCTATTTTCACAATTTTCCAAATTGTTTGTAAATAAGAAATAAAATCTACGAGTGGCATATCCGAAGTGTTCTCTTCCATTATTCTATAAAGCTCAAGATTATACTTAAATCATATTTTAAAGAAAAAGTATTTATTCTTAGGGAACCTCGTTCCCAGAATAGTATTTCTCTTCATTTCATATGATAGAGCAAAGTGAAAATTTCATGACAGTCGATCCAGTAGAGTAATATGAGAATTATCTAATTTTCATATTTTTCATACTTAAGGCATTTTAACAATTTTAATTATAATTAAAATTTACCATTAGTCGGGCATATAAACGAGTCGGTTTTACAGTAACAAAATAGCTTTCTGCCCAAGTTCCGAGTACAAAAGGACATTTCACCAAAGCGGAAAGCCAAAAATAATTTAAAACTATATATATTTATATTTTATGTGTAAGGAAGGCTTCGTATCAAACTATCAATAAAAATAGTTTATACAACATGGTTTAACAGTATCTTTGAGTAAAGCGAGATAATTTTGTCTGCCACACCTATAAATATATATATATATATGTACGTTATCTAATCAGTTTCATATCATCTGTGTATGTGTTTATTGTGATACGAGTCATTGAACACACACAGGGACAGCTCATACCAAAGTGAATCACAATCCAATGAAATAACAGAGATTACAGAAAAACAAAATAACAAATATAATTTGATGTAAAAAATAATATATATATAATAGGGAGACTTTATGAGATTTTATGAATAGAAGAATAAATAGAATATAAATTTGACTAGAATAGAAAAATACATATTTATGAATTAATAAAAGTTAGTTATTAAAGACTCGTGTTCGGGCTTTAATTACGAAGTCATATCGCCTACTACCAGAGCGCTCTTTCGCCGCTCTGGTGAATATGAGCCCGACTCTACTATGGGAGTCTTAAATTATGCCTACCTATGTTTATTCACCTAGCGGAGGGGTCTTTAACGAGTACCTGATATTGCACAAGCTTTGACCATCGCTTAACGTCCCATCTGAAGTAAGGCGTGGTCAAGGTTTTTTTCACCTCCCAGATAGAGATTTAGGCAGGGTTTCGAACCCGCGATCTAGAGCTCAAAATTACAATTATTCTGGCCCAATAGAGTAACATCTTGGTTATGTTTACAAAATGGATCCATTAGTTTGGGAGATTTGGGAACTAGCCACATACACAGACATTCGTAAATAGACTCGTTACCCAGAAATGGTTTCATTTTGATGAGGTTTTAAACAATTTTTTTTTTTATTCCAATTTTGTCAGGTCATAACTTTTTACATAGTTATACCATGATGGTCGTGCGGGCTAGAGCGAAGGGCTTTGGTCGCATGGTCTCACCATGGTTTGCGGGTTCGAATCCCGTTAGGAAGTGTCCCGTTATTTCGTAGATAGAAATAAAACTCCCTCCCTGGGCCATGGATGTCGTAATTAACTAGATAACACTGTGATATGGCTAATATGCAGCGTACATAAGGTCAAAAAATAATAATTAAAAAAAAACTTTTTACATTCTGGGATTTTAGTTTTTAAACTATTTTATTTTTCTTGGGTCTACATAGTTAGAGGAGATTACTTTCCATTCTTGCCTTTTATTTTGACATTAAAAATGAAAGTATTCTGTTTGGTGAGGATCTGTATCTTCACAGTACTTTCTTCTGATTGAAACATCACAGGTTGGCATTCTGTTTTGTTCCAAAAACGGGCAAACAAAGCTTGGACCTGATCACCTGGCAACGTGTGACATTTGACAATACATTTACATATCTCTCCCACTCTCGGAGAACTTCACACCCACCACTCTCATTCCGTCTGTTTTTATCTTCCTTCACACTTTTTCATATATCTTGGTCCTTTCCGTCTTCTTGGAGCCTTGGCAGGGAGAGGAGCTCTTGATATCCCATCTTTATTAACGCAACCTGTCAGGTTCCTGAATACATAGGGAACCTAACTTTTCACCCTATCAATGAACTGCTAGACACTTGAATGAAGCTTTAAGAATAAGGATATTTTTAAAAAATCATCACTAATTACCCCTTCAATGATCAACACTTTCATGTAAAGTTTACAATTAACATTAGAGTGTACATACAATCTCGGCGCTTCAGCTACACCCATAGATTTCAGAGCCAGTGTTCTCCAGTTTTCCTCTCTTCCTGGGTCTTCCTTGTCCTCTGTTTCCCTCCGGAATCACCAACATTTGCCTTCGCAGGGTGTCAAATTCCTGCATCCTAGGCACAAGCCTCGTTAGTCTTATCATGTCTATGATCTTGGGCTCACCAAACTCCCTAGCGACCTCGATATATTATTTTTTGATTCTTAACATGCCCGTTCTCCTGGACCGGACCAACGATCCTCCGCAGAACCTTGCTATCGAATATCTCGAGGCTTCTCTCGTCTGCTCTGGTCATCGTCTGGCCCATAAGTCAGAGAAAAGCCTGACCAGGGTTGTATAGAACTTGATTTTTATTTTGTTTGGTCAGTGGTCGATACCTGAGGTGGCCCTGGAGCTTCGATTCTCCAGTCCATCTCCTCCCTCATCTTGTTGTCGAAACTGACCTATGAGCCATCGTCCTTACTCCCCTACCTGCTTATCATCAATTTCTGAGTCCCAGCTATTATTTTCAGACTGTGCATAATCTGGGTCTTCATCGGTAATATCCTCTCTTTATCAAAATCATAAACAAGAGAGAAGTTTCTTCGGGAAGATATTTTGCAGTATGTTGCTGATGCCTCAGTGTTGCATTGCCCCAAAGAGCAATGTGCATAGAGGTAGAGTTGGTACAATAATACGAGTATCCTTCGCTAGCGCTAGCTGCAGGAGCAGGAGAATTAACATAAGTTTCAAGTAAGCAATATACGAACATGGCGCTGCCAGCTCAAAGTAGTTGGCGAATCACAGACAATGTACTTCCTCAGCACGAATTATTCGATTAACGCTCCCCCTTCAAACGTAGTCTACCGTTTGCGCTAATATTCAATAGTTGACTTACATACAGGCTCTTAAATCCTCACACTAAATTTTGTATCGATTAGGATTTTTGAAATGAGCTCCCTCCCCTGAATCCCTTCTCTTCAGCCCCGATGTCGCTGACATTTGAGACTATGTGCTCTTTGGGTTTTCACTTCAAATATGAAATTTCATGTCGATATATTCAATATATCGACGATTATTGGGGTTTTTGAGTTGAGCCCCCTTTGATCCCCTATCCCATCGGCCGATTCCACTAAAAATAATTAAATGTCGTCCTTACGCGTTTTTAATTCACATATGAATTTATGTATCGATACATTCATTACAACTGCAGTTATTAGAAATATTGATTTAAGCCTTTCTCCTGATCTCCCCTTCCCTTTGGCTAAAAATCGATAGTTGTTGTCTTAATGGGGTTATGGTCACACATATAAAATTTCGTGTCGATACATTCAATCTATCGGCAGTTTCTGTATTAAGTCTCCCCCCTAATGCCCCTCTTTTGTTCGGTTGCTTCGGCTGAAAATCGATAGGTGTCGTCGTTAGAGACTTCCGGATTCACATATAAAATTTCGTCTAGAATAATTACCGATTATATAACCTCCCCTATACTCCACACAACTGGGGAAGTAAAAAGATGAAGGGTGGATATTTTGTTGTCCCCGATCCACCTAATTTTCAGCCTGTGCTGGTGGTATAGGCGTGTTGAAAAACCCGAGATTGTTGTTCAATTTAGCCGACAGTACAAATAATCAACGTTACTGCCTACCTACAGGCAAGTTTACACAGCTCAAACCAAATTTAGTTGGTTAAGTAAATTGGTAAAGTTACACTGATATACAGTTTATGGGTTAAGTTGTCTATACACCAGTTGTCTGTATACTTGGGGCTCTCTTAGCAAATACAGACAGTTACCCCACCGGCCCCTATAATTTTGAATTTTTACTTTATATATTTATATTTTTTTACGCATCGTAAAGAAGAAGCTAATCAAAAATTATTTTTTAGAAGATTTTTTATAGCGAAAACAAGGTTTAGTTATGCTTCATATGTCCTAGCCTTCTGAAATTGTGCTTAAAATATTGCTTGAATTAACATGAATACATTGATACCAATTATAACGTGCTTCCTTAAATGTTTTTGAAATTATTAACTGAATTATGAAAATTTAACCAAAATTGGATACTAAGGCGTCGGCATCGAAATAGTAATTTAAAACTATTTCAATATTTACTCCAAATTCGTTTAAATAAATAGTAGTTAGTTAATCTAGTTACTAGGGCTCTCGAGTGTTTTTACATAAATAGTAGTTAGTTAATCTAGTTACTAGGGCTCTCGAGTGTTTTTACATAAATAGTAGTTAGTTAATCTAGTTACTAGGGCTCTCGAGTGTTTTTACATAAATAGTAGTTAGTTAATCTAGTTACTAGGGCTCTCGAGTGTTTTTACATAAATAGTAGTTAGTTAATCTAGTTACTAGGGCTCTCGAGTGTTTTTACATAAATAGTAGTTAGTTAATCTAGTTACTAGGGCTCTCGAGTGTTTTTACATAAATAGTAGTTAGTTAATCTAGTTACTAGGGCTCTCGAGTGTTTTTACATAAATAGTAGTTAGTTAATCTAGTTACTAGGGCTCTCGAGTGTTTTTAGATAAATAGTAGTTAGTTAATCTAGTTACTAGGGCTCTCGAGTGTTTTTACATAAATAGTAGTTAGTTAATCTAGTTACTAGGGCTCTCGAGTGTTTTTACATAAATAGTAGTTAGTTAATCTAGTTACTAGGGCTCTCGAGTGTTTTTACATAAATAGTAGTTAGTTAATCTAGTTACTAGGGCTCTCGAGTGTTTTTACATAAATAGTAGTTAGTTAATCTAGTTACTAGGGCTCTCGAGTGTTTTTACATAAATAGTAGTTAGTTAATCTAGTTACTAGGGCTCTCGAGTGTTTTTACATAAATAGTAGTTAGTTAATCTAGTTACTAGGGCTCTCGAGTGTTTTTACATAAATAGTAGTTAGTTAATCTAGTTACTAGGGCTCTCGAGTGTTTTTACATAAATAGTAGTTAGTTAATCTAGTTACTAGGGCTCTCGAGTGTTTTTACATAAATAGTAGTTAGTTAATCTAGTTACTAGGGCTCTCGAGTGTTTTTACATAAATAGTAGTTAGTTAATCTAGTTACTAGGGCTCTCGAGTGTTTTTACATAAATAGTAGTTAGTTAATCTAGTTACTAGGGCTCTCGAGTGTTTTTACATAAATAGTAGTTAGTTAATCTAGTTACTAGGGCTCTCGAGTGTTTTTACATAAATAGTAGTTAGTTAATCTAGTTACTAGGGCTCTCGAGTGTTTTTACATAAATAGTAGTTAGTTAATCTAGTTACTAGGGCTCTCGAGTGTTTTTACATAAATAGTAGTTAGTTAATCTAGTTACTAGGGCTCTCGAGTGTTTTTACATAAATAGTAGTTAGTTAATCTAGTTACTAGGGCTCTCGAGTGTTTTTACATAAATAGTAGTTAGTTAATCTAGTTACTAGGGCTCTCGAGTGTTTTTACATAAATAGTAGTTAGTTAATCTAGTTACTAGGGCTCTCGAGTGTTTTTACATAAATAGTAGTTAGTTAATCTAGTTACTAGGGCTCTCGAGTGTTTTTACATAAATAGTAGTTAGTTAATCTAGTTACTAGGGCTCTCGAGTGTTTTTACATAAATAGTAGTTAGTTAATCTAGTTACTAGGGCTCTCGAGTGTTTTTACATAAATAGTAGTTAGTTAATCTAGTTACTAGGGCTCTCGAGTGTTTTTACATAAATAGTAGTTAGTTAATCTAGTTACTAGGGCTCTCGAGTGTTTTTACATAAATAGTAGTTAGTTAATCTAGTTACTAGGGCTCTCGAGTGTTTTTACATAAATAGTAGTTAGTTAATCTAGTTACTAGGGCTCTCGAGTGTTTTTACATAAATAGTAGTTAGTTAATCTAGTTACTAGGGCTCTCGAGTGTTTTTACATAAATAGTAGTTAGTTAATCTAGTTACTAGGGCTCTCGAGTGTTTTTACATAAATAGTAGTTAGTTAATCTAGTTACTAGGGCTCTCGAGTGTTTTTACATAAATAGTAGTTAGTTAATCTAGTTACTAGGGCTCTCGAGTGTTTTTACATAAATAGTAGTTAGTTAATCTAGTTACTAGGGCTCTCGAGTGTTTTTACATAAATAGTAGTTAGTTAATCTAGTTACTAGGGCTCTCGAGTGTTTTTACATAAATAGTAGTTAGTTAATCTAGTTACTAGGGCTCTCGAGTGTTTTTACATAAATAGTAGTTAGTTAATCTAGTTACTAGGGCTCTCGAGTGTTTTTACATCATGAATTTTCATTATATATGTATTTATTTTTTATGAACCGCTGAACCGGTTTAATTCAAATTTAGTATGCATGTATATGGAGGGTATCTTCCTCTTCAATAAATAAATTTATAAAAAAAATTTCTATAGTGCCGTTTTTGAGAATACTTTTTGAAACTAAACCGATTTTTTAATTAAAAAAAGAGTTAATAAAGAACAAAACTCCAATCCGAATCTTTGTTTCACCGCCTATTAGGAAGTAGTTGAGATGTTGTAGGGCAAATCTGGAAATGGAGAAAATTTCAACCCTAAAAGATCACCTTCACAATGATTGATCGTGAAACTCAGGGTTTACGTAAGGTCAAGAGGAGGGCAGACATTGATTTTTGAAAAAAATCCGGTTGGCATAGTCTATCTGTGGAGACGAGATGAATTTTAATATTCGCCGATTTCTTACAAAAAATTTTAAAAGTGGCCCCAGGATCATCTTTTTACTGTACCAGATACAGACCGTACTGAAATATTCTTAAAGTGGTTATGCCGTATGGCAAAAAGGGGCAGTATTTACTCCCATTTTTGTTGAAAATGTAGGATTTTCATGAAATTCAGCATCACTATCCGATTTGGTGTACATTTATTTTGTTTAATTTTACTCAAAAAGATATATTTACAAGTGAGAAGGACACAACTAGCAAATGAGAAGCAAGAAAAATGTCTATGAGTTGATAACATGAGGGGAGAAACCACCCATTGGTGAGACTCTCTCAGGCGCGGCTCCACAAATTTTGTGAATTTTTTTAGAGTTTTAATGGTATACTTAGGAAACAAAATATATGGTTTAATTTATTAGGTATATTGGTCACTCATTTCATTCTATTAGTTATTATAATTAGCCATTTTATTATATTAAAAAAATATAAATATATGAAATTAATAATATTTATATATATACAATATACTGTGGGAGTCCTAAATTTTGCTTACCCTAAATGTTTATTCACCTAGGGTAAGGGTCTTTAAGGAATACCTGACATCGTACAGGCTCAAGACCACCACTGAATAACCCCTAAAGGACACGAACTGATCTAGGGTAGAGAGATCGAGAGAGCGAGTGAGAGAGGCAGTGAACCGCGCCGTATCTTAATAATGATTACACAACTTTCCCACTCGGGAAAGTAAAAATGACTACACTCTTTTGTAATTAAAATTGTGAATTATTTTGATAATTTGCTTTAAACAATTTCTTGATAATTGTGAAAATAAAAAAACTAATATAAACGGTTCATCAATATAATATAATATTACTGTTTTCCTTTTAGATATTCTCCATATTTACTTTCACTTTATTTAATTATAATTTTTACTACTCCATTTGCTTAATTACATATCCTATCATTATTTTAATGGACTTCTATTATTTTATTCCTGTACTTTATACTATTTTCTCCAATTGAACAGAACATTTATTCCGCGTTCACTTGTCCTATGTACACATTAAATTTTATATTAATTTAACATTTTATTATTCCAAGTTAATATCCAATTAAATTAATATATTATTTTAAGAAGTATACGTAATAAACGTCTGAGATAACAGTAATTTTTTTATTTAAAAAAATTAAATACCTATGTTTAAAAATATATATATTTTTTTTGTATTTAGTTATTTTAAATTATATAATTTAAAAAATATAATATAATTTAAAAAATTATAATTAAAAAATGCACAACCAGCGGCTGGGCTGACATGTACGATACAAAAATTAAAAATAAATAAATAAAATAATAAAAATAAATATGACATGAGAGGCTTGAGAGAGGAAAAACAGCCAGCGG
Organism: Aradus depressus; assembly: GCA_963662175.1. Lineage (NCBI taxonomy): Eukaryota > Metazoa > Arthropoda > Insecta > Hemiptera > Aradidae > Aradus > Aradus depressus. Next base: position 63,065,152 of record OY759215.1, on the reverse strand, counting down.
TGAACCCTCATGACATAACTTCATACCAGGAGATCTCTATGCCAAACTCTCTTTAATCTTCTTGGGGGATTGTGCGGTAAATTTGTATTTAAGATTTTGCGAACTTCCGGATTGGTGTCTAAGTAAATTTTGGTGTAGAAACGTTGGTATAAATGTTTAATGGTTGTATCTATGGATGTGATGTTCAAGTCGCGGTGTAAAGTCTTGTTGCTAACGTATGGGTGAGCATTGCGTGATCAGTCGAAGAGTCTTGGATTGAAAAAAAAAATAAATAAATAAATATATCATACGTAATAGTAAGATGGGACGTAGACGTTTCCAGAGGTTTCTTTTTTCTTTTTTGACAATATTTCGGGACACTTTCACGTCCCTTCTTCCGGTCACTATGAACGAATTAGAGCGTTCAGGGACGTGAAAGTGTCCCGAAAAGTTGTCAAAAAATGTTGACCAGAATCAGTTTTCAACTCATATGCATCATCATCAGTGACACATCAAAATTAAATATGACATTTAGGAGAAATTACATAATCGATCAGAAATTCGATGTTGGGTTCTCACCAGAATTTCATGTTTTCCGATCACCTGATTCCGAAAGTGAAAATAAAATTGCCTGAGTAAGAACACACTAACTTTTGATATACTGGATGTATCGACACGAAATCTTATAAGACATCCACTAATATCCAGCCAAATCGAAGAGGGATTAGGAGGGAGGCTCAACTCAAACAACCCTACATAACTGCCGATGTAATGAATGTATCGACATGAAATTTCATATTTAAAGTCAAAACCCCCGGTGGAGGGGGGGTTTAGGGATTGCTTCTGGAGGCAGTGCGAAAACTTAATTGATTAATCCGTTCTGGGGAAGTACATTGCCGGTGAATCACCTACTTTTTTTCCCTAATCTTGAGATGCTTGATAAATATTTAACTTTTTAAATACTTTTGTAATAATTTTCTAGCAGGTGAATCATTTGGTTTCAATATTCCAGGAATTCTAATTAAATCCAGCATTATTAAAATTCTTTTAATTTATGCATTAAAAACAAATTGTATGACAAAGTCAACAGTAGGCCATTGTTTAATTATTTTAAATGTCAAATATTGTTCAGATCATTTGGATTTAATTTCACCAAAATAATTATTGGTACCTACCTATAATATACATGTATGTGTAGTGGAGGAAATATAGATATTATCTGAGAGCGCCGGTAGCTCAGTGGTATGCGTGCTTGGCTTCTGAGCTCGAGATCGTGGGTTCGAAACCCGATCGAGGCCCTTAGTTTATTTTATCTGGGAGGTTTATTTTATCTTCGGATGGGAGGTTAAGCGATGATTGCGAGCCTGTACGATGTCAGGTACTCGTTAAAGACCCCTGCCCTAGGTGAATAAAAATATAGGGTTGGCAAAATTTAGGACTCCCATAGTAGAGTCACGCTCATGTCTACCAGAGTGACGAAAGAGTACTCTGGTAGTAGGCGATATGACCTCGTAGTTAATGCCCGGGCGTGAGTCATAAAACCTAACCTATTATTTATTTAAACAATATTACAAAAAAGTGTGATCAGGTCACACATTGGAGGGTTCCATAGACGAATAATGCGTTAATGTATTCAATAATACACATTTAATAAATATGTTCCGAAATATATATGTTCTACTACTGCATTGAATCATGAAAATTCGATTAATATTAAAAAAAAAACTGATGTAGCCATTATAGGACTTTCTTATACCAACTACACTGAAAGTCTCACTCTTTCTACCTCTCCCCCTTCTCAAAATCATTTCATACTGACATTACTGGGTATATGAAAGTAATGAGTTGGCATCAGCTATATTTTTTTGTTTCATTGTACAGCGTAATTCTGAGAGTGACATTCTTATACCCCAGTAATGCCAGTATGAAATGATTTTGAGATGGGGAAGTGGAAGAGAGACTGATCTGTAAGTGGGGTTGGTATAAGGTAGTCCTGTAACGGCCACATCATGTATATTTTATTTTTTTTATAACTTTTCATAAAAACTAACAATAATAAAAAACATTTTATAACTCCTTGCAATACGATACTACTGAAACATTATTATGAAATATTTACTACAGAAAATTATTTTTCATTGTTTCAGGCGCTATAACTTTCGTCGATTGTTATTAATTTTATAAGGAACACTTTTGGTAAGAATCAGTTTTTCCGTAGGACTAACCATTCTCGGGTAAATCAAGGAAACGTCTAAAAATACGTCAATATAACATAGAATAATTTAAAATAGGTAGATATGACATGAAAAAATAAAATTAAATAATCATATTAAAATATAATATTGGAATTGGAAAGTATTTTGCATGAAAAAGGGCAACTTACTGAATTATCGATACTATCGATAGTTGTCCACCGCTAGTATCGGATTTGCGATAGTAGCCAACTATGGCCCATCCCTAGTTACTACGTCCCGAAGAAGGGACAAAATATTACAACTTCTAAGTTGAGAAACCCAGACATATTGTGAAACTTACAATAAATAAATAAAACAAACTTTTTTTTTTAATACTGTCTATTGCAGAAGAAACTTAATCATAAACTACTGCTTTCGGCATTACACCAGAACTGGAGCCGGTCAACAAGGAAATCCCGGCGTCTTTACAGTTAGGAATTTGTTTTGAAATATTTTATTTTTATTTTTCAATAACAGTAGTAAAATTAAATTTAAAGATAAAATTATTAAATTCTAACAAGATAAACTAATTTCAATGTGATATGCGAGAAATGATGTTTGTGTATACCTTACTGCTAAATGATTGTAAAAAGCCTAAGAACATTAATAAAATTTTATATGAGGGAGCGAAAGTAGTTATGATTATTTAAAAAAATTATTTTTGAATTATTATGTATTCCACAAAAATACCAATTTCGGTATTAACCATCGTCATGTTTGTTAAGTTTGAACCTTTCTTATATATCAGGTGAGGAAATCGATGGAATCTCAACTCTGAAATCCTCATCAGTCCAATTAGGAATTCGTTTGTCAGAAATACGAGTATTTTCTAGCCCGTCTAACGACAGTGGTAAAAATAAAATGTTTAAAATTATAAAATTCTAACAAGATAAACTAATTTATATGTGGTATGCGTGAAACGATATTAAAATGATTTTATCATGACATGAGATTATTTAATAAAATTAAAATCAGAAAAAATGCCAGTTTTATTTTGATAAATAATAATGGTCAGACTCAGCAAACTGACTTATACAGAGTATAATAACTAAACCTGAGCATGGTTTATTGCCGAAACCGGTTGTACATTTATGCAATTTTTGTGGACAATATTTCAAAAAGAAGTTGGTTTTATTTAATCATTATAAGTTTCTAGAATATGTCCGTCCGCGTTACTCAACTTAGAAGTTGTTGAAAGTATAAAATATTAAATCATTGAATCGGAAGTATAATATACTGGAATTAGAATATATTTTCCGCGTTTCTCAACTTAGAGGTTGTACCTAGTTAGTATAAAATATTAAATCATGAATTGAAATGATACTTTGGAATTAGAATATATTTTCCGCGTTTGTCAACTTAGAGGTTGTACCTAGTTAGTATAAAATATTAAATCATGAATTGAAATGATACTTTGGAATTAGAAGATATTTTCCGCGTTTGTCAACTTAGAGGTTGTACGTAGTTAGTATAAAATATTAAATCATGAATTGAAATGATACTTTGGAATTAGAACATATTCTCCGCGTTTGTCAACTTAGAGGTTGTACGTAGTTAGTATAAAATATTAAATCATGAATTGAAATGATACTTTGGAATTAGAAGATATTCTCCGCGTTTGTCAACTTAGAGGTTGTACGTAGTTAGTATAAAATATTAAATCATGAATTGAAATGATACTTTGGAATTAGAAGATATTCTCCGCGTTTGTCAACTTAGAGGTTGTACCTAGTTAGTATAAAATATTAAATCATGAATTGAAATGATACTTTGGAATTAGAAGATATTCTCCGCGTTTGTCAACTTAGAGGTTGTACCTAGTTAGTATAAAATATTAAATCATGAATTGAAATGATACTTTGGAATTAGAAGATATTCTCCGCGTTTGTCAACTTAGAGGTTGTACCTAGTTAGTATAAAATATTAAATCATGAATTGAAATGATACTTTGGAATTAGAAGATATTCTCCGCGTTTGTCAACTTAGAGGTTGTACCTAGTTAGTATAAAATATTAAATCATGAATTGAAATGATACTTTGGAATTAGAAGATATTCTCCGCGTTTGTCAACTTAGAGGTTGTACCTAGTTAGTATAAAATATTAAATCATGAATTGAAATGATACTTTGGAATTAGAAGATATTCTCCGCGTTTGTCAACTTAGAGGTTGTACCTAGTTAGTATAAAATATTAAATCATGAATTGAAATGATACTTTGGAATTAGAAGATATTCTCCGCGTTTGTCAACTTAGAGATTGTACCTAGTTAGTATAAAATATTAAATCATGAATTGAAATGATACTTTGGAATTAGAAGATATTCTCCGCGTTTGTCAACTTAGAGGTTGTACCTAGTTAGTATAAAATATTAAATCATGAATTGAAATGATACTTTGGAATTAGAAGATATTCTCCGCGTTTGTCAACTTAGAGGTTGTACCTAGTTAGTATAAAATATTAAATCATGAATTGAAATGATACTTTGGAATTAGAAGATATTCTCCGCGTTTGTCAACTTAGAGGTTGTACGTAGTTAGTATAAAATATTAAATCATGAATTGAAATGATACTTTGGAATTAGAAGATATTCTCCGCGTTTGTCAACTTAGAGGTTGTACCTAGTTAGTATAAAATATTAAATCATGAATTGAAATGATACTTTGGAATTAGAAGATATTCTCCGCGTTTGTCAACTTAGAGATTGTACCTAGTTAGTATAAAATATTAAATCATGAATTGAAATGATACTTTGGAATTAGAAGATATTTAATTAATTGCACAAAGCATCCTAACTTTAATTATTGTTTAGCCGATTATATATTTTGTTGAGCAAACACTTTTTTGTCATTACAAATTATCTGATTATATTTAACCAGAAGGGGTCTGATATTTCTCTTTGCAGCATTATTGTAACCTAAATGTACAGAGGAACCTTCCATTCTCCAAGCCACCGACCGAGCCGAGACTGAGTGAATCCTCAAATTGCTATGCCGATACATTCATTACAACAGGCGTTATTGGAGTATTTAAGGTATTTCTTCGGTTGATGTCGCTGAAAATCGACACATGTCGTCTTTATGAGGTTGTGGATTTACTATATAAAATTTCATGTTGATAAATCCACAACATCGGTAATTATTGGGCATTTTGTGATTATCCTTCCCTCTCCCAATATCCCCCATTTGCCTTGTCCTATTTGGCTGAAAATCAATAGCTATCGACTTGATGGCTTTTAGGATATGCATATAAACATTTGTGTCGATATATTCTATCTGGAATTGTGTTCACAGACCGAATATATGGACGGTAATCTGCGTACCTATATGCGTTAACCCACAAAAAGGTGGTTTCGAGATATTCAAGTTTCAAGTTTTTTGGTTAAAAATCGTTATAGTAGCAAAAATAATGAATATATATTAAAAAGTTTGAAATCTATTCAATTCTGAAAGTAAACTTTATGTTTTTTAGTTCAATTTAATATTTATTCATTTTAAATAAGTCATTTTTCTGAATCAGTCTGTTCATGATTCCATGTCGCAAAACGTTTTAATTTTCTTGACACATTTTTGCGAATTAAAACACATTGAAGCTTAATGATTTTACAAGATGACTGCATGCATAAATGATTTTTTATGGGTTAACACAAATATGCAGAGCACCGTCCATATATATATATATATATGTATTTTTGGAATCAGCGGGTTAGAAAACATGAAATTCCGGTAAAAACTCAACATCGAATTTCTGATTACACAACTTCGTAAAGCTTGTGAAGTAAAATACTAACGATAGCAGGAAAATCAAAAAGATCTACGCTTAGACCTGGATGGTATTCAAAGTGTATTCATCTCAAACTTATAAAACCAGGTCTGGCCCGGGAAAATCAGGACGAAATTTCACTAATTTGTTATAAATTGAATAAATTTAGGAATACATATTAGGAATGAGAGGCTAAGTGAGACCAAATTTATATCAGAAGAAAACATTTCTGGAGATCTTATCTTAAACAGAAAATTCAGGTTTTTCTTAATTTACTAATGAACATAACTTCCAGATGAAAACAGTAAATAAAATGATGTATTGAATCTTAGCTTCATAGATTATTCAGACATAACATCGCTGGCTTAATTTTTTATTTATAAATTATATCAAACTGTGACGATTTTTGTACCTTAAGTAATGTGCAAGAAGAACGATGTTACATGAAATTTAAAAATATATTATATTATATATTAATTTAGAGTAAGACTTTAGCTAAAAGAGTCAACTGGCCTGCACACAAGGAATCCAGGCATAGAAGACTTTCCCTCGTTAACAGTTAATGTCAGTCTTATCTCTTATGCTTTTGGCTGAGGATGGTAGAAATACCGAAAGTACTCCCATGTATATATAGTTAGTGAAATTAGACAATATATTAAATAAACAAGTTTTATTTTATTTTTCAAGTCCAGTTAATGTAGCAACTCTGTTTTCTAACATTGTTCGTTTTTTTTCTAAAATTCCGTAGTTTTCTTCTGATAAAAATATATAAAATTTATTTTTGAACCACTTTGTGGGAAAATCAAAACCTGATCGTTTTGGCGTCCAGAACTTTATTAATGAATTAAATTGAACTCAGTAATAACGCATAAAAACAGAACAGTTGTATTAATTTCTGGGATGGATGAGTTAAGTAATATTTTAATAAGATTTAATAATACATGAAACCTACTGTACTTGATTTAAATACCATTAAAATTGATTAAATGAATTTTACAATAAAACGAAAATTGAAAATCGTGTTTCTCTTGAACGGTAAAGTTAGTTACCTATTTATTAGTGATATTTTAACTACAAGACAACAAATAAAATGTGTAAATGGCATCATGCAGGAAAAGAGGTACTTATTGGCGGGATTCTGTTGCGTTTTTAGCCCGTCCATCTACTACTCAACTCATAAAATGTTTTGATAAACGGTAGAGGGAGAACTAAAATGATATGACTTGAAGAACCCAACTTTTCGTGTATTTGTCGGGGAACTTGCCCATAAAAAATTCATGAAAACAAATCTTATTGAGGCAGCCCACTTTTCTTGGACAACTCATTATTCATAGTTGGAAGAAAGGCTGTATTTGGTGAGACCGCTGTGAAAAAGTTTATAAAACATGATTTTCGACTATTTGTCTTTATTTTACTTCTAAGAGTTGCTCTGAAATGTCACACAAATAAGACTTCCAATTTTTTCTGACACTTCCATGACACAAAAGTAATTAATGAAATAAGAAAATTCACTATTTTGTTATGGATAAGAGTGAGATAAGGTGAGTTTGGTGAAGAGGTAGGAAGGAATGTGTGTGGTCTGTGGGTGGTCTGAGCAGTACTGCTCCGCTACCTTTGTGGTGTCGGACATGTCGAGGAGAGCTGCAGCACGGCTTCTCGTAGTATGTAGCCCAATGGTTGGACACTTCCAGGTCACCTCCTTGGGTCATCTCCAGCCATCCCATCTGCAGACCCACCGCCAAGAAGAGGGCACCTCGCACCAATAGGGACCAGCTCCGCATCGCTCTTCACAAGGTCACCAGCAGTGTCTCATAACAACACCCCACACCGGCAACACACGGGCATTACGTGAAGAAGATCGCGTTTGGGTCTGACACACAACACACACGGAGTCCGTCAATGAGCAATGAAACCGAAACGGCAGGCACGGAGGTCGGCCGTCGACTGGAGTCTATGCATTTGATGAGTCGGGAGGTTCGGGTGTGTTCGCTAAGGCTCGGTTTCCCTCGGTCCATATGCTCCAGAGAACCCCCTCCTCTCACCCCACAACATACCTAAGACTTTAACCCGCCGGTTAACTCCTGTCCGCAGAATGGTGTCCTGACAAAAAACCCGGCCCATTGTCCACAGGCAGTATAGACACTGATCCTGGGAGCATTTGGCTGCTCTGAACCCTGTCATTACAACACCGACTGGCTACCTACCACAAACATATCCAGCTATTAGTTATTACTAAAATTGACTTGCTTGCATCCGTATAATTTATGTAAAATTAGGTCGTAACAAAACTGGAGAAAGGGTTGACAACATAGTTATTAAAATAGATGTCTCCAGCTTGCTTCCATTTCAACAACGCATGTCATAAATTATTTAATTAATAATTTCACCTACTGAAAGGAAATAATCCATAGACGTGAAATTAGAATATCCTTGGGCCCATATTTTGAATTAGGTAAATATATACGGTAATTAAATATAAATGGGCGCCGGTAGCCCAGAGGTTGCGTGTTCGTCTGCTGTGAGGAACGCGGGTTCAGGCCCTGCAGAGGCTTTTTATCAGGGCTTTTATCTGAGTTAAAAAAACGTTGAGCACGCCGTCCTTCGAATGGGAAAATAAGCGATGGCCCGGAACTTCTGCGATGTCAGGTACTCCAGGATAAGCGACATATAGGATACCCGTCATAATAACTAGGTAACTATAACATTTATGTAACCGTCAGAAATTCCATGTTGAGTTTTCATGAGATTATATATGTTAAAAAAAAATACTTTTCTGTCCAATTTACCGGTTTGGTTGAACATCAATAAAACTGAGGGACTTCTGAATCATGATATTAAAAATCGTGTTGCTACATACGTTACGTACATATTTGAATACGACTCCCCCCTCCCCCCCCCCCCCCCCCCCCCGGTAAAAACTGATGGGCATTGTCCATATGGGTTTTTGAATTTACACACGAAACATTGTACATTTATTCGGTAGTTATTAGGGTTTTTCTATCAAGTTCCCCTCCCCCCCCCCCCTCCCCCCCCCCCCCCTAAAAACTGATGGGCATTGTCCATATGGGTTTTTGGATTTACACACGAAACATTGTACATTTATTCGCCCCATTACTATGTCTAAAATCAATAGGTGTTGTCCATGTGGGATACTGAATACACATATAAAATTTCGTGTCGATACATTCATTTTATCGAGAGTTATCGTGTTCACAGACACACAGACAGACAGTGAAAACTGACAAAGTTCTGTTCAACATCTGATTGCCTCTGTATGGACTCAACTAATACTATCACAAAACATAATTGTCGAAACCTCTCAGCAGTGCTGGATTAAGACTATTCGATGCCCTAAGCATTCTGAGCTTATGGTGCCCCCGCCTCACTATTGATATCATTAACGTCTTACTTATGTTGGCAAGTTCAATACTAAAGCTCGATTAAAAAAAAACTAAGACAAAATTAAATAAGCGAAAAAATAACAAAAATCAATTTTTTTCAAAATTAATTCATTAAAACACTACGAGTATATATATATATATATATATATATATATATATAATAATAGTAAATATCCCTTTCGTCCAAATACGCCATTTATCATATACGTGCACTTCTTCGTCAAATACTTCATCTTCCTCAGTATCATCACAATCAGGATTTGATATTTGGTCTTCCATCCGAAGATTACGGCAGGTTACGAAAAAAATTATGCGACCTATAAATGTTTTTATATTTAACATATTTAAAATGATAGCAGATTTACGAAAAAATAAAAATAAAAATTGAGAAATAATTAACTATTTAAATAAATAACTATTTCAAAAATATTATTGTTTGGGTATTTGTGCTGCATATTTGTGCTGCATATTTGTGCTGCATATATTTAAATTGTAACAAACAGGATGAACTCTGACTTCCTCATCAATACGAAGTATAGGGGAAGTTATGTAATCGGTAAAAAATTCGATGCAGAGTTTTCAACGGAATTTCATTTTTCCCGACCTCCTGATCCCAAAAATGAAAAAAAAACCTATCTGAGTCTGTGAACACTATAACTCCCGATAGAATGAATATATCGACACGAAATTTATTTGTGTATCCAGAACTTTTTTTAAGAACGACATATTGATTTTCAGCCGAATCGCCCCAAAGAAAAGGGGGGGTTAGAGGGGAAGCTTAACTCAAAAACTTTAATAACTGCCGTTGTAATGAACGTATCGACGTGAAATTTCATATTTAAATTCAAAACCGCATAAGGACGTGAATGTATATTTGCATAATTTAGTATGATGATTCACAAGTCCCTACTTAAGTTAACTATGAGAGAAAAGTTAATTGATAGATTCGATCTGGGGAAGTAGTGATCCACCTGTAACATTTTTGTTGTTTGAGACTGCAGCAAAAATTAGCCCTCTTTTCACTATTATCCCAGAGATCCAGGGGGTAATAATGTAATTTTAACATAGTTACAATAATTATTTTAATGAACCTTGCTTATACATATGTTTTTGGTGTCACTTTTGACGGGGTATAAAGCTACTTTTATCTAAATTACTCTCTAGGAAAATATTATGATTGTCAAAGAAAAAAACCAGTGAGACAGTGGCAAGAAGTGTGTTGAATATAATAGGGTCTATTAAAGTAGAGAAACAGAGGGTAGGCCTCATTATGGTAGGTGACTGAGGAGGAGCTCGGACTGGGAGACAATAGGCCGGCTCGGGAGGCAACTACGCATCCCCAACCATGGGGCATACATTCATAATACCATATCCATTTTATCATTTTTTTTTATATCTATAGTATAAGAAAGTACCTATTGTAATCGTGCCAAAATCCGAGATCAAATCTCCAACAGATTTCACGTTTCAAGGTCACCTGAATACGTTTTGATCATTTTCGCGTTGATGTCTTTGCGTGTTTGGATGTGAGTATATAATGGGAAGTTGTAAGTGCTCTAAAGTAGAAACATGAAATTTGGAATGAAGACAGTCGCATGTGCTAACTTAGATCTGATTAAATGTGTGCCGAAATTAGACTAAAAATGCGACCACTTTACTCCGAGGCCTAAGACCATTTTACAATTTACCGCTTATATTTAAGACCTAATCAGAAATCCTTTCAAGTACAAGTTGCAGAAAAATCTGAAAGACATATTTTATATTTGACACAATGTTTCGCAGGTCGTCCGGTTTGCGAGATACATGCCGAAAACCGTCCTGAAATGTCATTTTGGAACACATATTTTTTGACGTTTGCTTGATTTAACCGAAATACGTTAGTCCTATCGAAAAATAGATTCGGACCAAAAAGGATTCTTATGAAATTTCCAATCGCTAGTGTGTCCTCAGATTTGAGGTAGGATCAATACGACTAAAGTTATAGCACCTCAAAGAATGGAAAATAAATTTCCGTTTAAAATACTTCAAGGTTAGGTTTTATGACTCATGCCCGGGCTTTAACTACGAGATCATATCGCCTACTACCAGAGCGCTCTTTCGTCACTCTGGTGGACATGAGCCCGACCCTACTGTGGGAGTCCTAAATTTTGCCTACCCTAAATTTTTATTCACCTAGGGTAGAGGGGTCTTTAACGAGTAACTGACATCGTACAGGCTCGGGACCATCGCTTAACGTCCCATCCGAAGGACGGCGTGCTTAAGTTTATTTTACCTCCCAAATAAAATAAACTAAAAGGCCTCGGTCGGGTTTCGAACCCACGATCTTGAGCTCAGAAGGAAGCACGCATACCACTGAGCGACCGGCGCCCTTAGTTATCCTGGATTTGTTACAAAAGTGAGCTTGGTTATAAAATATGTTTTTATTATTGGTAGTGTGGATATATGTATAGTAATCAATTAATGTACATGGTGACATCACTCTCTCTATCGTGGCTAGGGTGAACATGAGCCCGAGTGTACTGTGGTAGTCCTAAATTTTGTCTACCTGGAGTAGGGAGTACCTGACATTCTACAGGCTCGGGACCATCCCTTAACGACCGAAGGACGGCGTGCTCAAGGTTTTTTTGGTCGCTAGGAGAGCACGCTGCCTCTGAGCTACCGGCGCTCTCGTCATATGAATAGCAATTAATGGATTTGAATTTTCTAACGTAGGTAGCTAATAATATTATTTAATTAAAAACAGGTTCCTTGAGAGTAATTTCAGGCGGGATAGTAACTTTAGGCTGGTTTCTGCAATTTTTTCTGTTTTTTGGTTTATTTTGACTTTTTTTCCTAACCTTGGTAGAGTGATATGCGGGCTTGACTTCTGAGCTCAAGAACGTGGGTTCGTAACCCGACCGAGGCCCTTAGTTTATTTTGTCTGGGAGGTAAAATAAACTTAAGCACGCCGTCCTTCGGATGGGACGTTAACCGATGGTCCCGAGCCTGTACAATGTCAGGTACTCGTTAAAGACCCCTTCCTTAGGTGAATAAAAATTTAGGGTAGGCAAAATTTAGGACTCCTACAGTAGAGTCGGGCTCCTGTCCACCAGAGTGACGAAAGAGCACTCTGGTAGTAGGCGATATGACCTCGTAGTTAAAGCCCGGGCATGAGTCATAAAACCTAACATATCCTATTATTGGTAGTTGTTATGGAAAATTATAAAAAATTAAAATATATGTGATGTGGCCATTATTGGACTTTCTTATAACAACTACGCTTATAGATCACTCTCCCCATTGATGTCAACTCATTACTTCCATACACCAGTATAGTAATGCCGGTATGAAATAACTTTGAGGAGAGGGAATGATGAGACAGTGATCTGTAAAAGCATAGTTGGTATAAGAAGGTCCTGTAATGCCACATCACATATTTTTTATTTATTACTTTCTTATAGGTTTAATATAAACAAGAGTCGTAATCGTTCAGAAATTCGATATCAAACATACGCTTTTTACGATATGAATACTATTTTCGCGTAGTCTGTGTGTGTGGATGTGTGGAAAGGAACTTGTTGAGTTATTACGATTAGATCGGACGATAATTAAGACCACTTTACATGGGTCGGGGCGAACGAGAAGAAAATAATTAAGAAATTCTCAAATTAAATAGTTTGTTTTAATAGAAAATTACTTATAATATTATGTCTACTGGTTGGATCATGGCGCATGCCCCCCCCTAGATCCGGCCCTCGTACAAAATCGACCTCTCTCACATTCAACCTATAATCTGCATTAATTTTCATAGACAATGATATCTTTTTGTTTGTAAATATTTATAAATATAATTAAACGTAATAACAATAATTTATTTGTTTAAATGCAAATCAATTCGTTAGAATATCTTGGGATAGACTGTACAATTATGATTATTTAATACAAAAAGTAAGACAGTGTTGAAAGGAACCTCTTTGGTCTTAATTCCAGCTTGTCTGCTCATCCGTTGTTAGAACTACGTAAACTAACAGTATATTTTCGTAAAAAATATGAACATTTGAGGGGACCTATTCCGTTATTACGCTTATTCCGTTGTTGATGAATTATGAACTTCCACATATGAAAGTCTATCACAACTTTTATATCATTGTTATTTTATTTTTTTTTCTCCTGGAACAATGAGTAAGAGGGTTTCCTATTTCATATGTGATATGTCATAGAAACAAAAGTCGAAAATGTCGTCTTTCCACTGTTTATTTGCGACCAGAACCGGTTATCAATGCCACAGCGTCATCAGTCGCACATCTCACCCGTACAGTGTTGAGTCTAAAGAACTACTGGCATACAATAAACATTTTATCTTGAATTTTAACTTTTTTTTATAATTGTATTTTTAGTTTCAAGAACTGGAGTAGGGAGCAACAATGTTTAGTTATTGGAAACTTTCCTTTCCTCCTGGTATCATTTTATGACTAATATTGTTGATAGAGAAATGTATTTCCTAATGACCTCAAGCCTTCTGTGCTCAAGGTCGTGGTTCGAAACCCGACCGAGGTCCTTAGGTTTTTTATCTTGGAGATGAAAAAACCTTGAACACGCCGACCTTCTGATGGGCACGTTGAGCGATGGTCCCTGTCAGGTAGCCTGTCCGATGTCAGGTACTCCAGGTGAATAAAGTTGGCTAGGCAAAGTTTAGGAGTCCCACTATAGAGTCGGGACCATGTCCACCAGAGTGACAAAAGAGCGCTCTAGTAGTAGCCGATATGACCTCATAGTTAAAGCCCGGGTTTGAGTCCACCTAATGACCATTAATGCTTCAAGTATAGACAGTGATGTCGATGGTTAGTATGATGAACTGGCCAGCAGAGCCGGCCATCCAAAAATATACCGGAAGGCGTGGGGGGGGGGGGGGGGGGGGGTGTTGACAAACTCCCTTGGCTTCAGCTGGATAGATAGATTGTAGACTGGGTTTCTTTCACTGGCGTTGTCCTCCGTACTCTGCTTCTGTTTTTCTTGAATATGTGTCGAACTCCGAGGGAGCCGATCAGGGGGAGGGTCAGGCATCAGGGCCCTGTAACACGTATTCCCGACCGCTCAACAGCCCCGGATAGAACCCGCGCTCGCCAGGGGACTAAAAAGGTTTGGGGACAGTGGCGTGATGGTAGTGCCACCTAGTAACTTAAAGATGAACTACCAACACGGGAAATCACATTTGACTGGGGAAGGTTTTCTAGTTGTTCTCGGCTCGTGCGAAAACGTCTCGGGATGAGAGTTGGTATCAACAGATGATGTAATGGCAAGTCATGAATCTAAGGATTTTTTTTTATTTCCGTATTCACACGGCCATATTTAGTTCGATGTGCCCCCAACCGGACCGGCACACGCCCGCCAGGCCACCCCCAGGCCCCACACCGACCCCCCGTCCCACAACACCAGGCCCCCGGCGAAGGCTCAGGAGAACAGAACTACTTTATGAGAAAATGTATCGCTTGGTATACGGAAAGAATTGATACAAATTTAAAAAGGGCTAAAGCAGGTTTATGACTCCGGTGTGTACGAGAAATTTAAGAAGTTTAGTAAGGGTTTCGGGATAATTTTCCTACAGTAATGGCAAAGAGGAGGGAAGTTTATAAAAGGTTCTCATAGCAGAGTATCGGTGACAATATAATAACATGTGCTGGACCGTGAGTGGCTGGCCACACGTAGAACACAGAGGAGGGGGTTCACGGGCCATCAGATGTTTGTGCGTGAGCCGAGTGTGGCCGATACGGAGGCGACAGACCACCACCTCCTCCCTTCTTCTGTCCCTGTGGCTGCTCTTCCAGGGCCTCACGGTGTCCTTAATCAACCTCAACTTGTTGTCTGTTTCATTCCTCCAGGACGACTCCCACTGTTCCAATAAGTACTCCCGGATCTTGGGCTTCGTGTCAGTCCATGGTATGGCCACAGCACTTTGTTCATCTCGGGCGGCAAGTTGGGCTGCTTTGTCTGCCATTTCATTTCCTTCTATGCCACAGTGCCCCGGTACCCATAGGAATCTCAAGGTGAGGTTTGACCTCCAGAGATTCCAAAGTGTCTGATGAATTGTTTGTACTATTGGATGGGTACTATATAAGTTCTTCAGTGCGAGAAGGGCACTTAGAGAATCTGTTACTAATAAGATCGTATTCCTCTGATAGGCAACTGTACTAAGAGCACGAGAAATAGCAGTCAGTTTTGCTGTGAAGATGGAAGCTTCTGTCGGAAGAGTTACAGAGTATGTACGGTCGTTAATGGTGAAGGCGGCTCCTACACCGTTGGGTGTTTTGGACCCATCAGTATATATTACTGTTACTCCTGAGTAAGATTGTATCAACTCTTGTGCAGCGGTCTTGTAAAAATATGGAGAGGTTTCAGACTTTAGAAAATTGGTTAGCTTCAGGTTCGTGATGATTGGGGGTACAATCCAGGGAGGAACGGACGGAATAAATGAAGATAGCAGTTTAAAATTACGGACATGAAGCAATTCCAACAGTTCTCGAGTGCGAATGCCAAGAGGCTGGGCCATTTTTGGTTTCGCTTCGTAAACTCTGGAAAGGTCATAGTTCAGCACGTCAAACTTGTTCAGATGTCCAGCTGCCGCTCTAAGTTTTTGAATATAGTTTAAGGCCAGCATTTTTCTTCTATACACAAGGGGGGCTCCCCTGTTTCGGCACATAAACTGCTTGTGGGGCTAGTACGGAAGGCTCCAGTCATTAGGCGCAGCCCACGGTGGTGTATGCTGTTGAGCATTGCCAGAGTTCTCTCTGATGCGGAAGAATATACGATGCTTCCATAGTCCAGTTTGGATCTGATGTAGGCCTTGTAGAAATGGGACATCCATCTGCGATCCGCGCCCCAACGGGTATGCGATATGACCGCTAACATGTCCAGCGCTTTTGTACATTTGTTTTTTAACATCTTTATGTGTTATAATATAAGCCCCAATAGCTTCAGTTCCTCAACAATCTCTAACTCTTTGCCATTTAAAAATAAATTCAAGCGAACGGGACGTATTTTTTTTGAGAAGATGCAGCATTTTGTCTTAGTTTCAGATAATCGAAAACCATGGTTTCTAGTCCAATTTACAATATTGTCAATAGAGTTTTGCAACTGCAGCTGAGCCTCTTCCTGGTTGGACGATGATACATATATTGTCATTTCGTCCACGTATAAGAAACAATATACAGGTGGCTTGATGTTTTTAACTATTCCATTGATTGCAATGGAAAACAGTGTGGTAGACAAGACAGTGCCTTGAGGAGTACCGTTGGTTAAATGTTGGGAGGTTGAGTTAATTGTGCCAAGTGAAACCCGTAACCTTCTGCCATCCAAGAAATTTTGGATATAGTGGACCATGTGAGAGGAGATACCTGCCTCAATGAGCGTGTTCACAATATGCTGATGCCAGACAGTATCAAATGCTTTCTCCATATCAAAAGCTACAACGTAAGTAGTTTGCTTGTTCACAAAGGCATTCAATATGGCATTTTCTAATTTTACAATGGCATCAGCAGTCGAAAGGTTTCTGAGAAAACCAAACTGCTGGGGAGGAATCAGCCTCTCACTTTCCAAGAACCAAGTGAGTCTCTTATTTATCATGCGCTCCATAATCTTGCATGTGCAGCTTGTGAGGGAGATAGGGCGGTAACTCGCAGCATCTTTTCTATCTTTACCTGGTTTGAGAATTGGAATTACGAGGGCCTCTTTCCAAACATCCGGAAAATCATGTTGGAAGTAAATATGGTTCACTATATGTAGGAGGAATGTCTTGGCTTGACGAGGTAGATGTCTGATCATGTCGTAGGTGATGTCATCAGGTCCCGGCGAGGTGCCCCTCACAGTGGACAGTGCCGCCTCCAGCTCAGCCAGAGTGAAAGGAACATCCAGGTACGATGGAGGACGGTCTGCCATCTCCAAAGCCGTTACCTCCGACTTCAGTCTCCTGACGCCTGGCTCCAACCACTCGTCACTAGACGAAAATGAGAAAGTCTTAGCTAATAAATTTGCTATATCAGCCTGTTCCGTAATTACAACATTGTTGTGCTTGAGGCAGACTATTTGATTATGGCACGGTATACCCATTATTTTTCTCATTTTTGTCCATATTTCGGTTGCAGGGGTTGAGCCAGATATTGTGGATACATACTGCTCCCAGGATTTCTTCTTGCTTAGCCGGGTTATCCTCCTCGCTCTCGCTCTATTCTCTTTATATTTCATGAAGTTCTCCGTAGTGGGGTTCCTCTTGAACCTGCTGAGGGCATGTTTTCTGTCTTTAACAGCTCTGCAACATTCTTCGTTCCACCAGGGGACCGATTTCTTTATAGGGCTGGACGAGGATCTAGGAACGGCAATTTTTGCAGCATCCAGGACAATTTTATTAAAATACTCAATTTTCGTCTGAGAGTTTGGAAGTCTCTCCGTATGATTTTCTACGGAGATACTGTCCGAGAAAAGGCTCCAATCAGCCGCCTTTTGTATCCACCGAGGTCTAGTATGTTGAGTTAGGTCAGATGTTAAGAAATTGAGGACAACGGGGAAATGGTCGCTGTCATATAGGTCTTTTTCGACGGACCATGCGATCCTAGGAGCTAATGCTGGGCTACATACGGTCAAATCAATGCAGCTGAAGGTTTCTGAAGTGTTATTCAAATGTGTTGGACTACCGTCATTTAGAATAACAAGGTTTAAGTTAGTGCAGAGTGCTTCGAACATCTTTCCCCGAGGACATACTCTACTGCTTCCCCACAGGGGGCTGTGACTGTTGCAGTCCCCGGTAACAATGAACGGTGTTGGGAGCTGCTCCAGCAGTGATTCCAGTTGCTCCACATGAATGGTGGTTCCAGGAGGTAGGTACAAAGAGCATATGGTGAACTTGACAGGAGCTGTAAGTTGGATGGCCACCGCCTGAAGAGTGGTGGTCAGTTTTACTTCGGTACAGACTAATGTGTCTTTGACCAGCAGTAGTACGCCGCCGGAGGCTCGCTCCCCTTCGGTTTAGTCCGCTCGGTAGCTGTGATAGCCCCGCAATCTCAATGCGAATGTCGGCCGTAGAAATGTCTCTTGCAAAGAGAGTATCATGGGATCATGTTTGCAAATCAGTCTTTGTACCTCACTATATCTTTTACGAAAACTATTCACATTCCATTGGATGATAATCATGAGTATTGAAATAATAGAAAAAAATGCCAATAATACGCAAGCGTAAATACAAAATAATTATAATAAATAGAAAATTAATTAAGAAAAGGTAGAATATATAAATGAAAAAAATAAATAAATAAAAGAATAAAAATAAATAAATGGAAAGAACCAAAATATATAGATAAATAATAAACTCGCAAAATAATAAAAAGTAATAAATGAATAAAACATTTTTTAAAGAAGGTGTGAATAAAGTAAAATAAATAAATAAAATATAAAATAACTATATAAATGAAATAAGTAATAGGTAAATAAGTACATAACATTAATACTCAAGAAAAATGAATATATAAATCTAAAGTATAGCTCCAGTAATAAGAAATTAATTTCCAAGAACATAAATACATAGTAGAAAGTGCTGTAATTCGTTAAAAGAGAGAAATTATTATTAATCAGAAAAAAGAAAACTCTAAAGAATAAGTTATAATAGTAGATAATTAAAGGGCAAAATAATATATAAATAAAGAGAACAAGGAACAAAGAAAAAAACCATAGAGAGGGCCTATTCATTAATCAGGGAGTTTGTTGGATTTCGATTTGGAGCGGGAGGGGGGAGGGCGAGCTCCAGGGTCCGGAGGCTCCTTGCTACTGGAGGTGGAGGTGTGGATCTGAGATGGACCCTCTGAGGGAGGGAGACGAGCTCTCATGTTCTTGTTGGTGGCTCTGGTTCGAGGCTGGTTCACTGAGGAGGCAGACAGGTTGGAGATGGTACGTTTCAGGCCTGATTTCCCAGCCACACCCTCAGCACCACTCTCCGCAACTTCTTCCATATTTACATCTAAATTAGATCCCTTATGCGGAGCGGAGGCAACTATTTTTTCAATACTGTCCAACCGTTTAACTAACACACTTATGATGTTTTCTAATTTATTTAGTTGAGTAGTGAGGCTATCCGAGAGGGGGGCCGGTGGCGCGGGAGGGGGGGGGGGGCAGCGGCTGCCTCCGCGTACTTCTTATCCGGACTACTAAAAAATTTTTATTTCCTAACAGCTTGCTGGTAAGACATTTTTTCGTGAAATTGAATCTCTTTAATTCTTTTTTCGGTTTCGTAATTTTTACATTTTCTAAACCAGGAGGGGTGAGCCTCCCCACAATTTGCACAACGCTCGGGTGTTGAACATTTGTTCTCATGTTTTTCCATGGAACAAATGCCACATATAGGTTTTTTTTTACAGTAATCTTTAGTGTGGTTGAATTCATAACATTGAAAACACTGGACGGGTCCTGGAATAAACGGTTTAACTTGTACATTCAGGGATTCATAATTGATCCTATTTGGTACATCAGGGGTATCAAAAGTCAATATTAAGCTGGGAGTAGGTATTTTTTCATTATTTATTCTCTTATAGATTCTGGTTACTTTAATTACTTTTTGAGAGGCTAGTTCTAAATTAATATCGGATTCAGAAACGTATAATAAATCATATGAAAAAATAATGCCACAGCTTGTATTTAAAGTTTTATGCATTTCGTAACTTAGACTGTAATTTTCAAATGTTTTAAAGGACTTAATATTATTTAAATCAGTTTGGCTATTTATATTCAATAACACAGACCCGTTGCGTAGGAACTTTATTTCGGTATTATTCGCAATACTTTTTACAAAACGGTAAATTTTAAAGGGGTTTAGTTTTTGCACTTCAACAATATTGTCTTGGTTCTTAATAGTCATTATTAAATATTTTTTGAAATTGTTTTTTAGTGTGGTTCTAGTAAATGAGTTCTTTTTAAAATGTTCAGTAGGGTCGGGAGGTTTGGGTTCAATTTTACACTCAGGCTCCATAGTACTACCTGAGTTGTAAAATATAAATGAAATAATAAACTAAAAATACAATAAAAGTAAATGAAAAATTATATATAAAGAAGTCTTAGCTAGCAGTAGAGACGGCTGGTTAATCCCCGGGAGAGAGCACAACAAACACGTTCACTGTCCGAGTAATACCGTAAGACTGAGCGGCCCGCACTTGAATACCTTGGGCGTAATGCGGCCCACAAATGCTGACTCCTATTGGACTGACTCTTGGTTCTATCAATCAATATACGAATTCTTAAGTACTAATGTATGAATGTAAGTATAGTTTTGTAGATTTAGAAAAGTTTATTTTGATTTATGAATGAACAACATAAGCCGCTTAACCTCTCAAAATCCCTATTGTAACAGGTCGTTTATAACTGCAATAAATAAAATACGAAAGCTATTTTTCAGACAAAGTTGGTTAAGCTCCTTCTGTAAAGTTACATGTTTTGAAGGTGAAAACAAGTAGCTATTATATTTATGGAATTCCTCAGTAAAGATATCCCCAACTTACTTTCTGAAATGTTTACAACGGTCTCAATGTTCCTGTTGTCCAGCACCTCACCAAATCCCATTTTTCCAAGTTCCACACGAACCTCTCCTTCCACAATAATCCTCTTGCCAAATATTTATCCCAATCCCATTTGCTCAATCCTATGAGGCCTCGGAAACTACTTTTTTTTTCACGCCAATTTTCCTGAGAGTGCTTGTGATGACCGGATTCTCTCCTCACGCTTATCAGTCCTCTTCTTACTCCACTGCTGGACAGTGGCTGGTTGGACTCCCGTTGATGGCAGTGGACAGGAGTCCTATTGGCACAGTTCTTAGTGAGTATCTTGTATTTTTACTTCCTCAGCTATACGAAGTATAGGGGAAGTTATGTAATCGGTCACAAATTCAAAGTTGAGTTTTCACGTTCATGAATCCAAAAATAAAAATTATGTTTTCTGAACACAATAACTCCCGATAAAATGAATATATCGACACGAAATTTCTTATGTATATTCATAACTCCATGAAGACGACACCTGTTGATTTTCAGCCAGATCTGCCAAAGGGATGATGAACACAATAGCTCTAATAACTGCTGTTGTAATGAATGTATTGACACAGAATTTCATATGTAAATTCATAACCCCATACGGGAGACACCTATTAATTTTCAGTCAAATCGGGCAAAAACAAGGGGATCATGGAGGGGGGGTGGGAGGGGGGAGGGATGGATCGACCCAAAATTTGAGTATTCAGAAGCTTCGTTGTAAGTTAACTATTAATTTTTAGCCTAAGCGGTCAACTGGAGAGAGCGCGAAAACTTAATTGATCGTCATCATATATCGGATATTCAATCGGTCTTGAAAGGATGCTACATGTGAAGTTTCATGAATATCCGTCCAGCCGTTTGAGCGTGATGCTGGAACAAACATACAAACAAACCCCGTTTCAGT
This sequence comes from Aradus depressus, assembly GCA_963662175.1. Lineage (NCBI taxonomy): Eukaryota > Metazoa > Arthropoda > Insecta > Hemiptera > Aradidae > Aradus > Aradus depressus. Next base: position 63,043,338 of record OY759215.1, on the reverse strand, counting down.
ATAGGAGCCGGCTGAAGAGAATGGGTAGATAAGCGAATCTGAATTTAAAAATCCCAATAACTGCCGATGTAATGAATGTATCAACATCAAATTTCGTATTTAAAATTAACATCTACTGCGGACATGACCAGTCAAATTTCAGCGATATCGGCCGAGGGGGAAGGGGAATTCCGAGGTGGGGGCTCAATTCAAAAATCCACAACCCCGTTCCCACATATTTTTTTTCCTATTTGGCCCTCAAGAATACTACTTATGAAATTTCATGACAATCCGACCATAAATTTATGAGTTAGCACTATTTTTATGCATGGCCGCCCCCTCCCGTTCGAAATTTTGTGACGCCACATAGCCTATTATTCAATCGGTCTTGAAAGGATGCTACATGTGAAGTTTCATGAATATCCGTCCAGCCGTTTGGGCGTGATGCTGGAACAAACATACAACCGAATGTGTGTTCCGGATTGAAGGTGTGTGGCGTCCCAAAGTTTTGAACGGGAGGGAGGGTTGTGGGGGGGGCCTAAGTATAAATATAGAGCTAACTCTTTAACGGTTGGTCGGATTGTCACGAAATTTCACATGGAGTATTCCTGAAGACCAAATAGAAAAATAGGCGGTGTGACGGCTCAAAATTTTTTACGGGAGGGGGGGTAGTGGGGGGGCCTAAGTATAAATATAGAGCTAACTCATTAACTAATGGGCGAATCGTCATGAAATTTCACATGTAGTATTTTTAAAAGCCAAATAGGAAAAAAAGGTGTGTGGCGTCCCAAAGTTTTGAACGGGAGGGGGGGTTGTGGGGGGTGTACTAACTATTTATATTAATAAAGCTGAAACGGGGTTTGTTTGTTTGTTTGTATGTATGTTTGTTCCAACATCACGCCCAAACCGCTGGACGGATTTTTATGAAACTGCCCATGTAGCATTCTTTTGAGCCCGATTGGATAATAGGCTATGTGGCGTCCCAAAATTTTGATCGGGAGGGGGGGTTGTAAGGGGGGCCTAAGTATATAAATAGTGCTAACTCATTAACTAATGGGCGAATTGTCATGAAATTTTACAGGTAGTCTTTGCAACAGCGAACTTCACAGCTAGTACATAGTTAGGAACGCTGGGCACTACAGCTAGTAAATGCCTTGCAACAACGGACCCCACAGCTAGTACGATATTAGGAACCCTGGGCATCACAGCTAGTATGCTTTTGCAACGACGGACCCCACAGCTAGTACGTAATTAGGAACGCTGGGCCCTACAGGTAGTAGGTGCCTTGCAACTGCGTACCCCACAGATAGTATGTAGTTAGAACCACAGGGCATCACAGCTAGTATGAGTTTTGCAACGGCGGACCCCACAGCTAGTACCTACGAGTGAAATACGCTGGGCCACACTGCTAGCGCCTTGCAACAGCAGACCCCACAGCTAGTACGTAATTAGAAACGCTGGGCATTACAGCTAGTAAATGTCTTATAGGTGCCTTGCAACAGCGAACCCCACAGCCAGTACATAGTTAGGAACGCTGGGGCTGAGCACTACAGCTAGTTAGTACCTTGCAACAGCGGACCCCACAGCTAGTACGATATTAGGAACGCTGGACATCACAGCTAGTAAATGTCTTGCAACAGTGAACCCCACAGCGAATACATAGTTACTACTACTACATGTGAAATTCATGACAATCCGATTCATGACAATACGACCAACCGTTAATGAGCTAACTCTATATGTATATTTAGCCCCCCCCACAACCCTCCTTCCTGTTCAAAATTTTGGGCCGTCACACACCTAATATTTCTATTTGACCTTTAGGAATACTACATGTGAAATTTCATGACAAGTGACGATTCGCCCATTAGTTAATGAGTTAGCTCTATATTTATACTTAGGCCCCCCCACTACCCCCCTCCCGTAAAAAATTTTGAGCCGTCACACCGCCTATTTTTTTTATTTGGTCTGCAGGAATACTACATGTGAAACTTCGTGACAATCCGACCAACTGTTAAAGAGTTAGCTCTATATTTATACTTAGGCCCCCCCACAACCCCCCCTCCCGTTCAAAACTTTGGGACGCCACACACCTTATTTTTCTTTTTGGCCTTCAGGAATACTCCATGTGAAATTTCGTGACAATCCGACCAACCGTTAAAGAGTTAGCTCTATATTTATACTTAGGCCCCCCACAACCCCCCCTCCCGTTCAAAACATTGGGACGCCACACACCTTTTTTTCCTATTTGGCTTTTAAAAATACTACATGTGAAATTTCATGACGATTCGCCCATTAGTTAATGAGTTAGCTCTATATTTATACTTAGGCCCCCCAACTACCCCCCCCTCCCGTAAAAATTTTGAGCCGTCACACCGCCTATTTTTCTATTTGGTCTTCAGGAATACTCCATGTGAAATTTCGTGACAATCCGACCAACCGTTAAAGAGTTAGCTCTATATTTATACTTAGGCCCCCCCACAACCCCCCCTCCCGTTCAAAACTTTGGGACGCCACACACCTTTTTTTCCTATTTGGCTTTTAAAAATACTACATGTGAAATTTCATGACGATTCGCCAATTAGTTAATGAGTTAGCTCTATATTTATACTTAGGCCCCCCCACTACCCCCCCTCCCGTAAAAAATTTTGAGCCGTCACACCGCCTATTTTTTTATTTGGTCTTCAGGAATACTACATGTGAAACTTCGTGACAATGCGACCAACTGTTAAAGAGTTAGCACTATTTATATACTTAGGCCCCCCTTACAACCCCCTCTCCCGATCAAAATTTTGGGACGCCACATAGCCTATTATTCAATCGGGCTCAAAAGAATGCTACATGGGCAGTTTCATAAAAATCCGTCCAGCGGTTTGGGTGTGATGCTGGAACAAACATACATACAAACAAACAAACAAACCCCGTTTCAGCTTTATTAATATAAATAGTTAGTACACCCCCCCACAACCCCCCCTCCCGTTCAAAACTTTGGGACGCCACACACCTTTTTTTCCTTTTTGGCTTTTAAAAATACTACGTGAAATTTCATGACGATTCGCCCATTAGTTAATGAGTTAGCTCTATATTTATACTTAGGCCCCCCCACAACCTCCCCTCCCGTACAAAACTTTGGGACGCCACACACCTTTTTTTCTTGTTTGGCTTTTAAATAGACTACCTGTAAAATTTCATGACAATTCGCCCATTAGTTAATGAGTTAGCACTATTTATATACTTAGGCCCCCCTTACAACCCCCCCTCCCGATCAAAATTTTGGGACGCCACATAGCCTATTATTCAATCGGGCTCAAAAGAATGCTACATGGGCAGTTTCATAAAAATCCGTCCAGCGGTTTGGGCGTGATGCTGGAACAAACATACATACAAACAAACAAACAAACCCCGTTTCAGCTTTATTAATATAAATAGTTAGTACACCCCCGCACATATTTATACTTAGGCCCCCCCACAACCCCCCCTCCCGATCAAAATTTTGGGACGCCACATAGCCTATTATTCAATCGGGCTCAAAAGAATGCTACATGGGAAGTTTCATAAAAATCCGTCCAGCGGTTTGGGCGTGATGCTGGAACAAACATACATACATACATACATACATACATACATACAAACAAACATACAAACAAACAAACAAACCCCGTTTCAGCTTTATTAATATAGATTATATCACAATGTACACAAGTTTTAATTTGTGTTCATATCTATACATACATCTTTTTTTTTGGGCATTTTTCTTCCATAGTGGATCGGTGTCACCATATTTAAAGTCAGTCTGAACGTTGTGCTGACGTTGGCATAATCCGAAACCAGCACACTCTATGGCTCTGTCAGTTAACAAATATTAAATCTATAAACCGTTGAAAAGCAAGAAATTTGAAGAATGGAGTCTACCGAGCTCAGGATCGCCACTTAGAAATCTAGCTGAGGCACTTAGGTCAGATGTTTTAATCGGGAAGTTAAAAATAACTTTGAGCACTTCGTCCTTCGGATGGGACATTAAGCGATGATCCAGGGCTTTTTCGAATGTGAGGTACTCGATAATGAGACGTATGTTATGTAAATAAACCTGGGTAGGTCAATTTCCACTTAGGTTGAAAGCCTTGAGCACGTCGTCCTTCGGATGGGACTTTCCGGATATATCTGAATCTGTAGTATCAGTTTTAACAATTATTAAGCCTATAAACCGTTAAATAGCGCGAATTTTTTGAAAAACGTTTTCATTTTGATTTTTGTGTGGGGTTCAGATAATCCGTTCGTTCTCTATCAGTTTTAACAAATATTTAATCTATAAACCGTTAAAAAGCGAGAAATTTGAAGAATGGAGTCTACCGAGCTCAGGATCGCCACATAGAAATCTAGCTGAGGCACTTAGGTCAGATGTTTTAATCGGGAAGTGAAAAATAACTATGAGCACGTCGTCCTTCGGATGGGACTTTAGGCGATGTTCCAGGACTTTTTCGAATGTGAGGTACTCGATAATGAGACGTATGTTATGTAAATAAACCTGGGTAGGTGAAATTTCACTTAGGTTGAAAATAGCCTTGAGCACGTCGTCCTTCGGATGGGACTTTCCGGATAAATCTGAATCTGTCGTATCAGTTTTAACAATTATTAAGCCTATAAACCGTTAAATAGCACAAATTTTTTGAAAAACATTTTTATTTTGATTTTTGTGTAGGATTCAGATAATCCGGTCGTTCTCTATCAGTTTTAACAAATATTAAATCTATAAACCGTTAAAAAGCGAGAAATTTCAAGAATGGAGTCTACCGAGCTCAGGATCGCCACTTAGAAATCTAGTTGAGGCACTTAGGTCAGATGTTTCAATCGGGAAGTTAAAAAACACTTTGAGCACGTCGTCCTTCGGATGGGACTTTAAGCGATGATCCAGGGCTTTTTCGAATGTGAGGTACTCGATAATGAGACGTATGTTATGTAAATAAACCTGGGTAGGTGAAATATCACTTAGGTTGAAAATAGCCTTGAGCACGTCGTCCTTCGGATGGGACTTTCCGGATAAATCTGAATCTCTCGTATCAGTTTTAACAATTATTAAGCCTATAAACCGTTAAATAGCGCAAATTTTTTGAAAAACATTTTTATTTTGATTTTTGTGTAGGATTCAGATAATCCGGTCGTTCTCTATCAGTTTTAACAAATATTAAATCTATAAACCGTTAAAAAGCGAGAAATTTCAAGAATGGAGTCTACCGAGCTCAGGATCGCCACTTAGAAATCTAGCTGAGGCACTTAGGTCAGATGTTTCAATCGGGAAGTTAAAAAACACTTTGAGCACGTCGTCCTTCGGATGGGACTTTAAGCGATGATCCAGGGCTTTTTCGAATGTGAGGTACTCGATAATGAGACGTATGTTATGTAAATAAACCTGGTTAGGTGAAATTTCACTTAGGTTGAAAATAGCCTTGAGCACGTCGTCCGTCGGATGGGACTTTTCGGATATATCTGATTCTGTCGTATCAGTTTTAACAATTATTAAGCCTATAAACCGTTAAATAGCGTGAATTTTTTGAAAAACATTTTTATTTTGATTTTTGTGTAGGATTCAGATAATCCGGCCGTTCTCTATCAGTTTTAACAAATATTAAATCTATAGCAGTTATACCCGGCGTTGCCCGGGGAACTTTGATTTTTTTCCCAATATCTTCTATAACGCTATTCAGTTCCTCGACAGTACATTCATGATGTTATAATTTTCAATTATTCATACGGAATAAGGCTTATAGTCCTTCAGCTGTTGTAACGCTAGTAAGTTTTTAGGACCCCTGGGCACCACAGCTAGTATGCGCCTTTCAACGGCGGAAGCCACACCTAGTGAATACTTAGCATCGCTGGACGTCCTAGTCAGTGCGTACATAAGAACGTTTGTGACCACAGCTAGTATGTGGCTTGCAACGCTGAGCACCACAGCTAGTACGTAGTAGGGAATGCTGGGCATCATAGCTAGTATGTGCCTTGCGACGGCGGACCCAACAGCTAGTACGTAGTTAGGAACGCTGGTCACCACAGCTAGTATGTGCCTCGCAACAGCGGACCCCACAGCTAGTACGAAGTTAGGAACGCTGGGCATCACAGCTATTAAGTGCCTTGCAACAGCGGACCCCACAGCTATTATGTAGTTAAATACGCTGGGCATTACAGTTAGTAAGTGCTTTGCAACAGCGAACTTCACAGCTAGTACATAGTTAGGAACGCTGGGCACTACAGCTAGTAAATGCCTTGCAACAACGGACCCCACAGCTAGTACGAAGTTAGGAACGCTGGGCACTACAGCTAGTAAATGCCTTGCAACAACGGACCCCACAGCTAGTACGATATTAGGAACCCTGGGCATCACAGCTAGTATGCTTTTGCAACGACGGACCCCACAGCTAGTACGTAATTAGGAACGCTGGGCCCTACAGGTAGTAGGTGCCTTGCAACTGCGAACCCCACAGATAGTATGTAGTTAGAACCACAGGGCATCACAGCTAGTATGAGTTTTGCAACGGCGGACCCCACAGCTAGTACCTACGAGTGAAATACGCTGGGCCACACTGCTAGCGCCTTGCAACAGCAGACCCCACAGCTAGTACGTAATTAGAAACGCTGGGCATTACAGCTAGTAAATGTCTTATAGGTGCCTTGCAACAGCGAACCCCACAGCCAGTACATAGTTAGGAACGCTGGGTCTGAGCACTACAGCTAGTAAGTACCTTGCAACAGCGGACCCCACAGCTAGTACGATATTAGGAACGCTGGACATCACAGCTAGTAAATGTCTTGCAACAGTGAACCCCACAGCGAATACATAGTTACTACTACTACATGTGAAATTCATGACAATACGACCAACCGTTAATGAGCTAACTCTATATGTATATTTAGCCCCACCCACAACCCTCCTTCCTGTTCAAAATTTTGGGCCGTCACACACCTAATATTTCTATTTGACCTTTAGGAATACTATATGTGAAACTTCGTGACAATGCGACCAACTGTTAAAGAGTTAGCTCTATATTTATACTTAGGCCCCCCCACAACCCCCCCTCCCGTTCAAAACTTTGGGACGCCACACACCTTATTTTTCTATTTGGCCTTCAGGAATACTCCATGTGTAATTTCGTGACAATCCGACCAACCGTTAAAGAATTAGCTCTATATTTATATTTAGGCCCCCCCACAACCCCCCCTCCCGTTCAAAACTTTGGGACACCACACACCTTTTTTTCCTATTTGGCTTTTAAGAATACTACGTGAAATTTCATGACGATTCGCCCATTAGTTAATGAGTTAGCTCTATATTTATACTTAGGCCCCCCCACAACCCCCCCTCCCGTTCAAAACTTTGGGACGCCACACACCTTATTTTTCTATTTGGCCTTCAGGAATACTCCATGTGAAACTTCCTGACAATACGACCAACCGTTAATGAGCTACCACTATATTTATACTTAGCCCCCCCCCCTCCCACAACCCCCCCTCCCGTTCAAAACTTTGGGACGCCACACACCTTATTTTTCTATTTGGCCTTCAGGAATACTACATGGGAAATTTCGTGACAATACTATCAACCGTTAATGAGCTAGCTCTGTATTTATACTTAGCCCCCCCCCCCCTCAACCCCCCTCCCATTTAAAATTTTGGGTCGCCACACACAATATTTTTCAATTTGGCCTTTAAGAATACTACATGTGAAATTTCATGACAATCTGATCATCCGTTAAAGATCTATCACTATCTTTATATTTAGGCCTACGCCCACAACCCCCCCTCCCATTTAAAATTTTGGGACGCCACACACAATATTTTTCAATTAGGCCTTTAAGAATACTACATGTGAAATTTCGTGACAATCCGACCAACCGTTAATGAGGTAGGACTATTTATATACTTAGGCCCCCCTTACAACCCCCCCTACCGTTCAAAATTTTGGGACGCCACATAGCCTATTATTCAATCGGGCTCAAAACAATGCTACATGTGAAGTTTCACGAAGATCCGTCGAGCCGTTTGGGCGTGATGCTGGAACAAACATACAAACAAACAAACCCCGTTTCAGCTTTATTTATATAGACTATCAGTAATACCCGGCGTTGCCCGGGGAACTTTGACTTTTCTACTAATATCTCCTAAAAGTCTTTTAAATTCTTCAACAGTACATTCATGATGTTATAATTTTCAATTATTCATACGGAATAAGGCTTATAGTCCTTCAACGTCAAACACCCCAGCTAGTAAGTTTTTAGGACCCCTGGGCATCACAACTAGTATGCGTCTTTCAACGGCGGAAACCACAGATAGTGAATACTTAGCATCGCTGGACATCCTAGCCAGTGCGTACTTAAGAACGCTATTGACCGCAGCTAGTAAATGCCTTGCAACAGCGGACCCCTCAACGAATACATAGTTACTACTACTACATGTGAAATTCATGCCAATCCGCTTACACTTTAACAGTACATTCATGATGTTATAATTTTCAATTATTCATACGGAATAAGGCTTATAGTCCTTCAACTATAGCAACGCTAGTAAGTTTTTAGGACCCCTGGGCACCACAGATAGTATGCGCTTTTCAACGGCGGAAACCACAGCTAGTGAATACTTAGCTTCGCTGGACGTCCTAGCCAGTGCGAACTTAAGAACGTTTGTGACCACAGCTAGTATGTGGCTTGCAACGCTGAGCACCACAGCTAGCACGTAGTAGGGAATGCTGGGCATCATAGCTAGTATGTGCCTTGCGACGGCGGATCCCACAGCTAGTACGTAGTTAGAACGCTGGTCACCGCAGCTAGTATGTGCCTCGCAAGAGCGGACCCCACAGCTAGTACGAAGTTAGGAACGCTGGGCACCACAGCTAGTAAGTGCCTTGCAACAGCGGACCCCACAGCTAGTACGTAGTTAGAACCACTGGGCATCACAGCTAGTATGTGTTTTGCAACGGCGGACCCCACAGCTAGTACGTTTTTAGGAACGCTGGGCCCTACAGGTAGTAGGTGCCTTGCAACTGCGGACCCCACAGATAGTATGTAGTTAGAACCACAGGGCATCATAGCTAGTATGAGTTTTGCAACGGCAGACCCCACAGCAAGTACTTTTTTAGGAACGCTGGGCCCTACAGGTAGTAGGTGCCTTGCAACTGCGGACCCCACAGATAGTATGTAGTTAGAACCACAGGGCATCATAGCTAGTATGAGTTTTGCAACGGCGGACTCCACAGCTAGTACTTTTTTAGGAACGCTGGGCCCTACAGGTAGTAGGTGCCTTGCAACTGCGGACCCCACAGATAGTATGTAGTTAGAACCACAGGGCATCATAGCTAGTATGAGTTTTGCAACGGCGGACCCCACAGCTAGTACCTACGTAGTTAAATACGCTGGGCCACACTGCTAGCGCCTTGCAACAGCAGACCCCACAGCTAGTACGTAATTAGGAACGCTGGGCATCACAGCTAGTAAATGTCTTGTAGGTGCCTTGCAACAGCGAACCCCACAGCCAGTACATAGTTAGGAACGCTGGGGCTGAGCACTACAGCTAGTAAGTGCCTTGCAACAGCGGACCCCACAGCTAGTACGATATTAGGAACGCTGGGCATCACAGCTAGTAAATGTCTTGCAACAGTGAACCCCACAGCGAATACATAGTTACTACTACTACATGTGAAATTCATGACAATCAGATTACCCTTCAATGATTCAGCATTATTTTTATGCTTAGCCCCCCCTACCAAATTTTTAAAATGTCACATAGTGTATTTTTTTATTTGACCATCAAGAATACTACATGTGAAATTTCGTGACAATCCAATCATCCGTTAATGACCTATCACTATCTTCAAATTTAGGCCTACCCCCATAACCCCCCTCCCGTTCACAATTTTTTGACGTCACACACCCTATTTTTCTATTTGGCCTTTATTCACATACTTCATGTGAAGTTTCGTGACAATCCGATCATCCGTTAATGACTTATCACTATACTTATACTTAGGCCCCCATCAACCCACTCTCCCGTTCAAAATTTTGTGACATATACACCCTATATTTCTAATTGGCTTTTAAGAATACTACATGTGAAATTCCATGACAATACGACCAACCGTTATTGAGCTAGCACCATATTTATACTTAGGCCCCCCCCGCCACTACCCACCCTCCCGTACAAAATTTTGAGCCGTTACACCGCCTATTTTTTTATTTGGTCTTCAGGAATACTCCATGTGAAACTTTGTGACAATTCGACCAACCGTTAATGAGCTAGCTCTATATTTATACTTAGGCCCCCCCACAACCCCCCCTCCCGTTCAAAACTTTGGGACGCCACACACCTTTTTTTCCTATTTGGCTTTTAAAAATACTACGTGAAATTTCATGACGATTCGCCCATTAGTTAATGAGTTAGCTCTATATTTATACTTAGGCCCCCCCACAACACCCCCTCCCGTTCAAAACTTTGGGACGCCACACACCTTATTTTTCTATTTGGCCTTCAGGAATACTCCATGTGAAATTCCATGACAATACGACCAACCGTTAAAGAATTAGCTCTATATTTATACTTAGGCCCCCCCACAACCCCGCCTCCCGTTCAAAACTTTGAAACGCCAGACACCTTTTTTTCCTATTTGGCTTTTAAAAATACTACGTGAAATTTCATGACGATTCGCCCATTAGTTAATGAGATAGTTACTACTACTACATGTGAAATTCATGACAATCGGATTCATGACAATACGATCAACCGTTGATGAGCTAGCTCGATATTTATACTTAGTCCCCCCCCCCCCCCCCCTCAACCCCGCCACCCGTTCAGAACTTCGGGACGCCACACACCTTATTTTTCTATTTGGCCTTCAGGAATAATATATGCGAAATTTCGTGACAATACGACCAACCGTTAATGAGCTAACTCTATATGTATATTTAGCCCCACCCACAACCCTCCTTCCTGTTCAAAATTTTGGGCCGTCACACACCTAATATTTCTATTTGACCTTTAGGAATACTACATGTGAAATTTCATGACAATTCGACCATTAGTTAATGAGTTAGCACTATTTATATACTTAGGTCCCCCCTACAACCCCCCCTCCCGATCAAAACTTTGGAACGCCACACACCTTATTTTTCTATTTGGTCTTCAGGAATACTCCATGTGAAATTTCGTGACAATCCGACCAACCGTTAAAGAGTTAGCTCTATATTTATACTTAGGCCCCCCCACAACCCCCCCTCCCGATCAAAATTTTGGGACGCCACATAGCCTATTATTCAATCGGGCTCAAAAGAATGCTACATGGGAAGTTTCATAAAAATCCGTCCTGCGGTTTGGGCGTGATGCTGGAACAAACATACATACATACATACAAACAAACAAACAAACAAACAAACAAACAAACAAACCCCGTTTCAGCTTTATTAATATAGATATATATATGTATAGATTAATCAATTATAAATGAATATATAAAAGAGTCTAAATAAATAAAAAATGAGGGCGCCGGTAGCTCAGTGGTAAGCGTGCTTGACTTCTGAGCTCAAGAACGTGGGTTCATAACCCGACCGAGGCCCTTAGTTTATTTTATCTGGGAGGTAAAATAAACTTAAGCACGCCGTTCTTCAGATGTCAGGTACTCGTTAAAGACCCCTACCCTAGGTGAATAAAAATTTAGGGTAGGCAAAATTTAGGACTCCCATTGTAGCGCCGGGCTCATGTCCACCAGAGTGACGAAAGAGCGTTCTGGTAGTAGGCGATATGACCTCGTAGTTAAAGGCCGGGCATGAGTCATAAAACCTAACCTAAATAAAAAATTATAAATTAATAAATAAAACAATAACGCACATTCGGCTACCTTTTAGGTGTGGAGGAGCTCTCTGTCTTACTATAATTTGTTTAATAATGTTGTGTTACTTATTAGTTTATCATTTATTCTTATTGTTTTGTAGAGATTGTAGAAAAACAAAATGTTAGCAGGTCTGAGGATGGGCTGGACTCCTGTATAATTCCGACAGATTTGCAACATTTAAAAACATTTCACCATTGGAACCCACAAGTCTTCCACTTCAAACAATGCTCACGGTGACTGAACTTCAGTAAATGCATGTTTGTTTTGGTTTAATGTGTATTCTTAACTGGGGCAGAAAGAGCTCGTTACAGGTTACTTTAAAAACGAATTTAATGCGATATTGATTTTTTTTTTTACAAAAAACGTAAAATTAGAGAACAACAAAGGCATCTTTAAAATAATATATATATATTAAAGATGTAGACTGGAAAAAGATAGAAACTCAATATTGAACAGAAAATGAAATCTTTTTCCCTTCGATGGAGTAAATTGGACCGTAACAGCTGTGAATATGAAATGAAGCTGAGATTAATGAAAATCTTTATTTAATAACCGACCCTATCTGCACGTTTTGCCCATGTTTCAGATTCAAAATTTCTTTTGGAAACTTTTGGGTTTTGTAGGAGAAAAAAAAATCTATTTCGATCGTGCCAATGGGCCTCCTCTAACTCCCCCCACACAATACTTCGTGGCAACATCAAATGTAATGAGCAGTTTTTGTGTATAATTTGATTTTAAGGTAATCGTTTACCCTGTAATTCCAATCATTATGTGTTAAGGGTGCTAAAGGGGTGTTCTGTGATTCCAAAAAATGTACAGTTGAAGGCACCGCTTCCGAATACTACTTTAACAAAATTGAACCCCCCCACAGGGGCTTCGGCTGAGAGGACTTCGAACTCCTTACTTCTTCTATGGTAAGAATATGCAATTTCATAAGAAATGCATAGTCAAGGTGTCGTCGAACTTCTTCAGTTCTAATTAATCATTTAGGTTTTCGCTCTCCCTCCAAAATCCTTAAGGGCTAAAAATAAATAGATGACTTAAATAGGTTTTTGAGTTGAGCCTCCTCCTCTGATCGCCTTTTCTCATAGCCGATTTCGCTGTAAATGAATATGTCCTTATGAAGTTTGGAATTTACATATGGCATTTCATATCAATGAATATTATTAATAAGAGTTTTTGTGTCGTCTCTCCCTTCCCTTTCGCCTGTCTTTTTCAAATGAGTTCTGGGTACAAATATAAAATTTCGTGTTGATAATGAAATATTCTCTTGGAAGTTATCGTGTTCACAGACAGACAGTTTTTTTCCCCCATTTTCGGAATGAGGAGGTAATGAAACTGAAAACATGAAATTCCTGTGAAAACTCAACATCGAATTTCTGGCAGATTACATAACTTCATACTTCGTTTAACTGGGGTAAAATAGGAAATGTTTATATCATCGTATTTTGAATTTGTGTAAAATTGAGATGAGTTTCTCAAGATGGCCTCTTCCTTAGGTGGGGGATTTGTGCAACCTTCTTCTCTAAAAAAGCTCTTCTTCCTAAACATTCCGCCTGAATCCATAAGACCCGTCATAAATCCCCAAAAGCTCAGGGAATGTCCTTGCTCTTCTCATAATCTTTATTCTCCACTCTGTTCTCTTCTGCATTTTTGATAGCCACTGAGGATATTATTCCAGATTATCTCTTCCTGCGAAATGGTTCCGTTAAATAATTCTCGGCTTTTATGAACATGGACTTTTCAAAAGGTACCCAATAGAAGAAAGAATTAATCGGACTATAAGGTAATGGCAGTTTCCCCGACACAAGAGGTCTGTCTGTTAGTCCTGGTTTTTCAGACAATCCCCTTCATGAGAAGAAAGTCAATGAATAAGAAAGTCTCTTATAGATTAGTACCACTTCCATCTTATTTGACTGTAGACTGTGAAATAGTAGATGTCGTCTGATTTGCCACTACAGCTGTATTCCATGTTGAAGAGGCAGCACCCTTGTCGCACTAGCCAGGCTCACTGTGCGCAGCCGCATCAAGGATATATCATTCCATTCTGCGCGCATCTCAAGAGAGGTCTTGAAGAGCGTGGAGCACGAGTCAAGTACTTCAGGCACGCCACTCATCCTCATCCTCTAAATATGTGTCCTTAGCATCTAGTATTAATTAGTTAAATCTATTCTCACATCCTATATTTTCTTGAAGTCAGTTTCTCTTTTTTTTTTTTTTTTTTTAAATTTCTTCATTTTGAAATTTACAATCGGTAATATGGGCACATGTAAATTTGATGACTGTCTAACAATGCAAAATTTCACACTTTAATTAATTATTATAAAAAAGTCAAGTTAAGGATGAATCTTTCCAATTTAATCCCAGGACATTTATCAGCAGTTTGTTTGAAAGAAAGGATATGTCAAAACCCCAAGTCTTTAGACCCTCCTCGGACGAAATAAGTTAAATAAATGAGTGGAGCTATTTCTGCAGACACAAACATTTCGTTTTTACCTTCTTATACCTTTGGTATAAACAAGTATTGTAATCGTGCGAAGATCGAGATCGAGTTTCACGGTTTTGACCATTTTCGTGATGATGTCTGCGTGGAACTTTGTGAGCGTTCCAACTCAAAAACGATTGTAGCCATGAACTTGAAATTTGAAATGAAGATGTCACAAGTGCTAACTTAGATCTGATTAGATTTTAGGACTAAGTACATTTTACAAGAAACTTCTCATATTCATAGCCCAATTAAAAATGTTAAATTAAATAAAAATAAATATATTGAATAATAATTGAATTAATAATAACTAAAACAAAAAGAATAAATATTTAAATAAAATTATAAAAATAACCACATTTCCTTTAATGTTATATCACACCTACTTGGTTCACCACATCTTAAGCCAAAACACTTTTCTCACTCCTAGCCTGGCCATCCTTCACATCTCATCTCTCCAGACTTCCACAACATAGACTGGTCTACTGTATTTAGAACAGCTGTTGGTCGTCTTTTGTTTTTTTATTCATTGGTTCGTTCCAAAACAAATGCGAATTCATATAATTATTCACCAATTTAGTTGCTTCTTCGTGTTTATACAAATAAATATAATTAATTGAGGGCGCCGGTAGCTCAGTGGTATGCGTGCTTGACTTCTGAGCTCAAGGTCGTGGGTTCGTAACCCGACCGAGGCCCTTAGTTTATTTTATCTGGGAGGTAAAATAAATGTAAGCATGCCGTCCTTCGGATGGGACGTTAAGCGATGGTCCCGAGCCTGTACAATGTCAGGTACTCGTTAAAGACCCCTAACCTAGGTGAATAAAAATTTAGGGTAGGCAAAATTTAGGACTCCCACAGTAGAGTCGGGCACATGTCCACCAGGGTGACGAAAGAGCACTCTGGTAGTAGGCGATATGACCTCGCAGTTAAAGCCCGGGCATGAGTCATAAAACCTAACCTATAATTAATTTTTATAATATTAATAATTTGAATGTGTGTAATTTTATACATCACAACATTACTTTCATATACTCACTATGCGCCACTATGAATTTGAGAGGGAGGAGGGAGAATGATTTGTACAAAAGCGGTTGGTATAAGAAAGTATTGTAATTGCCACATTACTTATTAGGGTACAGAAAACAGGAAATTCCAGAGAAAACAACAACAAAACAACACTTTTCACCAACCTGGCTTTCTTGTTCTTTTGCTGGGAAGGTAAAATCTTGTAAAGGGCCTTAACGGACATAGAGACGATGCGAACAATAACAACCGTTCTTGAAGAGCATTGTTTTGTGTTTCATACAAACTAAAGAAAAACAAGGTTTATATAGTATAATGGACAAAAGTACAATCAATACAGCCAACTTACTACAGGAATAAAATATAAGTAACTAAAAAGGACGAGCTCCAGCCCTCTGGACTAGGTGGGTATATGAACTGGAAATGATATATCGTAGTGTTTACTTGAAGCGTTATTTGTAGGGATCCACCCTTGTTCGCTCCAACAGGGGGAACCAATATTGGTTAAGAAGGGTAAGGGGAAAAAAGATCTTTTATATTCAAATGAGTGCTAATAAAGGAGAAAAATATGAGAATGAAACCTCCCCAGTTGTTTATATGTATTTATACTGACAATATGTCCACCCTGGGTATCCTATGTCATATCTAATGACTTGCTCTACATGTAACTGTAGATAATACAATGTTTCGTTAAATTTTTTAATTTATGTATTTCTTATGAAGAGAATTTTTCTAGTAAATAAATCACTAGACTAGATATTTGGGATATAAATATTCATACTTATGATATCGTGTAAAATCAGGGGAAAGAACAGGTAAGAAGATGTTAAAAGAAGATGAGGTTCTGTCGTATAAATAAAAAACTCAGTATTTGGAAACTATTTAGGTATTTTCTTATTCAGGGCCTTATAATGACTCGAATGGATGTTTGTGGTTCATCATATGTGTTCATCATCAGTGACATACACATACCATCTTCACCGTACACATCCACTGAACTCATTAAAGACACTGAAGAAGGGAATAGTTTCCGAAACTTTGGCCAAATACTGAATTTTTTATTTACTCGACAGAACTTCGACTTCTTTTAACATTGAAGATACTGTCAACTCTATCAATCTTTACTAAGTAAGTCTTCTCGAATAAGATGTCTCCAAGTCTCGTAAAAAGGGCCAGTTCCAATATTCAACATTATGCTCACCGATTACACCAGGAAGCCGGAAAGTAAATAATTACTGGTACTTAATAAATCTAAAAACGAGATACATAGTATTGAGTAATCGACCCTTGAATTACAGTTTTTCAGGAAAAAGAAAAAAATGATTTCACAAAATTAATAACTTCTTTTTATAAACATATAAAGCTAAATACAATGGATAAATCAGAAAAAGAAAAAGGATTAAGAAATCCACCAATTTATTTTTCTACTAACGAACAGTATCTAAAAAAAATCCATACGGAACTGAATTCAAAACAAAACAAGACAGAATTACATATGTACAGAAGATGACATAACAAAGACTTAGTTTGTTAGTAAGAAATATCTAAAGAAGACTAGTGAAAACAAAATAAATCCCCAAGGAACCGAACAGAGGTTAATCAAACATTTGTCTAAGAAATCCAGGTGATAAGAATATCTCCTCCAGCCACTAAACTAGCGGCTCATAAGGCTGTTGAAAAATAATAGGTATTTTATAACCGATATGTATATACAGACAGCTCCTCGTGTAAAATATCTGTTCCAAAACATTAGTATTTGTAACAGGTATTTTTTTTAGAGCAGTGTCAACTTCCTCTTGTTACTGATAAGAAGCTGTTTTCGACATCTTTGGTGGCTTCTAATCTCCTTGGATTACTACGTCATATTGGCTATTTGGAGGCCCTAACGGTAAATACAAGAACTAATCTCAACTTTCCAAAATGAATCCTCAGTTTTTTTTCAGTTTTGCTTAATTGTAAATATTATTGCTTGTCTTGTCTAATATTTGGCACATTTCTATACACAAATATTATTATAATTCGTTAACAATTATAAGTAGTTTTTCTTATCTCGATGGTTGCCTGTCAAACTTTCGGGTCGCCATCTTGCCTCTTCACTACCCATCACGTTCACTTGATTTTCTCTGAGGTTTTAAAATTTTCTTTGCCAATCTTTTCTTGAAGCTTGGATCTTGTCCTCAAATCGATGCAAATGTCTACCGGACGTTTTCCTGCAAATGAAGGTCAGTCTTTGTTTCATTTGTATGTTCTTCTTATATTTGGATCCATAAACTTGTTTTTGTTATCTTTAGGGCTCCCCTGTTGGTGCTGTGAATCGAGCAGAGTATTTAACATTACTATGGAATAATGTGGATCTTATTTAAGTGGAACTTAGTTGACTGACCGGTGTTTCTCACATGTATTGTTATGTTTTCCATTATCAAAAACTATTTGGAATTTTCATAACCTTCTTCGTGAACAAGGTAACACAACCAATTGATTCATTAGTAATTTTTTTCTTGATATTGGTGCATATTTACATTGTGAGTGCAATTCCGAATAAACCTAGTTTCTATTTCTATTCAAATGAATGTTCCTATCAATATTAATCATCAGAATTAAAGTGTACTTATCACTTAGTTGATTATTACAAAAGTCAAAATATGAGAATTTAGAATGTTCTTATTTTTATAGTTAGTTAATATGACTCATATGAAGTTCGAGTTGACCCAAGTTGGTTGATGTGACCAACATATCTGTGACTGGACTGTATGGTATAACCATCAATCTTCGTAGTTGGTAATGAATGCAGTCTACCTCTCCGGTCTTCTAGACGCCCACTCACTGTTATCTGCGTTGTAGCTGCTACTACCAAACTGCTAGAGGAATAACAGTTGGAAAATCGTAATAGGTTGACTCAAGTCTCACCTTGCTAAGTCAAAGTTTAGGAAATTTGAAATATATCGTATAAATGAGTATCAAATGCCTTCCAGAAAATTCATATTTTGTCGCGCTTTCTCTCTTAAATACAATTTCGCATAAATTCCAACTACAATACAAGTCCATAATTGAAACAAACTTTTTCAAAATATTATCTATTCCACAAAAAAAGAATATGTGTTGTATATTAAATTCGTGTTTTCAAAATGTGTTTATGAAGCTATTTTATAAGTCTATTCCCCCTCCTCACAAAATTTTATTCAATCAAAATCACATTGTTAAATATGATTTCGAAACGACTTCAAGAACCAAGTTCTTTCTCTTTCCTATAAACCCTCCATTTCCACCGATTTAAAGGTGTCTTTTTGAACTCCATGTAAAATTGTGTCTCGATAAATAGGTACATTCATCATTATACGGGTTTTTGGGTTGACCATCCTCTCTCTTTCCTTCGGCAGATTTAGCTGGAAATCAATAATTTTGGACCTTATACGGTTATGGATTTCGTGTTGATATATTTATTCTGTTAGGAGTTGCCATGTTCGAAGAGACGCATAGAGATTGTTGGAAAGTCAAGAAAAATGCATAAAAGTTATGTAGGATTTGTTCATCAGAGATAAATAATGACATAAAGACGAAAATTTAAAATTCATATGATTAGAATGTATAGTATTGACATTCCTTCCTTTTATGTATTCCTGAGGCATTTTTGTATGAGAAAAAGAAGAAATAAATGAAATGTATTGAAAAGTAAAACAAAAAAAGATATATAAGCCAGGAATTATATGTCTACAAGAGAAGCACCGGTACTAGAGTCTGGTCACATATTAACATGGTTAAAGATATAAAGAAGTCTTTGATAGGCAACAGAATAGTACGTAGTCATGATGGCAAAGCATATCGGAGAACCAGTCCTGGGGAGAGGAGCTCGTAGGATGCCGGGAGTGACTCGACGGAGGGAGCACAAAGGAAGAAGTGGACCCCCGGTAGAGGACGATAGGATTTACATAACAAAACAAGACATAAAAATGTACAAGGAGTCGGACATGATATACACCTAACTCAGGTTCGCGGCACACAATAGAGAAGCAGAGAGAGGCTCAACGCTATCCAACTCGTATCGGCTCTTCACAACACAAAAATGTTCAAGGATCGGACATTATATGCACCTAACTCAGGTTCGCGGCACACAACAGAGAAGCAGGGAAAGTTCTTTATGGGGAAAGCTAATAGTTTCGATGGCAGGTGTACCTCTAAGTACTCCCATTGAAAAAAGCCAGGATTTGCAATTTTTTGATTTTTTTTGTGATGACTACAGATACGATACGTGCAGTCGTTTCTGGAGCACAGTTAGGAATCGCAGGAATTTATAAACTCTTTTATGATTTCTTTTGGTTTGATTTCCCTCGGTTTGCGATCTATGCGATGGACGCACCCCGAGCTTAATTCAGCTCATGAACGCCTATGATCCACGATTTTACCGGTATTGGTTTTTGTAATCCCCAGGTGGCCCTACTGGGTGATCTATATCAGATAGGGTGTAATGTCACATAATAGTATGGACGGAAGGGTGGCTCCACCTCCTGCTCCATTTCTTCTGTATTATTTACGTAATGGAGTTGGAGTCTCGTCATGCGAACTCGTGAAATCGCGAGTGCATGACGTTAATACAAGTGATTATCCGGCCAATTTTCCCTTATCGTCCTTTGGCCTCACTCAGTCGTCAGTCTATCTCCCTGTTTGCCTCCCTCTGTGTGTGCCGCGACAATAACCCACGGATACCCTCAACTTTATTATTAAATTATTTCTACGACCATTCTACCTGTAATTTGGTGGGACAAAAGAGTCAGGATACGGCTTTATGGCATGTCGTTAAAACTAAAAGTAAACATGCAATGCTCATTTCTTGTAAACTATGGAGCTGGCTTGGCTTATTAGCTAAAATGAAGAAAAACAAGTTTGAACACGCAGTCAGTCTCCTGCAGAGACCTCGCGAATAGAACTTACCTATTTTTAGTAAATTTTCCCTTAACTGCTTTGAAAACAAATTATTCAGGAAAAAAAAAAAAAAAAAAGTACTACATCCTGTGATATCGAAAGGGAGACTAATATGTCAACATGTCTTAGACGGATTCAAAAGGATTGAAAGTGATTAACTTAACTCTTTTAAGAAGCACGTTTTACGAATGTTCGTGGCAAGTTGAGCGTGTAATACGTCACCGATGTGGCCTCAGTCTAGATGAAGAGAGTTGAGGATATGAGTGGACTAAACACGACCATAGAGACGGGGCAATCTTTCGGATTAGAAGGGTGGTCAGAAAAGGACAAGTGAGGGTAGTTTTGGAGTAAATCGACCATTCCCTAATCCATTACTCAGGTGGTTTGATCAACGTTCTCAGGTTAAGGAGCCGTCTCTGGTTTGAATTTCACTAATGTAAGTATATATTTGCATCGACAAGACCAGAGGTTAATCTCAGAATCTGAAAACACAACCATCCTTTTCCAGAACACTGTAAGAAAATTCGAAATCGAGTTTTCAACGGAATAGGACGTTTCAAGGTCCCACGAACACGTTTTCGCAACGATGCTTATCTGTGTGTACATGATTGGAACTTTGTAAGCGCTTGAGCGAGTAAAATGTTGACCATTGTAGATTTCAGAAAGTACCGCCTATATTTATGACCTAAACAAAAAACGTTTTAAATAAAAGTTATAGAGAAAATTAGTAAGTTACTTTATATGGAATAGGTATTCTTTTTCGAAAGCTACCCAGTTTGTGAGATGTAACCGAAAACCATTTAAAAATGACGCCTAAAAACCTTTTTTTGCGTTTACTTGATTTACGCTAAAACCGTTAATCCTATTGAAAAGTTGATTCATACAAAAATTTTTCCTCATCAAATTTCCTCAGGTTTGATGTAGAACCAATACGAACAAACTTATAGCGCCCCTAAGAATATTCTAGGCATTTTCTTAATAAATATTTCTAAGTAATCCTTTTTAAGTTGTAACATGTATTAAAATATGATTCTATTGTTGGCAGTTATTTTTTAAAAATACTTGAAAATAAATAAAATTATACCAACTATATTTTTACAGATCACGCTTCCCTCTCTCCCCTTTCAAATTCATTTCAAACTTGCATTACTGGGTATAAGAAAGTCAATCAGAATTACTCTGTATAATGGAACTGTTGATGCTAACACATTACTTTCATAAAGGCAGTATTGCCAGTTTGAATTGAATTTAGAAAAGGGAGATGGGGAGTGAACCTGTAAATATTTGGTAAACGAAAGTCCTGTTATAGCCACAATTTAGTTGCAATGTTTTACTATTTATTTAATTATAATTTTCAATTATCATCATTCCTGAGGAACCCCTTAATATGAACGGAGGCGATACGTTTTTTAAAATTATTTTATTTATTTCTACGATGATTGTATTCTTCTAGAATGCAGAAAATGTCAGAAATTGAAAGCTATGGACATTGTAGAATATACACTACTCTGCATGGTATAATATGCACATTCTGCTCACTGACAATCAACTCTACTCCTACTGTTCATGTGGATAGATGTGACTTTGGTCTGTGCATATATATCTATGCTGGCCACTGTTGACAGATGAACAAGCCTGGTCAGACATCAATATGAAATGGAGAGGTCAACTTGTCTGTCACCAGCAGTCACATCACAAGCTTCACATCATGAAAATAGATTCTACAAATTATTTTTCGCAGGATTTCTTTGATCGTCTTGCGTAGTAGTTGGAAGCTGCTAAGTAAGTACTAGTTTTCCGTTAATATAGGAATTCACTGGCTCAGTTGCCCATAGCCTCCTCATGGCTTAGGGACTAAAGTAGTATTTTGGTAATGTCAAAGTTCCCAGACTGATTATTTTTTCTTTAAAAAGATTCCGGTTGCAGAAGAGTAGATTTCAGAGCTTGGGATATCATTCTATACAGTTCGTCCTCTCTGCCTGAAACGTACAAGGAGTGATTGATTAACCAAAACGAAATCAACCCGATCGTTCAATATTCGTGCAGTCGTGAGCTATAGTCTTCAATCGGACTCTGTCTAGCAGACGTGCAGAAACGAAGTTCCGGTAGGAAGGAAGCTGACTCCTTCCGTAGAGGAGAAGAAGGTACTGGGGCACTGCAAGCCATCCCTAAATTCTAAAAACTAATCCGAATCTGTTGTCTAATTCCAGTCTACGATATGAACCTATGGTTGTTTTCCTCTGGATTATTTGCTTCTAGCTCGTTATGTGCAAAACTCTTGGTCGTGCTCCTTACTAGTTCATCAGCGACGATATGTCACATCTACCTTCAGATATCCATTCTCATGTTCAACAAACGATCGAAATTTGAGTGCCCGCTCAGAGGTTACCCATTGCTCTCGACTAGCGCAAAGATCCAATTAGCTTTGTCAGTTATTGAATAATTTTTATTCTCAACTAGCTGTTGTTGACGGTGTGATAACGATTGCGTGAAATCAGATAACATTTTAGTTGAGGTTGAGCTCACCAGGTGAGCGAAAGCGTTCCTCCTCTCCGCCCCTCTCCTCACTCCATATCGCCTCTGCCCCTACTAGAAAATGTTATTAATATCCGTTATTTGTAACTTTAGCGAAGTAATGGACGTTTCATGTACCCCACTGCGGCTGCGTCCCCGATACAGCGTGTTTTTGATTAAGTAAACATAAGCGGTATTTTGTAAAATGTACTTAGGACTCGGAATAAAGTGATCTCAATTTTCTTCCGATTTCGGCCAAAATCTAATCAGATCTAAGTTACATGTGAAAAACAGTTGAAACCTCGAACTCGGATTTTCGCACGATTACTATAGGTATAAGAAAGTAAAAAAAAAAAAAACATGAAATAAATGTTTCCGTCTGCAAGTAAAACTTTAATGCTTTTAAACTTATGGGTACACGAAAATATATTTCTGTATGAAATTGTAATGGAATCGACTGAAAGGAAGGGCGGTTCAGGGGACGGGGCTCAATTCAAAAACCTTAATAACTGCCGATGTAATGAATTTATTGACACAAAATTTAGTATAAGGATTTAGGAGCCCTTATGTAAGTAAACTATAGAATATTAGCGCAAACGATCGACATATTCTGGAGTAGAAGCGAAAAGTTAGTTGATTAATTCGTTCTGAGGAAGTTCATTGCTAGTGATTCACCGACGACTTTTTGTGTCGAATCCCTTTCCTCTGATTCTCCCCACTCCTGCCGATTTCGCGGAAAACTGATGTGTCGTCTTCTTAGATGGGGAAGTGAAAATAAAATAATGAGCATTATAAATTAATTAGGAGAATATGTTGTGTTTTATAGCTGATATAATTTAACAAGGTGGTCGTGACAGATCTGGTCCGTATTATATGGAGGCTGTACCCATCACGAGCTCCCCGGCCATCCATCTTCCTCCGTTTAGTCCTTCCTCCTCAGAAGGCAATTGATTTATTAGGATATTGTAATTAATGTTATCCAGTGGTAACCGGACGTCACAGTCTGGAGCAACTTGACACAGCTTGTATTTGACCCCCAATCCATGTTAAATACATTGCAGGATACCATTTTTTTTTTTTTTTTTTTTTTTTTTACTACCCCAGCTATACATAGTATAGGACAAGTTATGTAATCGATCCAAAATTCGAAATTGAGTTTTCACCAGAATTTCATATTTTCAAAATAAAAAAAAAGTCTGAATCACCGGCAATGTATTTGCACCCCAGCACGAGTTAAACAATTACGTTTTCGCTCTCGCTATAATATCAATCGACCGAGTTGACGGGTGACAGGGGGGCTCATACTAAATTTTGTGTGGACACCATTAAATAAGCACTTTTACTGCTGAGGAAGTAAAAACAAATTGTGAATGTCTGTGAAGACTATAATGTCCGATCGATATGAAATTTTATATGTTTATCCAGAACCCCATAAGGACGACACCTATTGATTTTCGGCCAGGTCGACAAAAGAGAAGGGGGCTTATCTAAAAACACTTATGATGGCCGACATAATGAATGTACAGAAACAAAATTTAATATGAGGATTGACGAGTGCCAGTGTAAGACACATATTGATTTTCAGCTAAATTTGTTGAAGATAAAAATAATTTAGAGGTAAGTGGCTGCTAATTTAGTGCGCTTAGTATATTGCCGGTGATTTATCGACGAGTTTGTTTATCACTCAATTTAGTTGAGATTCATATTCATGACATTTTATCGACCATTAGAAAAGTTAAGTTCACTGAAATCATTCCAAGTACCTACATTAACATTGACTCTGAAAACCCCAAGAGATAGACAATTTATAGACCAGTCTATGTGCTGTCTATTAACTGCATAGATTACCGTTTATTACATCCCCGGTTATTAGAGTTTCTGAGTTCTTCACCCCTTTCTCTAAACCTCTCTTTGATTTGGCTGAAAATCATTAGGTATCAGTCTTCTGTGTTTAGTTTTGTCACGGGATGTTTCTATTACTTTTTTAATAATTATACTTTATTTGCAATAATTATTAATTAATATGTTTTAATTTAATAATTTTGTTTATTTGCAATAATAATTATTTATTATGTTTTCGAATATAATTTAAAATTATGAGTTTGTGTACTATGTGGTAAATTTTGTTGTGTACAAAAGAAAAAGATACGTAATAACCTAAAAGCTGTTGTGCCATATACATTGTATATACTTAATGCTGTATCTTACTAATACTCTAAAATATTATTGGAGTGATTCAGTCCTTGTGTATGTAGGTAGTCGTGTGTCGCCGTCCCCTCAGATTGCCTCTCTGATTTGTGCTTGGGAAATACATTGCTGGTGATTCACGACTTTTTTTCTCTATCGAGTATTCTCCCAAAGGAATTTTCTCTCCGACGATATATCGGCACGATTGTATCGATCATTAGATGTGAATAATTATTGTTGACATTATCACTCTAAGGGATCAATATCTCAATACAGTTAGCGTATGGCTAATGGTTCATCTGTTTCGATGTCCAATACCTTGGGGCCGATGTGACATGTGAGTGGGTCATGGCTCCATGTACCCATGGCTAAGTATGGCCATGTCACAAACGCGGCGCATTATTAATCACAGAAACATGACGAAACTCTCATTGTACTCAGTGCCAAGGTATGGGACAACTATGTCCTGTCCTCTCTGCCGCTATAACCGGATGACATTTTGTTCTTACGCCATTCTACAATGTCTTAAAGGTTGCTTCTCACAAATGGTTACTCATTTAGATTCGATATCTAAGATGTGAGTAGTGGTGTAATGCGAGACAGGCAATGGATGAAGATGTCAGATGTCGTGAGTAGTGATTATTTCACAAGTTGCAAAATTAAAATGTAGTCTGACCTCTCACAGATGTTATTGTATATGCTAGTCGGCTTTCGAGGTTAGCCTCATTATCAATCCATCATATAGTAAAAAAAGTTAGTTAAAAGGCAGACAAGCATATCTTTGCAATAATATCCATCTTCCGACTTTTTCGGATATTGTATATAAAACTAGGCCGTCCTTTGCTTTGAAGGTGTTGGAAGAACTCAAGAGTCGTCCCTCCTCAAATGTTCCCCTGCTCTAGTCCTCAGCTTGCGGCCTGTCTGTCCAAGATAAAAATAGTTATACATTTTACAATTAATTTTATTCACGCCGGATTGTCCACGTGATCTTTGAGTTAGAGAGGAAGAATGTGTCCCTTGAGTCTTACTTTTGTAACTCACATGCACATCATGTTTATTTATTATCTTAGAAAGCTTCTCAGAGAGTCTGGGGAGGTACGGTAGAACAAACCAGCCACCCACATCGTACAGGAACGTAGCGACGGGGTCCAGACTTTCCCCAAAAAATTTTAACTAGTGTTACCGGGGCACGATAGGAAAATAAACACGGAACATCACAACCCGCAGAACTACGTATTATCGTGAAGCCCCAGTCACACCAGTGGATATTTTTACTCTTCCATCTACCCCAATGCTGTGAAGATGTCCGATATACATAAGAGACCGACTACGATGGGTATAGTGCTACCAAACTTCAATAAAAGAAATAATAGAAAAGAGCGAACTAGTAGACCTCTTCTTAGGAATATATATCTGAAAATCAAAAGTGTGACATAAAATTTCGGGTCTTCATATCCATTCCACCGACAGTTATTAATGTTTCGACCTTAAGGCCTTATGGACCCACATATAACATTTCGTGTCATTCATTCGATTACAATGACAGTTATGGCGTTCGCGGGCACTCAAAGGGGCTTCTGGTTCTTTTTGGCATTTCCGAATACAGGGGGATTGTAACACATGAAATCATGGTAAAGAATTCTACATTGGATTTTTTAATTGATCATATAATTTATTCTATACGATGCATAGTATATGCGTGGCTGTACCCTGCGAAGCTAGTGGGAAATATGTAATAATTCGATTTCAGCGAATTTGCAGTTTCGTGGTTTAGCCGAAAGTCTGTCTGTAATCCGCTCCTATCTTACCGCTTTACTGCCTCCGATCAACAAAATACAATGCAAATAAAAAGGATGAAATACAAGACTAGTGGTGTGTTTACATGTCTGTTGATTCGAGAGTAATATTAGACATAGAATAAAAGAGGCTTCTGTTTAGTTGGGTCATAAAAGTGAAAATAACATAATATGGAAATAGGTTAAAGAGAGGAAATGGTATAAGATATAAATGTTCCAAAGATGACACAATAAACTGAGGAGGGGGGGCGTCCAGATGCCTTCTGTATGAAACCACACACTTCAAAGACATAAGCCCTTCCCTGGGGGAAACAAACCCAATCGAATTTACGACAGGAGCGTAAAACTCCAAAAATATAAAGTCCTATTTTGAGGTGTGAGTTACGGCAGTTGGAGTAGAAAACCTGCTATGGAAGTGGCATTATTGTGAGTTGTAGGCGTCTCAAGAGGCCCGCTGCAGTGTTCCTCATGTTTTTTTGGATTTGAAGGGGCGTTAAACACAAAATTCCGTTGAAAACTCAACATCGAATTGCTAATTAGGGGAGAAAGGACGAGCTTCTTACAGGTTGTTGCACTTTTCTGGTAGGTTTCCGTTAGTTTAATCATCTTTCTTTCAATCAATTGATCCGGGAACTTTCACATCATGATGCAGCTATAAAAGTCGCGACATGAGGACCCTCATAATAAAAACTAATAATTGAAACTAAAATGAATAGATAAAAAATTCGTCGGTGAATCACCGGCAATGTACTTCCCAAGAGCGAATCAAAAAGTAAGTTTTCGCTCTCCCCCTTAAACCAATCTGTCGATTTACTTGAAAATGGGTAGGTATCTTAATCAGGTACTTCTGAATCGTTATACTAAATTTCGTTTTGATACATTCTGTACTTCAATAGTTATCAGAATTTTTGAATTGAAACTTATTTCCCTTTGGCCGATTCGGTTGAAAATTTATAGGCGTGGTCCTTGATTTACATATGGAATTTCGTCTCGATATATTTATTCTATCGGGAGTTATCGTGTTCACAGACAGAATTTTTTTTTATTTTTTGGAATCAGGATGTCGGAAAACGGTAATTCCGTTGAAAACTCAACATCGAATTACTGACAGAATAACTCATACAAAAAATTACATTGATAGTACAGTAGAATATCGATGGTCTCAAAACCATCAATTATAAAAACAACAACAATCGATGCTCAACCGTTGTTCCAAAAAAAAAAAAAAACAATAATATTCCATGGAAACGATGTCAATACTTCTAAGAAGCTGACACAACATGAAGAAGCTTGAGATACCCTAACAAAGTGGACACAATCACTAGACGACTGTTTTGAAAGACTGCAGTTAGGTAACAATGACAAATTGCAGTGTCTTGGGAGGTGATTATGTGAAACAAGGCGCGACACACAAAGTAGGTATACGAGCATTAGAATTAAGTTGAAGAGGCGTGGGCGAACAAAGGACCCATACCATTGTGACAGTAAAGGATGAGACGGTAGACCTCCCGAGGATCACTTAATAAACAGATCTGTAGCAGTCAGGGGAGGGGGCCATCATACTTGTGAATGACTAATTTCGAATGAGCTATATTAATCAACTTACACCGCCCATAAGGGTACTATCAAATTCACTCCGATTAATGATCTATTCTATGAACCCTTCATAACACAAACTTAGACAGGACGAGGGGTAGCTTGGAAACATTTCGTGGGCCTGTAAGGAGGACCGCCTTTCTTCAAATGTAGATACTTGTAAATAATATGAAGATGGCTGATGTAGTGAGAAGTGATTATTTCACAGGATGTCAAATATAAGATAGTCTGACCTCTCACAGATTTTTATTGGTAGTAATAGCTAGCCGGCTTTCGAGGTTTCCCTCATCATCAGGCAGTCCGATAAAAAATTAAAAATTTTGAAAAAACTAAATAATATAATAAAAAAATCTAAAACATTAACAATTTAAAATATCATGGATGGGGACAGACGAGTTATCCCTGTCCACCATCTGAGTCTCAACTCTAGCTATTACTACCAATAAAAATCTGTGAGAGGTCAGACTATCTTATATTTGACAACCTGTGAAATACTTGTAAATGTTTCTATAGAAGTCCCTGTCTCCTTTCTAAGAAGGCGTTCCAGACATTGTACAGCGTAATTCTGAGAGTGACTTTCCGATACCCAGTAATGCAAATATGAGAGGATATTGAGAAGGGGGAAGTGATCTGTAAAAACGAGGTTGGTATAAGAAAGTCCTGTAATGACAACATCACATATATTATGTTTTTCCTATATTTTTAATTTAAAAAAAGTCGTCGGTGAATCACTGGCTACGGACTTGCCCATCAATAACTAATCGGTTACCTAATCGCTCTCCCTCCAAAACCAATCGAAGTTTTGGGCTAAAACTCAATATATGACTTACATAGTGGCTTCTGAATACTCATACTAAATTTTGTGTCGATACATTCATTACATCGACAGTTATTAGGGTATTTGAGTCGAGACTCAAAGAGAACAAGAGTGATCCAGTATGTCCAGATTAAAGACAGTTTTGTCTGATCCAGTGTGACGTCAGTCTAAGGACTAGAGCGCAATATAACGTTCGAAAAAAATAATTAAAATTGTTAAAAATGACCCCCCCTCCCCATGACCTAAACTGTTCTGAAATTCGATAAACGACTCCTTATTGGAACTGAAATCCATCCCTTTGTTGGAATCTTCTTGCTTTCCATTCTGCTGCTTATTCTTCCCTTTGAATCTCCTCGAAGAACGATGTCATCTACATACAGGAAAGCTTGTTTTTAGCTATGACCAATAGTCATAGCAATTTATTTGTTAAGTAATGTATCTGTCCCTTAATGCCAGCATTAAATCGAACATCGTGAGCGATTGAAGAAAAATGTTTGCACAGCCCAGCGTCAACAAATTCGGTCGCATGAGGAGACGGCAGACGCGTTATACCACACTTCATAGGTAACACTAAAATGGTACCTACTAAACTTGTTCAGTAACGACCTTGTTTGCCAAGGTTATAAACAAATGTTGTTTGTTTTTACACTTGTTGTATGAATTATGTCTAAAAGTATAAAAAATCAGATATATTTTATTTACAAGGTAAATGATCTAGTTAAAATTTGCTCTCTTTAATAACGAGTATTATAAATACCTTTTTTTTATTTAATATATTAAAAGCGGGAAAAAATACCGTAGAATAATTTGAATATATTTGCAAATGAATGCATACACTTTTAGTATATCTATATTTTTGTGAACGCCAATAAAATTTATAAAAAATACAAATAAATTAGAATTAAAATTAAGATAGAAAGACGTAAACAAGATAGAGATAGGCTAGCACCTTTATCACCGGAATCTGGAGCACCCTTTAAGGCTCAAGGTTTTTTTTTTCTAAATGAAGACATTCTGGTTTTAGTAGCCACATAAAATACAATAAAATAAAAGAGAAAGATCGTTGTACCGAAGAGAGATTTCCAGTTTTGGATCGAAGCCAGCCCCAGCCAAACATTCAAACAGCTACAAGTATTTTTACATTTTATTCCTTCATTTTGTTTTTACTTTGACCAGTTATTTTTCTCTTTTTGATTAATAAGAGGAGCAGTGAAGAAAAAAAAAAAAAAAAAGAAGAAATATGCATATTAAGAAAAGAATTTGAAAAAAATAAATTTGGTTGACTTTTACAAGGGACAGGTTTCCAAGAGTTTTGAAATGTGATATAAAAATTTAAATAAGTGAATTTTAATATTTTGATATTTAAATTATATATGAAGAAATAAAACGGATACATAAAAATACAAATTTATAGATGTTATATTGTGTCCCTTATTAGCTCAAATCTGTGAATTCTCACGGGTCCTCGCTATGTGAGGCATATTTCTGGGGCTATTGAAATTTGAATTCTGCACATCTTATTTATTGGATCTGAGGACGATTCAACGGATCGAATAATTTCTTAATCTTAATTATTTCAGAAGGAAACCTTATATAAAAAGTAAGTTTTAAACTTAAGTTGCTTGACTTTTATTAAAATGTAAGGTTAAGAAACCGGGGGACGGTAACCAGGTTAGATGTGACCATACAGAGGGAATGTCCTGCTGTGAAAACTTGCAAGAGATCCCTCTTGGCTTTTTCGATTTCGTGAGTAAATATTTACTTGTCCAAACTTTTCGTTGTAACAACGATTTTACATAATACTTGTGCTTTAAGCTGTGATCCATATAACACTCCATGTAGACGCCACATCCTATTACTGAATGTTCACGTGTTTTTCGTTTATTTTAAATTTATGTATTATATTTATATATTTTTAAAGTCCTGAAGTCCTCGCAAACGTCTGGTCGCTGGCCTATGTAACAGCTTCCTGGGATCTATGTTGCAAATTGTTTCTACTTGAAGTTCTCGTAGTAATTCAGATCATGAAGAGGGTGCCAATAGATCTTGGGTTCAAACCTGACTGAGGCCCTTAGTTTTTTATCTGGGAGATCAGAAAACCTTGAGCATGCCTTCCTTCGGAGGATACGTTAAACGATCCTCCCGAGTCTAGTCGGGTACTTGTTGAATGACTGTACTCTAATTAAACCTGATTAGACAAAATTTAGGACTCCCACAGCAGAGGTAACACGGAAGGGATTAGAGCAAAGGATGCTTAGGTCCCAAGGTGTATCAGGGGCCACAAGTATCACTACTGGTATGCAGCACTTTCCAAGTGGTACGCAAGAAATTCTTTCTCTTTGGCAGATTGGTTTTTGAGTTTTATTTTTACGACACCAAACTCGTATATAGATATTTTTGTGGAATTAGACCAATACACAAGATAAACAAGTTCTTTGTCTTTATTTATTTTTATTCGATTTCCCTTAAGTATATACTTGATCTGATCCTTGGTTAATCTGAGGCTTATAATGTATTTTCATTATAATTTATTGCTTAATTTATGTTTCCAATTAACTTTAGTTAGTGTGGATTAATTCCAAGTTTGTTTGAACGTTTTGATTATTATATAATAAAACTAAATTATTTTGTTCAACATAAAATAACAATAATTGGTTACAATCTGACCAGAAATATCTAAGCTACAACTAGTCAGCTTATGAACAAGAAATAACAATCAAAAATTTATATTTTTATGTGTGGTTTATGTGTATGTGTGCGGTTGAGATATGATATTGGTTCATGTCTTTTAGCCATTTAATTAGTACACCAAATGAAGATAAGACTAAACTGCTTTCCTCTCCTCATGAAGTACAAAGATGCGGGATTCCCACAAGATGTTCTTAACTCTCTTCTGTTATCGCACCTTGGTAAAATGTGCTGATGATATGTTAAATGTAAGAAAGAAGAACAATTTAGCAGGATAGACAATTCTTTTATTTTTTAGGTCAAGGTAGGGCTTAAGTGAGGCTATGGCGGTTTGGGGGTGACCACCGTCTGAATAGACAATAATAATAATAATTTATTTCCGTTAAACCAATACATGGTAATAGGATACGTCAAATGAATTTATACATTATGATAGCTTATAAATTAGATTTATAACTACTTGAGTCTAACACATCTATGATTAGTAGTAACAAAAAAAAACATTAAAAAAAGTAAAATTAAATTAATAAAAACTGTACAAATAAATACTTAAAAATATATGAGTATATAAAAAAAATAAAATAAATAAATAATAATAATAATACAAGATACGTTCATAAGTAGACACTTTTCAATTTCATAACAATTAAGATAGGTAACTATTTTTCAAAGAAAACGCTTCGGAAGTGTCTTTATCCCCCAACGATGTTTCGGGACGTTCTTACGTCCCATCATCAGGTCCCAATGTGGCGAGATATAGAAAAGAAAGAAAACAATGTAACTATAACAATATATGAAAAATAATATATATATAATTAGTCAATTATAAATGAATGTATAAAAATGTCTAAAATAAAAAAAATATATATAAATGAATAAATAAAACACTAACGTACGTTGGACTGACTTTTAAGGTGTGGAGGAACTCTGCCCAAAATATAAAAATGAAAGCTTTGTATCAAATAGTGATTTTGGATATGAAAAACGATTCTTTATTGTGATTATATTATTCTTTTTGAACAGTGAGAATACAATTCCGTTTCCGTGTAAAGGGTTTCCTCTAACATGAATATTTTTAGTTGAAATTTAAATTTTTTTATTGCATCTATTGACTTCAAGAAGTGGGGAAGGGCATTAAATAAATTAATTCCTTTATGAGTTATACTTTTTTCAAAAAGAGAAGAGCAATGTTTAGTTATTGTTTAGTAATTCTATAATGAGTGAAGAGACAATTCGCATTCTTAGATTTTTAGGCGCCTGAATTGAGGCACGTGTCGATGGGGAGTTAGAGTTTGGAAAACGAACCGAGGAAGCAAAGAAAAGAGTACACAAATGAATTTTCACATGTGTTACATTTCCCATCCGCTCCTCTTAGGATTAGTACCTCAGAAGTGTTTATACTGAAGGTGTACTGCGGTGGAAAAAGGTACCTTTCTCCAATATATAGAGAGCAACTTCCAAGTTTGGACTGAAATCGGATCAGAAAACTGGTCTTGTGTTAGGTGTTTCAGGAAGGGGAGGATTCGAGGATTCTTTGTCCCCCCCCCCCCCTCCAAAGCAATTTTTACAACCCACTGAACTGTCTTCTATTGCATCCGATTCTGTCCCCTTTTACCAATCGGAATTCGTTCATTATAAA
The DNA here is from genome assembly GCA_963662175.1 of Aradus depressus. NCBI lineage: Eukaryota > Metazoa > Arthropoda > Insecta > Hemiptera > Aradidae > Aradus > Aradus depressus. The sequence goes on along the minus strand of OY759215.1, from coordinate 63,009,831 downwards.
AAAAAAAGAAATATCTCGGGGTTTCTAACACATACAATTATTGATAAAGAATACAAAATGAAAGGAATAGGGAGCATGCCCAAATAGACATCGCCTACTACCAGTGCGCTCTTTCGTCGCTCTGGTGGACATGAGCCCGACTCTTCTGTGGGAATCCTAAATATTGCCTACCTAGGTTTATTCACCTAGGATAGGAGTCTTTAACGAGTAACAAAAATCTTACAAGCTCGGGACAATCGATTAATAATTTCTCATAGTAATAACTAGCAGGTTAACCGGGAATAACTTTGTTACATTACTTTACCAGAAGCTGGATTCCATTCGGCGCTCGGATAAGAATAAAAAGCTTTCCGTACCGTTAACTCATACTCAAACAAATTTTTTTTACTAAAATCGTGAGGTTAAGGTATGAGATATAATTGTAGAAAAAATTTGGAGCTTTCATTAATAAATTACTCTTAAAGTTCATTGAATTTTGTGGTCCTAAAAAGAAAAAAACAGAATATACATAGGTGAATATATATTTCTTCAAATGTTTGTTTAATGAAATGTACATATGAATTATATTGAAACACAGTATCCAAGAATAAATAAAATGTTAAAAATATTTAAAAAAAAGTAATAATGAAATATACAAAGGTAAATATTGATACCATATATTGGGTTATTGACTCCAAAGAAGGGCAGAAGAGGCCATTGAGTTTAGGGTGCCAAAAACAAGGAACCTTATCGGATGTCTCTCTAGAGAGGAAAATCCAGAAATATGACCCAACCGCAGGAAAATTATAAGGAACATCGCCAAAAATTTTCCCTAACCCTTGGAGGCAAAAATTAGGGAGTCGCAAAAGCAAAAGAAAGACAGACGAGAGGCGACTGGATATTAAATATATTTTCTGAGAGTGATCTGTAAAAACGTGGTTGGTATAGAAAATTTTCCTTTTTATGACCCCACTTTATAATTTTTGATTTTTACTTTCTTATACCTATAGTATAAGGAAGTATTGTGTTCGGGCGAAAATTTGAGATCGAGATTTGAACACATTTTCATGTTTCAAGGTCCCCTGAATACGTCATATCCATTTCGCGATGATGTCTGTGCGTGTGATTGTGTCTGTATGTGATTAGAAGGTACCGCAAAAACGATTGTAGCTGTAAACTTGAAAGTTTCTTTCCATTCTTAGCAGAAATGTTTCTGTTCCTTAATAAATTCCCAATAGCTAATAAGTGCTCAGATTTGAGATGAGATCCATACGACCAATGTTACAGCGCCTCAAAGAATGTAAATTAAATGTCTATAAGGCGTCCGATTTTGGTCTTCGGTCAATCTAAGTAATGTCTAAGTAACGCATAGAAACCAACTTGAAAATACGGTAAGAATGAAGTAAAAATAAAATATATATTAGTTCTTGTGGCTCATGCCCGGGCTTTTAACTACGAGGCGAGACATTTTGGCCGATTATTTGATACGTACAACTGAGAAAATAAAAGGGAAAGTTTCAATAAGAATGGAAGTGTCTCTTTGTCATCAGGAGGAAGATAAGTTTCCTATTTCTTCGTGTTTGTCCTGTCCAGGATTTTCATTAATTAACAAATTAAAATCTGATGTAAACATAATTTCGCTCATGGTAATCTAAACACAAAAAGGGGGGAGGGTCTAAACATGAGATGTGGTTGGCAGGGATTTGGTAGAATCAACAGGAGAGAGAGAGAGAGTGGTGATGAGCCCCTGTTAAACACCACGTCAAGCTATCCCCATGCAGATAACCCCCCTCCCAACCCTAAAGAGGATTTTCCATCGTTAATTTTCCGCCAGGGTAAATAGAAATTTGGTAAAGCCTGACATTGTTCCCACGGGGTCAGCCCCTTCATTTCGGGAAAAACACTTCACAATATTAGAGTTAGTTCGAATAGCAGAGGAACTTTCGGTTATAAACACCTTACAACTCGAACTTGATGACGTTCATCCAAGTTATAGAATTTTTTTTTTTTACTTATATCTATAGTATAAGGAAATATTGTAATCCTGAGGTTTCAAGGTCCTCTGAAAGTGTTTTTCACGATGATCTCTGTCTGTGTGTCTATATGGTTAGGTTAGGTTTTATGACTCATGCCCGGGCTTTTAACTACGAGGTCATATCGCCTACTACCAGAGCGCTCTTTCGTCACTCTGGTGGACATGAGCCCGACTCTACTATGGGAGTCCTAAATTTTGCCTACCCTAAATTTTTTATTCATCTAGGGTAGGGGTCTTTAACGAGTACCTGACATCGTACAGGCTCGGGACCATCGCTTAACGTCCCATCCGAAGGACGGCGTGCTTAAGTTTATTTTACCTCCCATATAAAATAAACTAAGGGCCTCGGTCGGGCTAAGAACCCACGACCTTGAGCTCAGATGTGTCTATATGTGATTGGAATGTTGTGAGCGCTCCAACGCAAAAACGGGTTTAGCATGCACTTGAAAATTAAAATGAAGATGTCACATGTGCCTAATCTGTTTGGATGTTAGACGAAATCGGACGAGAATTGAGATCACTTTTCTTCGGGGCCTAAGCACATTTTACAAAATACCGCTTACACTTATGGCATAATCAAAAATCTTTTCAATTAAAAGTTGTACAGAAAACTGAAAGACAAATTTTATATTTTCGCAGAACATCTGGTTTTTTATATACTTAGAAAAACCGTCCTGAAATGTCTTTTTTAAACATATTTTTTGACGTTTCCTTGATTTACCGGAAGAAAATTAATCCTTTCGAAAAATTGGTTCTTACCGAAAATCGGACAAAGGAAATGTGGAAGAGAGGGGCGTAGGAAGGGTCGTAATAATAACTGCCTATGTATTCACGTATCGTCACAAAAGTTTATATGTGGATAGTTGATTAATACGGGCTTTGCATTTGCATGTACTTTAATTTAATTTAAATATAAATTTAAATTGTACCAGCTCCTAGTTTTGGCGACAATTTTCCCTGTAATTTTATGACTTGGTCTCACCATAGCAACAGTAAGCAGAAAATTGTATGAGCTGAAGTCTGGAGGTAGACAATTTTCGAAATGCTGAAGTTTCAGAACCGCAATATTGTAAAACCGACAGCATTTCCAATGGGTCTAATAAAAAAAAGGAGGAGGATTTGAGCTAATGGGTAAGTTAATTCCTTAAATTGGTCATATATACAAACTTAGAACCGCAGAACAGAATTAGGGGAATTCAATACTCTTAAAAAAAAAAATGTAAATATATTTAAACCGGGATCAAATTAAAAAAAAAAAAAAACTGTCAAGAGATATGTCCTGTATCTCCCCATTTAGTAAAAAGTGTAGCTTTCAAAAGGCTAAATGAAAAAGATAAAAAAAAATCCTTTATTAAAAGCTAATGGAAATTATAAATTTTTTTTAGCTGTTAAATTTTAATGCTCTGGCTACATGCCCAGAAAATAGCACTGAATGGGGAATGAACAAGGTAATGAGGACGGAGATGTGCCAAAATCCTACCAGATAAATTAGCATATATCCAATCTCATTAGGGTCAACATATATCCCAGCATTTCATATGTTATCATACTACATTTGTTGTCATATTAAATAGAATACATATTCCATTGAAGTTCATATGTCTCAGTTTGGTCAAGCCATTCTTATATATTACATATCGTATAAGGAGGACCCTCATCTCGAGACTGAAAGACAGACTCGCAGGAATGGGGTCTACCGAATTACCTGCGAATGCGGAGCGACCTATGTAGGCCAGTCAGGACGAAAATGTCTACATAGATTAGGGGAACATTTGCCCAGCTCCAATAGTGTTTCCGAATTTATGGACTACCTGATGTGTTTACAGTTTTCCGGTCGACAAAAATGTAGAATTTTTAAATTGTATAGGTAAGGGCCCCACACTCGACTGGTTTGAAAAACTTTGAAAAAGAAGTTCCTAAAAAAAAAAGATTCTTATGTTTGAATTACTCAATTCGAACCCAACTCGATACTCCCCAACCCCTTCCTGAATTTTTGGAGGGGGCAACCTGCTTTGCCGCCCCTATCAGTCACCATCCAGCTAGACGCTGAGATGAGTCCATAACTTTTTTTAACCCCTTCTCTACTTTAAAATTATTTTTACGTAAAATATTTTCATTCAATTTTTATGTATTTTCAGTGTCTATTTTAGTACCACTTAACAAAACAAAAACATGTTGGTTTATGGAAAACACTGCGCTTATATTAATTCGGTTTGGTGAGGTCAAATCTGTCTATCGCTTTTTTAATCACTTGTAATAGAGGAAGAACGCTGAAACTTGGTGTAACTATATGCCTCGTTTCAGCGACAATGCATTATATCAAAATTTCAGCCGTATCTGTCGAGCGGTTCACCGTTTCTATCAGTTTTTTCAAGTTGCTTGATTTATGCGAAAATGGATGATTCTAAGGTAAAATTGTCTATTATTAAAATGTTCTTACTGAAATTAATGTTAACAATTTTTGTAGGACCAACGTGCACAGAGTTATAGCGTCTACAAGATTGCTTTCCCTGATATTAATTAATAGTTGTTAAATAGCCTTTAATTTTTTTTCATGGGAGTGAATAAACTTTGAGCACGCTGTCCTTCGGATGGGAGGTTAGGCGATGGTCCCGAGCCTGCACGATATTAGTATACTCGTTAAAAGACCTCTCTACCCAAGGTGAATAAATCTGGGTAGACAGAATTTAGGACTCCCACTGTAGAGTCGGACTCATGTCCAGTAGGGCGATGAAAGAGAGCTCTGGTAGTAGGCTTCGTTGTTAAAGCTCGGGCTTGAGTCACAATAACTAACTAAAAAAAAAAGTTTAGAAAAAAATTAGGTGTTTCCGCATATGGATAATGTACATTTAAAAAACTTATCTCCGACATTGTATAATTGTGTACTATTTTATTTTGCAGATGAAGTTCTGAAGTAGGCAGCATCCATTATTTGCAGTATAGATCTGCAGTAGTCGCATGTCTTGATGTGCAACACAACATACCCTGCCTTCACGGCAGATGTGTCTGCGCATATCACCTGTCTCCTCATTGTGAAACCTTTATGGCCCTCCAGTATGAGAAATGTAGGAAAAAACGTATTTCCTTTCACTTAAAAAAATAAATTGTATTATAAAAAGTTATGACAAGCACATTATCAACTTTTTTAATGATATAATAATATTTATAGCCAATCAAGTTGGACTACTTAGATGAGTTCTTACGCCATATAACGTACAATAATCATAAAAGCGAGATATTTCCTAACCGCGGGGCTGACCCAGTGACTTACAAAGTTAATATAATAAAAAAAACATATGTGATACGGCCATAACAGGACTTTATTATTCCAACCACGCTCTCTCCCCCTCCCTCTCCCCAAAATCATTTTATATTGGCGTTACTATCTATCGAACTTCTCAAAGATCCTACTAAGGTTATGCTCCAAAGGATATATCCAATCCTTCAATCCAAACATGCCATTCCTTACCATCTGACGTGGCGCAGGCTTTTGACTGGGTTTAGCACCCGGTCTGCTCTTCAAGCTGAAGCGCCCCCTTTTCCGCACATACTATCCTATCTTTCCGATCGCTTCTTCAAGATAAGTCAGGGTAATGAATGCTCCGACTATATGCCTGTAGAAGCGGGTATACGGTGGTCCTAGCCTCCAGACTGATTATAAAGCTGACCTTCCTACCAGCCCCAACGTCCTTTCGTCCAACAATGATCCAACCACAGCGTTCTTATAAGAAGTTCTAATAGAAGTTCAGCCATATTACTTTCATTGTGAGTCACCAATCGTGGCCTCCAGTTTCCTTCATCAATATTCTGATTCCTGTCTTTGATCAAGTTATATTGGGGTCCTATCTAGATCGAAGACTGACATGCAATCTCCCAAACGCGACTGAAACGACAAGACTGAAACGACGGTAAACATAAAATCCGGACTTAATGTTGAGAACAAACTGACAATAAGACCTACATGGACATACGGACTTGAACTATACAACCCCATAGCTAAGCCATTTAACATTAAGCCCTTATTAAGGTTTTATGTTAACCCTCACAATCCTCCCTCTCTCTTTGACCGATTTTGCTGGAAATGAGTAGGTATCGTCCTTAAGGGGTTCTGTTATTAATTTAATTGATAGATTCGTTCTGGGGAGGTCTATTGCCGGTGATTCACCGACCACATTTTTATATGCATTTTGAAGGATTACAACGCTTTTGTAATGTGATTAAATCCAATAACAGAATAATTTATTTAACTTAAATGCGGTTAAATACCCTTTTTAAATGCCCTTTTCAAGAGAGTCCACCCTTCATCGGCCGGGGTCTTATTAAATGTCACAAGTGTAATAATAAATAATTCTTTTAGAAATAAAATATGAGTTAGAACCATAGAAAGTCGTTCCGGGACAGGATGTATAAAGACTTTACAACATGAAATCCTAAAAGATATTCCTTATCGCGGTTTGCCAATGTGCATTTTTGCTTTATCTCTTATTCATGCGAACTCTTATAATTGCGTTTGTAGAATGTAATCTTTATTGGAGGGACATAAACGTAGAAAATATTATGCCTGATTTGAGAATACACAGAGAATATCGTGTATCATGCACGGTATAGGTTACATGAGCGTGTTCTACTTTGTGGTCCTTGAAAACGTTATCACGTAATTCAACGGGTCACCGTACAGCCGAGTACATTGTACAAACAGCATGTATCATAAATGATGTATCATTTTTAGGGGTTTCGTAGGTTAGCGTAGAAACGATATTGTACCCCTTCGTGGGTTCTTATGTCCATCGGTTCTTTTTTATTAGAGCCAAAAACGCCCTATAGTGCGGTAGCTCAATCAGGATAATATTCAAATGTTATTGGAATATCCTGCGGCGCAGTAAATTTTTTTTTAGTGGTAGACTGCGTACTTGATGAAAGACTTTGTTTAAGTACTCAGTATAAACATACAGGTAACAAAATAAGGTGGAAGCCCAGCGTTTCAAAAGAGCATTAAATGCTTAGGTTCCTATGTGTACACCAGGTATGTAACACCAGCCCACCGTATTTTTTTTTTTTTTTTTCAAAAAATATATTATTAGGATATCAAATTAAAAATATAGAAACTTGACATGAATCTATCTGGTTATTCCAAAAGTAATGTCGACTTTATATTCTGGGTTAGAATGTATTAAACACTTACTATGTTAATTTTTAACGAAGGATGTATTTTCCACCATTTACCAAAACATTTATTATTTCACTTCTAAATATTCAATTCCCTTTTCATAAAAGTCGTCGATGAATGCCCACCGAACCACTTCCTAAGGTCGAAATAATCATTACACCGCCTTGTCGACCCCCTCCTCTCATCCCCCCTTCACTTATGCCGATTTCGCGGAAAATAAATACAGTGGCTCACAGTCAAAATGATGCAAGGGGTTTTTAAATAAAAACACTTGTTTTGAATAATAAAATGTAATAAATTTCTAATGGAACTTGTATAACACTGAACTTTAACATTAAACTTATTTAAATAATATTCAAATTTAAAGAAATTACCATTTAGTTGATACGTTAATTTCAGTCATGAAAAAAATTATAAATAATGACCTCACAGTGAAAATGATGCAAAGGAAAAAATGCATAAGAAATCTATCTTTAAATATAAACAATATTTGGTGGAAAGTCCTTTGTTATTTAATACCTGTTTCCAACGGTATGCCTTAGACGCCACTAGCTTTTCATTGTAACTTGACTGAATCTTCCCCCATTCTTCTTTAAGCCCTCTTTTCAATCCTTTCTTATTTGTAATTTCATGTTTTCTCACTTCCACTTCAAATTTACTCCACAGATTTTTTATAACATTTATATCAGGAGATTGGGGCGGTGTTTTTATAGTTTTTGGACAATTATACCAACATTCTTTGGCCAAATATGAAGAATGCTTGGGATCGTTATCCTGATAAAATGCAAAATTGTTGCTAATTCCCAGTTTGTTTGCACTTTCATTCACTGTGAGGTGATTATTTACAGTTTGTTCCAAGATTCAAATTTACGTTTTAACAAAATGATAATTATTTATAAATCGCTGTTAATAAATTGAAAATCGCTTGCATCTTTTTGACTGTGAGCGATGGTAGGTGCCAACCTTAAAAAATAAAGGTATTGAAACCCTTATAGCTTCTGATACCATCCATCTCCCTTTTATACACACATAGTTGAAGTCTGGGAGCTCCTAAGATGTCATAGACCCCCCCCCCCCCCCCCCCCCCCCCCCACCCATCTCCCTCCATATTCCCTTTGGTCGATTTGACTGAATATCTGTGTCGTCCTTACGGGGTTCTGGATACACATATATAATTTTCTGTCTGTATGTGTGTTTATGAACCCAATAGAATGAATGAATGCATCGACACGAAATTTTATATGTGTATTCATAACCCCAGGGGGACAATACTGTTTTTCTTGTTTTTGTCTTTTATGTATTTTTATTATCATTTTATTAATTTATTTTACTTATTTATATGTATATATATATATTTATAATTATTATTGTTATTTTGTTTTCTTTTTTTTTTTTTTATATTTCGTACATTGTGATCTGAGGATGGGAGGCGAGAACGTCCCGAAATGTCATCGTGAAGAAGACACTTCCGGAAAAGTTATCAAAAAAAATTATGTTAATTTTAATTAACTCAAAAAAAAATTATCTCCTATATTTATTATATAGGTATTTATCTACTGAATTAAATTATTATTCTCGTAATCATATTTTCAAGTATTTATTTATTTATTAGTTTCTTTTTGCTTTTTGTATTATTAATTCTAATCCATGTGTGTCATATTATTTAGTTAATATCTGTTTAAATATATAATATATGATATTATAAGCTATCTTAATGTAAATATTCTTATAACGTATTCTATTACCATAAAATAAATGTTTAACGGAAATAAAAATTATTATTATTATAATAAATGTTCAGCAAAAGTGGCAAAAGGTAAGGGGGGTTTTAACTCAAAAAACCTAATAATTACCGATCTAATAAATGTGTCGACGTGAAATTGATTATAATGCTTCAGAAGTGCCCGTGTAAGTGAGTCAATATTGATTTTTAGGCAAATAGGTCAATTATTTTCAAATGGAGAGCGAAACCTTAGTTGATTATTCTTTAATTGAAAAATTATTGATAAAAATCTCCTGGAATCAATTTGAGAAAAGGGTAAATTCCATTGGTTGCGCAGTCGCGAGGAGGATCTGTAGTAGCAAGTGGTCTTGTTTCCCTGCCCTGACTCGGAATCAACCAGATGAATCAATGCGGAATATGGAATAACAAGTTGGATGGCGGTATGATGAATAATTGTTGTATCAGTTATTGACAAAAGGTTTTAAAAAATGAGAAGGCTAGCTCCTTTAGTTTCGTGCCAAAAATTCTCACAATTACTGGTTAAAGACACTCATCAAAGGTGTTGTGGGCGCAATTCTAGCTGGTTCGAGACTTATAAATACTGAATGAGGTTGTCTTTGAAGCGGCGCGCGTTGAGGAAGTTCGTTTGGTATTCTCTGTCATAGCTGGAGGCTCGTGGGTCCGACACGCTATCACTTCTGGTAATCTGTCCAACGTCATCTGGGGAGAGAGTACAAAGGCGGGAAGACAGAAGTCGATGGCGGGGGCGGGAACGGATATGAAGTGAGCATAATGAGAGTGTAAAAAAAAATCTCTTTGTAGTGGAAACCTCATTTCAAAGGTTGCCAGCCCCCCTCACCAAATTATATTACAATTGAAATATCTTGTGATGTTTTAAACATGGATCCACAATATGCCTATTTTGAACCCCTCAGGTTCATGCAGATTGTCCCCCCTCTCATACGAAGAGTGTTGGTGGCTTCTTAACATATTCTGCCGGTTGATTGATTGTTCAAGTATATGAGACCGCCATTATAAACCTTTTCACTAGGCATGGTTTTACAAAATCTATAAAAAAAAATGTCAACAAAAAAAAATAAAATAAATAATAAAAATACATAAAAGAATATACCAAGAGAAATAAAATAAATTAGTACCCAAGTAATGGGAATTCGAGAGAAATTGTCTGTCCAACGCTTTAGAGAGAACAGCAACTGCAGACTATGAGACTCTCTCTCATATCCAGATTCTTCAAAATCCAAAAACATTATTTGATATAAGGTTTTATTTTTATTTTTTGAGTTCCTCCACACCTTAAAGATCCGTCCAATCTACGCAATGTTTAAACATTATTTTTCATTATTTGGTACTCATTTGTTTTATTTCTCTTCGTACATTCTTTTATGTATTTTCATTATTTATTTTATTTTTTTGTTTAAATTTTTTTTTTTCCTTAATATTTTCAGAAACAAATTTATTATAAAAAGTATTACTTTTTTTTAATTTATTTCCTATTCTTATTATTATTTTATTGATTTATTTATAATTTTTTATTTATTCATTTATATATATATATATATATATATATATATATATATATATTATATTTTATTATTTATTCATATTTGTTATTGTTACATTGTTTTCTTTCTCGCACATTCCTGATGAAGGGACGTAAGAACGTCCCGAAATATCATTGTGATAAAGACACTTTCGGAAGAATTTAAAAAAATGTATGTACGATATGTATTAATATTTTCTTGTACTCATATTTTTAAGTATTTATTTGTTAATTTTTTATTTATTTTATTTATTTTTTTTTATACTCTTGTTATTACTAATCATAAGTGTGTCAGACTCAAATAGTTATAAATTTAATTTATAAGCTATCTTAATGTATGTATACATTCTTATGACGTATCCTATTAACATGTTTAACGGAAATAAAATTATTATTATTATCCGGACTGACCGAAGAGAAAAAAAATAATGCTTATAAAGACAGTAGTACTACCTAGGAATAGGAACAATGAGGTGCGGTATTTCACCTTTTCCTCCGTAATTGCTTTCTAGTTGATTATAGAGACAATAATGAAGCTGCTACCGCCTGTTACTGATAATTTTAAGTAACAGTTCTATTTATTTATTAATTTATTCATTTCTATTTTAACAGAAGAGCTATCTTATGAAACTGAGAGTCGAACAACGGAATTTGCGACTTTTTCTGGTTGGCAGACTAAAAAAAGTAGTCGTTGAATCACCGGCAATGTACTTTATCAGAACGTGTACTCCGGAAATAATAATATTATTTTTATATACTTTCTATTATCCGAGCCCCCCATTCTGCCAAACTTCCCCAACGACGGCTTAAGCGTCAATGGCCTAGAGACCTCCTTAGCAGCAGCAGTGACAGTGATTAGTTACAAATGAGAGGAAATCAGTGACTAGGGAGTGTAACCGCTGGGTGATTTCTCCCCTCTTGACATTTTGACATTGCCATTACCTCTGAAATAGCATATTTGCTTGTTGAATATATTTTTATACAGTTGTAAATATCTTTTTGTAATAAAATACATTCTATTCAATTTTAACTTTCACCAGAGAAGCTACCTGTTTTATATTAATGTGTTTCTCTCAGCGTGTATTGCTTTAGCTTCCTCTCTAGTGTTAGTTAGTTATTATGACTCATGCCCGGGCTATAACTACGAGGTCATATCGCCTACTACTAGAGCGCTCTTTCGTCACTCTGGTGGACATGAGCCCGACTCTACTGAGGGAGTCCCAAATTTTTATTCATCTAGGGCAGGGGTCTTTAAACGAATACCTGACATCGTACAGGCTCGGGACCATCGCTTAACGTCCCATCCGAAGGACGGCGTGCTGAAGTTTATTTTACCTCCCAGATAAAATAAACTTAGGGCCACGGCCGGGTTCCGAACCCACGATCTTAAGCTCAGAAGGCAAGCACGCATACCACTGAGCTACCGGCGCCCTCTGTCTAGTTTTATTTGTTTTAATATTCTTGATAAATATTTTTTTACCATATGTGATAGTAAGGATGTTGTGAGACGAGATTTCTCAAAGAAATTAAAAAACGTCTTTCCAAACAGAACCACGTTTCAATGCAATTGTCTCAGTGGCACATCCTACTCGTACAGTTTTATTATTGTACGTTACTGTACGGGTGGGATGTTGGTAAAGTAAACTATTAGATAGATATTTTCAATGTCTTTTTTATGTTTTAAAAAGTCCAATCAAAATTGATGGCTATCGCCCTCTTGTAGCTTTGCATTTAGATATAACACTTCGTGCCGATACATACATTACTTCGGCAGTTATTGGGGCTTTTTTGTTCAGCCCCCTTCCCCCCTAGTTAGACAATATTTCAAAAAAATAACACTTATTTTTTCCAAATTATGTCCACGTTTCTCTCCTTGGAAGTTGTAAAATTTGTATTTACAGAGAGAGTTTATAGTTTTTTTTTTTTCCTTTCAACAGGTACATGTAAAGTGTCACCTTGACAGCCGAGTGAAAATTGACAACATGCAACTGAGAGCGGAGAAGCAGGGTCCGGCCAGTGAAGTGAGCACGGAATTTTTTATTATACAAATCAAAGAAAAAAAAGGTCTTAATAAAAAAAAAGTGAGTTATTTTTGTCCCCGGAATCCCAAGTCATTAAAGGAAAGCTAGAAACTACCTTTTATGGAAGAGATCCAAAAGCTTCTTTCTACACCATCTTTAAAAATTTATCTAATAAAGAAGTAAATTTTTATTTTTTTTTCCAAATATTTACAGAAGGAAGTATGTGTCAATCTTATTTTCGATAATTAGGGATGGTTCGGCGTGATACCAGAGATATTTTTCATGGAAAGGCATCCCAAATATGTTGGAAAAATACAATATTTCTTCTGCCAGAGAAAGAAATGCCTCAAGGTAGAGATACCGCTCATGGTTCCCAACCTTCCCCTCACAACAAGACACAGGAGTTTTTATTTTATTTTCATTTTTTTATGTCCTTCAGTTGACTTCGAGGGAATTTAATTAGACGTAAATACCAAAACGATTTCCCCCTTCAAGTCAATTCGACAAAAAAAAAAAAAAAGAAAAAAGTGTAACGGAACGAAAGAGAAAAAAGTAAAGAAAGAAAATAAACTGCGGATTAGGTTCCCTGAGGTCCTCCAGGGCAGAGTTCTGGAGCTAATGGTAGTAGGTCCTGTGGAGGGTCTGGGCAATCTGGTGAAGAGAGACCTGCCCTGATTGGTTAATTTTAATTAGGTTCTCACTAAGTGTAACTACAAGTCGGCGTCAAATAGTGTAACACATCATTTCACGAAGAGCTTAGTCACTTCACATAATGCCAACACTACTAAAATGAAGGGCGCCGGTAGCTCAGAGGTAGCGTGCTAGCCTTCTGAGGTCAAGATCGCGGGTTCGAAACCCACCCAAGGCCCTTAAGTTCTTTATCTGGGAAGTAAAAAAACCTTGAGTAGGCCGTCCTTCGGATGGGTTAAGTGATGGTCCCAAGTCTGTACGATGTCAGGTACTAGGCACTATCTCAAAGATTCCTTCCCTTGGAAACTAAAACCGGGGAGGCAAAATTAAGCACAGAGCCATAAATCTATGGGGCAAAACTAATTGGACGAACAGAAAATATTAAATTAAATCAATACAGACCTCTAAGAAAAAATCGTAAAAACTTTGAATATTGATGACATCCTGTCTGACTGACGCAAACCTGAAGTGGCACACAAATCCAGTCAAATAAGGAAATTTTTAACTCATTTGCATCCATTCATATGCACCCTTGTATGTCTCCAAACTTACCTCCATAATGATCTTAAAATTCCTTTTCTTATTGACTTGATCAAGTCCCTTCTCTAAGTTCCACTTCCTTTCGTGTCAACTCCCATCGCACTTTCAGCTCTCCTTCTTTCTTGGTCTACCTCCACTTCTGTGCTGTGTACAGGCGGAGCAGGATGGTGGGGAGATCATTCGGGCCCCCGCGGCCTCCCTTTCCTTCATTAAGTCGGAGGATGGGGATAGCAGAAAACCGGGGATGTTTTGAAGGATCTCGAGCTGAAAGCTAAGTGCCCTTATTCTAAAGTATTTATTTTATTTTTTAACTATTTTTTATTTATTATATTTTTTTAAAATTATTATTTGAATTATTTTGTACATTTCTGGGCATATTTTATTTATTTTGTTATCATTCATTTTGTATTACCATTTTCTTTCTTACCCACATCACATTTACATTTACGAAATAAAAAAAAATAAATAAATAAACACGAAGTAGATGATAACATCTCTGTCTAGTTTTGACACAAAAAAGAGTGAGAAACGACTAGGAAATGTTAACATCTGTCTAATTTCTTGCAACTTCAAGCAATACTATCCAATGCAAAGTAAGTACATTTATTTATTTAAAGTACATATTTAAAATGGTATGTTTTTTAAATAGACCTTTATTTAAACTTATTTGAAATGATATATCCAAAATTTAATAACATTTCAAAAATTACTCAATAATTCTATATACGCTTTGTTTCTAAAAATGAAATAAAAAAAGTCGTCGGTGAATGACTCCCCATCGATAAAATTTTAATTGTTAAATTGTTTTTTAAGTATTTTATATAGGTACGTTTATTTTAATTGTTTAAAACTTATTTATTAAAATTTAAATTATTATTTTTTTTAAATTATTCTAACAGATTGCCTGATAATGAGGGCAACCTCGAAAGCCGGTTAGCAAAAATTAATAAAATTTGTAGGAGGTCAGAATGTAATATTATTCTGCAGCATGTGAAATAGTCACTATTCACTTCATCAGCCATCTTTATATTATATGGCTGAAAATCACCCAAAATTTAGGACTCCCACTGTAGAGTCGGGCTCATGTCCACCAGAGTGACAGTAGTAGGCGATATGACCTCGTAGCTAAGCCCGGGCATGAGTCATAAAACCTAACCTAAAATCACCCAATCGTGTCAATTCAGTAACTATGAAACAACGCAACAAGTTTCGCTATCCTTTTTAGAGGACAAAATTCCCTATAATTGCGAAAAGTTTTTTAAACGCAATAATTAAAACAGCCTCAAAAATTTTTAGAGTTGATTATTATTTTTAATTTTCTCCCCCTTTTTTATAGAAAGCCTGAATAGGGTGAAGCCATTTTGATTTTGCTCAAACTTCTAATTAGAGTTGGGTGCATTTTAAACAGCCCTTTTAACTTACAAACTTCCAGACCCTACAAAGGGATACGGTCATCAAAGATTCCCCCCCCTTCAAAAAAAAAAAAAAAAAAAAGAGTTCATTGCTTCTCATCAGATTAATTATTATTTTTCATTATTATTTTTTTTCCCAATATTTTTCTTTGTATTTTTTTAGGGTCCCTCCCCTTCTGCTTAAGTATCTAATAATTTACACTTCGAAGAAAATCTATTGACTCTGTCGTAATTAAATATTTGGAAGACGGAATTCAATGTTGATCGTTCATCCGGGAGAATTTGGTTCGATTTTAATTAACCATTTCATTTGAATTTAAAAAAAAATACTATATGAAGTAAACCTGAGTAAATTATATTGAGTAAACCTGAGGTTAAGAGAAGTAACCTAGTTTAAGAGAAGACTCAATTATCGTTAACCTGAGTGGAATTTATTATCTGATATTACCACGTCTGTTTTGTTAAATGTATTTCCGGGCAAAATTCCTCGTTTTTCTGGGTCAAACAAAAATTTAAGATGTTTGTAGATAACTAAAATACCTGTTTTTCGCACGAGAATAGTTGAATTCTCGACGGATTTACCTGAAAAAAAAAAATAATGAAATTATTGCTGAGATAATCTACAAAGAAGCGAGAATATTTACCTAGTAATTTAACAGTTAGGTATTT
The DNA here is from genome assembly GCA_963662175.1 of Aradus depressus. NCBI lineage: Eukaryota > Metazoa > Arthropoda > Insecta > Hemiptera > Aradidae > Aradus > Aradus depressus. The sequence continues at coordinate 62,994,034 of OY759215.1, read as the reverse complement.
CTGAGAAAATCTCATCATCTAAAACAAAAATATCGCGGGTCAATCACCGTCTATATACTTCCCCAACTTGGGTTCTTTGTAATCAACTAAGTTTTTACACTCTCCTCCAAACCCTTCCTCTTCTCTTCGGCCAATTTGACTGAAAATCAATAACTCAATCCTCATACAATATTTCGAGTCTTTTGATGTTCCACGCACACAGACACACACAGATATTCCAGTGAAAAGTCAACAAAGGATTTGTGACGCAACTTCCCGTATAACCCATTATTCGGAAATAGAACGAAATAATTGTAGGGTAGGATATCTCTAGATTCTACTCTGAAGAAATTGTATTTATGGACGGTCCATAAGTAGACCATATTGAGTTTCAGCCAAATCAGTCAGTGTGGGAAGAGCTTATAAAACGGATTTCTGAGACGATGCTACTACAGCCAGCCAGTGCCGCACCTTGAGCGCCTCAAAAGAAATGGGGCTGGGGACGACCGGTCGCCGGCAGTTGCTCCCAGCCGACCACAGCAATAGATTATTATTTTTGTTTTTATTGAATAATAAACAGTTGGGCCTTTTTCCCCCGACGACTCAGCGAACGTATGATATAGTCTCCACCGGGGGCCGGCGCACCACCCTCAAAAAACTGACTGAGATGGGAGTACTTTCGGTATAGCTACGCAACCATAGAAATAGACAATATTAAAAAAAAAAAAAAAAACATTACTTTTTCTTTATATTTTTATTGATTAGGTATTTCACAATATCTCTGCGAAAATGTTAAATATCATTCTTCATCTGGGATGGCAAAGTATATAAATTATTTTTTATAGTAATAAATTAATTTTTCATTTGATAAATCATCTCACCGGTCTCATTATAGAATATTAAACGTTTGACATGTTCCAACCATGACAAATTGGCTACAGGAGGCTGGCGGGGATTCATTTAACATGGAATTAACTGAAGCAAAACGGCATGAAATTGAAAGGGAACAGCTCGAGTCAGTCTAGAGGACGGTGAAATGAGGAGCAGACAGACGGACCTTGTGGCAGTGTTGAAACAAGTGCTCATCAGCGTACTCCCCAAAACAAAAAAAACAGGAGCCATAAATCCCTTTTGATTATAAAAATTCTAAAAAAAAGAAATTGTCGGTGAATCACCGGTAATCTAATCTCACAGAACGAATTGACCATAAGTTTTTGCTCTCTCCCTTAGTACAAAATTACCGTTATAGTAGTTATGTCGGCTGTTATTTTAAGGTCCTAGAGTTGAATACCCGTACTATTTCCTTTGGCCGATTTGTCTATAAAACAATAGGTGTCAGTTTTATGAAGTTCTGCATACATTTATATAATGTGTCGATATATTCCGTGTATCGAGAATTATCACATACACAAAACTGACACGATTCCCATGTGACTCAACATCTTATTTTTCTGTCTGATTACATGACTGCCCTCATAGGCGTAACTTCACATTTCTTTGAGGAATGTTCATGAAGTTATTATTAAATGGGTGGAAAAAATATTTTCTGTACATCAGGCCTATAATAACAAAAAATATTACAAAAATCATAAAAATGTTAATAAAATTATAAAAAAAAAATAATGTCATAAAGACAGAATTTCTCTATATTCAGTCTATTTTCTTTTAAGATTACAACGTGTAGCCGAGAACCCCCAGAACTATAAACAGAGTAATAAAGAGCTGCCCCTTTTCCAAATTATGAGATTTGTATTCAAGTGGGATGTGAGAGTCCAAGTGTTTCTCTTCTGAGTTAAAGCCTCAGTTCAGGAGTATAATTCTGAGTAAGTTTGGGGGTGGTTCTTAAGCACGGGCAGTGAGTAGTAAGTTGAGAGTAATAAATTTTGAGGTATGAGTTATTAGGAAGCGATGGTTGCCAAAAAGGCCGCAGTACTCATACTTCATGCGATCGTTGGCCTGGCTTGCTGGTCACGAACTAACCATGGAATAACTTACTACGGGGGGCCTCTATAATATCCCCTTTCCGCATGACTCTAGTGTTTCTCATCCAAGAAAATGATATGGGTGAAACTCATCACATGATGCAGACTCCATAAGTGCATCACCATGATGCAGTTTTATGTGGGGTTTTCGTGCTAACCTCTGTGCATTTTACTGATTTAGTAGAATGCACATTACTTTCTTTATGGCTAGAATGGGTATCTTGCTGAAGTATACAATCATGTCTGGACATCGTGGTACCGGGTGTTTCCTTGGAAGTGACCTAGGATCAGTCTCCCTTACACAGTGTGCACTTTTTAACAGAAATTCTAAATTTGATGCAAAGTCCTTAGAACGTAGATGGTCCCCTTTTTGTTTCCAGTCTCACACTCCAACTTCACAACGACTTCAAAGTTCTTTTTGTCCTTGGCCTCATATAATCCCGTTTTTCCAAGTTCCACACCAACCACTCTTTCCACAATAATTCTATTTGCAAATCCTTATCATCACAATCCTATTCGCATATTCCTCCGAGACTCCTGAGACGGTGTTGTCTCGTCATCTACTTTAATATATATATATTTTTTTGTTTTTGTTTTCATGTTATAGTTCAAGGGAGTGCTGATGATGACCAGATTCTCCCCTCATACCTCTCAATTCTTCCGACGTCCCACCTCCTGGTCTTCCACCACTGATGGACAGTGGTTCGTTGGGCAGAGGTAGGAAGAACTGCTGGTCTCCTTTGGCTTCCCCTCTCTACACTAGTTGGAGTTGATGGCAGTGTGCGGGAGTCTTACTGATGCTTGAATCTTGTATTTTTTTATTTTATTAATTTACCACTATTATTAAATACTTTGTATATATTTTTTATTAATTGTTATTTTTATTATTATACACTGTATGTATTCCGAAGTTCCGCTGAAATCAGGATGTACACTTTCGGAACATTCCTTCGGAACTATACCTACCCAAAGAAGGGACAGTAATTTACTTTCGTCCCAAAACAAATACACACAAATAGAGTTTCTCGGTTAATGCCGAGTACCAGAGCCAGTTTTGAATATTTCTTAAAAAAGAGGACGACCAAAATGTTAGAAATGTGGGTGTCGGGAGGCAAACAGACTGGAGATGCACTTTGAGCCCTCTTGAGACGAGGTCATTTCTCAAGTACACTTCACACCTCCCCCTCCCCCACCCCTCCTCCGCCCCCACCTTCTCTCTCTCTCTCTCCTCATCAACTTTATACTCCCCAGCTGTACGAAGGATCTCTTTGTGTCACGTTGGTGTCAGTCACCAATAAGAAATTAACTTTAAATTACTTAATCATAGCAGCTTTCACCCTTAATGGTGGACAGGTGTTCTAGTTGGACAATTACATGGAAGGTTTCCCTTCACCCCCAGTAAAGCCAGTATGAAATGCATATGAGAGGGAGGGAGAGTCTGTAAAAAAGTGATTATAAGAAAGTCCTATTATGGCTACATAACACATATTTATATTTTTTCATTAATTCCCATCCTTTTTAATAAGAAACTATCAATAATGAAAACATACTTTAAACTTGGTGGGCACGCGTTACAATTGAAACATTACATTAAACTGAAATTTATAGAATATTCGTTGAGCGTTATAACATTATTCATAATGGTTCTATCTCAAACCTCAAGACACGTTAATACTCGTAGTAGGACATTTAATAGGAATGAATTTGTTTCTTTCAGTTTTCGTTTGAAAGTCAAGCAAACGTATTATTTTCATTTCAGGTCAGTTTTCGGCGATATAGAATTTGCGAAAAATCTAATTTCGTAAAAAATGTACTTCTTTCATCGCTATGGTGGACATGAGCCTGACTATAGAGAGTTCCTCCACACCTTAAAGGTCAGTTGAATGTACGTTATTGTTTTATTTATTAATTTATAATTTTTTATATATTCATTTATAATTGATTAATCTATATATATATATATTTTTTGAGGGCGCCGGTAGCTCAGTGGTATGCGTGCTTGACTTCTGAGCTCAAGAACGTGGGTTCGTAACCCGACCGAGGCCCTTAGTTTATTTTATCTGGGAGGTAAAATAAACTTAAGCACGCCGTCCTTCGGATGGGATGTTAAGCGATGGTCCCGAGCCTGTACGATGTCAGGTACTCGTTAAAGACCCCTACCCTAGGTGAATAAAAATTTAGGGTAGGCAAAATTAAGGACTCCCAGTATAGAGTCGGGCTCATGTCCACCAGAGTGACGAAAGTGCGCTCTGGTAGTAGGCGATATGACCACGTAGTTAAAGCCCGGGCATGAGTCATAAAACCTAACCTAACTTATATATTTTTTTTCGTATATTGTTATAAGTTACATTGTTTTTTTTGTTTTTTTTTCTACTTATTATAAACGTATCTTGTATTAATTTGTTTATACACTCATATTTTTTTTGTATTTATTTGTTCAGTTTTTAATAATTTCATTTTATTTTTTTTTAATAGTTTTGTTATTACTACTAATCATAGATGTGTTAGACTCAAGTAGTTATAAATCTATATCTTAATGTATAAATTCTTTTGACGTATCCTATTACCATGTATTGGTTTAATGGAAATAAATATTATTATTGTGGAAGTCCTAAATTTATACTACCCAGGTTTATTTACCTGTAATTTGTACTTGACATAGCACAGGCTCGAGAGCATCGTTTAACTTCCTATCTGAAGGACGTTGTGCTACCTCCCAGACAAAAACCTAAGAGTCTCGACCGGGTTTGGAATCCGCGATCTTGAGCTCAGGAGGCTCAGCAATTTCCCGTCAAAATTCCGCCTTACAGTATGCGCTGCTGTCAGGTCTCTCTTCTCCTATTAACAATTTCTTCAGATTATTTTTGAAAGTCTTTACGTTCTTCAGTACGTTCCTTTCTGCTAAGCCATGGGGCTCTTCTGGACTATCCCATTAGTTTCTCTAAAAATCTCTAAATAGGGAATTGGGTCCCATTTTCGGTGTTTGGGGAAGATGGAAGAATGAGCTAATACATTATTTTGAACACAACAACTTTATTTGGTAATTGAAAATTTGAACAAGTGTCTTCTATCAAAAAATAAACATGTGACAAAATATCAAAATTAATCAATGCACCGTCGTTGCAGACGTCTCGTCAACTCGTTAGGTGCATGCCAGACGGCAGGTAGATCAATGCTAATGTATGCAATCCAATTTTGATTTTGTTATAAAAAAAAATTTAACAACATAATTGTCAAACCATTTTAATATTCTTCTTTTCTACGTATACTTTATCTTAGCTTGTTTAAATTTTTTTATTATTTGTTATACTTATAATTTGCATTTATTAAGCATGTCTTTATAGTAGTGTTGCAGGTTTGAGAGCCTTGTTTCAATAGCGTGTCAATAAACAGTTTCAATAAAAGATTATATAGGAGAGAAAATTACTTCATGAAGTTTTGAAGGAGGGGGTCTTATGTTATACTCATGGTATGGGCATACCATGGCATGGCTTTAATCTCCACCATGCCATTACTTGGGATTAGGCATTGTTCAACTTCTCGTTAACTGCTCTCCTTAAATACAAACAACCCATCGAAAAAAAATTAAAAAAGTATATATGGAACGGACCGGTTACATATTATGAAGGGGTTTTATGGCTCCCTGATAAGCCCTTTCGTGACCCCACTGGGATTATATACATATTTTTTTCCATGATGCTTTTGGAGAAAAAAAAATAACTTAATAGTAAAAAATTTTAGAAAGAATGAAGCCATTTTTAGGAGAGTTCACGAACGAGAAAATAACATTTTTACTCTACACAACAGTTAATATAGGAATTTTCATGCATCTAGGACCAAAATGAGCACACAGTGCCTAACCGCCCGCCCACTCTATTAAGAGCAAATTAGTCAATGTGTAATGTCGCAGGTCCGCCATTTTTCATTTTATTTTGTAACTACCTATCTCTCTTCAAATATTCCTGTTTTAAAAATTAACAAAAAATAATTATGATAATAATATCCTCATAAATAATATGAATATATTATATAATGATTATTAAATTATATGAATGATATAATTGGAGCTCAGGAGACCATGTTCGTTACGATATTGCCTCTATTAGGCCGGTTATTTTTTATTTAATTTGTTCAATTAAAAATTCGCTGAAGTTAGTTATTGTGACTCATGACCGGGCTTTAACTAAGAAGCAATATCGCCTACTACCGGAGCCTTCTTCCGTTACTCTGGTGGACATGAGCCCAAGTCTACTTTGGGGGTCCTAAATTTTGCCTACCCATGTTTATTCATCTAGGGTAGAGGTCAGTAACGAGTAACTACATTGAAATGGCTCGGGACCATCGCTTAACGTCTCATCCGAAGAACGGCGAGCTCAAGGTTTTTTCACATCCCAGATATATTGTGATGTATACAATTACACACATTCAAATTATAATATTATATATTGTAATTATCATATTATAAAAATTAATTATATTTATTTGTATAAAAACAAAGAAGCAAATAAATCGGTGAATAATTATATGAAGTCGCATTTGTTTTGGAACAAGTCAATGAGTGGAAAACAAAAGAAGACTATCAGCTGTTCTAATAGAGTAGACGAGTCCAAGTTGGGAGACGGTCGGAGATGAGATGTGAAGGACGAACAGGCTAGGAGTGAGAAAAGTGATGATGAAGGTACACAGCCACCATTTCTTCGCATCAGTTTTCCCGACATAATTTCCCTTTGCTAGCATTTCTCCAACGCATTTCTCGACGGAGCCCACACATCCCAGGATCTTGAGAAAAATACAAGAAATTGTCTATCCATCTCTTGAGAAGTTCACTTTCCTTTGGCATCCTGCACTTCGGAGTCATGCCAGAAGTGCAACTAGCCACAGAGGGCCCATCTCCGTCTTTGCTAATTTATTCACCGGGGGGCCCCCTTTGTGTGTGGACAATGCCCCAGGCCTCATTAGGACCATTTACTCCTCTCCCCCCCCGTCTAGGATAAGACTGTCCTTCTGTCTGGTCCAAGAATGCAGCTCTCCAGCCCTCCACTTCTGCTAATGCACTTGATAGCACAATGCACCCAATTGTAATTGCAAATCTGGGTTGCTCTCTGGCTGGCTGGTTGAGATATTGGCCCTGGCTGATATGGACCCCTTTAATTACCATCCATTTGATCTGTCTCCGTTCCACCACAATGTACCGCTCCGTCCTGGTCGGTAGCAACCCACCGTGGCTGTGGCTCTTTTGTGAGCACCGCGAGACAACTGTTTAACCGTGCCAAGAGGCCTGTCTATTTGTGTGTCTGTGAACACGATTATGGATGGTAAATCAATTTTTGGCCAAATTGGACCAACGCTAAAATTCTAATAACTGTCATTGTAAAACGAACACGATATTTAGTATGATGATTCAGAAACCCCTGAGTGAGACACCGTCTGATATTCAACCAAATCGGTAAATTAGTTTTTGAGGGAGAGTGAAAACTTAGCTGATTAATTCGCACAGGGAGAGAAGTGCATTGCCGGTGATTCACTATCATTTTCTTGTTCAGCCCTAAGATGAGGTAAATCAACAGGAAAGTGAGACATCTAGAACTATAAAGGGCCTTAGCAACTCTCATTACTATTATAAATATTTATTATATTAATAGAAACTAAAACATAGCGTTCTGCCGTCAGCTACTCAACTATTTATTAAAGTCAGATGCTTAAAAACTAAAACATCATAGGATAATTGTTAGATTACAAAAACGGAATTAAAGAGTAGAAACATATGAAACTATGTCAGTGTGTGTGCTCCCTCTCTCCTATTTCTCAATAGAGCCAGCTCCTATTTCTCAAAAAGAGGAACATACTGCACTTTTGAAGTTTTACCTGCAATAAATAAGATCCTATCTATAGTTGCCAGGCAGGTGGAACCTTCCGCGCCCCTTCCTCTGAACTATTATTACTGTCAAGAATTAAAAACTTCAAAAACGGCCTATGTCATGAGTAGGGGAGCTATATCCTAATGAAAGGAGGCCAAAATATGGCTGCTTTATCCCCTTCATCGATCAAATTTTCATATATTAGTATTTATTTTTCGCTTCCTCTCCAAAACCAATCGACCGTTTGCGCTAATATTCAATAGTTGACTTACATAGGGGCTCCTATATCCTCATACTAAATTTTGTGTCGATAAATTCATTCTATTGGCAGTTATTCGAGTTTTTGTGTTAAGCCCCCTAATCCCCTTTCCCTTTTGTCAATTTGCTTGAAAATCAATGGGTGGCGTCGTTAAACGGTTCCGGATTAACACATAAAATTTTGTGTCGATACATTAATTTTATCGGGAGTTGTTGTGTTCACAGACACTCAGACAGACAGCATTTTTTTTTCATATTTGAAACAGTGAGACATGAAATTCTGTTGGAAACTCCGCATCGTATTTTTGACCGATTACATAACTTCCCTCTATACTTGGTATATCTGGGAAGTAAAATCCTCTCTAGCTGGCTCTGCTAAATAAACTTGTGGGTGGACAACATTGTGTTCTTTTATTAAATACAGCACGGTTAATACAATCCTCACTAGTTACTGCCGATGTAATGTATGTATGAACACAAAATTTTACAAGTGGATCATCCGTAAGGACTCATTTTCAACCGGATGGTGGAAGGGTACATAGGAAGATTGTACACTAACTTGTTACAACTAATTCGAGCTGGGGAAACACATTGCCGGTGATTCAGCAACAATTTACTTCTTATTTATTGAGTAGATTTAAGGTAGAGAGCGGATGTCCTGGAACTTTTGATGAAGTCAGTAAGGTCATTTCTCTCCGTGCAACGCCAGATATCGAAGCTAGTTGGCAAATATGCAATAAAATAGATGTGCAATGAGGGATATATATGGCTGTACCACGGAGAATGGAGAAGATGTAGGTATGTCCCGAGAGTCCAAAAATATATGGTTCACAACCATTATTTTCCCGGATAGTTGGTTTATTTAGGATGATTTATCAAAATAAGCTTCAAATATGTAGAATAAATATTTCAAATTGTCGTTTACGGCTCTTGAAGAAAAGGAACCTGCGAGGTAAATATCTTTGTTAAACTAAAGAAAATATGAAAAGGTACGGGAAATATTGATTTCCTGTGACGTTGTTACAACCGAAACCGACAAGAGATATATTACAACAATATTGTTTCCTATATTCATTGTAAATTTTTTAATATTTTTAGTTTACCGGCAGTTAGATGTCTTGTACTCGTATTATATGACAAATATTAGTGAAATCGCATGTCAGAAATAAGCATACTTTATACTCGTCAATCAATTTTGTTTAGTCCAACATCCGCACATGAACCCAAATCGTATGGAACTGGAGGGGAACGGTAATTCATGAAAACATGTTTTCAGTTTGCGTATTCCATTTCTGTATAAAAAAATTAGTAATAATGTCAATTCCATGTTAACAATTTTTTTCACATTTAACAATGTTATTTTTTTAAAAAATAACTGCAGCATTGTGTTCTACAATAGTTAAAGCTTAAATTAAAAAAAAAAAATGTGAGGTGGAATATCAGAAATTTCTTATACCAACCACCTTTATTCACAATATCCTCTCTCCCATCCCCTTTTAGGTTCATTTCATACCAGTATTACTGGGTATAAGAAAGTCATTCTCGGAAGTACATCTACAATGAAATAAGTAATACTGCGGATGACAACACTTTCATATATACAGCTATGTACTTCATCAGCGCGAATTAATCAAACTTTCGGTCTCCTACTGAAGCCAATTTACTTATTTGGTTGAAAATCAATATTTGTCTTATTCAGGGACTTGTGAATCATCATATTAGGGTTTTTGAGTGATTTCTCTCACACATATCAAATTTCACGCATACACATATCAAATTTCATGTGGATATAATCATTCTATCTGGAGTTATCGAGTTCACACAAACACACAAATTCCATGCGTCGTTTTCTACGGAGTTTCATATTTTCCGGCCTGATTTAAAAAATGATAAAAAATGTCTGTGTGTGTGTCTGTGAACACGATAACCCCCGAAGGAATGCACGATTTTATGTGTTTAACCGAAGGGGAGTGGGGATCAGGAGAGCTCAACTAAGAAATCAATAACTACCGATGTAATGAATGTATGGAAATGAAATTTTATATTTAAATTAAAAACCCCATAATAATGGCACCTATTACGTAATTTTCCGTGAAATCGGTAGAAGGGAAGGGTACCAGAGAAGGGTAGTGCGACACAATTACCCTAATAACTGCCACTGTAAGGAATGTATCGACACAAAATTTAGTATGAGGATTCAGAAGCCACTATGTGTCAAATATTGAGTTTTAGCACAAATGGTCGATTGGCTTCGGAGGGAGAGCGAAAACTTAATTGATTAATTCGTGCTGGGGAAGTACATAGACGGTGATTTCCCGATGACTTTTCTTTTACTTTTTTGGAAGGGGGGGGGGGGGGGGGGAGGAGGGATATATATAAAATGAATCGTGAGAAGAGCTTCAGAGCACATGAATGCAGGAGAACTAAGATATCTAGATTGGTAATAAGGAGCTATACTGGCTCTAATCACTGAATCTATATGTAGTTGAGGCCATCTCTTTGAGCACTCCATCCTTCGGTAGTATTAGATTAGCTTAAAGCAAACAGTTACTTATGATTGGCAAATAGAACTGAGCTCATCTATGTAACTTTCCTCCAACATATCATGTAATTACCGTCCTTTTGGTGAATCGCTAACAATGTAGTACTTCCCCATTTACAATTTTTATAACAATTATTATTTTCGGTGTCAATTATCCCAACACTTAGGGACAAAGGGAATATAGGAGAAAGGTCTGGTAAATTCTAGTCTTTATTAAAAACAGACCTTAGTTTTTCCAATAAGAATTTTCTTTATACATTGAACTAAAGAAAAAAATGTCGCTGTATCTCGTGTTAATATATTCATTACAACGGCAGTTATTAGAGTATTTATCATATATATATCGTCATAACGAGACCGGTATTAACATCGTAGTTAAATCTGAGCTGACTGATTTTGAAGTGGTAACGGCATGGAATGTAATTCATTGGCCAGTCTTGTTAACGACTATTTGGAGAAATGGGGATAAAGCCACTTCAGTTTGTGTCCAGCCCAACAGATCACAGCACTGAGCTACCCAAAACACTGGGCAGGCGTAGCTCCAGTCATTCAACTTTTTACATGAAAAAAAAAAAAAAAAAAAAAAAAAAAAAAAAAAAAAAAAAAAAAAAAAAAAAAAAGGAATGGATTAGTCCAAAAATCTATAGTCTTTCTCGATTTCGAAATTTTATCAGATTGTTCATTGAAAGTAGAAAAATTCCTAAGTTGCCACGTAATTTTCTGCTAAATATAATGCAGTTCACTATTCGAAAATCGGCAAATAAAAACCACTTCTAAGAATGCGTCCAATTTGAGCCACATGCGGCTCTTTGGCCCCTTGAGTGTGGCTCTTCCACAAAATACCACGTGCGGGGGCGCAAGTACGGTGCGATTTAAACTTCGTGATGATTATTTCTATTTTTACATACTTAGTTGGTGTTTATGTGTCTTCATCTTTAGGCGAGTGCTCTGAAGCGACTTAATGAGAAAACATTTCCAGAAAGATTAAATGTCAACGCGTATCGTCAAGTCGTATATTTGCATCGTGTTCTACAATGTATTACTTTCGAGCGTGTCCCCGCAGGAAAGACTAGAGTTGTAGTTAAAATCCGCACCCCTGCGGTTAGCAATTCCACCTGCCTCTGTCCGAAGCGCTTTGCCTCTCCTCCAAGCGGCACTTTCCCCTCCACTCGTAGCCGTTCGGTTGGTCCGCTGGATATGCAGCGCGGGGGAGGCGCGCGCGCTTCATGCACGAGTTGAGAGAGCCAGTCAGTTAGCAGTCTCATTGTGCGCAAGGAAATAGACAAAATAAGTATACAAGACGAGTGTGGATGACAGAGTTAGAAGGCGTCGATCAGGTTGAAGACGTTTTTAGCAAAGGCCAGCTTAGGAGTACCCAAATTAAGTTAATAACAATGTAACTAGTTTAAAAAATGTGGCTCTCAAAATAAATTTCAATCGTTGTGCTGTTGATATTTGGCTCTGTTTTTATGGGTGGTCCTGACCTCAGGGGAGGGGGGTCGTTCATATAAATATATATCAACTTTGTCATGTATATCTTGTATATTCACATCTATCTTGTGTTAGTCATCATAAATGATACCAAAAAATTAATTGAGCAAAAAAAATATAGGTACTTAAATTAAAAATGTTGCTGCTGAAATTTCATTCCTTTCTTCTTTTCCAGTGATCGTACACGCACTGCTAGAAGTCCCTCAGAGACTGAAGACCAGAGACTGACGGCCGGTCTGCCGAACTGAGCTGATCGACATGGCTCATTACAACAGTTTAATTTTAAAAATTAATATTAAAATTATTACATATCGTAAAGAAATAAGGATGGACTTACCTGGAAAATAGTAATCACTCAGCTAATGTAAATCTCATTCTTAATGTAAACTTGCTAACTTGTGCCTTCTTAAAGAGAGTTGATAAGAATCATCCTAACTACTGTGATGTATGTAAATTATGATTACATATGATGTACATTATACGCATTGCAATTATTAAAATATTATAAAATTAATTATATTTATTTGTATAAAAACAGTGAATTAACTAAATTAGTAAATAAATATATGAAGTCGCATTTTGTTTTAAAACGAACCAATGAGTGGAAGATGAAGGACGACCATCAGCTGTTCTAACAGTGTGGACCAATCTAAGTTGGGTTGTAGAGGTGAGATGAGATGTGAAGGTGGATAGGCTAGAAGTGAGAAAAGTGTTTAGGCTTAAGGTGTGGTGAATCAAGTAGGTGTGAAATAACAGTAAAATAGATGCGCAAAGGAGAAACTTTTATTTATTTATATGTACATAATATGTATGCCTAAAATATAAACCATTAATATAAATAAAACGAAAAAAGACTGAAATAGTTTTGAGAATTTAGTTTGTAAGATTTTTCTTTTAAATAGTTTGATTTTTATTTCAATCTTAGTTTTTAATTTTATATTGTATGTTTAAGTAAATAAACCCAAATATTTGTTCTCTAATTCTGTGCTATTCATTTTCCCTGTTAACCCAGTAAGATAATTGATACCTTTGGATTAGATTTAACATTTTTGCAAATTAAAAAAAATAACAATATGGCATCTCTTTACTAAATTTGGAAGTAATCCAAATGAAAAGTTTGTTAATTGAAATTTTTTTAAATACGTGCACTCTCTTAAAAATTGCACGTCTTGAACTTTTGAAATTTTTTTATTAGGGCACTTTTCGGAAATTACCTACTGTAGAAATCAAAATTTAGTAGAAGACCAGAGAAATAATTTCTACAGAAAATGTGGTAATTTTATTTAAATTTGTTTATTTAATTATTATTAATTTTATTATTTCAATTATACATTTTTTAAATTATTTTATTTTACATAATTTTGTTTATCAGACTACATGGTAACCCAGTCTACAATGTCGACTGAGGCGCTCCTGTTGGTACCTTAAAACGATACAATTTAGAATCGCCTTTTCCATCTTACTACTGCTACCTGATATTTTGTAGAAGATGACTTGGGATCATGGAGCACCTGGCCAAGCTCGTCTGCAAATTGTTTGTCTGCTGCTGTCTCGTTGCTCCATCTCCTTCCAGCCTCCCTCAAGATGGAGGCCCCAGTGGTTTACCTGGGAGACGCTGTTCCAGGGACCACTGTTCTCCACGGCAGCTCTGTAAATATTTGATTGAGTTGATTGATTTCTGGTCTGGTTCCTTGCCATGGAGGCAGACGCCCCTCGGGACTGATACCTTTGAAACAGCCCCCAACCCTCAGCCCCGTCCATCCTGTTCCTCCCTCAGAAAGAACTCTTCCTCCCAAAAGGAGGATAGTAATTACTTTTCCTCTTTCCTTGGAGGGAGAGAACGAAGAGAAAAAAAGAGAGAGTGGATGAAGGGAAGGGTAACAAGTAACTCATCATCTAAGAAAACACGGGAAATCGTTACAGGAGTGGATCACTGACTACAAGCCAACAGGAGACCAAATTCGAATTTCAAAATTCTGAAGTTCCGAAGGTACTTTAAAAGGCACAATTTTGAACCATATTAATATCAGACTTTGTTTTATTCTGAAATTTAGATTGAAATGAAAATGAAATGAAAATAAATTTTATTCTGGGACCGAGGTCTACTAAGAATAAAAAAATACATGACAGTCACTGAATAGAGCAAAAATACAAATAAAATGAAATATCAATAATGACATAAAGGTGCTACCGTGAATAGAAATAAGACAAAATGAATATAACTAAATAAGAAAATACAATAAAATAAAAATATAATAAATAAAGATGAAATAAGTAAAAAAATAAATAAATAAAATGATAATACAAAAGTAATTAAATTAACAGCTTCATTATGAAGGAATCATACGAAAATAAATATATCTAAATAAATATTTAGAGGATGATAAAATAAGTTTTAAAAAATATAAAAATCAAGATTATGGTGGAGGAGAAAATCAAGCACAGGATTGCAATAAAATTATTGAAAAAACACTGATGAAAAAAAAAGAAATAAAATAAAAGGATGAAAGTGAAAAAATGAATAAAATAAATAGGAAATATATATATATATTGTAAGTTGTCGGTGAATCACAGGCAACATTCTTCCTCAGCGCAATTCAATCACCTAAGTTTTAGCTCTCCTTCTGAAACCAATTTATCAATTTAGTTGAAAACCAATAGATGTCTCACATATGGTATATATATAAATTATTATACTAAATTTCGTGTTGACACATTCGTTACTACGACGACAGTTGTTAGGGTTTTTGAGTTGAGTCTCTCTCCTCTGGTCCCCCCTTCCCTTAAGCCGATTCGGCTGAAAATTGATAGGTGTCGTTGGTGTTTTTGTGACAAGCACTTCTAAAATAAAATTTCATGGCGATGTATGCATTCATTGGGAGTTATCATTTTGTGTTTCTTAAACTTCTCTGGGATGTTCCACTTTTGGTTGTTTCCGGCATTTTTTCTCCAGAGGTGTCTTCTTTTTTCTTCGTTGGACAATATTTCGGGACAATTGCTGGTCCCTTCTTCTGGTCACTATGAACTAAGGTTCATAGTGACCAGAAGAAGGGACCTGCAATTGTCCCGAAATATTGTCCAACGAAGAAAAAAGAAGACACCTCTGGAGAAAAAATGCCGGAAACAACCAAAAGTTATCATTTTATCATTTTTATAGACGCACACGCAGACAGACCCATAAATACTCAGACAGACACGAAATATATTTTTTCATTTTTGGAATCAGGGGGTCAAAAACACATGAAAACTGCGACGTAATATCGAGTTTCTGACCCATCGTATAACATATTTCTTAGAAATAAAATTATATAGGACTTTTCCAAGGTACGCTGGTGGCAATGTTTGCAATGAGATGCACACTTCTTGCATTGTGACCATTATGCCAGTCCACCAAATCCCCCTATACTAAGTGACAACGGTTCTCCCTAACCCTTTATACCAAAAACTGCTAGCGAATCCCGAGAATTAACGTAAAATTTCAGAAATAAGACAAAATATCCTGGCGATAGTCGATGCCGATCACTTTCCAATGTAAGCCCTAGGCTGAGGGAGACCCAAATGAAATTGTACAGAAAATTGATATGGTCTTAGATCCAATAAAAGATAAGTCTATTGGATACTGTAGGAGAGGCGAAGGGCTATTTCTACCTGAGAGACCTCCTACCTACAGCCTACATAGCATTTGGAGAGAGAGGTCCCTTCTCCAGCAGGGCTTCTGTCTGCTTCACCCTTGTGCCTTTCCGCTACTGTTTTTGTTAATTACTAGCAGCTAATCCGATGTTGCCCGGTTAGTAACGTTACCTGACATGTTAGCAACTTTGTCTTAAATTACTTTACAGGTAAGTGATCTTAGTGTTTAAAGCGAAAGATAATGCTAAAATTTTATCGCTATGTGACTGATGTGTTTTGAATTTCAAGTTTTCAGATTTTTCAAGGCCTGAATGAGATTTCAAGGATTACCCAACCTAAAAAAAAAAAGCTTCTCGAGGAAGAGTTGAGGTCAAAGGGAGCAAAACATAAAATGGTCGGATTTTAATGAAACGGCAGAATATTTCAAGGACGTGCCAATTTAGGATGTGATATCTCAAGAAGTAGTTGGGACAAAATTAGACATGGCGGTAGCGCTCCTGGAGGATAAGAAGCTGCCCGATGGACTGGTAATGCAACTAGTAACTAGGTGGTATAAAATGCAGTTAGTGAATGCATCTGTTGCAACGGTGATTGCATTCACGAAGTTACACGAGAGCGTGAAGATGAACTACTATTCAGCCTTCTGTACTAGGAATAGGTACAGTACTAGGAATTTTATATTTATCTATCTTCCATTATTTATTTGAATACTATTTTTTATCTCATACCGATGTGTTGGTGTTCTAAGATTTAATATCGGTTGTTCTATATATTTTATGAGCTATTTTCCCTATGAATTACTATTTTATGGTTTAAAGGAAATGAATATTTTTGAATGAATATATACATTTTTTTTTTCCGCACCCTCTTAAATATGAAATTTGAAGAGAGTCTGCTAATACTTGTTCTCTCGCTCGACAGAGCACAGCACCCACCTTTAGTTGGTATAATCCTCAACATCTGTCTTCAAAGACTCAGGGCTCCAGGGTCTGGAACATCCCTCAAAGGGTCACCACAAATCCCACCCCCTCTCAATTCTTCCATACTATTGATTTATTTCGAAACGTAAAGTTTCGTTGTACTCACGCCTATTGACCATGCTTTCAATCAACTTTCCAATGATCGTTTTGTGAAACTCAGAATGTACGCATTAAAAAAAAACACTACTTATGTCGTCTAGAAAACGCAAGCAGTAGTGTATTATCAAAATGATGTTTGATTTCCAAGAAGTTCTGTATCAGTGAGTTTCAGAGCATCGTACAACAAACTACTCTTATGGAATTGATGATTTTTCATGTGTATTATTTCTACAGTCTGGCCGCACTATTCACTATCCTATCCTGGACCGATCTAATTGAAATTTAGGGCTCTGTTGAACTTTGTCATCGACTTGTAGCAGCTTCCATGGTTGAAATTGGTCAAATAGACAGACCTATTCTGAGCTTCAATAAGGAACATTTTATAAATAAAAAAATTTTATAAATAAATAATTTTATAAGGAACATTCTTGCTAAGAACCAATTTTTCGATAGGATTAAGCGCTTTTGCGTAAATAACGCATGGCTTTTCAAAACTACATTTTAAGAAGATTTTCGGTTAGATTTATTAACAATTTATTTATAAAATGTTCCTTATTGAAGCTCAGAATAGTTTCCACGTGTTTATTCCACTATTTATGACTAAATATTACCCCATAATTATTATATAGTTTATTTTCATTACTAAATGTTCACAAATTGTATATGAAATAAAAGTAAAACAACTTTGATGCACACAAAACAGAGTCCAATTGGAAGGAGCAAGGATCTCTGCTCTCTCTCTTTGTCTACAGATGTCCTATAAAAATGTATGTGTTTATGTATTTTCAACTTCTAAGTTGAGAAACGCGGACATATTGTGGAAACTTGTAATAAATAAATAAAACAAACTTATTTATGTATTTTATTACATTTTTAAAAGCATGGTTAGGGACCATGTATTTAAAATTTTAAATATTGTAGGGGATGGTTTTAGCTTCATTAGGTGTAATTATTTGTCACGTCATTTATCATTTGTAATTTTAAGAGTGATTTTAGAAATTAAGATGTGTAACTGAAAATAGGTAAATCGAAAAGTAAGGTAATGAGAGTGTCTGGTAATGTTTCCTTGGAGCCGTGTGAGCCGGAGATGTATAGTGGTGGGGGTATATCAGAGCTGATAAATCTGTCCAACCTAGGGCCGTCCGTCTTCATACTACGTCACGGTAGGACCTCCTAGGGCTCCTTGTATCCATCAGCTTCCTAAACCTAGGGGAAAAAACAACACTTTCCCAGATACAAAATTATTTTGAACTAGCAAGGATATGGTCTAAATATATTTTGGGTTATTAATTAGGAATTAGTTGTTAATAAATTGTTTGTGAATTTAAAAACATATTTCCTTTTTTTAATTGTTTTTATACTTTCTTTTACCTTTGGAATAATGAAGTATTGTAATCGTGCAAAAATCCGAGATTCAGTTTTCAACGATATTTCAAGTTTCAATGTCTCCTGACTATTTTTGCGATGATGTCATGTCTGTGCGGCAGTCTATCATTGAGAACTTTGTGGGCGCTCCAACTCAGAAACGATGTAACAATGAACTTGAAATTTCTGATGAAGATGTCACATGTGTTAACTTGTGACGAAAATTGTGGCATTTACTTCGGGGCCTAAGTACGTTTTGTAAGACGCCGCTTATAATCATGAACTAATTAAAAATCTCTTCAAATAAAAGTTGTAGAGACAACTGAAATGCACATTTTATTCGACATACAATTTTGCGAAGGACATCCGGTTTGGAAGATACATGCCAAAAGCCGTTCTAAAATGTTGTTTTGAACCATTTTTTTTTAGATTTTGCTTGATATACGTATCCTATCGAAAAGAGTTCCTTATTAGTAGTGTTTAAATTGTAACACGTGACAATGTAGTTTAAAATATGTTTTTATTTTTTATTATTGATTGTTAAAGGTCATATCGCCTACTACTAGAGCGCTCCTTCCTCATTGTGGTTGACATAAGCCTCACTCTACTAAATGTTGCCTATCCAGGTTTAGTTACCTATTGCCTTCAACGACTGTCTGACAGGCTTGGGACCATCGCTTAACGGCCCATTGATAGTTAGGGACATAATTAGATAAGTATATGCATACAATTAAAAAACAATTATGTGGTCATAACATGACTTTCTTATACCCACTTCGTTCTTAGTAATCACATCTCGTTATAATAAAGTCACTCTCAGAATTACGCGGAATTACTACAATGAAATAAAAAAAAAAACTGTCTGATACCCCTTTTATATGAGTTTGTTACAGCCAGTGATACGAGTTTGAAATGTGGAATAATTGAATTTGAGAGAGGAGGGAGAGTAATATGTAAAAATGTAGTGGATATAAGAAAGGCATGTTATTATGAGATGAGTAGTACTTTGAGAGTATAGATGACTTTTGAACTATATAGATGATTGTGGTGTGGATATTGACCAAGTTGATGTGGAAAGCCACCCCTTAGAGGGAGAGGTAAATCAGTGCCAACCACTTGGATTTAGTGACAGTTAGCAGGAGGGAGGGTGGCCTCCTCCGCTTGGCATGCAAACTAGGTGGGATTACCTCTCATACATGGCTAATAGAATGGTCCCGCAGGGGTTGAGGCCTTGCCAGAGGTACCTGTGGGGGATCAAGGAATTAAATCAGGGATCAAAAGAAAAGAGGGCCACCTCCTGAGGGGGATCCTTTACATTTTGATAGCATCCATCAGCCAACAGACTCCCTCCCTCCCTCCCTCCTCCCTCTTTCACTCTCCTTAATATCCTGCTTTTTCCTTTTTTTCTTTGTTTCTTATGATCTCAAACCCCAGGATCTTACCCCCTTCTCCTAATTTAACATAGATTGACTTTTTACCATATTAATTCAACCCTCTCTTTAATCAAACTGAAATATCTACTCATGGAATATTTATGGACTCTTTATACCTTCATAATTTCAGTTTAAAACATTATAAGCCTCCATATGACTTTTGATCTCCATTTTTTACTGTGGCTTTGTTTCTAGTTTTGATAATTAGTAGTTTTCTAAACAGTTTAACTTTAGTTCTCTGTCTATCATCTGGTTAGAGAGATGATGAGGCTGTTGGTTAGACACTTTGCCGCACGCTAATGAATATCATGTCATCAATGGCGGATCCACAGAAGGGCACAAGCCCCTCCTCTGCCCGAGCACTCGACGTTTATAAATACTCCAACAGGTTCTCATCAAATTTAAATTAAAGATTAGTAATATGCAGTTCTATAATAAGAGGTTTAAGAATTATCTAAATAATGTTTTTTATACCCATATACCTATGTACTTATATCATTCAGGTATATATAGAATTTATATAATAAAAATAACAGAGATGAAAACACGAAGACTCAATTGTTTGTACTTTACCGCCTCTTTGTTTACATTGTAATAACTAGCAATGAAATTCGTAAAAAGTAAAATGAAAAAAATTACAAGTGTGTAAAATAAAAAAAATAGTTTTTTTCTTTTAAATTATATATTTAAAATTATTTTTACCTTTTCATTACCAATACTCCTTTTTTATATTCTTTTGAGTAGTAGTAGTAAAGTCTTTATTCAATTAACATATTAGAAAATTACATACAAAACATAATATGTTAAACTAATAAACTTATAATCTTAATTCTTATAAACTTATTACCAACAAATTTTTGTTTCTAAAATACAAATAAAAATAAAATAATAAATATATCTTTGTTCCTATTTATTTATTTAATTCACAGTTTCTGAAATCGTAAGCCTTTTTGCAATCATTTACCAGTAGTAGTTGCCAATCTTTACCATTTAATAATTCCAACATAAATGAAGTATCTATGTTGTTTTTAAATATTTTATTTTTTAAATCATCATATTTGGGGCAGGCAATGAGGAAGTGATACAGATCTTTACAGGGGCTGTAACACATTGGGCATACAAAGTCCATATCTTCGGAGGTATATTGATTGGTAGGTGTATAGTTTACATGCAATTATATTCTTTTGATTTATATTATATATATTTATTTATGGAATTGCTATTAAATATTCAAAAACTATTTTATTCACATTAATTTTATTAATAAATAATTTTATCATCATTATTATTATTATGTAACTAATGCGATCCCAAAATTCTGGGATTGGGAATACAAATATCCCTCGAGATCAGGATTCTTCCTTTAAATAATTATTATTAATTAGGAGCTAAATTTGTTATAAATGTGCATTGAAATAAATATAACAAATCTTATTAAAGCATCATCAGTCGTGGGTTTGACAAAAAAAGTTTTTTTTTTTTTTTTTTTTTTTTTTTATTTAATGCCTTTAGATAATTACAAAATAAAAGATAAATATTACAGGATAAATAGGCTACCTCCTGCCAGAAGACGGAGTCTGAGTGTGGGAGGGGGAGCAGTCAGCTAGGACTGTACAAACACTGTTAAAAATTATTTAACATAGTATAGAAAGAAGAAATACAAAAAAAAGAAAAATACAAAAATAAATAAATAAATAACAATAGTATCTTTAGTAAAAAATAAAAAAATACAATAATAATAATTAAAAAAAAAAGAATGAGAAAAAGAAAAAGTGACTAAAATAAGAAATATTCTCGTAATATAGAAGAAAAGTGAAATAAAAATTGATGAATAATGAAGTGCTGATGGAATGAACCTGACAGCCCGGAGACCTGGCATTGAATTTTAATCGAGTGAGAGACAAGACAAGTGAACATGAAGTTGGCAGAGCACAACAGCATACATGGGAAGAGATCAGAACAGAGCGTCGTGCTAGTCAGAGTAGAGAGAACTTAACAAGGGACTCAACCTGATCAGAGCTCAGTCCGGTGACCCACTCCATGACTCTAGTCATGTACCTGCCCAGAGAACCTCTCCGGTTTTCTATTTCTAGTTTTATATCTTTGGGCAAATTATTGAAAAGAGTTGCTATAATAAACGGTGTCTGTTTGGTCGTTCAAGTGGTGAGTGGTCTGTGTACGATAGTACTGGTGGAGTGAGGGGTTCGTGTCGGGTATCGGTGAGGAACAGAACAGAGAGTAAATGAAGCATTTAGGAAAATCTGTCTAAGGAGGTTTTTGAGCTATATATGCCGGATCGGGAGAACGGGGAAAACAGAAAAAACTTGCGTAGTAGGAAATGTAGCAGGGACTTTCAAAATGGTCTTTATAACTAGATTTTGGGCGGTCACCAGCGGCTTTACAGCTGAAGCTGTTGAACCGCCCCAGGCCATGATCCCATAGTCTAACATTGAACCTATGTATGCGTGATATATATTTTTCAGATCCTTGACAGGTAAGACTTCCCGCAGGGTACTAAATGCAAAAAGCATACTCCTTACTTTCCTTGTTACTTGCTGGATATGAAAGGCCCAATTTAATCTAGAGTCTACCCAGACTCCTAGATACTTATATTGTGAGACCCTTTCGAGGGGTAGGCAGGAACAGCAGAGGGTGGAGTCACAATTATGGATTTTTAAGGGATATTCAGGATTGATAGATGTCAGCGAAAATGTTATGTATTTGCATTTTTTTACGTTAAGCGTAAGTACTTCCACATCTCCGCTTTTTGGTAGAAGTATTTATTATTTGAATTTTTATGATCTTTATTATTGTTTGTGACTCATGTCCGGGCTTTAACTATGAGGTCATATCGCCTACTATCTGAACGCTCTTTCGTCACTGGTGGACATGAGCCGACTGTTTTGTGGGAGTTTAGTCTGTCTACCCAGGTTTAGTTACTTTGGGTACCTGAAATCGCAGAGATTCGGAACCATCTTAATGTCCTCTCCGAAAGAAAAAAATTAATGCTAACAAATATTTAAATTCGCCTTAATAAGTAGACAACGGTTTTACATGCACCCTTCGGTGCATATTGAAAAGCTGGATATCGCTTAAAATGCTTTATAATCAGTAAATTAGTTATGATTATATAGAATTAATCATACTTAAGCATAAACATTACAGACGATATAGAAACAAATTATTTTTTTGTTTACTCAAACCTTCTTTAGTTTCCAATACCGAGATTAAAAATTGTGGGATCCAGAAATCCCGCGTTTGAAAAAATAGTCCAGAATTGCAAAGCTGAGTTCCAGTGTTATTTGGTTAAATGTTAAGTTTATATTTTTATGAACTAAAAATTATAATTAAAAAAAACTATATTTTTTGTCTCTAGGAAAAACGACGTAACTCATACCTAGATTTTATCTACGACCATCGTTACATATACGACCGTCTTGAGAAAAGTGCCACTTTCTGAGGTTGTTACACACTAAAATTCACTCGATCTGTTGTAGTATTAATAAATAATAGGAAAATAAATAAAGGTATAGGAAGGAGATTATCTAGGTCTCGTATCGAAACATTACTGTTTATCGATTAATTTTCAAGTTGTTTTGAATGCACACCCACACACACCACGAGCCTTTCGTTATACATACCTGCGCCCCCTTCCCCCAACGAAATTGCTTCCGCCCTCTCGCATGCAAGCAAAGGATTAATTTGAATACTAATCGAAAACTTTCGAGAAGAAATTAGTTCTAGGGTTAGGAGGAGTAAACTAGCTCAAGTCATAACCATAAGCATTAGCAGCATTGTTTTTTTTTCTAGTATTTTTGCATAAATTAAATATAAAAAAATAACAGTTCTACGTTAATTGTGCTCTTACTTAAGTAAAACCGTTAACTTTCTTCATAATAATCGTTTCTACCTATTTACTGCAGTGAGCATCCAATAACTGTTTTTATGACACATTTAAATGACTTGACTCACGGTATTAAAATATTTTCATATTCATGTTGTTGGAATATTTCAACGTTCCTACCGGTGGCTCGCAGTAACGTTGGCGAAACTTTGTACATTTCAGAAATACCTATATTTCTATTAAACCTATATCTCTCTTATATACCTACCTATATACTCTCAAGTACAATCTCTCTCCATGTATAGAGGTTATTAACCCTAATAATCAGGATACTTTCACCCGGACATTTCTAATTACAAACATCACTTTTCACTATTTTTTATCCTGATTTTAAATCTGTCACTGATCCTCCTTCTAGTGACAACGTCCCCACCCGAACTTTTATTTCAGCTATTCCAAGTATAAGGGAAGTTATATAGATAATTAAAATACACAATTTCTTTGTCAAACTTCACTATCTATATATTCTCAAATCCTCAACTAGTTTTATATTTTATATTTATTATTATCTTGTAAATATCTGTTTATTGGAATGTATAGAGTAACAAAAACAAGGGATTCCCCGTCATTACCTAAAAAAAAACCTCCATAATTGTACCTTCTACACTGTCAACCAATTCTGTCAGTTTATAAGTGACTCTTGATAATGCCTTAACACGGTGAAACTAGTTGAGTATTTGAGAATATATAGATAGTGAAGTTTGACAAAGAAATTGTGTATTTTAATTATCTATTCCTAGAATGGAGCTTCACAAAGTAAATCTGGAAACCATAAATTATTTGGAAGTTATATATTTGGTAGAAATTCGATGTTTATTTTTCATCGGAATTTCATATTTCCCGACTCTCTGATTCCAAAAATTAAAAAAAAAAATGTTCTGTCTCTTAGCGTGAACACGAAATTATATATGTATATCCAGAACCCTCTAAGGACAACAATTATTTTCAGTCAAATGGAAGAAGGAATTGGGTGGAGAGGACTTTACAAAAAACTAATAAATGCCGACTTACTGAATGTATCGACGCCAAATTCCATATATATAAATTTAAACCACACATGAATGACACATATTAATTTTTCGAAATCAGCCAAGGAAGAGAAAGAGGGAAAGAGAGAGCTCAAAAACCCTTATAACGATGTTTCGACACAAAACTTAGTATGAGTATTCAAAAGTCCCTATCTATGTCAACTATTGATTTTTGGTGTTAGTATAATATACTATATAATATATTATATAATATACTATATAATATATTATATAATATGATCAAATGGTGTTAGAGAACAAGGGAAAACTTAGTTCATTATTTCAAGGTAGGGGAAGTATATTGGCGCTGATTCACCGACAATTTTTTTTCTTAATTAGACAATACACTCATTATCATTTTTGACTTACGGGAAGCTGGATGTGTTACACACTTCAACAAAGATCCTGAGATTAATAAAATGTTAACCATATCCTGAAAATCATATAACTAACTTCTAACATAGCCCAGGTGGGCCCCGGATATTGTCTTTTCTGCCGAGGGGAGGCTGGGGGTGGACGACACACCTCTCCAAGTGCCCCAAAATTATTAATACAGCAATAATGAAATGCCTCTAGAATCATCTGTTTATAGACTTGACATTTTGTGCAGAGGTATTATGAAACACTTGATAAAAATGAAAGAAAAACGTATTAGACACTACAAATAATACATGGGCTCAAAAATGAGAATGCAATTACTACATTTAGGTAAAATTTGAGAATAGATATGCAATAGTTTAAAAAAAGGACTACTGGGTAGGTTTCAGAACACATAATACACATCTGAACAACACTAATGTCCAAACTAAGAGTAAAACAGAAGAAAAAAGTGGAATATAGTTAACATAATTTACTGGGAGACCATTTAAAAACAGGGTAAAAGAAATAGGGTTACACACAACATACAACTCAGTAAAATCAACTTTCGCACAACACATCAATAAAAACAAACACCATTTTGACATAAATACAATATCAACATTTTTGTGACAAAGGTACATTACTCAACTCATTGGAACAACTCGAAATAAAAAAAGCACTGCAAAAAGGGAACTCCCATATTTTGAATGCACATAATTTGTGAAATAGACAATAATTTAAAAAACATGCCCTTTTCTTTATTTTTTAGTTATAGACTGACGACTGAACTGATTTTATGGTTAAGTGCCGACACACCATTCTTCAAGGACCTCTAAATTACTGAAATTTCCAGCCACCTTCACCAACTTTCTGGGTTCGGACGGAGCCCTACAGGTATTTTAGCTGTCTAGGTCAGCGAATAATCTCCGGTCGGTATCTGCAGGGATATAGGAAGGTAGGACTGAACGACCCCAAAAACGGCATTGGCAAAGAATTTGGCCTCTATCTAGGATTGGATTTAGTCACCTCTCTATTTTAAATACAGTCCATTAATCACATTAATTTCCACGCGGCAAATTTTAGTTTGTTTGCAACCCTGCGACCTACCATGGCACCCGGCTATTATAGCCTCAACAAACATGTGATACAACTCGAAGGTTTTCAGATTATTGAAATATCTGAAATATCTTTATAAATTGTCAACCTACGCAGAATTTAAATTTTTGCCGAAGGGACCTGGTAAATGACACGTTGGATTGGAATACGTTTCGGACTTGGCCATAGTGTTGTCTGTGACTCCCCCCGAAAACGCCGGGTACTACAGCTAGTAAATACTTTTTTTAAATATTTTTACCATCAATTTTTTTTTCTCCTGTTAAATATCAATTATCTCAGTTGATATTACAACCATAAAATATTAATTTGTTAGTATTAATAAGCTGAACGAAGTGTTTTAGAGGAACTACAGACCGAAGGAGAGACTGATGAGGCCGAGTGTCCCGACTAGGATCGCACTTCATCGGTACACCAACACTTCAGCGTACCTCCACCATTATGGACGAAAAGTACATTCAGATCAAAAACCAAGTCTACATTCTTACACCTTAGTATAAAGGAGTATTAAATAAATAAAACAAACTTATTTTTGAAATATTGTCTATTCCACTAAAGATATATACATATATAACTACCGGTTTCGGCTTTATACCATCGTCAGGTCTAGTTATGAACTAAGTCAGTTTGCAGAGAGCGACCCTTCAAATACATCTCAGGTCAAAGGGTGCTATTAAAACTTGGGAGTCCCCCGGCTGTACCGTTAGCTAACTCATGAAATATTTCTTAACAAAACCTAGTTCTAAATTTACATAAAACAATGTCACTAGACTAATACGTGGAAAAATAACAAATAAATAAGTACAAATACAAGTAAATAATAAAAAATAGAAATAAAATTAATAATAATGTTAAGATAAGCCGGGGGACTCCCAAGTTTTAATAGCACCCTTTGACCTGAGATGTATTTGAAGGGTCGCTCTCTGCAAACTGACTTAGTTCATAACTAGACCTGACGATGGTATAAAGCCGAAACCGGTAGTTATATATGTATATATCTTTAGTGGAATAGACAATATTTCAAAAATAAGTTTGTTTTATTTATTTATTACAAGTTTCCACAATATGTCCGCGTTTCTCAACTTAGAAGTTAAAGGAGTATTGTAATAGTGTGAAACTTCGAGATCGATTTTTCAACAGAATCTTACGTTTCAAGGTCCCTGAAAAAGATCAATTTTGCGATGGTAGTCATTGCGATTTTAGTGTTAAGCCTCCCCCCTAATCTCTCCTTTCTTTTAGCCGATTTGGCTGAAAATCAATAATAAGGACCTAAAACACATTTAAAATTTCGTGTCAATACAGATATACATAATTTTTTTTCTTCATTTTTGAAATCAGGAGGTCGGAGAACATGAAGTTCCGTTGAAAACTTCGCATTTGAATTTTTGACCGATTCCAAAACTTCCCCTTTGTATAACTAGGGAATTAAAATCTGGGTAGAAAGTAGAGAAGTTCGACCCTCTCGCCTTAAACTTTACATTACTTGCAGATATCCCTACAGAAAAGGTCCGTGCAGCTTCGAACAGCTCACATTTTTTATAAAGATGACATTTCGTAAAATATAACAGAGCAAGGCGCTCCATTCACCTTTTTGTCACAACAGTGCAGACATTCATCTTGAAGACTGGATACCGTCGCTCCAAAAACAGGATCCTCGCCTCGGTAAAATATCACAATTTAATGACCTGCGTGTTTCACTCTTATCAATTTGAAACTAATTCCAACTTTTTTCAATCTTGGACAAATATTTAACAAATGGAAAATAACTTTTTTTTGAAGTCCTGATTTGTCCATGTATTTTGCAAAATTCATTAATTGATAAGATCCAGCCATTCTATTCGATTTTTCTCATCTCCTTTCGTTATGTTAAAAGTATTTTCTACTTTTTGAAATGCAATGAGTATGCAATTCTATCGTTTTATGGATTTTTGGCCCCTTTTCTTCCCTGCGAATGAAAGGAGTGGACAAAATTATTGAAATAGTCATTCCTTATAGGCTCATTTATTGATGAAGTAATATGAATGTAGTGAAATGATAAATTTCATCTAAATCTATCAGTTAAAATGAACGGATCTTGCCGGTTATCTGCTTCCAACTTCAATGCAACAACCTGTTTTCAGTCAAATGGTTGCACTTTTTCACCATTTTTTATCCGAATTCATTCTTGAGTCTCCTCCTACACTTTGTGAGGCTACGCCCCCACCCAAACCTAATTTTTTTTCAATGGTACGCATTTATAGTTTTTCCAGAAGTGTATTTTTCATGACAATATTTCGAGACGTTCTTACACTCTTCTTCAGTTCTCAATGTGCGAAAAATAGAAAATAAAGAAACATAAAAAATAAATTAATAGCAATAAAAAATAAAATAACTATAAAACAATAAAAAAAAAGTAATACATGAAAAAATAAATCAAGAGAAATAAAATAAATTACGTTACGTATGTAACAAAAAGTAATGAAAATACGTATTCTACATAAAGTAGATTGGATAGATCTTATGAGAGGATATCTCTGAAGAAACTCAGCCAAGAAAATAAAAATGTATGGTATATATCAAATAATGCTTTAGTTCCCCAGCTATACCAAGTATAAGGGAAGTTATAAAATCGGTCAGAAATTCGAAGTTGAATTTTCACAAGAATTTCATGTTTTCCAATAACTTCATTCCAAAAATGAAATAAAAAACTGTTCTGTCTGTCTGTCTGTTTGTACACATTCAAAACCCCATAAGAATGTCACTTATCAATTTTCAGATTAATGGACTGAAGGAAAGGGAGGAATCTGAGGGGTGTAACTCAAAAACGCCTATAACTGCCGATGTATCGACATGAAATTTCATTTTCAAAGTCAAAACCCCTGATGACAATACTTGTTAATTTTTCACGAAGTCGGCCAAAGGGAAATAGGGGTCAGAGGACGGGGGCTCGACTCAAGAACTCTAATAATGTAGTATCATAAAGTTTAGTATAAGGATTCACGATTTTTAGCATAAACAGCCGATTGGTTTTAGAGGGAGAGCGAAAACGTAATTGATTAATTCGTGCTGGGGAAGTACATTGCCGGTGATTCACAGACTACTTTTTTTTTACAATTTGTCAATTTTTTAAATTCAAGAACCACTTGTGCCCTTCGTGATATCCAATGTATCTAACACGAAGGCCCCGATCCGTCTGATAACTCCAACGATAATCGTTATAATCGAAACATTAATGGAATGTAGGATTATTACAAGGCCATAAGAATATATATTTACAAAACTTGAAGAGTATTTCAAAGATGGCGAAACATAGATGGCGGGAGGCATACAACGATGCACGGAGAAAAAGAGATGCCAGATCAGGATATCGTGTCAATCGATGTTAAATCGACTCGGAGTACAACTTGAAACTTGACCCTATCCGAGTTTAGTGAAATTAGGTAAGCTTTTAGACATCAAATACATAAGTAGTCCTGCAAAATGTTCATGACGGGACTTTACTCGTACACCACGAGGAGAAAGTTGAGACTCAACCAGTACATTACCAGAAGCAAGTTGGAACTAAAATCGTACAATAACAAGAGACAAGTGAGACTAAAATTTTACATCATCAAGAGAAAGTTGGGACAACTCAAAATCACCATGAGAAAGTTGGGACTCAATTCATACATAACCAAGAGACAGTAACAACTAAATTTGTACATCATCAAGAGAAAGTTGGGACAACTCGACATCACTATGAGAAAGTTGGGACTAAACTCGTACATCACCAAAAGAAAAGTGGTACTCAACACGGATATGAATATATCAGAATGGGAAGGAAATGAAGAAAACTTTTGGCGGATAGTCGAGATGAGAACGGAAAAGAGTGGGAAGACGTGTAGAAGGAAGCCGACCGAGGAGAGTCAATATTGGGATCGAATCAAATTTCCATAGATGTGTGAGGGTGCGGTAATGCACCATCTATATACAGCTAAGAGGTAGGGATTGTTTCTCAACGGCACTTCCACCTCTTCGGGGTACCACCCAGTCCTCCGTCAGCACCCATTGTCAATTTAACCTCCCTCCGAAACCTATATTCACTCATTTAATGCCTTTCGGGCATTGTACACTCGGGGATCGATTTTAAGAAATACTAGCACGTTACCCGGCATTGCGATTCTGAGATTATATGCGTGGGGAGGTCTGATTTGGTATGTATTGCGGTAGCAAAATTTATGTATAAAACATACATACAACACTGGTAACACATATTGTGGACTGTATATTGAAATGGTTCTCACTTTATTTTTATTTTTTAAATTGCCCCACGTTGGGCGCCAATGAAATGAATCTTATTTCTTAATCTAATGAATTTAAATTTATTTTTTAAATTTGCAAATGCCCCACGTTGGGCGCCAATGAAACGATTAATGGTTCTATGAATTTATTCTCTGTTCAATTTTTTTAGCAAATGCCCCACGTTGGGCGCCAATGAAATGATTCTTACTTCTATGAATTTATATTATTTCCTACTTTAATTTATAAATCTAACAAAAAAAACAGGGGTGGCATTCTTTTCTTATTTAGAGTGTTTATGTGAAAATAAAGGAAAAATGATAACTACAATTTTAAATTATAATGTTTTTATAATTTGTATATTTTAATTTCTTTTTGTAAATGGTATAAAAAAAAAGGTTACTGGGTTAGTGAACTATTATAATTTTTTTGACAATACATGAAATAAACCTCTTATGAGTTAATTTAGACAGAGAAAAAAAAATGTACTCTTGGCAAGTGACACCAAACTATATGGTTATAAATATGGATGACAAAAATTCTGGCAACTCACGGCATCCTATATCCTCTTTTGTATCCTTCCTTCCTGGTAACTTTCTTCTCAGTCTTTTCTTCCGTCCATATACAAAATTCAACCTTCTCGGGACTTTTCTTTATTCTTCTTCTACGACAATCCTTCATATAAATGTGCTATTTTCCATCTTCTACGCTACTTCTACACTCTTCAAAACACCCGACACCTCCTCCAAGTTCCTCCAAAAACAGACTACACCTCCTCCCAGCTCCTGCACAACCCTACTACCACGAGTCGGCTCCTTCTACACTTCTCGCCATCTTTTCCCCCACCCCATGTCATCAGGTTAGTCTTTTCCTTTACAATTCATCATATTTCCTTTTTTCTTACTTTTAATATCTTTTGCCAAGATGTACCTACATTTTTATTTATTTGTACTTACTATTTTTTTCCTACTATTTTTATAAAGAATAACAATTTCTTTTATTCTTTGTGACCCCCCCATTCTACACGTCACAATATGGAGATATAATAAGGAAAGACATAATAACTTACCAGGAAGGGAGCGAACTTTGTATAATACTTCGTTGCAGATCAGAAGGATTCTCCGACTAAAAATACACTGGTCAATGGTTAGTAATAGCTGGACAATCACATTTACCTGGATCTGCAATAGTTGTACATCTGGAGAGATACGTCTGGGTGCAGTAGGAGACGAAAGTTAAAAGTATATGGGAGCTGGAGGCATGAAACACGAAACTGGGTGCGGGGATAGTACTTCCCTGGAAGCTAGATGAAGAAGGAATACTTCTGATCTAGTACCACCCTCTAGATGTACTCTAGATGAGTAAATTAATTAAACTGATTAGTTTTGTGAAAAATCAACAGACAGCGCCAAGCAGAAATCAAAAATACCTCGTAAAAATATGAAAAAAAATGGAGCATCAATATGGTCTGAATATGTTCGGCCGTTTTCCAATGATGTTGGAACAAAAAGACACGAAAGTTAAACCACTTATATGGTCTTAGTTTGACCTGAAATAGATAAAATCACATTGTACAGTCAGCCATCCCCCAAGAACCGTGCGTACAGCAAATGGATCCTGAACTATGGTATAGTACGAGTAGATATTTGCGTTAAAATTGGTACCCCACTTTGCCCAAAATAGAGTGTGACTGTATGAAGTCGGTCTCTTGTGAAGTTTCTCCAGATCAAAACCAGAGAACACTTTTAACGAAATCAATTGAACATGAGGCATGTGAAAATGTTTAAAATTTCAGTAAAATGGAAGTACTCGAAATTTTTAAAATTTCAGTAAAATGGAAGGACTCGACTCGTCCTAACCATCTGGGGAACAGCGGGACGCGTATTGGCATTTTATGCTGTTTCAACTCACGGTTTGGACAAAAAATTAAGATTCAGGATTCATGTGGTTGCTCACTTTGTCCATGGTTTATTATTAACATATATATCTTGTCCATTATTTATTGGCAGAAATAGTTCATACAGTGTTTTGTGAATGAGTTTGGACTTGGGTTCCCTTGTACTCATGGATAGGACAGGAATTCATTTCATTTTATATTTCTGTCAATACCAGGATTCGAACCCTGGATCCTTGGTTTTGAAGGTCATAGTTTACCCCCTCGTGCATTTCCAGGAAAATAAATAAAAAAAAAAAAAAGTATATATATGATTTTTATTTCCATTAATTCCCGAACGCGTCCGAACTAAAACATTAGCGACCAAGTTTTGAAGATGTAATGATCATAAAATTAATATATATTCTCTATTTAGATCCAATAATCCCGGAAAAGCCTCAACAAGAAATATTAGAATGTCCATTTATTTTCACTTCTAATCCTTCTAGTTATTATTATTAATATTTTTTTTACTTACTGTTTTCTGTTTAATTGCTTACCAGAGGCTCAACCATTTTTTTTACACTTGTATTTGTGCTTACCACCGACATGTTCTCCAAATAGAGTAGGAAGATTAGTTAGTTATTGCGCCTCATGACCGGGCTTTAACTACGAGGTCATATCGCCTACTACCATAGCACTCTATCTCCTCTGGTGGACATGAGCCCGACTCTACAGTGGAAGTACTACATTTTGCCTACCTTGGTTTATTCACCTAGGGTAAGGGTATTTAACAAGTACTTGACATCGTACAGGCTCGGCACCATCGCTTAACGTCCACTCCGAGATTTTTTTCACCTCCTAGATGAAAAACCTAAGGGCCACGGCCTGGTTTCGAACCCGCGATCTTGAGCTCAGTAGCCACCTCTAAGCTACCTGCGCCCTGAGGGATAAGTATGTATGTTAACCAGCTGATTTCTCTAATTCCTTTCTACAAAGCAGGCATGATGACAATCCGGCTAACAAGACCTGTAGTAAATGGTAAAAAAACTGGTATAAATATATGTTTACCTTCTATTCTAGCGGATCATGTACATACAATAAATATTATTACTACGTCACATATCCAAAAAAAATTGTATTTAAAAAAATTATAATCATATTCCTTATTTATTTTTTTTTCTTAGATTTGATTCTTATCATTAGTTTAAGAATTAATTTGTTTGGCTAACTTTCTTTAGGTTAAGAGTTTCATTACTTTGTTACCTGCAACTAACGATGTTTAGCGGGAGAGCGAAAACTTAGTTAATTAATTCGTGTTGAAGAAGTACATTGCCTGTGTTTCATCTACCACTTATTTACTTTCTTATATCTACGAGTATAGTATAAGGAAGTTTTGTAATCGTGAGAAAATCCGACATCGAGGTTTCAACGACATTTGGAACGAAGGGGTCACTTGTGCTAACTTAGATCTGATTAGATTCCGGCTGAAATCGGACGAAAATTAAGACCACTTTACTATAGGGCCTAACTACATTTTACAAAATACCGTTTATGTTTATGGCCTAATTAAAAATTTTTTCAAGTAAAAGTGGTAGAGAAAACTAAAATATATACCGTGAAATCTCCCTTGGCGGTCACCTCGGTTAGCCGGACACCCCTGGTGGGCGGACAATTTTTACGGTCCCGGCAGAATATATAGCGATTTTAACACATTTGCCCCCCTCTTAGGTGGACCCTCTCTTGGACGGACGCGGACAGTGAAATCGAGTACCGAGAAGAGCAGACTACCTCTGTTGGACGGACAGGCAGGCCCCTAATTCGGGTTGACGCTTAATATGTTCTTAGAATTCACTTTTAGAAGGAAGGTTGATGTTTATTCTGTGAATTCTCTTTTTAAAGGGTTGATTTTTAATATGTTCTTAGACTTCTCTTTGTACATTGTACTACCAACCTACCAAACTTTCCAAGTAGAGCACCTGTGTTTACGAAGGGACTCGTAATTCCAACAAGTTTGTAATGTTTCTCCATACTGCCAGTTACCAAAACCAAAGCGAACTTAATCAAGCGTTATTGCCTTCAAGCAAACGATGCTTTGTCATTAATTTTAATTTCTCAGATAGAGGACAATATAGAAAACTCGATTAGGAAAAAAAATTTGAAACAAAAGAAAATGTCCGATTTTTTTAG
This sequence comes from Aradus depressus, assembly GCA_963662175.1. Classification (NCBI taxonomy): domain Eukaryota; kingdom Metazoa; phylum Arthropoda; class Insecta; order Hemiptera; family Aradidae; genus Aradus; species Aradus depressus. The sequence continues at coordinate 62,959,692 of OY759215.1, read as the reverse complement.
AACTTAGACGTTATACCATTGTTTTTGTTCGGATTCTAGTACAAATTTCTGATTTTATTACAAATTTCCTTTTTTTAAAACTGTATTCAGTTGTTCAATAAACAATATGTTTCACATACGATACACCTGTTTAGAAAATATATCTTTCATCCTTATCAATTTGCCTTCTATTTTCCTTTTCCCTCTGTTAGGAGGACACCTCTGCTGGGTGGACAACTTCCACGGCCCCATTGGTATCCGTCTAAGAGAGGTTTCACTGTATTTTATATTCTGTATATTTGGGGACCCATGGTGGCCGTGCGGGCTAGAGCGTAGAGCTTTGGTCTCACCATGGTTTGCGGGTTCGAATCCTTTCAGAGAGTGAGTTTTATTTCGTAGATAGAACTACTTCCCGGGGCAATGAATGTCGTAAATAACTTGATAACAATACTTTGACATGGCTAATATGCACCGTACATAAAGCCAAAAAAAAAAAAGATCAGCAAACAGGCCAGAGAGGAAAAGAGAAGTGGAGAAGAAAGAAAAACAAACCAGAGTAAAAACGCGAGTTAAGCGTTCGTATTACTTTTAATGGGTTGGCAGCCTCGCGTTACTTGTTAAGGATGCTCAGACTGTATTATTTGTCTATTAACTCGCGTTTCACCATCTTATCTCGCGTTACCTTGGGGCTTGCCTCCCATTATATTTGGGCTACTCGATATCCTTAATTATATCCTAAATTTAGCATATCTCGGGTTATATTTAATATAGATTTATTAATGATTTTCTAAATATCTCATGAGATAAATACATAGTATATATTGTAATTATGTTATTGAATGTACGTTATAATTAGGTTCATTTAAATAATGAAGGACAGACTGCCCTTCCATTCCAATTAATAAATACAGCAAAAAGGACACAATAATGAAATAAAAAGTCGTCGGTGAATCGTCGACAATGTAGGTTAGGTTTTATGACTCATGCCAAGGCTTTAACTACGAGGTCATATCACCTACTACCAGAGCGCTCTTTTGTCACTCTGGTGGACATGAGCCCGACTCTACTGTGGGAATCCTAAATTTTGCCTACCCTAAATTTTTTATTCACCTAGGGCAGGGGTCTTTAACGAGTACCTGACATCGTACAGGCTCGGCACCATCGCTTAACGTCCCATCCGAAGGACGGCGTGCTTAAGTTTATTTTACCTCCCAGATAAAATAAACTAAGGGCCTCGGTCGGGTTTCGAACCCACGTTCTTGAGCTCAGAAGAAAAGCACGCATACCACTGAGCTACCGGCGCCCTAAATATTAATTATATATATATTTTATTTGGCAGTGTATTGTTTTTATGTGTATTGTTGAATCTCAACTTTGTGTAAATTTCTGGTGCAGAATTTTTCAGAAACATGCAGATGATGATTGAGACCAACTACCCAGTGTTCAGCCGGTTTGTTGCTCACAGGGAGCAGAAGAAAGGGAATGTCGAGATGAGCAGGACCACCAATCGCCACAGATTAGTCGGCTGGTGGTCGCCCCCAACTCGTCATAGCCTGTCTTATGCACTTCCCTGATCCCGAGCTCCCTCAACGTTCGACTGACGGGTGATGTTGTACACATGTAAGGTGCACTCTAAAAAGTTAATGAATAAAAGACACGTTTTAGCGGTGAAGTGGACAATAAGGTTGATTTACGAAACCCTAAAAAAAACATCATGGGTAGTTATAACATCGAAAATAATTTGAATTCGATAATACAAGAAGAAGATGGAAGCCTCACCATCGATGGCAAACCACAAAAGAGTTGGGGCGGGTGGGCTGTCTTGTTTCCAATCGAATCATTTCCTAAATACGCCGCCAGGGTTGGTCTGGATGAAGTGAGTGGTGAGTATACGAAAGGGGACCTCACCCCCTAAATAATCAAGTTACAGTATTGAGGAGGGGGCAGACTGCACTGATTCTACAGCTAGTAACAGGCCTAGGGGGTGGGGGGTGAGCTCTGATAAGGGGATAACCTGCTCCCCTCTTCACGTAGTATTATCAGCTCAAGTAAAAAAATAAATAATTTCTACAGGGGAGCTTCTCCCATGGCTCTTAACAAAAAGAAGGTGCGGGTTCCGTGCCATAGATCATCTCCTCTTTCTACTCTAAATGAAAACAAAACACTCAGTGAATCACCGACAATGTATTTCTCCGGCATGAATTAATCAATTATTTTTTCGCTCCAAAACCAATTGAACGTTTGGGCTAAAAGTCAATATGTGTCAAAGCTTAATCCTCATACGAAATTTTGTGTCGATACATTCATTGGCAGTGATTAGGGATTTGAGTCGAGCTCCACTTCCCTGAACCCTCCTGTGCCGTCATTATAATAGGGTTTTAAATTAAAATATAAAATTTCACATTGTTTACATTGGCAATTATTGAGGTTTTTGAGTTAAGCCCCCTACGATCCCTTCGGCCGATTCCGCTCGAAAATAATAAATGTTGTCCTTATGGGTTTTTGGATTTAAATATGAAATTTCGTCTCAATAGGTATATTACAACGGCAGCGACTAGAGTTTTTATGTTAATCCTCCCTCCCTAATGTCTCAAAAAACATTTTTGGGTAGTTTTCCGCATGTACCTCGCAAACCGGACGACCTGCAAAAAAGTATTTTCTATAAAAGGTGCCTTTTACTTTTCTCTACAACTTTTATTTTGAAACACTTAGTGGTCATAAAAATAAGCGGGATTTTCGAAGTTCCATTGTGCTTATAAAATTCAGTTGTCTATTTATTTGTTTAATTGTGGATTTGTTATGTTTGAAACATAAATTATTTGGTATCCGAATATTTTCGATTGGGGGCGTTGTAGGGGGGTGGAAAGGGGGCGGGGGGGAGTCTAGCAATACCCATATTGCCAATTCTTTTTTTGAATTGTTTGCAATATTTACTGCAATTGGTGACTTGAACACATTGTTTGGAGAAATAAAGATTTTTCTGACTGACGTTTCAATATAGGACGTGGAGGGAGTCACCCGGTGTTTTCTCAATAAACATAACTATAGCCAGGATGTGTACTCTAAAATGTGATGGATGTGAAAGCACCCCTATATGAAGCCATGTTCTTTTTTTCTTCTTTTTTTGGAGTTTGTTTTTTCTCCCCTATAGAGAAGGGTACGAGCAAGTGAGTGGACAATATGTCGGGGCATCGATCTCCTCAAATAATGGCTTCGAAATTTTTCAATCATTCTCTGAGGATGGTAAAACAACATGAAAGACAAACATGGAGACGGAAATTTGAGCGCAAAGTCATTTATTCTGACAGAACAGTTGCGCCACACATCATTAAGCCGAACACCTATAGATCAGTTGTCCAGGAGTGGGAGAACATTTGAAGAGGAATGACGCAATATTCGTCAACACCTTCAAAGCTAGGACATGGGAAACAACAAAATAGGATATGAAAAAAGAAGAGTCTCCTGTCTGCCTTCACGGACTCTGTGCTGCCAGTAGTGACGCACATGGGGAACAGAGAAAACCTGTCTGAAATTTTAAATTAATTTTTTAATAGTCATTAATTTATTACACTTTTTATTTTATTTATTAATTATACTTTTAAAATTTTTGTGTTAAAAAAAATGTTTTATCAGGTATGTTAAATGGTATATCGTTATGTATTTATTTTAAATCTTAGAATTAATTTCTTTTACTTTCATATACCGTTATAAGAAAGTATTGTAATCGTGCGAAAATCGGAGTTCTAGGTTTCAACGGATTTTCACGTTTCAAGGTTCCCTGAATACATTTTCGTGATGGTGTCTGTACGTAAGTGATTGGAAAGTTCTGAGCGCTCTACCGCGAAAACAAGATACCACTTATGTTAATGACCTAATCAAAAATCTTTTCATACAATAATTCTAGAGAAAACTTAAATACATACTCGTATTTTGCTTGAAATACAATTTTTCGTAGGTCGCCTGGTTTTTAAGATATATTTCGAAAATCGTCTTGAAATGTAGTTTTGAAACATATTTTTAGACGTTTTCTTGATTTACCCTAAAACAGTTAGTCGTATCGAAGAATTGGTTGTTACCAAAAATGTTGCTTATAAAATTTCCAATAGCTAACTTGAAATAGGATCAATACGACAAAGCAACTCAAACAATAAAAAATCAATTTCCGTTTCAAAATAATGTTTAAATTGTTTTGTGTAGCAACGAGTTATAATTGTTTTTCTTATTTTTGGGAGGAGGGCGCCGGTAGCTCAGTGATATGCGTGCTTGCTTAGTGAGCTCAAAACCGCGGGTTCGAAACCGGCTTAGGCGCTTAGTTTATTTTATCTGGGAGGTAAAATAAACTTCAACATGCCGTCCTTCGGATGGGACGTTAAGCGACGATCCCGAGCCTGTACGATGTTAGGTTCTCATTAAAGACCCGTACCTTAGTTGAATAAAAACTCCCATAGTAGTGTCGGACTCATGTCCACCAGAGTGACGAAAGAGCGCTCTGGTAGTAGGCGATATGACCTCGTAGTTAAAGCCCGGGCATATTAACTTACTATTATTGGTAGTTTTTATGAAAAATTATAAGTGAAGAATATATAGAATAATATATAGAAAATAAAATAAATGAGATGTGGCCATTGCAGGACTTTCTTATAACAATGATCACAACAGAGCACTCTCTTTCCTCTTCCTCCTTCTCAAAATCATTTCATATTGGCAATACTGGGTATAAGAAAGTCACTCTCAGAACTACGCTGCACATGAAACCAAAAAATACCGCTGATGCCACCTCATTACTCTCATATAAGTAATGATTTTGAGAATAGGGAGGGGGAGAGAGAGATCTGTAAGCTTGGTTGGTATAAGAAAGTCCTGTAATGGGCACATTGTTTATATTTCTACATGTTGATTAAATGATGAGTTCATTGTAGATATGATGATGATAAGAACATTCTCCAAAATAATAAAATCTGTCAAATCAGACTATCTTTTTTATTTTAAAGCCTTGGAATTTAAGAAAAAAAAACCTTGATATTATCTAGTTCAATTTTTTTGACGTGGAATATCCCACAAAAATTTTTTTATGTATATTCATAATAAAATATTTTGGTTACGCCCTTACGCCTTTCTTAAAATCACCCTATGCCTGTGGTAGAACCATGTGACTCAGAATGGACACGTCACGATCCAGCAGGGAACTGGAGTGCGTCAGATTACTTAGAAACTTGATAACAAGGTTAAAGTAAAGTCGGGATCAGTTCCTAAATATCCCCCTAATGTCTTCCTAATCTCTGCCTCATACAGAAACTTCTACTTTAAAATAATAGTAATCTTCTTAAAAAGGAAAACTTTCTTCCTAGACATATCAATTTCAGGTTCTTGCAAACGGGCTTTCGTACCTAACACCTTAATTCCATTTCGCAATACAATTTTCTAACCTCTTCCGCAAAATGGATCGAAATTATCTGTTCTAACATAGCAATTTTCTTTTGACCCAATTAAGAGATAAAGCAATGCAATACATAAAGATGGAATTTCACATGTAGTATTCCTAAAAGTCAAATTGAAATATAGAGTACGTAACGCTTAAAATTTTGAATGATGAGTGGAGAGGGGGGGGAGGATAAATGTTGATGGAGTTTCACAGGTAGAATTCTTAATGTGGGCTATATGGCGTCGCAAATTTTAAAAGAGAGCTGTTTCCTAAGCACTAACTAGTTAGGGTGTCCGCCGTTACAAGGCACATACTAGCTGTGGTGCCCAGCGTTCGTAAGTTTCGAATATGTACTAGGTGGGCGGCTGCCGTTGTTCTGCACATAATATCTGGGTGACGAGTGTCGCACGGCAAATACTAGCTAGCTGTGGACCACTAGAGCAGCAAAACACTTACTAAATTGTGTCTGGAACACCAGAAAAAAAAAGCTGTGGTGCCCAGCGGTCCTAAGCAATGTAGCTGGTGTGTCGGCTGTTGGAAGGCAAATACTAGCTGTGGGCCCAGCGGTCAAAGGCACTTATTATCAGACGAATCCAGCGATGCGAAGGGCCTACTAGTTGGAATGTTCGCCGTTGTAAAGCACATACTAACTATGGGGCCCAGCGTTCGTAAATACGTACCAGCTGGGTGACAAGTCTCGCACGTCAAATACTAGCTGTGGTTAATACTAGCCCTTGTGTCCTACGCGCCAAGCAGCTCCGTCAATAAAATTAAGGGGGTTGGGGGTTTTGCGCCTAGCCGACCACAATTCAATAAATAAACTTGTTAGGCTCTCTTGCCCGAGGATTCGGCGAATGGGTGTCGTTGCTCCACCGGCCACCAAAAAAAAACTAGCTGTGGTGCTCAGCGTTCCTCAACCCGTACTAGCAGAGATGTTGACCATCGCACGACAAATATTAGCTGGGTTGCCAAGCGTTTTTGCTAATTACTTCTCCATATTTATATAATTTTTTTTATATGTATTCATAGATGTGCCACTGATGATGACGCAGTTGGGTCGGAAGCTGTTTCCGACGTAAGACGTCTTTTATTTATATCCGGTCACTTATTTGTAAAAGTTTTGACAAATCGCATATCAGGCAAAAAAATTCATCAGTTGGAAACCATTTTTATATATTGGTGAACCATTTCAAGTAATTGTATATCTCTCACCTGATATTGGAATGGGATTGGTGCAGTAAGAAGACATACTACAGGTAAGTGTGTAATATTGGAGGATGTAAGGGATGGTTGCAGTCAGGCCAAGCGGGGGAACTGGCCCAAGTCACGAGCTTCACTTTTATGAATTAATTTTGGTATGAGAAGCCGGATAGACACGCAACCGACAACCACCACAGATAATGATACATTTTTGGAAATATATGTACCTATATTGTAATTTGATTGTGAGGAATATTCTCAAATAATGTTATAACCGGTGTGCAGTCACCAGTGAATCATCTGCCTGGAATTATTTGTAAACAACTATTTACATTCTCTCTTCAACACCATCTACCTGATTTGACTGACAATCGATGTAAATTAACTACTTTCCGGGATATAAAAGTTCACCCATCACCTGAGGCGCAATAAGAAAAGTCGTCGGTGAATCATCGGCAATCTTCTTCTTCAGGACGAGTTTACGGTTCTGTAACAAGTACTAGTAGATCTATGGATCAGTTTCCTCGCCAGTGTAACTAAAAATTGTATATTCTTGGGAGCCATGGTGGCGGTGTGGGCAAGAGCGTAGGGATTTGGTCGCATGGTCTCACCTTGGTTTGCGGGTTCGAATCCCGTCCGGGAGTATTTTTTTTCTTAGATAGAACTCCCTCCCGGGGCCATTGATGTCGTAAATAACTAGGTAAAATACCATAATAAGAGTCATGCCTATATGCATTGTACATAAGACCCCGCCCCCCCCCCCCAAAAAAGTATATATTTCATTATTTAAGGTAGTCCATTCATAATTTAAAGTTTCAATGGATATAATCAATTGTTCTATCGATATGATTCTAAACAGATTCAGATCCCCAACTCTGAAGAGGAACCACCCCTTTATGAGTCCTATATTAACATTAACTTTGCCAAAATTTTGCTCACACTATACACAAAAAAACAAAGTAATATTTGAATTTATTTACAATAAAATTGAAAACAAAATTAAAAACAATATTTAAAAGGTAATGTAGCCGAGAATGAACTTGTAAGAAATGGAACATTATTGCCTTTAAAAAGACTAAAAATATCTTGCAGCTACTCAGGGAATAAAATATAATTAGAAACTTAATTGCTAGAGAAATATAATAACAGAAAGATTTTTAATATTTGCAAGAAAGGTAAATATATCTTATATATAATCTAAAATGTACCTAGAAGAAGATAATTAACAATGAATAAAAGAATATTCTTAACCTTAAAAATGAAGACTTAAAAAAGTTCCATAATGATAATTTATTTTGTTAAACATTACTAATAAAGAAAATCAGAAGTTTAATTTTATAACGAAACTGTCCTTAATAATAACAAAATGTTTTTCTTTGTTTTTAAGTAGCCAAGCAGCTTTGGTTTGTGATACAGAATGATTTTCTTCATTGAAATAAATTGAATTTTTTATTCAATCGAACGAAATTCGTTCGGAAAAAAATATGTACAGATGAGAAGATTTATAGACCGTAGAACTGACTAACAAAATAAAAACTGTTTACTATAATTAATTTTTCTTTGTGACTAACAAGTTGAATGATAAACAAAACCAGGGTTCTGTTAGGAGAATTAATTAACATTTGGTGTAAATCTGAGACAAGGTACGACAGATATCGTGTAGCACATAAACAAACAAACTCAAAGCCTGCTCCAAAGATGGGAGACTATTGGTAAACTACTGCAGAGCTGCGTGACCCTATAGGTATAGCTAGATATAGGAATTTAATAATTAAAGTTTTAGTTAAAAAAAAAGAAATTTAAAAATAAAAAAAGTATTATTTACTTCCTTTGTTTTGTTTGAAACTTTAATTAATTAATTAAAGTTTGTTATATTTGCGCTTTGGTAAAGTTACTTTGATTACTTTATTATCTGATTCTATTAATATATTTTCTCTTGTGTTATATTATTCCGTGCAGTCTTTTTTAATTCATGTTTTATTTATTATTATTACAATTATTTTTTCTAATTTAATTTTGTAAAATATTAAATTCTCGATTTTATTATGTAAATTAAGACTTGAGGCCAACCCCTCTCATGAGTAGACTGGGTCTATTTTTTGTACTGTGCATGTTACTTTAAAAAATGAAGTATCTATCTCTAGTTGCTGTGACTCATGCCCGGACATTAACTACGAGGTCATATCGCTTAATTCGTCGCTCTGGTGAACATGAGCCCAACTCAACAGTTGAAATTTTAAATTGTCCACACTGAGGTCCCTAGGGGCCTTAAAGAGAACCTACACCCGGGCTCAGAACCATCGCTTAACGTCTCATCCGATGGATGGCGTGCTCAAGGTTTTTTTCACCTTTTCGCCGGGTTTCTAAGCACGCTACCTCTGAGTGGCCATAGGTTTCTGTTATATGAAATAGCAGAAAATCTAAAGTCTCCTCCAACTGCATGGGACGAAACATTAAATGTAGTTTTCCAATAAAGACAATTCAATCTGTCTGAAGAAGAATGAATGGATTTATTGATTAATTTTGTAAAATCCTACAAGGAGAGAGAGGGCTGAATGAGATTTTGTTGACGGGGGGAGTGGATATTTCTTGTCGGGTGATACCCATCTTTGTGAGGCTTTTCTAAGTTTTAACGAGGAACCTTCTCAAACTTTTAAAGTAGTCTTCAGAAGACAGGAGAAAGGAAGGGGTTTGTTGCCTTTGACTTGATTAACATTAAAAAATGGCTCATCGTTACTCTGAGATGAGTTTAATCTGGGGATTCCTTGTGGCCCCTCTGGATTCGCCCCCGGATTGCCCTTGTACGCACTTCCCCCTATATTAGTTAAAGAAGGGAGTGTATTATTTGTCAACGTTTCTTTAATTTGGCGCAAGTTGCACGGCCCTCAGTTCCAGTAATCCGGGCTCTTCATCTCCCGGCTAGTTGGTCTCCCTGTCACCTTTTGTTCGCCCTAATGAAGAACCGAGTCCTCATCAGCACAAATCAAGCGTCCCTTCTTTGAGTAGACTCCTATTGAGGGAGCCCACTCGTTATACCTTCTTATCACACATCAAACAAATACATATCCCACATTAAAGCATTCTTTCATAGCTTCTAAAATAAAAACATTGTCTGAGCTCATTATTTTGTTCTAGCCGGCTTTCGAAGTTACTCTCATCGACAGGCTCTCTGATAAACTGCTGTTGAGACAGAAGGGGAGCAGTAATAATGTGGAATAATCCATGAAATTTTAAATTTGGTAATTTTTGAGTAGTTATTTATTTATTGGACAGTCTTATTATTTGTTCATTTTACCTTTTTTGTTTTATCAAAAGGCAGCCTGATGACGAGGGTAACTTCGAAAGCCGGCTGGCTTAAAGTAAATACTATTCGATAGAGATTGTTTTTATTTTGCAAACAAATAAATGATCTCTCCTCACTTCATCAGCCAATTTCACATTAGTAAAGCATTCTCTCCTCTTCTGCTTCACATAATATTCTAAAATCTCTCACAATCTAATACATTTAATAATATGTCTTATAACGTATAATACTATGTCTACTAATAATATGTCTCCAAAATTTTATGCAACGTAGAAGGTTTCAAATGTATGTTATGTTAATGGATACTTCCGCTAAGGCTGGGATTTTCGATCCGACCACTGGTTGTCCCATGACATGAGGTAACATTTTTTCTTTCCATCATTGTTTAGAAATTGTTCCTCATACATAGCAACTTTGAGCATATATTCGACGCTGGATTGTTCCTGTGGTTGGGTATCTTACTACATTTACATACCAAAAGTTTTAATCACTAAGTTGGGCGTTCAAAATCGCAGGTTCGAAACCCAGGTTCGGCCAAATAACCTTGAGCACGCCGTCCTTCCGATGATACGTTAATCAAGGGTCCCGAGATGTCAACTACTTGTTAACCTGCTTCCTAACCTCGGTGAAAAAAAACTTAGGGTGGGTCCACTAGAGCGGCAAAAGAGCGATATAGTTAAAGCCCGGGCATGAGACACAATAACTAACTATGTTGGAAGGTTTGGACAGACCAACAGACACACGAACGAAAACTATAGGTTTTCTTGGTTCATCTATAAAACAGTAAAAATACTTTTGCATTAGGGGAATTCATAGGTATGCGGTTGTACTCAAATTTAATAAACCGAATGGTACATCGAGTAGAAGTTATGTGTACAATTTCAACTGGAGCACGGCAGGCCGGTTACAATATGAAATAAAGTATACTTACTGCACTAAACAAGACCGAACAGACTTCACAATGTGTTTGAAATAAGTCATTATGCTTCGATTGACACAATCACTTCAGAATACAATTAAAATCTACATCACACTTACAGCCTATCTGGATAACTGTATCGAGGTACGGGGATCAGTCAAAAAATGTAAGACGCAATGACACCAGTCATTATAATTCAATATTGTACGCTATCTTAATAAAAATATACCTCTATAGGTTGCCAATCATACATTGCACACTGATTTGAGCATTTAGTAACTACATTGACCATTTAGTAACATTATCTAGTATTGAGTAAAATTCGTCTGAAGTGAACACGAAGCAGCACAAACAAGGCAGCAGTACATTCATTAATGAAGTCTGTGACGAACAAACAACTCAATAGGAATGGTAAACAATAAATGACACCTTTCGTATTATGTTGTTTGTTTGTCACATGCTTCATTAATGACCATGTTTGTCCTGCCTCCTGTTTAAATCAGAAACATTTTACTCAGTACTCAAGCATAATGTTATAAGATGCGAAAATGTAGTAGTCTAAATGCTGATCAATACAATATTGGCTAGTAGTTGTACGTGTATTCTACCTTTTAGAATATCCTTCTGATAAGAGTAACTAGAGGACGCTTTCGTACTTTAAGGGCGCTGAGTAGCTCAAAAGTAGCGTGATTCAGAGAGCTAAAGATCGTGAAATCCAAACTCGACCGAGGCCCTTAGATTTTTTTATCTGGGAGGTAAAACCTTTGGACGCACAGTCGGATGGGACAAGCGATGGTCCCGAGATGTACACACCAGCCTCCCAATACTCGTATATCTGTATACGAATATCTGTCACCTTCATTTTCTGCCAAACATGCATAGTAAATACAATAACCTCACCATTTAGAGGGGCCTAACTTCTACATCGAGAATTGACCGCTTTCGTACCCCCATCAAAAGATGATGGGGGACATTTAAATCTATCCGAACATGGATTCGCATACAACCTGTGTAAAGTGTAAGTTAAGTCGATCTACCCCAAGTAATATAAATAATCCATTTGAAATCCCTGCAAAATCAAAACCTTTTAGTTAAGACCGTTATACCATTTTTTTGGGGGTTGTCCTCTGACCCTTTAAAATGCCTCTTAAAAACACAAGTTGGGAACTTGTTTACTCAAGGAGCCCAGAATACTCTCGAATTCAATTTTTGCATCTTTTAAATTTATTAGGATACACTTGAATATAAGTGAGTGAAGGGGATCATTAGCGATTATTCGAAGCGTTATTCTGCTACTTTTCCAAGTTATTCATCGCACCGTTATGTTCCATACCTGCTTTTTTACTTCCTCAGCTTTATGGTGTATAGAAGGAGTTATATAATTGGTCAACAATTTGATGTGAAGTTTTATCGGAATTTCACGTTTTCCATTGACAACAAAATGACAGAAAGAAAAAAATAAACATAAAATTAAGTTTTTGACTGTAACCAGCTAAAGAAACGAGATCAAAGTTACGAGAACATATTTTATGAATGGTTAACTCCTGGCAGAACATTTCTAGGACAGGGCACATTTTACACATAGAACCTTTCTGCTACTCTATACAGTTAATGGCTGAATCTTTATTCTCTTTGAAATTAAATATACATACTCGGTAAACCTAGGAACCTAAGCATCCAAGGCTCTTTTTCATACTCTGAAAGCACTGGGCCTACTTCGTACTGTCTAGGAACCCTGTTAGTGGTCGATGATCGGTCCTTTTAAAGTTCAAGATCCCATTCTCCAACTCTCACCCAGGAACAAGTTGACTGTCCGCATATCTTTGAAATTAAGTATTTAAAAAAAAACTTATAGGTTTCCATATTTTTTAACCCTTCCGCGGGTCGTATTGTACCTCTCAGCAAGCCGCATTGAGCCATTCGGCTTGCCGTAACTGGCCCCGGCCCTTAGTTTGTCCAGACAAGAGGAGGGGTTCTTGGAAAATGTTACTAAAAAAGCTGTACCTAAATTTTCAAAAATATCGATAGCAACGTGCGCCAATCTCAGGTTGTCACATGACATGAGATAACATTTTTTCTTTCCATCATTGTGTAGAAATTGCTCCTCATACATAGCAACTTTGCGCATAATATGTTGATATGTATGAGGAATAATTTGTAAATGTATATATATATATATATATGTATATATTATATCCGACGCTGAATTGTTCCTGTGGTTGGGTATCTTACTATATATACATACCAAACGTTTTAGTCACTAAGTTGGACGCTCAAGATCACGGGTTCGAAACCCGGCCAAGGTCTTTAGTGTTTTGTTTGAAAGGTGAAAAAAACCTTGAGCACGTCGTCCTTCGGAGCGAGGGTCCCGAGATGTCAAGTACTCATTAAAGCACTCAGCAGGCTGCATTAAGCCTTTCGGCTTGCCGAAACTGGCCCCGGCCCTTAGTTTGCCCAGACAAAAGGAGGGATTCTCGGAAAATGTTACTAAAAAAGCTGTACCTAAATTTTCAAAAATATCGATAGCAACGTGCGCCAACCGTTTATCACATGAAACCGTTAACTTATGGGTCTCTAAAAAATAGGATAAGACCAGCAAATTATGAAATTCCATAGTTTAAAAGTTGAAAGGCGGTTTTTATCTGATTTATCTATATAATTGGATAATCTGTTTTTTGCCTTTGGTTCCTGAAGGTAGAGGACCAAATGCAATAGGGGAGGGAGTGACTATTTCTGGATTGGGCTTTGTGTGAGCCTGTTTATGTAAGACAGATCCCGTAATCACTGAGGAATGGAGAAGTTTCAGATAAAGGAGCAACTGACGGACTCCTTGGAATATTCTAATACCAGGTAAAAGATGAAAGGGGCCGCCACACACCTGTCCTAGTCTGTCTTGGATCCTGACCCAGTCACGGGGCCCTTCCTACCTCCAAACAGAGTTTCAAACGAACAATGGCAACAAAACGGTAAATTACAACCCAGTTTGGAAGATATATGTATAAGGCTCTCAGCGGAGTTGCATTCGAGAGTGGGGGGTGACCGAAAGGGATACTTTTACCCCCTCCACTTCCCTTACACCTATCGTTTATATTTGAAACATTAATGGTTATTAGGAAAAATAGAAATATTTTCCCTCGCAACAATACTAGTCACGATTACGATACCAGGAAGAAAGAAGACTTTCGAATAACTAAACATTGTTCTTCTCTTTTTGAAAAAAGTATAACTCATAAAGGAATTAATTTATTTAATGCCCTTCCCCACTTCTTGAAGACAATAGATGCAATAAAAAAATTTAAATTTCAACTAAAAATGTTCCTGTTAGAGGAAACCCTTTACACGGAAATGGAATTTTATTCTCACTGTTCAAAAAGAATAATATAATCACAATAAAGAATCGTTTTTCATATCCAAAATCACTATTTGATACAAAGCTTTCATTTTTATATTTTGGGCAGAGTTCCTCCGCACCTTAAAAGTTAGTCCAATGTACGTTATTGTTTATTTATTCATTTATATATATTTTTTTTATTTTAGACATTTTTATACATTCATTTATAATTGACTAATTATATACATATTATTTTTCATATATTGTTATAGTTACATTGTTTTCTTTCTTTTCTATATCTCGCCACATTGGGACCTGATGATGGGACGTAAGAACGTCCCGAAACATCGTTGGGGGATAAAGACACTTCCGAAGAGTTTTCTTTGAAAAATAGTTACCTATCTTAATTGGTATGAAATTGAAAAGTGTCTACTTATTATGAACGTATCTTGTATTATTATTATTATTTTTTATTTATTTTTTTATATACTCATATATTTTTAAGTATTTATTTGTACAGTTTTTATTAATTTAATTTTACTTTTTTTAATGTTTCTTTTTGTTACTACTAATCATAGGTGTGTTAGACTCAAGTAGTTATAAATCTAATTTATAAGCTATCATAATGTGTAAATTCATTTGACGTATCCTATTACCATGTATTGGTTTAACGGAAATAAATTATTATTATTATTATTATCGTTTTGTAACTGTTGCTTCCTTCTCTTACCTGTTAAAAAACTAAATAAAAAACCAAACTCAATACTAAAATATATTTTTTTAGGTTCCATTTTTAGTTTCCAATAAAATTCAATAAAGCAATCAATAATCTCTAAACTAATTTTACAGGAGATAACAAGGGCCGATGTCGAGATGAAAGACTATCTCTTACTTAAACAGAAATCTACATCTACCGGAACATCTTCCAAATAGATAGCCAGCGGTAGATGTCTCTCAGCAACAGGCACATCTCCACAACTTACTATTAGTTTCAGATAAACAGAAGCTTCATCATATTTATTTGATGTCCTAACAAGCTTAAAGTTAAGAAAAACTCTGAAAGACTAATGTTACCTATGGCTTTATTTTAATTTAACCTTTTTATTAATATATAATTATATTTTATTTTAGTATAAAGAAGTCATTGTTTTGCTAGTTAATATTATCTGCTTTGTTTTATTTTATTTTATTCCTTATTATTCAGAAATTGTATTTATGTTTATGTGTCGAACCCCTTGCTGTAAGATAATTCTTTATGAGCAATAAAGTTATCCATTCATTCAAACAGAAATATCCAACTTTTCTTCAAGGACTCCATGGTCAGCTTCCATTTACGGCCAGTAGTTGCGCCTAACCTAGTCATTCCTCTCGGTACCGCCTCGCGGAGGTTAGGTAGGAGAGAGGTGAAGGTTGAAGGCGCGGGAGGGGAGTTACGCACTAGCGCCTTATCATCCAAGTTGTCATGCTATAAAATAATTGCAGCCAAATAGATAAGAATATTTCCTCTAATGCTCACGGATACGTATGCTTGAAAAGGCATACATTTATACTAATTTCAGGATTTTTGAAAAGTAATGTGGAGCTATCAGCAGGTGAGTTGTATCATGCAGCTGCAATTTTTCCCCCAGCGCTACCGCTGCAGCGGTAGAATAGGAGAAGTTATGTTTTCGGTAGTGATCATCGTCATCTTGACGATTACTAGCTTAGCATGGATAAGTGAGATCCAAGGAGCCCGGTGGCAGTGAGAGGGAGGGGAGGAGTGAGAGCGATCTTGGTGTGAAAAAGTTCTGGAAAAAATGGCCACATCACATATTTTTTATTTTAAACGATTTTTGATTAGGTTATAAAAATAAGCGGGATGTTGTATCATGTATTTATGCTTCGAAGAAAAGTGGTCTCAATTATCTACTGATTTTGACCAAAATCTAATCAGATCTAATTCATCATATGGGACATCTTCATTCCAAATTTCAAGTTCATAGCTACAATCGTTTTCGCGGTAGAGCGCACACAACTTTCCCTCATCGCATACACACACACGCACAGACATACATCAACGCGAAAATGGTCAAAACGTATGCAGAGGACCTTGAAACGTGAAAATCCGTCGAAACCTCGATCTAGGATTTTCGCACTATTACAATACTACCTGATACTGTAGGTATGAGAAAGTAAAATGAAGTCATGATATAAATTTTGAAGATGAAAATTCACCAACACTAGCCACAAGGTTCGAGGCAACCCGTGTTATGCTGTGATTGCTGCCGTTACATTAGCAGACAGTTAAACTAAACTAATCACTAGACCAAGGGTTGGGAACTTTTCGGGCCGCATTATACCCTTGGTGCTCAAGCGCGGGCCGCATAAAACCCTTGGTGCTCAAGCGCGGGCCGCATTAAACCCTCAGTGCTCAAGTGCGGGCCGCATTATACCCTTGGTGCTCAAGTGCGGGCCGCATTATACCCTTGGTGCTCAAGTACGGGCCGCATTATACCCTTGGTGCTCAAGCGCGGGCCGCATTATACCCTTGGTGCTCTAGCGCGGGCCGCATATCAACTTAAAATGTTAATTAGGCACTGGAGAGTGCAAAAAAGGAAAAATAATATATGTTAATTTATATCAAGCCTCTCTATACACTGCCACACTGTACATCCCTAACATTTTTTCGCAGTGTAACGTTTGGTGGACTGCACAAAAAGCCATGGGTTGTGCAGCCCTGCACTAGATCCACAGGAGGTCCCCACCTGCTCTGCTGTGATTGCGGCCGGTCCTGGATTAATATTTGAGGCCTCCTGGGGAGTGGAGAGCACCCAACTTTCCCACTTAGTTTACCCCCTGGTATTTATGTACCAACTTTTTGTTCTCATTGCCCTTCCTATCCCTTAGGTTGATGGGAACTTATGACATGGGCGGCAAGTTAATGCCGCCAACCTAAACCCCTCACCGTAATCCAGTTTTTGTTGCTAATCTTGACTTACCTCAAATATCATCTTAACAGACTTGGTGTGCACTCTGGAAACACCAGAGCAGTGTCAAAACTTTCTCACCTACCTGAAATAGAGACAAACATTTTATTGTTCGGGTTATACTCTTATGAATAATTATAAATTAGTTTAGACTGTGAGGTCCATCAACTGGCTCTGTTCCCAGTACAGGCGAGGAGAGGTTGGGTGACATTTTCATTCAGTCTCAAAAACATCCGGCTATTCTTCAATTTAACATTTAATAACAGAATCTGACCATCCCTACTGTTAGTTCAGTCGCAAGTATCCAAAAATAAATTGTTTAAATTACTCAATAAATATAATGAAGTTAATAAAGTTTTAGTAGAATGTGTTTAAATGAAAAATGGAGAAAAAACATGTTTTTTAAAAAAATATTGTCTATTTCACAAATATATATAATATGGGAGTACCTTCGGTATTGCTAGCATCTTCAGTTACAACTGAAAAAAAATAAAAATTAAGTCGTGGCTGAAGATGGTAGCAACACCGAAAATATTCCCATATTATATATATTTGTGAAATTGACAATATTTTTTTCAAAAACATTTTTTTTCTTTACTTTTTATTATGTATTTGACATCTCTCAAAAAAAAAAAAAAATGTTATGTATCATTGTGTTCAAATGGTCAACATTTATGAACAAATGACAAGGAAGACATTTTATTTTGATTTAATGTTTTTTCTTATTTATTCTTTATCTCGTTTGATTTTTAAACGGTTGGCCGCCAAAGTACGTAATAAGGTATCGGCATATAATAACCATAACGATGGGATGGTAAAAGTCACGGAATTTCCTAGAGATTATAGAATCTTTCGGGCCGCACAAAAATATGAATTAAGACTTATTGAGTGCCGTGACCTTCTGTTTCCGCTGCCCTCTGAGGGAGCAGATATTAATGGAAGACATTCGTTAGTGCAACAGCTTGAAGATGTTCACTATCCTGCGAAAACAGTCGAGCAGGTGTACATTGTGGAGGGGGCCATAAGGAATGGTCGTAATGCCGCTCTTTACTCGTGTCGTCCACAGAAGAAAGAACAAACAAACTGGTCAAAGTGTGACCCTCTGGACAACGCCGGGCACTTCAGCTAGTATGTTATATATAATATTGAGACAGGTTGCTTCTTTATTGACTGAGGCTTTTTACTCTTATTGACACCAGACAGTGTTTTCCAGTTGAGAAGTGTTCTGAGGTGCTCCAGGAGCATGTGTTTAATTAAGATAGTTGGCTCTTGAATATTAATAAAGAGAGACCAGGCTGGGTTTGACTCTTAGGAGCCCGTTCAGGATCAGAACAATGCTGGGAACACGCATTCCCAACCAGAACAACATGTGTTGGGGAACGTATTTTAAATTGTAACATGGAGCTAAATTAATTCAAACACAAGCTTGGGAGAGTCCAATTAGAGGGAAATATAATCGAAGTTCGTGGCATCCACTTGGGATCTTTGTATACAGAAGACTTTCAATTTCGCTTTCCTTGCGTTCAAAATTATTATCAAATTACGTACAGTTCAGGTCGTTATACAACCAAATTGTACTGTCCGATTTAAAATACCTGATCGAAGAAAAGAGACAAATAGAGGAGTCATGTTCCTCTATCTAGAAGAAGAAGAGGATAGAGTGGAAGAACAGAAAGTAGTAAGAAGTGTGAAGGTTATTTGTGGTCAATGGAGGAACATCTTTCAGGGAAGGTAAGAGGAAGAGGTGGGAGTCCCGAGGGAGAAGGCAACCTGGAATGGGCAAAGTTAGACACTCAGGGTAAATAGTGTAGTTGTGTTGGAGCTAGTTCACCCCAGCCACTGGGCCAGCACACGCTCATCACCGACCACATCACACTACAAACTAATCCCATCCATCCTACCCAATCATTCCCACTTAGAACACCTACCATCCTATCCTCACATGGAAGGTTATTCAGTATGTTTGTTTTCAACTCCTGAAACATAAAATGAGTGCAGGGCGCCGGTAGCTCAGTGGTATGCGTGCTTATCTTCTGAGCTCAAGGTCGTGGGTTCATAACCCGACCGAGGCCCCTAGTTTATTCTATCTGGAAGGTAAAATAAACTTAAGCACGCCGTCCTTCGGATGGGATGTTAAGCGATGGTCCCGAGCCTGTACGATGTCAGGTACTCGTTAAAGACCCCTGCCCTAGGTAAATAAAAATTTAGGGTAGGCAAAATTTAGGACTCCCACAGAAGAGTCGGGCTCATGTCCACCAGAGTGACGAAAGAGCGCTCTGGTAGTAGGCGATATGACCCCGAAGTTAAACCCAGGACATGAGTCATAAAACCTAACCTAACCTAAAATGAGTGCTAACTCTTTAACGGTTGTCTCGGGTAGGGTAACTCGTTCATAACTAGACCTGACGATGGTGTGAGGCCGAAACCGGCAGTTTTATTTTTATAAATATCTTTAGTGGAATAGACAATATTTCAAAAAATAAGTTAATGGAAGGAACAAAAAATATTTCAAACAATTTCCAACGTTTAAGATCATATTTTCTTAAATATTCAGTAGCAATTTGTTTTATAGGTCCTGTACCCGGGAATATAGACAAAATATATATATATTTTTGAGTTGACAAACTATTTGGAAGAGGTCGAGAGAAAGGCTTTGTGTCTCTCAGCCAATCTGTCCCTCTCTAGTGACCAAACAAACAATTTGTGTAAAGATGTAGCGTCCTGGATACTCATTGATTTAATGCTATTGAGAGTTATGTGCAAAGATACAGAGGGATTTTTTTTTTAAATTGGGGGTTGGAAATTCAGGTGAAAACTCAACATCGAATTTTTGAGCGATTACGTACCCCTATATTTCGTATAGCTAGAGAAGTAAAAATGCATTGTTTTCGTCTCCTAACATTTCGATTAAAAACGAATTTTCATGAAACTTTATATTTAACAGCTGTTTTTTTTCCTGCCTTTGTGTCCCCGTGACGTTGTAACAAATGTATGTAAACGACATTTATATAAGGTTTCAGAAGTGTCTGAGTAAGACATCTATGAATTTTCAACAAATCGGTTGATTGGTTCCAGAGGAAATGCAAAAAATTAATAAATTAATTCGAGCTGGGGAAGTGCCAGTGACTCACACTGCGAGAGATTAATAGAATTAGGTTATTCGACTGTTCTCTTATGAAATTAAAGTTATTTTTCATGTTTTTTCCAAGAATCTTTTTCTCTTCTGCAATGTTCAACATCATAACTCAATGCGTTCTTAAATGTTTTTTTCCCCCTCACAGTTTTTATTTTGGGAATTTTCCTTTAAGTTGAAGAAGCCAAGAAAGGGTTAGTGAGGAAGTTAGGTCCTAATTCGGACAAGAACAAGAACCTTGTCCATTACTCGGCAGGAGCTCCTTGGGGTAACTTTCAATTGGGAAAGAAAGAGTAATTAGCATATTACTAGGGGGAGGAGCAGACCCCCCCCCCCCCCCCCCCCCCCCCCACAACTTTGTCTTAATTTACCAGAAGACCCCTCCCCTCAGCACTTAGATCCTCCAGGACAACAACAACTCGACGAGGAGGAAAAAAGTCGGAGTACCTTCCAGAGAAGGAGTCAGGAATCATAACAAAACAGAGAGTTAAAGGAATTATTATTGGAACGGAAATATAGTGTACATTTCTTTTGTGGGTAATTGTCAGTGTAAATTCGAAAGAAATAATTAATTATATACTGTCAATTATGAATAGAGTTTAAACAAACGCTTTGTACGATAATTCAGATCAACTTAATTTGTAAATAGGCTCTTCAGAATATGATTGAGATGGAATTAATCATTTATATTAGAGATATATTAATTAATACCACTAATATTATGCCTAGTAAAAGGTAGTTTATAAAACAACAATTCAATTGTTTTACAGTAGTCCCAGTGGTCTTACAGTAGTCCCAGTGGTCTTACTGTGGTCCCAGTGATCTTACAATCTCTCAACCAAATTTATTTATTTTTGTTGTGTAAATAGCTTAGCTCTCGGCAGGGGCTATGTCAGACCGTCTGAACGTAAGTCTCGTTGTTGTCATGCAAAAGTGTGTGTATGTCGGACGGTTCCTCGCGCAGCACATACAAACAATTACACACTTCTGTATCTGTGAAGTCAGCTTTTTTTGATCATATTTACCGTTGTAGTGAATTTAACGAAAATATCAATATTACGAATTGTAAAATCGGTAAGAAACTTTTAGATTAAAATGCTTCGGTAGCTTAAATTTGTCACAATAAATAAAATTTGTGGTAAAATAAAATAAAATAGCAGTTTAAATCTAGAAAAATATAATATATAATATTTCAATATATTATTATATGATATTGTATAATATATAATAATAATAATAACTGCTGAAGATATCGATCAATAAGTATTATATTTCTTGTCATATTGTCATAACAAATAATTATTTCAACAACAAATTCGAAAACTATCATCGACGCTGTATTCTTGCGGTATTTAGAGACACTATAATCACAGTTGTATATATCTTTTTTTAGCTATCACAAACCTATAATTTCATGTATAAAAGAAATTGAAGCACAATACATTTGAAAGTTTAATTCCTCATTATACTTTTCTTATTGTAACATTATAAAACAAATTTTAATCAAAATCAGTGCACGACAGCAAATTTTTGAAACTAATGCAGATGTTTGCACATCAATTCTCGTGAGTACCGCGTCACTCACACATTACTTTTTTTATACATCGGTTGCCTGGGCATGAGTCACAATAACTAACTAACTGAAGTCGTTTATATTATATTATACAGCTGTAGTGCAATGTTTGAAGATTTCAAATTCCAAAGAGTAGAAGGGCGGTTACAATTTGACCTAGAGGAAGAGCATGGCTGCCAGAGAGATGCGGCTCAAGGAAATCTCCAGCCCTCGTGGCTAACGTTTGAATCCAGAGTCTTTTGGACAAGGGCTTAGGAGATTGCCCCACAGTATGATTCAGTAGGAGAAGCTAAAGAAGGAATAGCCCTTCGTAAGTCTGTCGCTTTACCTACCCTTTCTAAGGAGGTACACTTCTTTTCTTAGTTTCTTAGATACTGTTAAGTCGCGAGTTGAGTGTGGGTGAGTTCGGGAACACGCCGAGACAATCGATTTGTTGTTGATGAACTACATGAGTCAGTAAGCAGTTGGGCACCACGCGGGGTGGACTGAGTTCGTTGAGTTGGTCGCCACGCGGGGTGGACTGAGAGTCTGGGTCGAGCCAGCACGCGGTGTGCGGAATGGATTCGTCCTTATTACCACGCGGGTATAGGGTGAGTCGTTGGTTACCATGCGGAGGTGAGTTGTTTATTGCCACGCGGGTATAAGGTGAGTCGTCTGTTGCCAGGCACAGTAAGTGAGTGACTTGTGTAGTTCCCACGCGGTATGGGACTTATTATTGAACAACTGACTTTGTGTTCGTTACCACGCGGTTTTGTAATAAGGGTGTTGTTCAAATAAATATATCTCTTGTTCTACTCGAAGTTCTCATTTAACCTGTACCCAAACCCAACAGATACTGTTTAACTTGACACAAAAATTTCACTCTGTGCAATGGGCCTTTTCAATCTCCCTAAACAGGATGTTAATCGAGCTGTCTTGCCAGTTTCGATCTATCCAGGCCTCGACCTTTCTCAGAGAACAGCCGCTCCCTCAAAGTCCCTTCCAGTGGTTATGATCGTGACATGATCGGCAAAGGGACCTTGTCCGACTGCTCTTTGCTGTCAATGTCTTTGATCATCACTGAGAACCGAGTTTATAGCCCCCTATCTAGGACCTCTGATCTCTGATGAACATGGCCGTCTGTCTTCTGTTTTGGAGGTATGTAGCTCTTGAAGAAGTTTCTCCATGAGAAGGGATGGCAAAACGTACCAATTGTCACATCCTTTTCCTCTCATAGACATAATTTCTATGTACGTAGAATACACTAGAACATATATAATTCTCTATGGAGTATCTGTTGTACTTCTTCCCTACCTGAAACCAACTCTTCTATCCTGTGTGTCACAGAGATGAGCTCGCACAAATCCTTGCCCTCGGGCTGGGCTGATTTAAGCTGGGCCCTTCATTATTTTACTGAGCTGTAGTCTCGTAACTCCCAGCAAAAGCCTACCCGAACCACATATGTATGCTTACCATTTTTTTTCCAAACTTTTTTATGATGTCAATATTCTCATGTGCAGCCCTGGTACGTGTTCGAGAGGAAAGATGGGGTGGGTGTCCCATGAATACGTCAGGAGGGTCTGATTTACTCCTATGATCAAAATATTTATTTAGTTATTTTTTTTAAAGGACCAAAAATATTTATGTATATAGACGAAAGTTGGTTTTATAACCCTCGTGAAAATTGCTATTAAACAACTGATAAATTAATACTTGTATGGGTCGAGACTTTTATTCCGATAGGAGAAAAATATAAATCCTTAATGAACATGGGGGGGCCGCCTATATCATGTATACGTACGTCACTTGACAAAAAATATTGGAAGTCCTTTATTTGTAAAAAAGTTACCGTCTGAATCACTGGCAATGTACTTCCCCAGAAGAAATTTATCATTTTATGTTTCTGCTCTCTCTCCAAAACCAATCGACCGTTTGGGCTATAAATCCAATAGATGCTTCTGAATTTTCATATGAAATTTTGCATCGATCTGATCATTACATCGGCAGTTATTAGGGTTATTGGGTCGAGCAAGTCTCCTCTAATCCCCCCTTCTCTTCGGCTGATTTTGCAGAAAAATATAATAGGTACCGTCCTTATAGGGATTTGAATTTAAATATACAATTTCATGTCGATACGTTCATTACATCGGCAGTTTTGAGGTTTTTGAGTTGAGCCGCTCCTTCTCTTTGGACCATTTGGCTGGAAATCAATAGATGTATGGGGTTCCGGATACAAATTTCGAAGAGACAATTTCATTTCAAGACTGGTTTAAAATTTCATTCCATTCTAAGGAAGTTATCGTGTGAACAGACGCACCCACAGACACAATTTTAATATCTATTATATTTGAATTAATAAAAATAAAAATTCTAACATATTTTAATAACGGCTGTTATTAGAGTTTTGATGTTAAACGCCCCCGTCCCCATTGACCGTCCTTGTGGTGTTTTGGGTAGACATATACAATTTCGTGTGAATACATTCATTCTATCGGGAATTATCGTGTTCACGGACACACACAAACGGACAGTTTTTTTTTTTTTGCATTTTTAGAGTTAAGGTGTCGGAAGACATGAAATTCCGGTGAAAACTCATCGATTTTCTGCTCAATTATATAAGCCCCCTGAACTTCGTATTGATGGAGATTTTAAGTTATATCGCCTTAAAAAGGTTTTGTTGTATTTCCTATATTCGTAAATTTACTGAAGCTTGCACTAATGAGATGAGTACATTTGGTAGGATGTGCACATAGCGATAGGATGAGTACCAACAGACATTGCGTGTGTTGTTGCGGCGTTGTTTTTGCTTGAGAGGACTGTTTTGCTTGCTGCTGATTGCTGCGATGCCCGGGGATTGCACATTTGCTATTGGCTACATAAATTTCCCTTGTTCTCTCTCCCTCCTACCTTCTACCTTTCCAAATTAAACTAAGGCCCCACACCCTAGCGGACGCCTAAATCACTTAGATTAATCCAGCAGGTTTGGGACCCTGATTTTCCGCCCCCTCCAGAGCTATATAAACGTTTTTGTATAAGAAGGAACTGCCAAGGGTTTTCTTGTAATTAAAGGAGAGGAAGGTAAGGTGTTATAAGGCCCTAAGTCCTGCCACCCCCCGCCATTAGTTCAGATTTACATCTCTAATTCTCATCCTCAAAGAGTTGTGGCCCCATAACCCAAGGCGGGTTAAAGATCGGCCAATTAACCTCCTTCCTCAAATTGCTGTTATAAGTTAATATTCTAAAATCTTCACTATTATCATTCAAATCTTCAAAGTGCTTCCACAAAGTCCTTTCTATAAATATTCTTCCTACATTCATAACATTGCAGTGGTTCTGTCCGCGCTTTTGGCAAGTACTGCAATCAGTAAAGTTTTCATTAAAAAGGAATTATCTTGAAGATATGAAAGGACTTGATAAAGAAGTGGTAGGAGTCGGAGGCTTTATAAAAGAGACACAAGGCGCCTCCTGGGTCAGTATAAAGTAAAGAAAAACCTTCCATGGATTCACCGGCAGTTTACTTCCCCAGATCTAATTATATACTAATTTGACTTGAAGTCAAAGTTATTATGGGAGGGGGGTTCTCAGAGAAGTCAACACAACTGCGTCATCATCAGTGGCACATTTATAAATATTTATAGAATATAGGGTATACCCCGATTAATTGTATAATAAATATAGTTAGTAGTAACTATCTAACATAAATATGTGTAATTTTATTTATTATGTATGTTATATTAGTTTCGAACGAATGTTCAAGTATCTATTTGCATGTATATGGAGTGAATAAACCTCGTATCTCCTCCTCTTTGAGCTATTAGTCAGTGTTTCTTTAGAGATCATAGTATACTCGTACGCGTGGGTATACTAGTTTTATTTTATTTTATTACTTTGTAACTGGATGCTTTAAGGTTTTTACTAGTTTCTTCCCCATTCATATTCTATATGTATCACTGATGATGACGCAGTTGCGTGCTGGAAGTCGGTTCTGGCCGGAAATGGAACAGTGGGAAGACAACCTCTATTATTTCTATGTAGGTTTCCCATTCTTCTGTGACCCTCGTATATTCATATGTGTATCTAGAACCCCATAAAGACGATACCTGTTGGTTTTCAGCCGAGTCTGCGAAATGGAAGTGGAGGAACCGAGGTGGGGGCTCAACACAAACCATTTGGATAACTCCCTGTACCAATTAGAGGTGGATAGAAGATGGGGGATGTGAGGTGACAAGAAGGACTAATGAAGAACTGAGGACAACAGAAGAAGGTCAGAGTAAGAAGGTTAGATGGGCTGAAAGGTCACATGAGGGTCTCTGCCGAAAGGTCAGCCAGTCGCCGCTAGCAGTAGTCGGGCGAGCTGTTAATGAAGCGTCCGTCCACCTCCTTCAGCTTTCAGATTCCAGTCATTATTTGTTCTCCAAAATATGTGCAGTCAATTTAATTTTGTATATTTTAGTCCAAAAAAAGTAAGGAGCGTCGTTCAAAATTGTGTGAAATGAATTTTGACCAACTTTGTTTCTGATACCAAATGAAAACTGAAAATCTCTATTCTACGATAATCTAGTAAAAAAGTCGTCAGTGAATCACATACAATGTCCTTCCCCAGAACGAATTAACCAATTAACAACTCGCCCCCCCCTTCAAAACCGGTCGACCGTTTGCGCTAATTTTCAATTGTTGACATATAGAGGCTCCTAAATCTTCATTCTAAACTTTAAATTCATTACATGGCCAGTTGTTAGGGTTTTTGAATTGAACCCCTCTTATTTTCGGCAGATAATGCTGAAATTTGACAGCCCCCCCCTCTTGAACTTCGTTTTTAAAAATAATAATTTATATTTATTTTCAGTGTTTATTTTGATGCCACTCAATTTTTATCTTACACATTTTATTTATTGACTTGTACTGTAACAGTTCGTAAATCACCCAGCTGTTATCTTTTTCTTATTTCTCAGTGCACTGCTGTCTCTCTTTTGAAATGTCCTGGAGTGAAAAAAAGAGGATATAAGATCAACGATGTACTTTGGCGTTAAGCATGAGAGTGTATTACTACAATGGCTTCTATAAAATAAAACGACTTAGCTGGCTTCTCCTAAAAAAGTATTTTATTGACATTCAAAGTGGAATAATAAATCTTAAAGATTGACACAATTTTCTCATGAATTTTGGCTTAATTAACCCAGTTCTAAATGAGGTTTCCATTTCGACAAAGAGATAACAAAACAGCAGCACACTCTCATAACTAATAGAACAAAATGTATAAAATTAACACACAGCCTTTTGTATAAGGAGCATATTCATGATCCAGAGATGTATATTGTACATCATTAATAAAGCTATGTAATATACCTAAGTAAGAATTAACATATTAATTTCGAGAAATGAATATAGAACGTTAATTTGATAACTCAGAAATGTATTGAAAATGCTCACGTATTACATATTTTATTCATGAAACTTACTTGAGAGTTTTGAATATTGAAAAGGACCTGCTTCCTCTTTCTCCAAGTCTGTAATTACGCTGTAAAGTTAAATTGTAAGCGGGCTCTCTCAAACCATATTAAGGGATGGTTTCAGAAAATCTTCTCACCTGAGGAGGATAATCCTATTTCACTTATTAGTGTTCGCTTTGAGCTACTTTCCATAAGCCCCCATATGACGAAGAGCTTAATAACATTTTTTTTTTCCACAAGTTTCAACCAATTTAAAAGGTTGACTGATGCTTTAGCGACTAGGTGTGCGACCAAGCTTTTAAAATTTTAACCCCTCTCTCTCTCTCGGTAACAACCCAACCAACCCTTCTCTCGTCTCGACACCTATATAATTTTAGGGAGGCGTAAAAAGCTTTAATAAAGGGCGAAGAAGAGTGAAGCTTTTAGGGTGGGAAGCTCAAGAAGACTCACTGGGCAAGTAGTAATTACCTGGATGGTGTAAGGGCGGGCTTCTAACTTTATATCATGTTAGCCGGGTACATGAGGCTTGGGCACTTCGGCCTCGATGCAGCATTGCCAGGGGGGAATCACGACCCCCACAAGGCACAGGAGCTTTAGATGTGATTAATTCCACAGAATACCAATGCCATAGGGGAGAGAGGTTTGCTACTCAATTGAGAGGTACTCAATACTCCGAAACTCTCCCCCCAAGAAAAGTCATAACAGTGTCGCCCTACGCCACTAATAACAATAAAATCACCCTTGCGTAATATTCAAAAAATAAATAAATAAACATCTAATAATAACTAATTTTTACTTTCTTATACTTTTAGTGTTTTAATAGTACAAAAATCCGAAATCGAGTTTTCAACGGAATTTCAAGCTCCATTGGAGTACGTATTGACTCTTTTCAAGATAATGTGTGTGTGTGAGTGCGTCAAGTGGAACCCCCACTTTAATAAGTTTAAATTAATTCTAATAGAATGAATATTTACAAATTCACATGTGATGCATTCATTCTATCGACAGTTAATAAAACAGTTTTTGTGTTCAGCCTCCCCCTTGATCCTCTTTCTTTTTGGTCGATTTGACTGAAAATCATTAGGTATCGTCGTTAGA
Organism: Aradus depressus; assembly: GCA_963662175.1. Classification (NCBI taxonomy): domain Eukaryota; kingdom Metazoa; phylum Arthropoda; class Insecta; order Hemiptera; family Aradidae; genus Aradus; species Aradus depressus. The sequence goes on along the minus strand of OY759215.1, from coordinate 62,931,338 downwards.
GAGTTCTGAATTCCCATATAAAATTTCGTATCGATACATTCATTCTATCGGAAGTTATCGGCTTCACAGACAAACACAATGTTTACTTCTCCAGCTATACCAAGTATAGCGAAAGTTATGTAATCGGTTAAAAATTCGAGTTTTTAATGGAATTTCATGTTTTTCGACCTAAAAATAAAAAATATTAAGGCGTAGTCAAGGTCCACGCCGTAGATTTTCCGTGAAAACGTCGGGATAAAATCATTTTTCATTTTCTTTTCCATGCTGCCGTAGCTCTTGCATTTGCTCGGCGCTAGACTTTTTAGGTTTTTAAAATTCCTTTTGATGTGAGCTTTCCTCTGATTTGCGTTTTATATAATTCCGCGCATATTTACGATTCATATGAGACATCTTTAATTTTTTGCAATTTTCAATTTAATACCGATTTTTACATATATTTTGGCCAATATTTTTAAATGTTTCACTTTGAGTCCTAGTAGTGCTCCTCAAGCTCTTTACAATGAAACCCGAATCAACGTCCTATCTAAACGCGTTATCACGCTACACTAATTTCTAATTTTACACAACGCTAATTCGCAACAATAATCCGCCGGCGCCCACACTAGCCCGATAACTTCACAGGCAAAACAAACACTGCATAACAAGCACATACAGACATGCTCTATCCATTGTGACCTCAACTGTTGTTATCGCATTATTAGTCTCGTAGTTATTATCGATTGAAATCTGACGGTATTTTGTAACTCAAGAAAGTTTGACCGGCTATCACTTTGCTTAACGAGCGAATAGACGTTTTCACGTCAAAACCTTCTCTGGGATGTTATCATGTTGATTTTTTCCAGCATTTTTTTTTTTAACCTATTGATCATAGGCGTTGAGAAGCATTATTATTTGTATATCAAGGTAACAGTTCGGGAAACAGTGTGTAACCTCTCGCTCTCTCTCATCACGTTGAACGTTGTATGTCCAGGTAAATAAATGAATAACGTGGTCTCAACAGTGTTCTATATATATTCCAACAATCATTAACAATAGTGACCAGAAGAAAGGACGTGGAAGTGTCCCGGAATATTGTCAACAAATAAATAAGAAGGCACATCTGGAAAAAATAAACAAGGCACAATTTCAATGTACATTTTCTGTTTACTTTCAGTAATAGAGTTTACAAGCAACACACCAGAGCTGGGCATTATTGAAATAACTTATTTTAAATTGTATTTGAAATAATATTTGGAATATACGGTTATTTCAAAAAGTATTTCGTTATTTCAAATACATTATGTCTAAACAAATGCATTTGCAATAACGTATGAAACAGTTATTTTTATTTTGTTACTAGCAGTAATACCCGGCGTTGCCCGGGGAACTTTGACTTTTCTCCCAATATCTCCTATAAGGCTATTCAGTTCCTCGACAGTACATTCATGATGTTATAATTTTCAATTATTCATACGGAATAAGGCTTATAGTCCTTCAACGTCAAACACCCTAGCTAGTAAGTTTTTAGGACCCCTGGGCATCACAGCTAGTATGCGTCTTTCAACGGCGGAAACCACAGATAGTGAATACTTAGCATCGCTGGACATCCTAGCCAGTGCGTATTTAAGAACGCTATTGACCGCAGCTAGTAAGTGCCTTTCAACGGCGGAAACCCCAGCTAGTGAATACTTAGCATCGCTGGGCACCACACCTAATATGAAGTTCGGAACGCTGGGCACCAGAGGTAGTATATGCCTTGCAACGGCGGACCCCACAGCTAGTACGTAGTTAGAACGCTGGTCACCGCAGCTAGTATGTGCCTCGCAAGAGCGGACCCCACAGCTAGTACGAAGTTAGAACCACTGGGCATCACAGCTAGTAAGTGTTTTGCAACGGCGGACCCCACATCTAGTACCTACTTAGAAACGCTGGGCATCACAGCTAGTATGCTTTTGCAGCGACGGACCCCACAGCTAGTACGTTTTTAGGAACGCTGGGCCCTACAGGTAGTAGGTGTCTTGCAACTGCGGACCCCACAGATAGTATGTAGTTAGAACCACAGGGCATCACAGCTAGTATGAGTTTTGCAACGGCAGACCCCACAGCTAGTACCTACGTAGATAAATACGCTGGGCCACACTGCTAGCGCCTTGCAACAGCAGAACCCACAGCTAGTACGTAATTAGGAACGCTGGGCATCACAGCTAGTGAATGTCTTGTAGGTGCCTTGCAACAGCGAACACCACAGCCATTACATAGTTAGGAACGCTGGGGCTGAGCACTACAGCTAGTAAGTGCCTTGCAACAGCGGACCCCACAGCTAGTACGATATTAGAAACGCTGGACATCACAGCTAGTAAATGTCTTGCAACAGTGAACCCCACAGCGAATACATAGTTACTACTACTACATGTGAAATTCATGACAATCCGATTACCCTTCAATGATTCAGCATTATTTTTATGTTTAGCCCCCCCCTCCCAAATTTTTATAATGTCACATAGTGTATTTTTTTATTTGACCATCAAGAATACTACATGTGAAATTCCATGACAATCCGATCATCCGTTAATGACCTATCACTATCTTCAAATTTAGGCCTACCCCCATAACCCCCCTCCCGTTCACAATTTTTTGACGTCACACACCCAATTTTTCTATTTGGCCTTTATGAATACTTCATGTGAAATTTCGTGACAATCCGATCATCCGATAATGACTTATTACTATACTTATACTTATGCCCCCATCAACCCACCCTCCCGTTCAAAATTTTGTGACATATACACTATATTTCTATTTGGCTTTTAATAATACTACATGTGAAATTCCATGACAATACGACCAACCGTTAATGAGCTAGCCCTATATTTATACTTAGGCCCCCCGCCACAACCCCCCCTCCCGTTCAAAATTTTGAGCTGTCACACCGCCTATTTTTTTATTTGGCCTCCAGGAATACTACATGTGAAATTTCGTGACAATCCGATCATCCGTTAATGACTTATCACTATACTTATACTTAGGACACTTACCCCCACAACCCCTCCTCCCGTTCAAAACTTTGGGACGCCACACACCTTTTTTTCCTGTTTGGCTTTTAAAAAGACTACGTGTGAAATTTCATGACAATTCGACCATTAGTTAATGTGTTAGCACTATTTATATACTTAGGCCCCCCCACAACCCCCAGCACTATTTATATACTTAGGCCCCCCCACAACCCCCCCTCCCGTTCAAAACTTTTGGACGCCACACACCTTATTTTTCTATTTGGCCTTCAGGAATACTCCATGTGAAATTTCGACGATTCGCCCATTAGTTGATGAGTTAGCTCTATATTTATACTTAGGCCCCCCCACAACCCCCCCTCCCGTTCAAAACTTTGGGACGCCACACACCTTTCTTTCCTGTTTGGCTTTTAAAAAGACTACGTGTGAAATTTCATGACAATTTGACCATTAGTTAATGAGTTAGCACTATTTATATACTTAGGCCCCCCTTACAACCCTCCCTACCGTTCAAAATTCTGGGACGCCACATAGCCTATTATTCAATCGGGCTCAAAAGAATGCCCCGTTTCAGCTTTATTTATATAGATTATATCACAATGTACACAAGTTTTAATTTGTGTTCATATCTATACATACACCTTTTTTTTTTTGGCATTTTTCTTCCATAGTGGATCGGTGTCACCATATTTAAAGTCAGTCTGAACGTTGTGCTGACGTTGGCATAATCCGAAACCAGCACACTCTATGGCTCTGTGAGTTAACGAATATTAAATCTATAAACCGTTGAAAAGCAAGAAATTTGAAGAATGGAGTCTACCGAGCTCAGGATCGCCACTTAGAAATCTAGCTGAGGCACTTAGGTCAGATGTTTTAATCGGGAAGTTAAAAATAACTTTGAGCACTTCGTCCTTCGGATGGGACATTAAGCGATGATCCAGGGCTTTTTCGAATGTGAGGTACTCGATAATGAGACGTATGTTATGTAAATAAACCTGGGTAGGTCAATTTCCACTTAGGTTGAAAGCCTTGAGCACGTCGTCCTTCGGATGGGACTTTCCGGATATATCTGAATCTGTAGTATCAGTTTTAACAATTATTAAGCCTATAAACCGTTAAATAGCGCGAATTTTTTGAAAAACGTTTTCATTTTGATTTTTGTGTGGGGTTCAGATAATCCGGTCGTTCTCTATCAGTTTTAACAAATATTTAATCTATAAACCGTTAAAAAGCGAGAAATTTGAAGAATGGAGTCTACCGAGCTCAGGATCGCCACTTAGAAATCTAGCTGAGGCACTTAGGTCAGATGTTTTAATCGGGAAGTGAAAAATAACTATGAGCACGTCGTCCTTCGGATGGGAGTTTAAGCGATGTTCCAGGACTTTTTCGAATGTGAGGTACTCGATAATGAGACGTATGTTATGTAAATAAACCTGGGTAGGTGAAATTTCACTTAGGTTGAAAATAGCCTTGAGCACGTCGTCCATCGGATGGGACTTTCCGGATAAATCTGAATCTGTCGTATCAGTTTTAACAATTATTAAGCCTATAAACCGTTAAATAGCGCGAATTTTTTGAAAAACATTTTTATTTTGATTTTTGTGTAGGATTCAGATAATCCGGTCGTTCTCTATCAGTTTTAACAAATATTAAATCTATAAACCGTTAAAAAGCGAGAAATTTCAAGAATGGAGTCTACCGAGCTCAGGATCGCCACTTAGAAATCCAGTTGAGGCACTTAGGTCAGATGTTTTAATCGGGAAGCTGAAAATAACTTTGAACACGTCGTCCTTCGGATGGGACATTAAGCAATGATCCAGGGCTTTTTCGAATGTGAGGTACTCGATAATGAGACGTATGTTATGTAAATAAACCTGGGTAGGTCAATTTCTACTTAGGTTGAAAGCCTTGAGCACGTCGTCCTTCGGATGGGACTTTCCGGATAAATCTGAATCTGTCGTATCAGTTTTAACAATTATTAAGCCTATAAACCGTTAAATAGCGCAAATTTTTTGAAAAACATTTTTATTTTGATTTTTGTGTAGGATTCAGATAATCCGGTCGTTCTCTATCAGTTTTAACAAATATTTAATCTATAAACCGTTAAAAAGCGAGAAATTTGAAGAATGGAGTCTACCGAGCTCAGGATCGCCACTTAGAAATCTAGCTGAGGCACTTAGGTCAGATGTTTTAATCGGGAAGTGAAAAATAACTATGAGCACGTCGTCCTTCGGATGGGACTTTAAGCGATGTTCCAGGACTTTTTCGAATGTGAGGTACTCGATAATGGGACGTATGTTATGTAAATAAACCTGGGTAGGTGAAATTTCACTTAGGTTGAAAATAGCCTTGAGCACGTCGTCCTTCGGATGGGACTTTCCGGATAAATCTGAATCTGTCGTATCAGTTTTAACAATTATTAAGCCTATAAACCGTTAAATAGCGCAAATTTTTTGAAAAACATTTTTATTTTGATTTTTGTGTAGGATTCAGATAATCCGGTCGTTCTCTATCAGTTTTAACAAATATTAAATCTATAAACCGTTAAAAAGCGAGAAATTTCAAGAATGGAGTCTACCGAGCTCAGGATCGCCACTTAGAAATCTAGCTGAGGCACTTAGGTGAGATGTTTCAATCGGGAAGTTAAAAAACACTTTGAGCACGTCGTCCTTCGGATGGGACTTCAAGCGATGATCCAGGGCTTTTTCGAATGTGAGGTACTCGATAATGAGACGTATGTTATGTAAATAAACCTGGTTAGGTGAAATTTCACTTAGGTTGAAAATAGCCTTGAGCATGTCGTCCGTCGGATGGGACTTTTCGGATATATCTGATTCTGTCGTATCAGTTTTAACAATTATTAAGCCTATAAACCGTTAAATAGCGTGAATTTTTTGAAAAACATTTTTATTTTGATTTTTGTGTAGGATTCAGATAATCCGGTCGTTCTCTATCAGTTTTAACAAATATTAAATCTATAGCAGTTATACCCGGCGTTGCCCGGGGAACTTTGATTTTTCTCCCAATATCTTCTATAACGCTATTCAGTTCCTCGACAGTACATTCATGATGTTATAATTTTCAATTATTCATACGGAATAAGGCTTATAGTCCTTCAGCTGTTCTAACGCTAGTAAGTTTTTAAGACCCTAGGCCACCACAGCTAGTATGCGCCTTTCAACGGCGGAAGCCACACCTAGTGAATACTTAGCATCGCTGGACGTCCTAGTCAGTGCGTACTTAAGAACGTTTGTGACCACAGCTAGTATGTGGCTTGCAACGCTGAGCACCACAGCTAGTACGTAGTTGGGAATGCTGGGCATCATAGCTAGTATGTGCCTTGCGACGGCGGACCCAACAGCTAGTACGTAGTTAGGAACGCTGGTCACCACAGCTAGTATGTGCCTCGCAACAGCGGACCCCAACGCTAGTACGAAGTTAGGAACGCTGGGCATCACAGCTATTAAGTGCCTTGCAACAGCCAGTATGTAGTTAAATACGCTGGGCATTACAGTTAGTAAGTGCTTTGCAACAGCGAACTTCACAGCTAGTACATAGTTAGGAACGCTGGGCACTACAGCTAGTAAATGCCTTGCAACAACGGACCCCACAGCTAGTACGAAGTTAGGAACGCTGGGCACTACAGCTAGTAAATGCCTTGCAACAACGGACCCCACAGCTAGTACGTTTTTAGGAACGCTGGGCCCTACAGGTAGTAGGTGCCTTGCAACTGCGAACCCCACAGATAGTATGTAGTTAGAACCACAGGGCATCACAGCTAGTATGAGTTTTGCAACGGCGGACCCCACAGCTAGTACGATTTTAGGAACGCTGGACATCACAGCTAGTAAATGTCTTGCAACAGTGAACCCCACAGCGAATACATAGTTACTACTACTACATGTGAAATTCATGACAATCCGATTCATGACAATACGATCAACCGTTAATGAGCTAGCTCTATATTTATACTTAGTCCCCCCCCCCTCAACCCCGCCACCCGTTCAAAACTTCGGGACGCCACACTCCTTATTTTTCTAGTTGGCCTTCAGGAATAATATATGCGAAATTTCGTGACAATACGACCAACCGTTAATGAGCTAACTCTATATCTATATTTAGCCCCCCCACAACCCTCCTTCCTGTTCAAAATTTTGGGCCGTCACACACCTAATATTTCTATTTGACCTTTAGGAATACTACAGGTGAAATTTCATGACAATTCGACCATTAGTTAATGAGTTAGCTCTATATTTATACTTAGGCCCCCCACAACCCCCCCTCCCGTTCAAAACTTTGGGACGCCACACACCTTTATTTCCTATTTGGCTTTTAAAAATACTACATGTGAAATTTCATGACGATTCGCCCATTAGTTAATGAGTTAGCTCTATATTTATACTTAGGCCCCCCAACTACCCCCCCCCCCCTCCCGTTAAAAATTTTGAGCCGTCACACCGCCTATTTTTCTATTTGGTCTTCAGGAATACTCCATGTGAAATTTCGTGACAATCCGACCAACCGTTAAAGAGTTAGCTCTATATTTATACTTAGGCCCCCCCACAACCCCCCCTCCCGTTCAAAACTTTGGGACGCCACACACCTTTTTTTCCTATTTGGCTTTTAAAAATACTACATGTGAAATTTCATGACGATTCGCCCATTAGTTAATGAGTTAGCTCTATATTTATACTTAGGCCCCCCAACTACCCCCCCCCCCCCCCCTCCCGTTAAAAGTTTGAGCCGTCACACCGCCTATTTTTCTATTTGGTCTTCAGGAATACTCCATGTGAAATTTCGTGACAATCCGACCAACCGTTAATGAGTTAGCTCTATATTTATACTTAGGCCCCCCCACAACCCCCCCTCCCGTTCAAAACTTTGGGACGCCACACACCTTTTTTTCCTATTTGGCTTTTAAAAATACTACATGTGAAATTTCATGACGATTCGCCCATTAGTTAATGAGTTAGCTCTATATTTATACTTAGGCCCCCCCACTACCCCCCCTCCCGTAAAAAATTTTGAGCCGTCACACCGCCTATTTTTCTATTTGGTCTTCAGGAATACTCCATGTGAAATTTCATGACGATTCGCCCATTAGTTAATGAGTTAGCTCTATATTTATACTTAGGCCCCCCCACAACCCCCCCTCCCGTTCAAAACTTTGGGACGCCACACACCTTATTTTCCTATTTGGCTTTTAAAAATACTACGTGAAATTTCATGACGATTCGCCCATTAGTTAATGAGTTAGCTCTATTTATATACTTAGGCCTCCCTTACAACCCCCCCTCCCGTTCAAAACTTTGGGACGCCACACACCTTTTTTTCCTGTTTGGCTTTTAAAAAGGCTACGTGTGAAATTTCATGACGATTCGCCAATTAGTTAATGTGTTAGCACTATTTATATACTTAGGCCCCCCTTACAACCCCCCCTCCCGTTCAAAATTTTGAGACGCCACATAGCCTATTATTCAATCGGGCTCAAAAGAATGCTACATGGGCAGTTTCATAAAAATCCGTCCAGCGGTTTGGGCGTGATGCTGGAACAAACATACAAACAAACCCCGTTTCAGCTTTATTAATATAGATTAAAAATAATGAAATAACGGCAAAATAAATGTTTCCCATTAGAAATAATTATTTCATTTCAAAAGATACACAAACAACATGATGTTTACGGTTTGGATAATCCTCCCTGTTGATAGGTCACTATCGCTGAATCAAAAGTATTAAGTCATAACAGTTGTTATTCTCTTTGTTTCGTGTTTACGTCCATGAACGATTAGTATTAGTTTTCCTGGGCTATTTTCATGTGCAACCATGATTGATGCGCCTCGACAAAGTTCTTTGTACGATGAGCTTTTTGAAAAAAGTGTGCTATTGAGGGCAACATAAGGGTAGAACATTATTAGTTACTTATTTCAAATTTCTAAAAAAATTGGTTATTATGTTCATTATGTTTGGAAAAAATTAATTAAAACTGTTCATTACATAAATATCTTGTTGTTTTGTTGAAATCGCAATTTATTTCTTCCCATTATTTCAAATAACCGAAATAATTATTTCATTTCATCATTATTTGAAATAAACATGCAATAATGATTTGTACAAATGTTTATTTCAAATAAGATTAGTTCAAATAACGTTACTTCAAATGATTATTTTTTATTTTTATTTCAAATAATATTTGCCCAGGTCTGCAAGACACTACTCGTGATGTACATAGGAGTTCTGTTCGTGTTCTTCCTCGTTCCACTAGGATTGTCCGTAAATCCGTATTAACTGATGTTATTTCTCAATGTCACTCATGTTGTTTGAAGACATTACAGGTTCAACTGGCCTATAATGCCTCGCCTCAGACCAACAAAGAACCCTTCAACCTTGTTTTTCAAAATCACAAACCGTCTAACACTAAATTACATTTTTATTTACAATAAAGCCACTAAGTGCAACCTGTTAGTTCTTATAGCTCTCTTCTGAACCATGGCTGCTAGAGACGTTATCTTTGATGGGTGAGTTGGCAACCAGATTGCCTTCAAACATAAAGAGACAGGCTTTAGTCTCAACATTGGTAAACTTATTATTTATAACAATCGTAATTCGGTTTCTGGTATATAAGACTTTTATATTCAAATTATTGCAGGTATTATCTATAATATAATATTTAGAGCCATTTCAGTCTCAACATTTTCAATTTATTTTCTTTCATTCATTTTTTTGTTTTCATATGTAGTACAATATTTCGTCCTTAGACATTATCAAGTTCCACATCTGAAAATTATCTTATGATACAATTCCTTAAAATTCATTTTTAAATTAATTCAGGTTAAAACATTAATTATAGATATATATTATAATAATATACATCAAATAAACCACTTACCTAACATTATCATCTTTGTTATTAAAAAATTAGCTTTAGCTAGTAAAGTATATCTTATTTTTCTAACAAATTTTTTTCAAAAATCCAAAACATATACCAAAAAATGTTTTTTCTTTGAGGACCCCATTTGGACAATAAAACAATCTTAGGTAATCGATTTCACAACTGTAAACTCTACCTTATTTCGATTATTATTTTCTTTAAATTATGTTTTTTTTTTTTTTAATTTATTGGTTCTTTAATATATTGAGGATGTCCGAATAGTAATTATTTAAATTTTTCGAGTCTGATTTGAAGTTTATAGTACCATCAATATTGTCAGCTATATATAAAGCTTCAATGCATTTTCTTTTTAGGCTATTTGATTCATTATGAAGTATTTCAGTATTTTCGAAATCAAATTTATGATTCATATTGATGCAATGTTGTGGTAGTGCAATTTTTGGTTTTTTAATACCCTTATTTTTATCCCTATAGTTTGCGCAATCATTATTATGTTGGTATAGTATTTTTTTCAGATTTTGCGATGATTCACCAATATAAATTCCCGGACAACGTAGATATTAAATTTTATAAATACTATCCATAATTTAAATTTCTGCCGACTTCCTATAGTTGTTTGCGACCTGTAGATAGCCCGTCGTTAATTACCACACCGGTTAATGGAACGCTAAGACCTTCCAAGAAATAATAAAGAATGATGAGCCAAGTAATTGCACGAAGCGGCCTCACATGTAAACTTACATTTAATTCATGTTTGCATGTAAATCGGGATTTGTAATATAAAAATAGTTTATGTAACCGTCTATTTTGTTATAAGGAACCTTCTTTGTGATTCAATATTTTTGGAGGAATGTACCCATTCGACGTTGCCAAGGATTTAGGGGACAGACACCGAAAAAAGTGTTTGCTTTGACCTGAAACTCTAAGAACTGAAGGAAACTAAGAAATGTTTGAAGACAAAAAAAAACCTGGGTGAATCACGAGCTGCGTACTTCCTCAGTACGAATTAATCAAGTACGTTTTCGATTTCCTTCCAAAAGCAATCGACCGTTTGGGCTAAAACCCAATATTTTACCTAATTTGTCGTCCTTATGACGTTTTGAGTTTATTGAGACAGTATATTCATTAAGTCCTCAGTTTTTGGGATGGTAAAACATGAAATTGAATTCCTGACAGATCACAATACTTCTTCCCAAAGCTTCCTCTATCGGATATGTGAGGGGAGGGAAAACAAGAATACTCACTCATTCTTATAATAACATAACTGAGCATTGATTTTCTACTGATTATAACAAAATGTGTAACATATAGGCAGAGAGAGAATATAAGCACTAAATTCATGTAAGAACTAAATTGCATTTCATGCATTTTAAAGAATAGCCTTTTTATGAACTTTCTACACTAGGTTGCTCATGACGTTTCATTAATTTTTTTTTGTACTTTCACTGGTAAACGTATATCAATAAAAATTAATAAAAAATCAATCCATGGTTATTTCGTCACATGTGAAATTTCATGGAAATCCGATGAACCGTTAAAGAGCTAATATGAATTGCATTTTAATAGCCAACAACCCCCCGAAAAAAAACTATGGTTCTGTCCCCGGGTCCATCCTATAAGTGTTCAAAGTTTCAGGACAGTTTCAAGACGCTTTATAGGTCATCCAGGTCTTCTGGGGATCGATAGACAAACACCCACATATTAGGCAACTATATATTCGATAGTATAGATATTTATCAGGCAGATTCTCGACCTAGAATAAAATAATAAAAAAATAAAACTATACAGAAGTTTTGACCTAAGCCGAAAATTCCCCCGGACTAGAAGGTAACTATGTAGAGTCCTCTAAGTGCATCCAGCTGCAGTGTCCTTTCACAAGTTACTGCACTTATCAACTATAACAATACGAACGACTGAGTGAAATCCCATGTCATTTGGGTTTCTTGTACTTTTTTCTACATCTTGTTGATAGCAGCCGTGAGACGAGGAGGGACATCTGCCGCTACTTCACACCACATCACGGCTCCAATTGATCAAACCAACAAGATGACATCACCAAGTTAGACCTCCTATTTATGAAAGTTGTTCTACTTTATTACAGGTAAAAAAATTGAAATAGAGCAGAAAATTTAAAAAAATCAATTTTTTTACCTGGCCTTCCCATTTTTAATTCTTAAATTTTCTTTTTTTGATTCACAGCTACACAAATTATAGGGGAAGTTATGTAATCGGTCAGAAAATTCTCTGAATTGAAAAAAAAAAAAAAAGAAAAAATCGTCAGTGAGTCCTTGAGATCCTTTCCCCCTAAACCCAGCCTTCTCTTCTGCCGATTCAGTTAAAAATTCATACGTGTGGTCCCTAGGAGATTATTCATGCAAATATAAAATTTCGTGTCGATATATTCATTTTTTCGTTGTCAAACAAACAGATATTTTTTAAAATTTTTACCTTAAGGGGATTTGAAAATATGAAATAGCCTTTCCATGTGTGTACAAGTGTGTATTGTCTGTCAACACAAAACAATGAACATATTGATACGAAATTTTATATTTCTTTTCAAAATCCCATGAGGACTTCTGTTGATTTTCAGCTAAATCACTCCTACTACACCCCCTGGGCAAGTGTTGTATATTAAGTTTTATATGTTGATCCAAATCCGTATAAAGACTATCCTGATTTTCAGCTGAATCGGTCGCAAGGAAGGGGGATCAGAGATCGGTGGGGAGGCAGAGGGGTGATTCAACTCATAAACCCTAACTACTGCCAATGTAATGAACGGGGGAGTCCCATGTGTAGGACACATCCTGATTTGAGGCTGAGTTTACAGGGAGAGTGAAAACAGTCAATTATAATATTTCGAGCTCGGGAAGTGGGTTGATGGTGATTCACGACGACTTTCTATTGATTTTTTGAAGTGGAAAAATAGATAATATCATTTGTCTTCATTTCGGATAATTGGTGTCCAACTCTAATCCCGTTTAACAGAAATGGCCAAGTCTATTATCGAAAATAGGTTGAAACTGGTATAGTCAGTTGTTCTGGGGAAGTTGGTAAGATTTATACAGAGAACTTTCTCAGATAAAGAGGAGGCTAAGAGGTTCTGGCAACATTAACTTCATCCCAGTCCTCGGGACAATGGGATCCTATTGAAAGGACTGGGGGGATATTTTCTTGGGGGACAGACAGCACCAATTAGCTCAACATGTCCGATCTCAGATTTATTTTCTCTTATTTTAGGATGTATGTATTTAGCCAACCTAAAAAGACAACAGAAAAAAATATCTGATGTAGCCACAACAGGACTTCCTTATAACTTTGTGAGCGCCCCAACTCAGGAACGATTATAGCGTTAATTTGAAATCTGAGCCGAACAAGTAAAATATCTTAACGTTGATCTGATTAGATTTGGATATAACGGGTGAAAATTAAGACTCTGGGGCCTAACTACATTTTATATCAGTCGAAATTCTCTTCGTAGAGAAAACTGAAAGGCAGGTTTTATAATACAGATCATATCGCCTACTACCAGAGCATTTTTTTATCGGTCATGAGCCCGATACTCCAAAGGGAGTCTTAAATTTTGCCTATTCAGATTGATGAACCAAGGTAGGGGGGCCTTTCACTGACGACGATAGCTCATTCATCCAGGAGTGACCGATTGTATATAACATTATCGGCATGGTCTGTCCGGGGCTGGGTTAGTGACGCTCCAACACAGTATTTAGATACTGAACCAATTTCGGCGGAACTTTCACTGACGACGGTACTTCATTCATCCAGGAGTGACAGATTGTTTATAACATTATCGGCATGGTCTGTGTCCGGGGCTGGGTTAGTGACGCTCCAACACAGTATTTAGATACTGAATCAATTTCGGCGGAACTTTCACTGACGACGGTACCTCATTCATCCAGGAGTGACAGATTGTTTATAACATTATCGGCATGGTCTGTGTCCGGGGCTGGGTTAGTGACGCTCCAACACAGTATTTAGATACTGAACCAATTTCGGCGGAACTTTCACTGACAACGGTAGCTATATAGAGAGATAAAAAAATAAAACAACAAATTATGTAGAAAAATTGTGGCTGAGAAAAATAAAAAAAAACGGCGAGAGAAAAATAAACAGATACACATTTTCTATGGTAAAGAGTTGCATTAAAATCTCATCACGGGGAACAGCCGTGAGGTGCAATCATGTGAACAATGCATCACCCATGAACGCGCAAACACAACTGGGGCTCTGAAGGGCTAAGGGCAGTATATGGATAATACACAGGAAAATATCCTCCATTTCACGAATAAATGGTTTCAACATTTATCAATTATATTATTTACTAGGAGGTTACCCGGGCCGGCCAGCAACACTAAGCAGGTTAGTGACGCCATCTGCTCGGTTCGTAACAGTTAGGTCAGTTAGAGTAGTATGTCAGTAGGCAGTAGAGTCGCATGTCACTTATGGGGGAGGCCTCCTTAGCATGTAAGATCTCCGGGCAAGGAATGAAAACCTCATAATGAAGCTAAATGTGAAATTTCATGAAATTCCATTAGTCCTGCTACACTAAACGGACCGAAAAAATTAATGTAAAGATTGTAACTGTTTCTCTCTTGGACAGTCAGTCTGAAAGTTGAGGGCTAGATTGGGGAAACATCTGAGGAAGGGACACTCTTAATTCTTCCAACAACTTCAAAGACGGAAGCTGGGTAGTATTGAAAGTGCAGATAAAATTGAAAAGGAAGAAACGAGAGAAGATTCGTTGGGTTGCCCTCATGCACTACGTCCTGCCAGCTGTGTTGGGGATACATATTTCTATTATTATAAACTATATTATCTATATTAATATAAATAATATAGTTTATAATAATAGAAATATCGGCACTATATATTATATAGTGCCGATATTTCTATGAACTAGTTTAGAAAATTAAATTTTTACTTTTTTTGATGTATTTTTGTAGAAGGTTTTCCGAGTAAAACGCCTAATATAATTAAAAACACAAGCTTTCATGTGGGTTATCATAAATAATGCTCGGGGATCGAACACTGGTTTAGTTACCTAGGGTTTAACGAGAACCATAGCTTAACATCCTATCCGAAGGACGGAGTGCTCAACTTTTTTTTTCAGCCGAGATAAAAAACCTAGGACATAAAAAAACTTGAGCACCCCTTCCTTCGGGTGGAATGATTCCGAGCCTGTGCAATGTTAGGTACTCGTTAAAGACCTCTACACTAGTTAACTAAACCTGGGTAGGCAAAATGATGGACCCTTGGTCCTGTCTCTCTAGATACATATATTATTGTTGATGGAAATTATGGTTCTATCGTGTAAAAGAAAATGCAAAATTTGGCCAACGTTTCGAAAACTATTTATTTTCTTCTTCAGGGCCTTATAATGACTTGAGTGGATGTGTGTGGTGACGGTGTTGTGAGTTTGTGTCCAGTGTGACACAAACTCACAACACAGTCACCACACACATTCACTCAAGTCATTATAAGGCCCTGAAAAAGAAAATAAATAGTTTTCGAAACGTTGGCCAAATTTTGCATTTTCTTTTACACGATAGAAGCTCGATTTCAAACAACATTGAAAAGATACTGTCGACTCTATTAATCATTTAGATATATTATTGTTATAAATCTTGTCAACCAAAAGATTTTCACTCTAAAATGAAAAACCAAAAACAGGTAAAAATTATAATAAAATAGTACCTTTCTCTCTTCCTCTGAAAATAATTGATGGATTTGGCTAAAGTGCGTTACTCAATAAGTGCGTTACTCAGGCATTTCTTGATGCTCATAAAAACACACTCAGTATATTGGTAGCTATTAGAGTTTGTGAGTTGAACTCCCGTTCATCTGCCCAATCTATAAATATATATCAATAAATGTTAAAAGAAGTATCAATATGCATGAACAAAATCACATGATAATGGTTGGGAAAGGAATAGACCCATTTAGTTTAATTTTCACAATCCTTTTACAATTACAACAGTTTGCCATTAACCCTGGTAAATATCCACTGCTATTTCACCAGCTGGTGTAGAACAGGATCAGTAAAATGAACTGAGGGGGTAGAGACCTGCCGTATCCAGGACTACCAGAAACTGCCTACCGCCACTCAGTGGTTGACCTACGTAGGTTCGTATCCTAACCTCGATAAGGTTATTTTTTTACTTCTGCTGTAATCGGTCAGAAATTCGATGTTAAATTATAACCGGAATTTCATGTTTTTCGACTGTCTGTGCGTCATCCCCTATAGAATGAATGTTTACTAAAACTCTTGATTTTCAGTTAAATCGACCAAAGAAGAGGAGAGAGATTAGAAGGGGGGGAGTTAACTAAAAAACTCGACATCATAGGCAACAGTGGAGTGCTCTGCTACCATGGCAACTAGACTAACTGACTAAAATTCGTTTAATCGGATTGGGGAGTTCCGCTAAAACTTTATAGGCCCAAGGTCTAGCTAACTAGCACCGACCCGCTCTTTGGAAAAGACTAATCAGTGTCTTGAAACTAAAACAGCCTAAGAAGGGTCTCACAAGAAGCTACTAGCGAAAAGCGATATCGGTCTAATCCAGTCTATTCACCAGAATTGGGACTCACATTGAAGCAACTCGAAATCGCCTGAAGGCAAAAGGTGACCTGCCTGTTCAAAATAGATATTTATAAATCGCTAGCGCCTTTCGTAGTACAATATTTCCAACATGCCTGTGTGTCTGTGGATACGAATTTGAGTGTGGTCAAAATCTCCTGTACCTAGTTGTCTATTGCTCCGATGTGAGATCCATCGTCCGATAGACCAACGGACCGATATGGCTAGCTGCTACTTGCCTATTCCTTCGAGCGCCGTCGACAGTTAAACCGATGGAACGATATAGCTAGTGCGCTAGTCGCCTCTTGCTCCAGTGTCAGAGCCACTATAGTTAACTTTCTTTCTCATACGTATATAATAAAAAAAAAAGTTAGCGGTACGTTCGAGAGAAAGAAGTCCAAAGATTACAGCTTTTTAATAACTGAAATTAAAACTTCATCTTTTGTTTTTATATTGCAAAAAATACTTTAATGACGGTTTTGAATTCGGTACGTTTATCTTCAATTTGACCGTTTAAATTCAAAATTACATTCAATTACTTTAAATGTACATGAATATAGGTGATTGTAGATATTACAACAGCGAGATGGGAGAAGCTTTTATGAAAAACACGTAGGCCCCCACATTATTCGACGGCTGTTGACCCACAAAGAATTACGGAAGACATAAAATGTTGTATTTATTTCAAATCATACTGGCAAAAATCATCTGTATGCAGTCACAGCAGTCAGATCCACATTTACCTTGTGGATCTGCCATGAGCCTTATGATGCCCCAAAAGGCCCTTCTTTTTTTTACACAGAATGCTCTTTGTTCACTGTACAAGTATTTGTATGTTCATTTTAAAAATATATAAAAATAATTGGGATACCCAGTCTTTTTAAAAATATAAGGTTGCCTTCTTATAGACTCGGTAGTCGAACTACAAGAAGGGTGAAGGCGCTTTTATTGATTTGTCGATAACGCCTCTACTAGATGTAAGATATGCTGTGACCGGAATAAAAGGGATATGGAAGTGTACTGAAATATTGTCAAACCAAGTTGAAGATATCTCTGGAAGAAATTCCGGAAAAAAGTATCCAACAATCATCCCAGAGAATCCTAAGAACATATATTTTATTTATTTTTTATTTTTGGATGTTTATTTCTTTAGATGTTTTTTTATATTTTTTAAAAGTAGATTTTATTTATTATAAAACTACTCTATATATTTATTGTTTATATTTATATTTAATATTACGATTATTTTTGGTGTTGCTACCATCTTCAGCCACGACTTAACAAATACTCATCGTGGCTGATGATGGTAGCAGCACCGAAAGTACTCCCATATTATATTATTTGTGAAATAGACAATATTTTTAAAAAACATACGTTTTTCTTTTCTCTTCTTTTTTCGACCACGAGGGTCATGGATGCCTGATGGATGCAGGTCTGTGGGGATCCTTGCGGGTTAATTTGGATAGGCGTAGATTAATAATAATAAAGAAGATATGTACGGAATAGAAAGGCTATGTGATGAAGATAATTTTGTTTTATAATTTAGATAAGAGATTTGTGAATTGTAAGAAATTGAATAGTTGGGTAATTTGGAAGCTATTATTGGATAGAATTTCGGAAATATCCACCGCAAGGTTGCAATTTTCATGCTGGGGACTATATGCCATGCATACGTTTTTCTTTACTTTTTATTAAGTGTTTAACAATGTCTCTGCAAAAAATGTTAAGTATCATTAATGAAGTTTTCATTTATTAAAGGAATATTTAGTATAAAAATCACTACTGCTCTCTGAGGGCGCCGGTAGCTCAGTGGTATGCGTGCTTGACTTCTGAGCTCAAGGTCGTGGGTTCGTAGCCCGACCGAGGCCCTTAGTTTATTTTATCTGGGAGGTAAAATAAACTTAAGCACGCCGTCCTTCGGATAGGACGTTAAGCGATGGTCCCGAGCCTGTACGATGTCAGGTACTCGTTAAAGACCCCTACCCTAGATGAATAAAAATTTAGGGTAGGCAAAATTTAGGACTCCCACAGTAGAGTCGGGCTCATGTCCACCAGAGTGACGAAAGAGCGCTCTGGTAGTAGGCGATATGACCTCGTAGTTAAAGCCCGGTCATGAGTCATAAAACCTAACCTAACCTAACTACTGCTCTCTCACTACTCAAAAGGATTTCCTTTCTTAATAGGTTAGATTAGGTTTTATGACTCATGCCCGGGCTTTACTACGAGGTCATATTGCCTACTACCAGAGCGCTCTTTCGTCACTCTGGTGGACATGATGCATACTCTAAATTTTTATTCACCTAGGGCACGTGTCTTTAACAAGAAGTCGTACAGGCTCGGGACCATCGCTTAATGTACCATCCGAAGGAAGGCGTGCTTAATTTTATTTTACCTCCCAGATAAAATAAACTAAGGGCCTCGGTTGGGTTTCGAACCCAAGATCTTGAGCTCAGAAGACAAGCAGGCATACCACTGAGCTACAGGCGCCCTCTCCTTTCTCAATATTCATCTCCATTCTTTGAAAATAATGGAACAATATACTACCTCTTAACCGACGGGCAGTTGACCTGTTCAGAGCCGGTCTTTAATTTGACTGACTCATAATGTTAATGAGTTATAATTGTTTATATTTAATACTTTTTATAACTTTCTTTTAAAATGGGTCTGAGGATGGTGTACAACCAAAAGTGCTCACTCTAAATGTGGAAATATATATTTTTCCTTTCCTAAACTTGATCTTCACTTATACCATCTTAAAGCTTACAAAATTTCCTAAAAGCTCATGCTACTTGAACCTCTATGCGTTTTGAATAAAACTTGGTGTGGGACGTTGGTGGAGGCTATAAGATGGTGGAAGTAGGCTGCTGTAGTAGATAGGAGGGATCCTTTGAAACTGGCTGCCAGCCCGTCTGTCTGTCTCACACACACCAACATTGATAGAGACATCTAACGAAGGGAAATGCGGTTGTCTTTGATAATTAGTTTCGTTAAGGTACCAGCAAACCGACCTTTCGGTAACGGCAACCCTGACGCCTTCAGGCCTTCATTAGCACATCTACCTGCCTGCCTGCCTAACTATAACCAGTCTCCAACTAGGCTGTCTCTCAACTCATACACTCATTTATAATACTAATGAGAAGATGTAGCAGATCTAGGATGCTTTGATATACAACGATCAAAGAAAAGGTAGGATCATTTGATCTTAATGATTCCAAGCTTTAACATCCAGATCCATAGATTTTCAGACAGCTCAAGCGAAAGGAAAGGAGGGTTTATGGGAGAGCATAAACTTAGCAGGAACTTTCAGCCCTCGCGTCCACTGTCGGTTGCCAAGAAGATAGCAAAATAACAATTTTATATGAAGGGGGTTGATTTACATAATAAGGCAAAGACTCAAATGAAACTATAACCTACATGTAGATTGTTGGAGGCTAAACCTCGTAGTTGGTTGGAGTTATTATCCTAAGAGAGGATCTCAGTTGTGGAGGCATTACTTGTTTAGTGGTTAGTTTTCCCATTTTGTGAGGGTGCTTTAGTGTCTGAGTGGTTAGTCTAACTGGCTAGTACGGTGAGAGGAGTCCTTGGCGTCGAATGAGTGTGTCTGGTTCTAAGCCTGTGAGAGTGCTTTAGTGTCTGTGGTTAGTATATTTACCCGAAAAAAGGCCAGAGTAGTTTGACCATTTTCGAACACCAATTTAAGTAATGACAACCTTGATTAATACATAGATTTATTCCCGCATGAGCCTACTACCTCTAGCTTTACAATTTAAATTTGAAATGAAGACGACACTAACTAAAGTCTGACTAAATTTTATTTTGATTGATTCACACAAAAACTTTTTGTTTTTATCAAAACATTTGTCCTAACGAAAAATGTTCATATGAGATGTTCAATTGTCCAAGGTACTCAGATTTGTTGATGTTTATTTCCGTTAAACAATTAATAGGATAGGTAAGTCATAACAATGTATACATTAAGATAGCTTATAATTTAGACTCATAAACAGGATTAACTCTTAGAGTCTGACACACATTAGAAATAACAGTACTACTAAAAAGTTAAAAGAAATTAATAAATAAATACTTGAAAATATGAATACAAAAAATAATAATATAATACAGCCATGGACGTGAAGAAAAAGGTGTTCGACTGCTGCATCACTCCTTGTCTAACGTACGGATCCCAAACCTGGGCTCTCTCCCAAGATGTGCTGAGGAGCTTAGAGGTTACTCAAAGAGAAATGGAGAGAAGCATGCTGGGAATTAAGAAAAAGGATAAAATACGGAACTCCGAAATAAGAAAAAAGACAGGAGTACGGGACGTGAAGGAAGTGGTGCTGCAACAAAAGTGGAAATGGGCAGGACATGTGGCGAGGATGGAAGAAGGAAGATGGGCCAAGAGGATGACAGAGTGGTACCCGATATACCTGAAGAGAAGAAGAGGAAGACAACTGGTGCGGTGGCGGGACGATCTAGACAGGATAGTGGGGAGTCTCTGGCACAGGAGTGCATGGAAGAAAATGGGAGAGGCCTATGCCCAAAGATGGGCCTAGTTTCAAATTTATATAAATATCTAGTAATACTATTGTTATATTATTATACTAAGGAAGAAATAAAAAAGGATATTATTATAGGTACATAAAGTATATAATAAATATATATAATATTAAAATTAAGTAAATAATTGTTGATAACTCTTTCGGAAGTGTCTTTTTCATGACGACATTTCGAGACTTTCTTACGTCCCTTCCTCAGGTCGCAATGGAAGAAATATAGAAAACAGAAAAAAAACAAAAAATGTATACATGTAAATAACTGAAAACAAAATTGAAATGACTGTAAAATATATATAAAAGAGAAAAACAAGAAAAAAAAAAATTAGTATATAAATAATGATAATAAAACGTAGATTGGACAGACCTCAAAAGGATATCTGTCGAGAAACACTGCCAAAAAAATAAATGAGAAAAACATTTCTTTTCCGAATAGGGGTGTTCCTCTAACATGAACATTTAGTTGACATTTGAAGTTTGTTATTGTTTCTATTGTCTTCTGGAAGTGGAGAAGGGCATTAAAGAAGTTAATTCCTTTCAGAGTTATGCCTTTTTCAAAAAGAGAGGAGCAATGTTGGAAGAATGCGAACACAGCTACAGCGGAATATAAGAATGTACAATATGGGACCTAAGAAATAGTTCAAAATAATGTTTGTTAATATAGAATCCAGTTTGTTGTTGTGACCCAGGCAGGCGTTAACTAGGAGTTCTTATAGCCAACCATAGGGCTTAAAACCCGAGTTCTAAATGTTGCCTTTCCAGGTTAAGTTTAACGAGTGAGTACTCCACATTGCACGGTACCATGACTTAGCGTCCATTCGAAAGACGGTGTGCTCGTTATTTAATTCAGTCTCCTGTATTTGCTTTAAAATATGATTAAAATTATTTCAATAGTTTAAAGGACAAGAGAAAATAGAAATGTTAGGATTTTGACTAGGTATAAGAAAGTCTTGTGCAGCCCACAACAAATACTATTTTCTGAGCTATAGCAATTGCCTATGTAATCGGTCAAAAATTCGATGTTGAGTTCTCACAGGAATTTCATATTTTTTGATCCCAAAAATGTATATGTGTATCTGTGAACATGATAAGACACGAAATGTTATACGTAAATTCAAATAACGACGACAAATACGACACCTATTCATTTTCAGAGGAATCAGCCGTAATGACGAATGAAAGGTCCCTCGTGCACGGGCTACCTTCCGAGCACGTTCTCGAGTCACCCGCACGTCTCGGGCGCTCATCCTTGTTCATGAACTTCGGACTGGTCCTGCGAGGTGTACTCCACCGAACCGACGACTCCTCACTTTCCCCCTCTCCTTGCCGGTCTTACCTATCATAAAACCTAACGAGGAAACACAACTTACCAGGCTGTGCGTGTGTGTAAATAGTGAGTAATAATACCCTTCTGATATAGTGCGTAATTCCCCACAAATGTATCGATAAAAAATCTAGTTAGGATTCAGAAGACACCATGTAAGTCAAATATTGATTTTTTATCCCAAACGGTAGATTGGTTTTGGAGGAAGAGCGGAAACTTAATTGATTAATTCGCATTGGGGGAGTAGTTTTATTCTGTTTTTTTTTTTTTGTTCAAAAGAAAATATGAATCCCCAGTTAACCAGAAATTAGATAATTTTTATTATCTTATCTTACATTTTTCAGTAAATTTCAATTTTGAATATTTTTGACTCACACTGATTAGCCTCTGAACAACCCTTATGTAAAATATAACAGAAAATAACGAGAAGGGAATGTGGGATGTTGATTTTTGTGGTCTGTGGGGTGTCAGATGTTGGAACTAGCCACGGCTCTATAACGAAGCCTCTATCCGCAAATCAATGAACACAACAGTATGTTTGCACAATTAGACTCCATGTACTCTTGTTTGCAGTTCAGTGGCGGTCAACTACAATCGTAGACTACATTTTAATTTTTTTTTTTATAAATTGCTAGTCTCCGAGAGTTTCAGATAAAACATTCCGGTTCCATTGGAGATGTACATTTACATTGCTAATCCACGCGCGCTCTTACGCACGAAGGACATTAAAACTTTACCCTACGTGATCCCTTTATCAATTCTTCGGGAGAATCAGGATTAGCTGGGGGAAGAGAGAACTCGAGATAACGCCCAATCAAATTTACAAATTTATTCTTAGAACCCTCTTCTGTTCCAATAAGAAAAAAAGATGGGGTGAACTTAAAATGTAGGTAACTGAAAAAAAGAAATATTCAATATCGAACTTGTTGGACCTGGACACAAATTCATATAAGCTGCTCCGAAGCCTAGCAGACTAGTTAAAACTAGGGATGAGCAAAGTTGTACTACACTTGAAAAACATCGATGTTCGACAACATTGATTAATGGTTTTGTTATCGATGTTCCCCTGTCAACGGTGGTTTTGAGGCGTTTCGTTTGATATTTCATTGAATTTTTGTTGAAATTATGGATTAAGATTATGAATTTTTAACGTACCTATTTCTTTATATAAACTGTTCACAAATTGAAGTGGACCACGCCCTGTTTCCGAAATGTATTTGTTAAGGTTATTTTATGGCCAATATGTACGGAACGTCAGGCTAAGAGAAAAAAAAAAAAAAAGAAAAAAAAATGTTATGTTATATATTAAGAAAACTTTTATATACATAAAAATAATGTTTGTTGTCCAGGTAAGTTTGAGCAGTCACATGTTTGTTGTCCAGGTAAGTTTGAGCAGTCACATGTTTGTTGTCCAGGTAAGTTTGAGCAGTCACATGTTTGTTGTCCAGGTAAGTTTGAGCAGTCACATGTTTGTTGTCCAGGTAAGTTTGAGCAGTCACATGTTTCTCCCTAAACAAAGTCAGCTGCGTTTTGCGACTACTCGCAAAGTCTTGGTGGTAAAGGATGAAGTTTGACTCGTCAGTAAATAAGCACTTGTCCCAATGCTCATCAGTCTATTTGACGTGCTCATGAGCCTTAGTTAAAAAACATCTCTTAGCTGGTCTTCATGCTATTATATTCTGGAGGCGATTTCCAACGGTTTGAGTGTGGCTCCACTTTAACTCCAGCAAAGCGCTTTTCGGACTGATAATCCCCTGCTCCTAGTGGTACGAACTTCCAAAGTAAACAATAAATACGTTTTCAACAAACTCTTATGGATCCGTTCCAAAAAGATACGGGCAGAAGTGTGGGTTATATATATTGCGGGCAAATGGAAGTTGGGACAAACTTGAAGACATTCAACAATAAGAAGTCCAACCGCTGAAATATGAGACCTGCACAATAGCTAAACATGGATTAGACCATTTGGAGAGCCATTTTCCTCCATAAGGAAAAAATACTGCTGGCTTTTCAGTTTTACTTGGGGACAAGTGAAATGGTTCAAGTCTTCTGGCTGGGACCGTTAGATAAACGGAGTAAGTCAAACCGTCATAGCTTGAGCGGTGCAGCGGCTTTGTACCTTGGAGTTCTAGAGCGGGAATTTCTTGTCCAACTTTTGAAGAGAAAAGGAAAGTCGTCGGTGAATCACCAGTAAAGTACTTCCCCAGAATGTATATATATATATTATTCGTTTTCCTTCTAAAACTAATCAACCGTTTGGCTAAAAATCATCAAAAAATCTTCCATTGTGGATTCCGAAACCTCGTACTAAATTTTGTGTCGATACATTATTCATTACATCGGCAGTTACAGAGAGTGGTTCCCCCCCCCCCCCCCCCCCCCCCCCCCCTTCCCCCTTTATCTTCCCCTTTCCTTCGGCTATGTTCGGGGGTTCTCAATTTACATGTGACATTTTGTGACAATTCATTAAAACAGCAATAATTAGAGTTTTTGTATTCAGTGTTCCCCCTATTCCCTCTGGCCGATGCAGCTGAATATCAAGAGATGTAGTTCTTATGGGATTCTAGATAATGTATTCATCCGGGAGTGAAAGCTGGCTCAGTGCAAGAAAATCACTAATCTGAGGAAATCTTTTAACAACAAATTTCAGTGTCCTGACAAATGACACTTTACCCCGTTTTTCTCGAAATGGACTCCGCATGGGGTTACTTGATTCATGAATGGAGATATATTAAATAGTTGTTTTAGTAGATTATTCGAACTGGAGTTTCTGTTGCCACTCAGGGATTCATCACCTCACAGTATGGCGACACACTGAAGACACTGTCCTTTGAAAGGAATGGTCATTTTATTGCCCAAGAGAGAAACTGTAGACTGTGCACTTATTTTTTATCCATGCGTTCTTGTGGGAGAAACATGTGACCTGAAAGTTAAACGTGGATGTACGTCTGTTTTGAAAATTGGATAAGCCGAGGGTGTGTAGGACGGCCGTCTGAATAAGAGATGGCAGACGGGTGGAGCTAAGACGGGGCCCTTGCTTGTGGATATTGTTTCTGGACAATTGATATTCTCCCCGCACTCTCACTCCAGCCTCCAATACATACATAAGCAATGTCCACTTACTTATAGCCGGCTCGTCGGCAACTGTCTCCAATTAAAGACGTACCCCGCCCCCCCTCCCACATCTTACCTTACCAGGCCGATTAAAGACTTTTCTCTAAACAAGGTCTATTTTATAGATGTTGGAGACGTTTTAGTGTGGGTAGATCCATCATACAATCCTCTTTCATTGAAAAAAAAAAAGTTGAAAAAATTTCGTGCAGCAAGAGTTGCGTAAAGTTAACGGATTTTCTTGGTATGTATTCGCTTTTTTTTCCCTCTCATAGCAAGTCATATCGGATAGACACAAAAAAGAGAAATGCGAAACTAGGCATCCCCTTACTTTGCCCGATTCCGCTGAAAATTAATAAGTTTCATCCTCAATTCACATATGAAATTTTGTGTCGATACATTAATTACAACAACATTTATTTGTGTTTTTGAGTTTAGCCTCTCCCTTAATCCCCCCTTCGCTTAGGCCGATTTAGCTGAAAATCGATGTGTTGGCCTTATGGGTGTTTGGTCACGCATATAAAATATCATGTCGATACATTTATTCTATCGCCAGTTATTGGAGTTTTTATGTTAAGCCTCCCCCCCAATACCCTCATTCCCTTTCGTCGATTTTGCTGAAAAACAATAGGTTTCGTAATTAGAGGGTTTTGGATTAAGTTATAAAATTTCGTCTCAATATATTCATTTTATCAGGAGTTATCGTGTTCAAAGACGCACAGTCAGATTTTTTTTGTTTCAAATTTGGAATCTAAAGGTCGGAAAATATGAAAATTCCGTTGAAAACTCCGAATCGAATTTTTAACCGATTACATAACTTGCCGTATACGTGATATAGCTAGTGAAGTCAAATTGGCTGTAAGGACACGTTGCTGATGGTTTAATTTGTTGAAGTGACTGATGAGTTAGGAGAGGAGGATTAACGGAGAGGCCAGGAACTGACCTAAACTAACAACACTGAATAGAAACAAGGATAGTGGAGGGTTATATTTTTCC